>JAUPFN010000011.1:16405917-17605917 GCA_036924255.1 Apodemia mormo | reverse complement strand
TCAACATATAGGCTACATATTACCACGCTATCACCTACTGGGGAGGAGCAGTGCGGAGTAAACGAATTCCGCGCGGACGAAGTCGCAGGCAACAGCTAGTATGTACTACAAATTAAACTAATATTGAATGTGGAGGAAGCGAGACAAGTCTGCAAGGATCGAGATGTATGGCACTCGGTTCTCTGTCTATACCAATAGGGTTCTGGCGTGTAGATACGTATGAAAAATTAGTGAGATATCCCGCGGACTCATCTATAAACTGATTTCCTGTCAGTAAAGGTTGTCGTCTTGTAGCAGTGCCTTTTGGCGTTGCTAGTAAGCTTGTAAGTTTGTAAAATAAAGTTATCGTTAATAAAATCATATGTACGTGGGTTTGTACGTATACCATAGACCACATGAATACTAACAGACACGCCATTGGGAAAGAAACTCCTATTACTGCCAAAAATTTCATACATTTGTAGGTTATATTGTGAAAAAATAGAAATAAAACATCTTGTCCCGTTTTATCGTACCAAATGAGATGACAAAGTTTAAAAATTACCATTGAAATGATTTTATTTTATTTGTAAGTAGTATAACTCTATATTTTGTATATGATTGCAAGCTACGCTGAAAAACTAAGAAATTGTCTGAAACTAAAAAAAAATGAAAGGCGTATCCATTTAATTCGTGACGTGTACCAAACATGAATAGTAAAAAATGTGCGAGCTTGACAATATTCGCATATGATGTGTAACTGCAAACATCCAGGTAATTGGCTCAACCTCATAATTAACTCTACAATCGCGCGCTTGTGTAATAAAAATGGAATAGTAAATGTTGTAAATGGTAAAATTTCTATGTAAATTGTAAAAATTTTGATTGAACAAAAGACGAAATTTTGTAAATTGTAAAATAGTTTTTTGTTGTGAAATAATTCTTGTAAATATTGTAATACATTGTAAATATTGTGATACATAAAGATTGTAATATATAAAAAAGAAAAAAAAAAACCCACTGACTTTCTTCCGCCGGATCTTCTCAGCGTGTATCTAGTAATTATAAGGAAATCACCCGAAATTTAAATGTTTGCACACCATATTATGGTAGAATATATTGATAATTTAATTATTTTTTAATAACTTGTAACACCCATGTTCTTGTGAACAAATATTTTTCATTTTCATTTTTCAAAGATGTAACAAGTGATGATGTACTTACGTAGGTATAGCAGTAAACTCAGTGTCCGGCAGTGGCTCGGGCGGCAGCCAGTCGGATATGAACACGGTGTTGGGCTTCGGCTCGCCGCACTCCTCCAGCGACTCGCTGCCCGGGGACGAACGGGAATTGGTCTCCGACTCCGATTTCACTTTAAGAGGTTTTAGTGGTTGTAATTCAACTTGGAGATAATCTTGAATTGACCCTTTCAAGTTTAAGAACAAGTTGTCCTCAGTCTTTTCTGAATCGGCCTGTCAAAAATAATCCCATACATATTATTATATTATTTAGTTATATAACAAAATATTACATAGGCTTTTGGCTAAAGATGAAATTTAATTTTATTACTTTTTTAATATAGATTTATACTTTAATTGTTGAAATGGGGATAAACAAAACTTCTCGAAGCTACACCAGAAACCAACAAACAATTTTTATTTAAAATTTATTTTTTAAATGGATAAATATAAGTACATAGCAACTCTCAGGGCAACGATGAAGCTGACAAACTTGGAAAAAACGGAGCTGACAGGAAACCGTTAGGACCAGAATCCGTAGACGTCATGGCATTGTTAAATGGCTAACATACCACGTGGCAAACTGAGAAAACGCGCCAACAATGCGAAACGCTGTGGATGGCTACAAATGATTGCAGGCAGACAAAGGACATTGTGCCGGCTCTCTTAAAAACTTGCGAAGTGACCTGAGAAAAGTTGTGGGCACTATAACAGGGCATTGCCTCCTTAACCGACATCTTTTTAACATAGGTATATCAGACAGCCCTTTATGCCGCGGATGCATAGAGGAATAAGAAACAACCGCTCACATTCTCCTTGAGTGCAGGAGCGTGGCCGAACAATGGGTCAACAAACTGAAAAACTCCAAAAGACACTTGTGACAACACCAGCCGTCTTATTAGTTCCTGAAAGGAGTTAGGATGGCTGGAATAAATGTAGCCCGCTACGTACTAAGAACCAAGTGCGGTGCGGAAACACAATGGTTAAAATAAACCTACCTTTGTATCAGGATCAGGAATTCCTAATCCTTGTTCAATTATTTTTTTATTTAGACAACGCCATTCCGATTTATTTGCTTCGAGTGCCCCTCCTTGAATCGTGTGATACACCCACAGCTCCACAGGCATACTTTTCCCTTTAAATTGTCCATTTTTGGTGATGAAAATTCTTGGATAAGCATCGAGCAAATCCTTAAGATATTCTTTAGTCACCAATGGCCATTCTTCGCCGAACGCTGGCATTACACCACACAAGTGACACATTATAGCAGCGTCTCCGATTGAGGTAAAATCGGCTGGAATTTCGCGTAACGAAGACAGTGGTACGGTTTCAATACAGGCAAAATCAGAGTAAAATACTTTCGCAGAATCACCGTTAATTTCGAGAATAGCGGCTCGACGCCATGTTTGAGATTGATGGCATACAGTACAACATCTGTCTTCAACCTTCCAGTCCTCTTTTTGCTGAGTTTTCTTTTTGCTGTAATATTTCTGTATGTTTTCATACAATTCATTGAATACTTTCTGTTGATGAACTAAAGACACATATAAAAGTGACGGGGACTGATAATTAAGGATTTTTGCCTCTAGTCTAATTGGTCCTTTGTCAATCGCGTCAAGATCTGTCTCCTCTGAACTTTGACGTTCAACCGGTTTTTGTAATATTTTAATGTCAGATTTTTTATTATCCATTTTAGGCTTTTGTTTTGGTTCCAGTGGAGATTTGTTTGTTATAACGAGCTCTTCGGTTTCAGTGCTGGTGTTGAATTTGTACATACTAAAACAAACGGCACAAATTAATAAGTTTAACGTGTGTCAATACCTAACTTGCACAGGTCTAAAATAAACTTTTATTGGAAAAAAGAACTAAAGTACTTCAAAATAATAACTATATTTTTCTTAATAAACAAAACACGAAAAAAAAGATATTAATTATTATCATAATAAATCAATCACGTTGAAGTAAATTATAAATCAAACAGGCTTTTTATATAATATTTAAAATTCAAAAGGCGCAGTACTTGGTACAATAAAACTAGTTTTTTACACGATTGGGATCAAGTCGGTTGCCTTAGAAAATAGTCTTTCTGGATAAATAAAGCTTGCTTCTAACTTAAAATCACAACAGTGATTTAGTATTGTCCAAAAAATTTATTTAAAATGGAGAATTTATTCTTATTGTTACTCAAAGCACACCATTCATATGGGTTTATACTTTTGGCAGCCTTTCCTAACGCGATGTAGTGAGCGATTTCTTTTAACAGTGCCGTTTTTTGGTTGCTTTTCAGAATGCTAAAATAGCTATAGAAAATTTATAGATTAGGTACAGATGTAGGTGACAAATAAATGATTCTAAAAACGTAATAACGTAAATTATTATTAAATGTGATATTTGATAACAATAACAATAATAATAATGAATTGATTTAATTTGGCGTAGATAAATGCGGGGTCATACATGTACAGAGAGGCAAAGTTGTAAACAGCGAACATTTACAACAGCTCTCGGACACAGTGCCTTTCAGATCTCTTTCTGAAACTGAAACCTATAAATACCTTGGTATGTCAGAGTGTTACGTAAACAGAATGAGGAAATTAAATAGTTGGTGACTGAGTGTTTCTTTGGCCGCTTGACAAAAGCTCTGAAAAGTCTTTTGTCCGGTGGTAATAAGGTGTGTGCATTCAATAGCTGGCTGATACCTCTGCTTGTATACACCTTCGGCATACTAAAGAGGTTTCAAAACGCGTTGGACGCCCTGGACCTTAAGGTCCGTAGACTACTGAGAGCGTATCGCATGCACTATCAACGTTCATCTGTAATAAGTTTGTACATCCCAGGAAAATATGGAGGGCGCGGCTTTCTTAATGCCAATAACCTGCATAATCGTGAGGTGTATAATCTTAATGAATACTTCCTCCATGTTAAATGTGGAATGCACCGACTGTGACATGGTCTGACACCGCTCTCCTTAGCTAAATAGAACTGGCATAAATCGGTGGTACTCAGCACTTAGGACCGCTTGAATGTATGGAAAAATAAGGAGTTACATGGACGGTTCTATCGGATTCTTTATGGGCCTGATATTGATATGTATGTCGACCGTGCCGATAGTATGATATGTAGGACGTGTCCACGTCCTGGTGAGTCCATCAGGAATATTATTTCTGCTTGTTCTCATCTTGCCAATGGAGAGTATTTGCACAGACACAACCAAGTAGCCATGATTAGTTATCAACAATTTGCTCTTCGATATACTCTTGTAAGTTTTGAAGTGCCGTATTATAAGTACGCACTGGAGTCAGTTCGATCATCAATCTGTCGTCACGGACAGGAATATTATCACAAATAGGCCTGATATTGTGTTGGTAGATCGATTGGAGCGCCGGGCTTTTATTGTTGATATCACAATCCCGCATGACGATAACCTCGTGAAAGCAGAAAAAAAGCTACCTAAGTATTTGGACTTAGCTCACGAGATTACCGACATGTGGGGTGTGGAGCCAACAACAATTTTCCCGATAGTTGTTTCTGTAAATGGTTTAGTAGCGAAGAGTCTCGACCAACATCTACAGAAGCTTTCCCTACAATTCTGGATCCAGGGCCAAATACAGAAAGTGGCAGTGTTTGGGACGGCACGTACTGTGAGGAGGTTTCTTTCTCTGTCGCCCTGACCATTGACAGCTTAGCTGCAAGGCTCCCATCGGCTGGATATCTATTTTTATATATTTATTTTTATATATTTATTTTTATAATATTGTATTTTTTTTAAATGTTATAATTATATGAATGTGTGTAAAATAAAAGAAACTGTAAATAATGGCATAATAATAATATTTGATAACAAATAAATTACTTTTCATATTCCATTTATATGTTAAATAATAATAGCGAGTTATTCGACTATTCGCCATAGGGAATGACGATTAATCGGAATTCGACTATTAGCTATATGTCCCAGAAATCAACGTCAAGCCAAAAATGGATAATGGGCCAAAGGATGGTGGTTCTTAAAAAAAATGAAAATAATTTTTTTTACCTGCACTCTAAAAATTATAGTCATTTAAAAAAAGTGAAAATCAACACTATGATTTTTAAGTACTATGACTACAAAATGTTTACTTAGCTTATTTTGTGAAGGATTTGTTACTGAATAAAGCTAGTATAAATTACAATATCAAAATTTGAACACAAGTTCTATCTTGGTTTCAGAGGAAATATTCTTATTTTCCCAAACATGTACTCAAAATTATCACATAATTCAACTTTAACTAACTGTGCTGAAAAAAAAGGTACTACGTTATTTCAGCACGTGGCATTAAAAGATGGGCATTTAGTGGGCTTTCTAGCATGTTATAACACTTACTTTTTTCCTATTATATTTTATCCTAATAATTGTATTTTTTGTATTTTCTAAAACAACTCGGTATTAAGTTTTTTTGATTTACTCAAAAATACTTTTAATGGCCTGTAGGTTTTCTTTAAACCTTATATAAATTAAATTAAGACAGCACAAGTTTGGGTGAAACAGATAGGGACGCCATTTCAACGTGTGAGAGTGAAAGAGATAGCAAGCCTGAGCATCATCTGAGGCATGAGTTAGAATTAAATGGATAGAGACGCACGAGTGAAAATGATAGCAAGACCGCATCATCTGCGCACGAACTGCAATACTTGATACTTCAGTGCGTTAGGTTCTTTCGTTTACTGCGCATCTTTCTGTATTCGTTCGTGTCGTTTTCGTACTAACTTTGGCTTTGCTTATTGGACTTGATTACTTGCTTGTAACTCATGACGTAGAGGATGATATATATGTATGAATACGTCGATGTTTACGGCTCTTCTATGGTGTGCAAACATTATTGCTCTGCGGCGAAGATTCGACTTCTGTTCGTTAGTGGTGTCAAGATCCTCCAAAACCAGCGTGTCCGAATAAAGAGAGTAATGAATAGGGATGCCGCGAATATTCGATATTTGGCCTTTTCAGTAGATTTCTTTGGTAAACGGTACTAGGCTGTATATTGGGAACTATTCGCCGAATACTGAATAACTAATCATGAGAAAAATATGTACATATTACTCAAAGACATTAATATGTTTTACAAGGAAACAACTATTAATACTTATAATTTATCAGAGGTATTAGTTGTTATAAATAAAAACATTATTTTCAGCATTTCTCGACGAGGTTTTTTTGGACAAGCCGATAGATATATTTTTAGCAACACAATTGAACAAGAGTCTTAGTTACTTAAACTGTAATAAACAAATAATACGTGTCATAACACCATCAACTCGTTAATGAAACAAATACTCCACCGAATATTCGATATTCGGCGAAGGGCCTGGCCGAATATTCAGTATTCGGCAAAATCACTATTCGTGGCATTTATGGTGATGAATATATCAGAAGCTAGAAGTACCGGGAACCTAACTGGTTTGTAATGTGTGACGTTCGACTTAGGTGAAGATATAAGTAAAGAATTTCAATAGTTTTTGCTTATCATTGTTGTATTTTTTCTCAAGTATAAGCCGGTTCGGATATTTAACGTCTTTAAGTGTCAAAAAATTAAGAGAAGTTTAAAAATATAATTTTTATAATTTAATGTTTAAAGGTAGACACAAACTTCTCTTAAATTTTTGCTAAAAAATGCTTACCCAAAAGTTACAGCGAATTTGAACTTTATCATTTGTTGATTTACACAGATGACATCCTCTTCGTTAGATTTATCGTAGAGGATAACCCCAACAGATCCGCGGTTCCGTTTATCTTCAACTTGCATCTCCAGCTCGCGGCCGATAAACGTTTGCAAGAGCTGTACTGAGCCTGGATTCCACTTCTTGTTAAGCGGCGTTACTCCTGCTAAATGGCATTCAATAGCCTGGAAAATTATTTTTGAGCATAATGATAACATGAGTGGCAATTACTGTACATAAAAATTATAAACGTCCGAAAAAGAGGACTTTATATTCACAGCAAACACTTAGGTCCGCATGTACCAAACTATTTAAATGACTGAATATGGTAAATTTATTTAAATAAAAACTAGACTTGAATACTACTCTGCAACCCTAGTTTTACGATTATCACTAATTAAATATTTTACTTTTTATGAGTTTCATCAGATATTCCACTTTAGCAGATATTATATTTTATATAAAGTTTTAATCAATCAGTTGTCAATTTATCGAGGTATCTATGCTCCTATCTTTAAGATTATATTAATTTTGATAAATAATTAAAGCAATTCGAGGCTAGTTAGGTAAAGTGTGTAAGTGAGCAGATACTCCATTGTCGATGAGTATAAGCGTCATAGCACACGTATAAAATCAGAAAAGGATCATCATCGTATCAACTCGAGCCTTTCAGTATTCTTTGTATGAAACTCTATACCGCAACGCACACTAATCTGAATCGTAACGTTATCGTTTCGCCTCATGACGAAACGAGATACGGTGACATAATTCCTTTCCGAGTTGTGTGCTATTTCCATAAGTGGTTACCTAAAATTGGAACATATCATCAAATACGTAATAAGGTGAATGTGCTGGAAGCAAGGCATGTCTGTCTAGACCGTGACATATGTCACTGAATTCTCATTGCCCGCTAGGGATGAAAGTTATAGCTACTTTTATTTCACTATCACGTTGTGAAGTTATTTGTTTTTTGTCACTGTTATATCACGGGTGATAAATCACGACCGTTATATTTTACTATCACAATGGGTGTATTTTATTATGTTATATCGCCGCGCAGCGATTACTATTTATGAGAGATTAGTAAATAACATTAAACAAATTCTCGCTTCTAGCTAGTGGCACGGTATTGCTTAAATGTTGTTGCATTGTCTCGTTCGCATGATGGACTTCTGCGAATTATAAGCTTAAGTAGTAGGTTGGCTCGTGTGAAATTTAATCACGCTCGCGTTATATATAACAGACGGTTTCGATGCATGTAACTGGTGTGACACGTGAATTATTTTATAAAGAATGACATAACCAGTGATGAGTGAAATGTGCCATGCCTACTGCTTACTAAGTTGGGGATATAGCGTGAAGATAATTGTTGTTGTATTTAGGGGAGCATAAGTTTGAAGAAGAGCACTCACAAGCGCGCGCTGCGCCGTGAACTTGTGGTGTATGTAGCGTAGGGCGGAGCAGTGCACCAGCAGTGTGGCGCCCACGTCCAGCAGCAGCACGCGCACGCGCGCGCGTCCCGGCAGCTCCAGCACCTGCCCGCGCGCCCAGCGCCACCCCAGCTCCAGCCCGCTGCGCTCCAAGTTCACCACGCACACCATGCCTAATATAACATGGACCTCTGTAAACCTAGCATGCCGAAATGAGCCAAATCTCTTAAAAATATCGTAATATGCCAAAAACAGCAATTTATACACTTATATAGGCTGTTTCTTTAGCCGTAGGACCTATTGAAGGAGTGTACTCAGTATTCGATTCTGAGCCCAAATATCTATAAAATATATGATCTTAATTGTTGACCTAATTATACCATAAAATACTTAAATCATAAATACGGCGTGCGTATGTATTTATCTATCATGGATTAAATGGTTACGCCTTTCAAAATAACTTCTTAGTTTGGCAGTGTACACACATAAATACAGAGTTATACTGCTTACCGACGAAATAAAATCATTTGAAGGGTAGTTTTTAAACCTCGTCAGCCCATTAATAAAACAGTACAACATGGTTTATTTCTATTTTTTTTCACAATATAATATAACCTACAAATGTATGACATTTTTTAAAAGTAATAGGAGCGTTTGCTCATATGAGCGGCGACACGTTTCCTTCCCAATGGCGCGTCTATTCGTATTGAATGAATGCCGGTCGCTATAATATATTATTATAATTATTTTGTTATGTAAATAAAAAAGAAAATAGACTTTGGCTAAAAAAATAATTACCCCATCCCTAAAATTAGTTGCCACCAATATGCTACATAGATAACGGGGTTTCCTTATCAGTGTTCCAATTAAGAATATTGGGATATGGGACGTGCCTATATGCGTTATGTAATGATTATGTATCCTAAATCGCCAAATACAGAAGAATAATTCAACAATTGAAATTATTGTAAAATGTTAATAATTACTTAAGTCGAGTTCTGATGAGGATGATTCCATTTACGCCAGAAATACTAAGGTAAATATTAGCTGTATCTTACACTTTTATTTGTGCCTAGTTTATTTTTTTAAATTATAACACGCTTCAAACATTTCTTATTGGGTATTTAGTGCCTAGATATTTTTGCCTGTTCTTCATAACTAAACCAGGAATAAAGTACCTATGAAGGAAAAATGAATCACAATTCACGCTAGTTTAAAATGGGTAGGTAGATTACATTTACATTACCTACCTACCTACTACTTATTATTATGATAATTGGTGAATCGTAAAGATTAACGTAACGACTACGATGACTAGGGTAACCATGAGTCACGAGGGTTTTGGCAACATTTCAATTACTGTTTTCTTGGTTATTTAGCACTTTATTTTTTTACCTTACCGCTACGCATATAGATAACCAAGTCGATCCAGGAAATTTTAAGTATTTTAAAAAAACTCAAAAAAATTGGTGAAATAATATTTTTTTAATATATTTTACAAATTAATGTACCGAGCGAAAAGAGCTTACTAGATTTTGTACTCACAAAATCTAATAAGCTCTTTTGTTTAAAAAACTGCATCCAATGCATAAATTGCATCAAAATCGGATCGGAAGTAATCGTTGACGAAAAGTCATGAAAAATGTGTTATTTCGACATAATTCGAAATTTTTGAACCAATATTTTTTTGGTATTCTACGATATTTTAGAACTAAAAAAGCTACGTCGAAAAGTAATAGCTTTACAAATATTAAAATTACGTACTTTTAAGCAAACTTACTTAATATTTTCGAAATAATTTTCAGCCTAATAAATGGATTGACTTAACAAATTTATTTTTCTCCCCAAAAAACTGCGTCAAATACCGTTAATTTTATCGAAATCAGTCAATTTGTTTGGGATTTATCAATGAACAAAAGTTTTGAAAAAAATGTTTTTTTTGACACTGTTTCGAAATTTTTCAACCTATCGATTATTTGGCTAAAGAAATATTTTCAATCTCAAAAATTGAGTTGATTGCCATACGAAAGATCAAAATCGATCATCGTTTCCAAAATATACATCCTTTCCAAAATCAATATACTGCATTTTTAAACTTCAAACTTATTTATTTTGCATAAATCAGGGTATAACATGCGATGTTATTTCTAAATACAGTAACTTAAGCCTGTTTTACCAAATACATGGCGTGCAAAATTTTATTACATCATCTACATCCACATTATATATTTTTCTACAAAATTATAAATAATATTTTAAGCCTTTCAGAACAAAATTTAAATGAATTAATAAATAGGAAGGTTGAAAATCACATATATACCTATATAACTTTCTAAAAATAAACAAAATGCGTTTTAATACTTATAAAAATAGATGTTTGAATTGAAAAAATCTATGTTTATAGTTTTAACTCTTTTATGCTTAAAATACCCGAATTTAGCGTGAAGTTTCAGGGATGGTCTGCAGGGTCAACCGTTTACAGATTTTGTAAATAATTGTTTGATTGGTTTGATTCCGTCCCAAGGATAAAAACAACTTGTAGATTGGTGGAAAATCATAGCCCTGCTGCTAGCTTGTAATTTAGTAGGGACATCCCTTATACTCCGTAAATAGCTTAGTATAGCAGTAAGCAAAACACTTTTCTTGCGCTCGATGAGTGTTAGCAATACGTGATAAGCAATATGGCGGATTTTTCTTTGTTTTATAAATCAGTCTACTAGAATAACAATCTTGGCAAATTCCAAGGTTAAATTTAAGGTTATAGTTTCTGTAATCGCCACTTTATTATTCGATTATGATTGATGATTGATTATGGTTCGACATACAGACAGACACAATTTTCATCAATCTGATATTAGAGAAACATAAAACGAATATTGATCACAAAATTTGACGAAAAATCTAATCTACAGACGCTTCATATTTAAAATCAGATAAATGAATAACGGTGAAATAAATGTAAATTTTAGTATGTGTCGTGATTCAACACTGAAATTTAAAATAAATCCTGAAAAGTGTTTAATTTAAAATAACGAACCTCTTTCTGGTAAATAAATTGTTCCATTTCCATTGTCAAAATTATATTCCAGTTCCAAATTTTCGCTCAATTTTTCATAGATACTCTGAACATATTTCTGAAAGGAAAAAAGTTTAAATATATTTTATAAAATTACTTTTAGACTTTCTTAGATGCCGTTTGGTCAACAAATCAGAAAACAACCAATTCTTTGTCAGTAGACACCGGGTTGCGTTCTTTAAACCAACAGAGTTTACCGAAAAAATTGATTATTGACACACTTATGTTGTAGTCATATTAATGCTGTTTTAAGTCGATAAGTATAGTAAGACCCTAAGTTGAATTTTTCCAGCACATCATGCTTGTGTTCGCTCATTACATCAAAACGAAAAAATAATAATAAAAATGGAATTAATATCGGAATCGTAATTCAAGATCAAATTGTAAACAATGGTGTTGCCAATTTAAAATAATAATTTCTGTGATTTGTCAAAAATTAAAAAAATATCCAGAAAAATATACATATACCTGACATTACTTAAACTAAATAGTTCACACAGATTTTTTAAATAAGATGTCTTAAAATACGATTCGTAATACGTAAATACGATTCGTGATAAAACGTAACTGAAATATAATTGTGCAAATTTTTTATGATACAGGCAATAAAACAGAACACGTCTTATACTCTTTACGAGAGAGCAATAAGCAAGAAGCTCTTAACATTAGGCTGTTACTTTTAAAAACTAATATCTGGTTGACCGAGCTTTGCTCGGTTTTTCACATACCCATATCTTTGGAACCGAGCTTTTCTTGGACCTGGAACCTTGATAAATCGATTCCTTGACCCGAAAAACCCCTAAATAAACAATTGATTTTCTTAGTCTAACCTCAAAGCAAACACTCATTAACTTCGTGTTACTTAACAACGCCATCTGCTGGAATAACTTACAATCCAAAAAATAGTATTATTATTCGCCAATAGATGTCAGGAAGAGTCATATTTTTCAGTTTTAATTGGGACTTTAAAACACAAATAAAATGGCGTTTTCTAAAAATGATTCCTAGCTAGATCGATTTATCGCCCCCGAAACCCCCTATATACTAAATTTCATGAAAATCGTTGGAGCCGATTCCGAGATTCCATTTATATATATACAAGAATTGCTCGTTTAAAGGTATTAGATAAATATTATTTATGGAAGGTTATAATTCTATTTTATTTGAACGTCTATAGAGAACGTATATAACTGGTCACCTTTTGTTTGTTCATTTAATTTTGACGACTGTATTTGATTTCCATTATAGTTGTAGAGTTATCGTTTCTTATACAGGTTTTTTATTTTGTTTTACATTTTTGTTTTATTTCGTTTTCAGCTGTTTCTGATAAGGCTATGATAATAAATACAAACCTACGATCACGTTCAGAATAATGGGCTAAGATTCAGTATTTGGTTTTAAGCCATTTTTTCTTTAGGCGATTGTGTAAAACAAATCAGTAATAGTAAAAATAATGCAAAATAGAAACGAAAAATAAAACCAGTGAATAATTCACAGCGTCTCGTGAGAGACCAAAAATTTTTGAAACAAAATTCACAAATTTGCCCTTTTTAGAGCTCCGACGTAAACTAGGAAGCCTTACAGTTTCGCTATGTTCGTCAGTCTATCCTTCCGTCCGCACGATTGCTTAGAGATCCTTAATACTATAAAACTGTAATTAGACATGAATATACATATTAGTAACGGCAACATATTGGTAACATAACATATTGAAAAATATTTTTTTAGGGTACATATTATAGTAAAGTGGGAATGTTAATTTTTTTCGCGTAAAGGTTTGCAACAACAATTTTTCGACTAAGGGACTCGTTTGTGAAATATAAAGCCCTAAAGTGCTAATTTTTGTAAAGAGTCAGGGTCAGGGTTCGCCCCACCCTCTGCCAGCTAAACGATTGGTTTGGGGGTGTGAAAAAATTCACGGTAGTAGTAAATATAATGAATTTAAAAGGAAAACTATCAAGTAGGTTTTACAAGTTTACGCGTAACAGTCGACCAACTTATATTTTTTTTAAATTGTATGCAGCATAGTTCGTTACGCTGGTTATAGATGGCGCTACAAAAAAATTAGATCACGTTATGATGTCTGTAGAATTGTGTATTGAAAGCCTGTGCGTTCCATGATATTTATATCGACGCACATAGCGAAGAATTTGGCAAGCCATTTCGCCTATAAGTCGACACTGGCTCAGTTAGTTAGAGCGACCTTGAGGGAAGGTTGCAATTTTTTTTGTTGTTTTTAGTTTTTCAAGTTTTCCAAAGCACGGGGTGAGTGTTATAACTAGACATGGGCGTTTTCGTATTTATTTGCAAACGGATATTTAATCGATATTCAATTTTTATATCATCAAAAATCGTTTTCAGATATCGATATATCTAGACAAGTGGCATAAACGCTAGGAGAATAAATTACACGAATCGATCTACCCCAAAGTAAGCAAAATATTTGCTTGGGTGTTAGTCAACGATACTAATACATATTACGTATATAAATACAGTTACATTCATAATAAACACCCAAACCCAGAAATAAAAACATCTATGCTCATCACACAAATGTTTGTCCCTGTCGGGAATCGAACCCGAACCCCATCGATTCTTAGTTAGGTTCGCTTACCACTCGAACGGCGGGACGATTAACCTATCTTCGGCTAATCGTGGGTGCACTGATTGTACCTCTGCCTACCGCTTCGAGCATACGGGTGTAAAGATAGTCTTAATCAACTATACATTTAAATCACATCATGCCCGGTTCCTTTGCATGGCAGGCAGAGTAAAATGAAGGTCTATAGACTTTCCAGTTCACTGCGATTCACCGGTTTGTCGCTTGGCGGGATGAGTGGTGATCAACTTCAACGCATTTTACCGACTTGATTTAGACTATCGATTATTTCTAGCAATAAAAGGGACCAAAGGCTTTATGTGTTTCAAAGCACGGGAGGAGTAAGTAACACACCACCCGCCAGACTCCGTGTTGCTACTGAGATTTTGGATATTCGAGAAAAACCTTGAAAAACCTCAATTATAATTTTAAGCGACCTGAAGATAGAATCCGGGCCCTCATGATCTTCGCCGAAGGCTATCCACTAGATCACGAGGCAGACTTGAATATAATATATAATATTTACGCTATTATTTATATTTAGTTAACAGACGGACGCAATCTGATATATAATATCCACTATAGGCATAGTTTGGGTCCTAGTGTGATTAGTGATTATCGACATCTGTACGTTTTTCTACAATCAAAATAATGTTGACGCAAATTAGTAAATTAACGATCTTGGTAAATTACTCTTCATGCAAACACGCCGGTTACGAAGACTCCTTGACACCACTTTGGGACAGCACCCGATCAATCTGATCATGGTATGTCAGTTTTGGTCTTCCCCCATACCTATATCTTTCCACATTCGCATTGTATATCTGTTTTGTTAACCTGTATGTTATCCTTGAATAAACAAACCTTAGTGAAATTATGAAGCCAGTTTATTGGTAAACGCTGAAACATACTTACTTTACGAACGTAGAATGAATCCGGACTCACAACGTGTGTTATGTATACCTCTTCAACTGAGTTAGGTTTCACGTCATAATTGCCAGTAAATATTTTTGGATTCTCCATAATTCCCGGCATTTTTGGAGGCTGTAAAATAAAAGCTTACTTAATATATCATAATTAAAATACTGAATGTGTAATAATTGGATTATAATAATACTACATGGACCAATGTTATACTAAAATTATGAATAATTGCTGAAAAATATTATATTTTGAAAGCTGCACCTATATCTATATTAAACGGTGTATTAGGAGACTAAATATACGTTTAAGCTAACTTTCATGGATTAGAGGTGTTCCGAACGGAAACGCTTAGGGAAACAGCTGCAAGACCTATAGTGCTGGGGCTGTCCATGGGCAGTGGTAATCACATACCATCAGGTGAGCTTCCTGTTAGTTTGCCCCTTTTTCTATATACGTACAAAAAAGGTTACTAGTAATAGGTTCGACAAATTTGTTTGGGCATCAAAACTGTATTACACTACTACTGCTAGCTAGTCTACAATAAACATTTAATAAAAGACTGGTCAAAATTTTGATCCCAGAGGTATACCACTTCTAATTACATTTAAGATGCTACTACTGTCGGGCTCTTGTATTAATCATTTCTTTTATCATGTTAGTGCCTGTCAGTCATGTTTCAGTTTGAAGGCAAGATTAATTTCCACATTAGGCTATAATCTGGCCGTGTGTGCACTTTGAGTTGTGTTCGAGTTGTTTCGCAAGATGAACATCCTACAACACTATAGGCTTCCGCAAAACAGCGAAATACAAGTAACAAACTACAAAAATGAGTTCAAATTTGTTTAGTCGATGAGCCATTTAGCCTGCGCCGAGCTAATTTCGTAATAAATACGTTCGGTAGATCCCTTCCTACATCGTTAATATTAAAGATTTACGCCATATATTATATAATTTGGAAACATGATAATTTGTAGAATCCTCGACAGAATAATAATCCAAAGTTACCTCTGAAAAAAAAAGGAAAATCCTTAGTATTACGTAAATACTTTATGGAAAGTCATCAGTTTTTAAATAATTGCAAAACAACTTGTTTTCTATAACATACACTTGTATTATTAACATGTTTTCAATAACTCATACGCTTTGTATTTTTTAAATGTGTACAAATTTTATTGATAAAAAGAAAACATCAAAATTCGCACTCGTATCGCCTATCCTAGTCAGAACCATCACGGTAACGCTTCCATCTTGTCCGCATAGAAGAATTGACTCACTCTAAAAGTTCGTTGACCTTTTAACCGTTCACTTCACTTTAGTAACTAATGAGACCACTAACTAAATCCCTTAATACACTATGGTTTCTATAGGGACCAGCGCTAACTTCATCCAAAAAAAAAACAATATTTTCACTATTTACCAGTTTTAATACAATACTCTATGTTATTTTATCGTTTTCGAACGAAACATTGTACAGAATAACATAAAATTGGCACTCTTTTTTCAAGTACGCTCTCGGGGAAAAATAAAAGAATTTAGTTGCTACTCTCCCAGGTGGTGAGCGCTCAGTTTGTTGCAAACCAAGCGAGGTACCCCAAAGGATCAGATGTGGCATCCTTCTTCCAGGTGTTCACGACTCCCAGCGGATTGGCCGTATTTTAAACTACCAAAATCCGCGGGCTGAGATGCGAAAGTGGATTCTCGTAGGGCACCATGTCAACAGGGCCCGCGGGGACACTTTCTGTATTCTGACCATCCCTACGTCGCTGGTACCTACCCTGATGGCGCACGAGCGCAGACTTGTGTTTAAATTAGGGTCGGTATATGTCAAATTCCAAGGGAAGGGTGGGAAGTTTATTAACATCCCCCCCTCCATTGAGGAAGATGACACAGACGTAGAGATGCCTGAGCTCGACGCGGGCACTACTCCGGTGGAGCCCGCGCCGAATCCAAATACGACTACCACAGAGGGGGTCGGGGTCGGTGTCGCTGACACCTGCATGTCGGATGACACCGGCACCGACGCCGACCTACTCGACAGTTCCCCCTCACCTCTAGCCAAACCCGTCGCCGAACCCCTAGAGGATGATGGCGACGAGTGGGCGGAAAGGCTTGAGGGGATGGACATCCAGACGAGTGAAGAGGACGATGGCGTCCTCTTCGCTCAGTAAGGTAGTCCAAGTCAACCTCCAGCACAGTTTAGCCGCTACGGCTCAATTGCGCAGGTGGCTGGAGGTAAATGAACCGGCAATAGCTCTGATCCAAGAGCCGTGGTTCAGTGGCACAGGCAGAATCCAGGGACTCTCCAATTTAGGAGGTAAACTCTTTACTAGCTCAGAACCCTACCCTAGGGCCTGTATTTATGTTTCAAGGAGAATACTGGCAGAACCTCTAACAGATTTTTGTTCTAGAGACATGAGCACAATCAAAATACCCTCACCAGATGAAAGGAGTTGCTCTAGAGTGACCCTTTCGTCGGTCTACATGCCGGAAGCGGACGAACCCCTGCCGCACGACCTGGTGAGGCTGATCAACAGCTGCGGAACTACAGGTGACGAGGTCATCATCGCCACCGACTGCAACGCACAACAGCTGCGGAACTACAGGTGACGAGGTCATCATCGCCACCGACTGCAACGCACATCACATTGCCTGGGGATGCAATGGGAACAACCGGAGGGGTGAGGCACTTTTTGAGTTTTTAATGTCAAGTTCTTTAGATATTATTAACACAGGCGCTACACCAACCTTCATCACACGGCGCAGCCAGACCATAATAGATCTGACACTAGCCACAAACAGAGCCACGGGTTTCATCACGGACTGGCATGTCTCGGAAGAGGCATCCTGCTCTGACCATAGATGGATTAGGTTCAATTTGCGTATTACAACAAAAGAAATAACACCACGACGGAATCCTCGCAAGACGGATCGAGTACTTTTCCAAAGGAAAACAGCCACCGAATTGCGCAAGATACAAGTGGTACACGAGACGGCAAATGTGCAACAAATCGAACAGCAGCAGGTAGCATCTTTGACCAATGTACTCATTCGCTGTTATGAAAGTGCTTGCCCACTCGGGGCCTCTGCCCAGTGTAACAATGGATCAAACACATGGTGGGGACCTGAGCTAGCCCGCCTCCGCAAGAAGGTAAGGAAGCTATTCAATAGGGCAATGAATATGATGCATGGGACGGACTGGGACAACTACAAGGAGGCCAAGTCCCTATACAAAAAACGCATTAGGTTCCATAAGACCCAATCATGGAGGAACTTCTGCGACAACATTAAGAAAAATCAACAGGCTAACAGGGTAAGGAAGATTTTAGCACACCAGCCCAACGATGGCCCCTCTACTCTCCGCAGAGCAGATAACACAACAACCAACTGCTCGGCGGAAATTCAACGGATCCTGCTCTACACCCATTTTCCTGATTGTAGATTAGTGCAAGATCACTGCTGGGAAGACACGCCTGTCACACCAACCAGTGAATGCTGGACCATGGCAGAAAGAGTGGTAACCCCAAGTAAGGTACGGTGGGCAGTTGACAGCTTCCAACCTTTTAAAACACCTGGCCTAGACGGGATTTTCCCGGCGCTACTACAGTGGAGCGAAGGTCACCTAGTCCCCCTACTGTGCAACATCTACCGAGCTTGCCTAGCTTTTCAGTATATACCTATGCTATGGCGAGAGGTAAGAGTAACCTTTATACCTAAACCCGGTAAAACCGACTGCAGCGACCCAAAATCCTTCAGACCCATAAGTCTCACATCCTTCCTACTTAAAACGTTGGAGAGGCTGTGTGACCGGGAACTGAGAGACAACGTACTTAAAACTACACCACTACATTGCCAGCAACATGCATACATCCCTGGCAAATCAACGGAGTCGGCCTTGCACCTTGTTGTATCTAAGATTGAACAATCACTCCAAAACAAAGGTATGTGTTTAGGCACTTTCATAGATGTGGAAGGAGCCTTTGACAAAACCAACTTTTCCAGCATAAGCATGGTACTCTCAAACCAAGGTGTTAACAAAACACTCATAGGTTGGATCGACAACATGCTACGTAAAAGAACGGTCAGTTTTGGCAAACTAGACAACCAAAAAGCCATTTTAAGTCGTGGCTGTCCTCAGGGTGGTGTACTGTCACCTCTCTTTTGGAACCTGGTTATCAATACGCTTATTAAAATACTAAATGAAAATCATTTCTATACGGTGGGTTATGCGGATGACCTAGCAGTTTTAACCGAAGCACAGTATTTCGCCTAGAACATGCTAGGTGGACAAAATTCATGTTATCATTTCCAGGAAATCTTAATTGCAAAACGTAAACAACACCCCTAATCTCCAGATTCCAAGAATCGGTTGTTTGTCAAATGCTTAACTGATAAGGAATAGTGGTTAGAAGTCAGGTATTGAGTTTAATGAAATCGTTACAGTCAATCAGTTGCAGTTTAGTGACACTTTCGTACACATCCATAGTGGCTTATAGTTAATATTTTGAGTGTTTGTGATGGATATCAACACGGAGGGTAAGTCCTATTATTTAAAATACCTTTTTTAAAATCTGAATCTGTTCAAATGAATTTTAGGTATAATTTTAACATAGCTTATATATTTTAACGTATTTTTTTATGAAAGAATAGTTTTAAAGAGTTAATTTTGCAGACATTCACCTTTATCCGGGCTAGTTCTTTGATATATCATAGGAAATACTTTATTCTTCATAAAAATACACAAATTGTTTAGCACACTTCAGTACAACATATTCTTTTTTTTTTTTTTCAGAACGCTTATACTCTATTTCTAGGGTAGAATTTTTTGAAGAGTGGTTGAAACCCACAAAAAATGAAAAGAACTCGGGTATATATGAGTACCTTTCTTCAAAATTTCACTTTGGTAACATTACTGAATGTAGCCAAAAAGAAATAAAGTTGAAGATATCCAACTTTTCCAATAAAATTGGTGTCAAATGGTTGGCTTCAGGAAAATCGAAGGAGCGTTTTTTAATTAAAAATAAGACCTGGCTGGATGAAGAAGATATACAGTTTACTGTGAGTTCTTTTGAGCCACAACCATCAACTTCGAGTGAGGCTGTGATTTCAGCAGGAAGGCCTCGCAAAGAATTCGAAGAATCGTCGTTTAAAACCAAAAAACGTCGAGTCGTGGATCTCGTAGAATCGCGAAGTGTCAGTGAATTGGTGACAGCTGCCGAAATTGCTGCGCGTTCAGCAGGACAACGGAAAATTGCCAGCGTAATTAGAGACATTAGTGAAAGCTCAGTTATTAATGTTAAGTCTAAGGATACCAGTAATGTTAATCCTAGGCAGTTAAGTAGTGACGAAGCGTTAGCTTACTATATAGATTCTAAGTCAACAACACATGCGTACAAACAAACAAGAAAGTGGTCTATGAAGGCAGGACATAATGTGTTTCCATCATATTATAGTTTGACAAAATCTAAACAGGCCTGTTATCCTGCACAGGAGCACATTGCTGTAACAGAAACACGTGCTGAAATAAATTTGCAAGCATTATTAAACAAAACAGTGGAACGTTTAGTATTAGCACAGCATGAAGTTATCAGCAGTGTCCTCGCAACAAGTTCGTCTTTTACACTTGTAAGTAAATGGGGATGTGATGGAAGTTCTGGGCACAGCACATACAAACAGAGATTTGAGAACACTGAAGATACGGACGAATTTCTTTTCGTATTTTCTTTAGTTCCCCTTAGATTATATGATGGGGCCAAAATTGTTTGGCAAAATCCTCGGTCTTCATCAACATTGTATTGTCGCCCAATCAAATTAATATTTGCTAAAGAAACGAATGACTTCACGTTAACGGAGACAAATAGATTGTTGGAAGAAGTTAACGCTCTTCTTCCAACACGTATCGACTTTGGTGATTCTCAAATCTCTGTGAAACACGAACTTTTGCTGACAATGACAGACGGAAAGGTATGCAACGCTTTAACGGAAACTCGTTCAACTCAAAAGTGTTTCATCTGTGGCGCCACCCCCAAGACGATGAATGATGAACCCGCGAACTTCAACAGCAACCAAGATCATTTTGGCTTTGGTTTATCTACACTTCATGCTTGGATTCGTTGCTTCGAATGCCTTTTACATATCAGCTACAAGTTGAATATTAAGAAATGGCAGGCTAGAAGCAACGAAGACAAAGCAGATATCAAGGTTCGTTCCGACGAAATTAAGTTAAAATTTAAGAACGAGATGGGACTTATTGTAGATAAACCAAAGCCAGGATTTGGTTCTTCAAACGATGGAAACACGGCTCGTCGGTTTTTTAAGAATGCTGAGATGAGTGCTCAGATCACGAGATTGGATGTTGAAATCATCAAACAGTTCGATGTAATATTGAGGACTTTGTCTTCTGGATTCGAGATAAACTTAGTTGAATTTAATAAATTTTGTCTTGAAACCAGAAGACATTATCTAAGTCTCTATTCGTGGTACTGTATGCCTGCTACTGTACATAAAATATTAATTCATAGTACAGAGGTCATCAAAGCTGCATTGCTTCCAATTGGGCAGCTTTCCGAAGAGGCTCAGGAAGCACGTAATAAAGATTGCCGCAGATTTAGGGAGTACAACACCCGCAAGTGCTCGCGTGTTGCCACGAACAGAGACTTGCTGTCAATGTTGGTTATAACATCTGATCCCTTGATCAATAGCCTTCGAGAGATTCCCCAAAAAAAGCCGGAAAAAATATGTTCAGAGGTTTTAAAGTTAATTTTAAGCCCTAGTATAGTAGAATCAAGACTGGAAACGTCATCATATTATCGCACAGTTCCACAAAATGATGACGATTACACAGTAAACGATTCATCAGAAGACTCTGATGATGATTATTAGGTTACGTTATGAAATATTATCTTTGCTGCTTAGTTTTAGTTTTCATGCATATATTTTCTTTTATTGTAAATAAACCTATGATTGTTTTGTTACTATTTGTAATTTTATGTATTTAGATTTATATTGTACATACCTCTTGATACTTATTCGATCTGAACTGCATGCAATTTACAGCATTCATAGTACTCGCTAAGTTAATTGTTGCTCATATATTATTTTTGAAAATATTTTTTTGCTATCATAATTTTTTTCGTTTTTTATTACAAAAACATGACTACCCATATTTGAAATAAGTAAGAGCATCGTTATATAACATAAAATAATATTGTCCACCTAGCATGTTCCACGCGATACACTGTGCGAAGGTAAGTTCGCCGACACAGTCTGCGACCTCACACAAAACGCACTCCGCATTATAGAGAGATGGTGTAGTTCGTTTGGACTCACAGTCAACCCAAGTAAGACAGAACTGGTTATGTTTACCAAAAAACGTACCTTAGGAAACTACAGACTACCCAGGTTAGGAAACACTGAACTTCAGTTATCGACCCAGGTCAAATACTTAGGAGTCATACTGGACAGTAAACTGAACTGGTCTAAACATACTGAACATAAGCTAGATAAGGCAAGTATCATCATTTGGCAATGCCGCAGATTAATTGGTAAGAGATGGGGTCTCTCACCAAAAATTATGCTGTGGCTATATACAGCAGTGATTAGGCCGTTAGTGTGTTATAGTGCGGTAGTCTGGTGGCCACGAACCACACTTCAAACGGCGATCAACAAATTACAAAGCTTCCAAAGGTTAGCATGTGTAGCCATTACAGGTTGCATGAGGACTACCCCAACGGCAGCACTAGAGACGATGCTCTGCATACCACCTCTTCACCTGTTTATACAGCAGACAGCAGCGGCCTCGGCGGTTCGTTTACAGTCGCTGCGGGCCTGGAGTCAAGCTGGGCAGGTACAGGAAGGCTCTCATGCAAGTATCTTTAAACAGGTTTTCGAATACCAACCGCTTGTCGCGGCTCCAAACGACTCGATACCTGTCAAATTTGTCTTCGATAAGAAGTACAAAATACAGCTCTCTGCTGAAGGTAAGGAGGGACTCAACACCAGAGACCTCAGGATCTTTACAGATGGCTCAAAGACAGGTTCAGGCTCAGGTACGGGTGTCTTCTCTGAAGACCTGAACATCAAGATTGCCTGGCCACTCGGCATATACAATTTTATCTTCCAGGCCGAAAGCTCTGGAATAATCTTAGCTTCACAGGCGATCGCAGCTAGACAGGTAATCAATGAATCAATTAAGATCCTGACAGACAGCAAGGCGGTCCTTATGGCTCTCCAAAGCAATAAAATTACTTCAAGCTTTATTGACGAATGTCATACTTCCCTAAATAACATAGGTACGTATAACAACGTCACACTACAGTGGATTAAAGGACATAGTGACTCACGAGGGAACGATGCAGCCGATGAGTTAGCTCGGCGGGCGTCTGATATGGCCGTGTTGGGAGCGGAACCCGCTGCCCCCTTGCCGGCCCGTTGGCTGTACGTGAGTCTACGTCAACGCACGACCGACATGCACAATAAATACTGGGCCGAGCGAATCGACTGTGGGCAATCGAAACAAGTATTTGACAAAATGAACCCGCAGCTATCGCACAGGTTACTTAAATTAAACAAAAAACAGCTACGTGTAATTACTGGCGCTATTACAGGGCACGGCCCATTTAACAAACACATGTTTAACATGGGTGTTACAGACAGTCCTCTGTGCAGAGCTTGCATGCAGACAGAAGAAACGGCTGCCCACATCATCATCGATTGTGAAGGCGTGGCGAATTACCGGGTCAAGTATCTCGGATCCCCGAGGTCGCTCCCCGAAGCTTTCTCCCACATCAAGGGGTTGCTGGGCTTCCTGGAGGAGTTGGGATGGCAAGAGTAGAACCATCCTAACCACACGCAAAAAAGGCGCTAGTCGTCGAGTTGCGGAGACCCGCCCACGAGAAGAAGAAGAAGAAGAAGAAAAGAATTTAGTCCGCCATTTTGATTCGTGTTGTGTGTTGTGTTGGTTGCAGTTTATGATACAGGTTAATTTAAAAGTGTTATGGCGTATTAATCAACAAGTAAACTTTATTAATAATCAAGATTAGTTCAAGATCTAACAGTTTAGATAATAATTTTGTCAAAAATCCGTAAATATCAATTAATAAAACATACGCCTCTGTGGTCTAGTGGTCCAGCGTTGGCGTTGACCACATGAGGTCCCGGGTTCGATTCCCGGGTCGGGCACTTAAAAAAAAAAGTGTTTTTTCAGTTTTCTGAGAAACATAAAGTTGCTCGGGATTGGATAGTGCCCCGTTGGCGATAGGCTTGCCACCTATCACATTTGTGGGACCAAGTATCTTTGGCTAATCGTGGGTGCACTTGTTGTACCTCTGCCTACCCCTTCGGGGATATGGGCGTGAAGATACTTACTTAATAAAACATATTTTTCGTTAACGACCAACTTGATGATACCAGCGCCTTGGGTATGACGGTACCTATTTTTATTTATTTCCGTAAATTTTAGTGTTGATAAATTATGATCTCAAAAAAAAAAATCATACGATGTGAATGTGAAATATCTTAAGCAATATTTAAAAAAAAAATAACATAGCTGTAAAATTGAAAAATAAATATTTTTTTTATATATCATAAGATAGCAAACAAGCAGATGGGTCTCCTGATGGAAAGAGTCAACCATCGCCTATAGACATCAAAGATGTTAATGGTGCGTTGCTATCTTGTGGCGAGATCTAATGCCACATGCATAAGTTTACCGGCTACCTTACCCTACAAACCGGAACACGACAGCGACAAGCACTGACGCTATTGCGGCAGGAATAGGTAAGGCGGTGGTACCAGACCCGGGCGAGACAATGCAGAACTCTACCACCTAGTATCCACGATGGTAGTGACTCGATAGCCAATCGGTCGCCTTTTACGACCTGCCTGGCAGAACGGCAGTTGGCCTATTCTACAATGGAGGCCGGGACCAACACGGCGGATTTAAAAATTACGAAAAAACAACGTATTAATTATGAAAAAAAACAATATTAACATTTATGTAAATAAATATTTTTGTACTATATGTTGTTTATTTTTTTCCGTATGTATATGTTTACCAATTATATAAAAAAATATAAAAAGCATAGGTCATCGATTTACTTTTTGAATTAAAAATTTTCGACTAACAAGTAGTCATATTTTTCTCAAAGTGTCGTGTTACACCTGGAATTATTTTGTAGCTTAAGCCATTTAAATTAAACAGTTCTCACACCAGTGTATTGCAGTGCTCAAGACCTCTTAAAAAATATACGCTTTACAGTATCGGATTCAATCTAAACAACTCAGGCGCTACTCGCCCTAGAAAAATAGAATAGTTGGCGCCTTAATGGATTGGCGCTATTCGCCCGAGAAAAATAAAAGTAAATAGGTCGGCACTTGTCGCCCTACAAAAATAGATCTAAACGGATCTACGTTATTCGCCCAAGAAAAATGGAACTAAATGGGTCGACGCTTCTCGCTCTAGAAAAATAGAACGAAATGGATTAACGTTTTTTGCCCAAGAAAAATATAACTAAATAGGTCAACGCTTCTCTTCCTAGAAAAAAAGAACTAAATGGATCAACATTATTCGCCCAAGAAAAATAAAATTAAATGGATCGGCTCTACTTAATTATGAATTAACTTACTCGATTAAATTGTTTGTGTTCAGCACCGACCAGATGACCCATCGACGTTTAATGTTTGATTTTCCGTATTGAATGCATTTTGGCAACTAGCTGAGGTAAGACGAAGCGGGGTTGCAACGCCCTGATTGGCTAACTCAATGCCGATCAGTGAAAGATAGATGATGTACAGAGCATCTGATTGGTCGACATTAATTGAGTATTGGCGCGTGAACATTTATATCGGAACTATAAGCCAGATGTGTTGATAGGAGCCATTCGTCTGTTATTAGGTGTCTATGGGCTGTGTGTGTTCAGTTATATTTGGTTTCTAAATTACTGATTACACGACTAAAATAATAGCCTAGTCAGAACGAGGATTTAGTGTGTACGTCATAGTTGAGCAGTACCGGTAGGTTGAGCGGCAGGCGTGCGCGCGCGTGGAAGGCGAGCGCGTGCGCGATGCTGATGCCGCTTTCCACCGTGACCACGTCGCACAGTACGTGCACGCCGGCCTTGGACATGCGCAGCTGCCGCACGTGCAGCACCGCTTGCTTGCTGACACACAAACACCAATAGTAGGAGAGCCCAAGAGGGGACTTTTGCATTTACTCGCGCGCATCAGACTAACATAGGGGGTACCTTGCATACTGTTGAGGCTCTCCATCAAATATAAGCCATAGAGGCAGATAATTAGGGCAGAAAAAAAACAAAATTCCGATAAATTTGGCTTGTGGAAATTGACATTAATTTTTTTCGTTATTCTTACATAATTTTCTATATAATAAAAGAAAATGCAGACGCGCTTGAGAATGTCAAAAAAATGTTTTATCAGCAACTTTGTGACCCTCCCACTCCCTTACACTTAAATTAGCAGATTTTCTAAATTTTAAGTGACACTTAAACCACCATACCTTAAACTGCGTGATCACTTAAATCGCGTGATTTAAGTCTTTCCATGTCACCGTTTTTTTTTAAAATTTTTGTTATCTGTAGATTTTTTCCCCACCATTGAAATGAAAACCATTATATAACCTTTTATTTTTCTTATAATTTAAGCTACAAAATCCAATAGGTCCCTACAACGCTCGAGTAATTACTCATTTAAAATCTTGGGAGGCCAGTGCAGTGGGTTCTGCAAACTGCGTCCTAAACTACAATAAATATCATCACGACGATTCCTTTATATGTAAAGTGTAATCTCCATCAGGTTCACTATGACTCAACAGTGTATGTGTATAGGTGATTATTTACACTAGACACGACCGTTTTACATGCTTTTTCAAAGCACGAGCATGACTCCAGAATCGAACCCGGTACCTCATAATCTAAGTTGGCTTCCTTTTTTTATATTATAAGATAGCAAACAAGCAGATGGGTTTCTTGATGGAAAGAGTCAACTATCGCCTATAGACACCAAAGATGTTAATGATGCATTGCTATCTTGGGGCAAGGTCTAATGCCACATGCATAAGTTTACCGGCTACTTTACCTTACAAACTGGAACACAACAGTGACAAGTACCTACTAACGCTATTGCGGCAGGAATAGGTAAGGCGGTGGTAACAGACCCGAGCAAGACAATGTAGAACTCTTACACCTAGTAGTCACGATGGTAGTGATTCGCATAGCCGATCGGTCGCCTTTTACGACCTTCCTGGTAGAACGGCTGTTGGTCTATTCTTCAAAGGAGCCCGGGATCAACGAGGGGATTTCTAAACTAAATTAAATAAATAGCATCACGCCGATTCCTTTGTATGTAAAGTCTAATCTTTATCAGATTCACCACGATTCAACAGTATATCTGTATATATGGTTATTTATAATAGTCCTGTCCGTTTTACGTGCTTGTTCAAAGGACGAGCATGACTCCAGAATCGAATCCGGAACCTCATAATCTAAATTGGCTAATTAGACCAATGAGGCAGGATTTTGTAGCCTCCCTGTATTCGATTTTTCTAATTACGGGTTCCTAAATTTTGTAGCTCGAAATACGGGGTAGCACGTAAAATACGGCATATTGTGAATTACCCATGTGGCACCTTATACATATAGAGATATCCGTAAGGTATCTTATACTACGTGCATCATTTTAACTAATTCTTAAAATCAAAACATGACAGTGACAAACACTGATGTTGTTGCGCAAGAACTGAGACCATAATGAGAAACTCATAGAATTTTTTTTCCTTTTTTTTTGCATTTTATTTTGCTTATAGTCATTGACTTACTAATAAATGGACGTCGGACACGCGCTCTAAAGGTGTACCAATTAAAAGAGAAACAAAACGTAAAAAGAAAAACAATTTAGCGTTAGTCGTTATTTACCAGTGAGACTGACAAGACACTAAGAATGCCGTGTTGTATAGTGAAAAATTGTAAAAATTACGCGACCAAAAGGAAAAAATATGGAATATTATATTTCTTGTAAGTATAATAATTACTTAACCTATTATAGTAGGTATTTGGCCTCTGAACATGATATTTCATTTCATTTGAAAATATTAATTAGCTACTAAGTAATTAAAAAACCAATTATATTGACAATATCTCTTTGTCCCTGTCTTACACACAAGATGGCTATATATAAATTCAAATAAATCACACGTTTGCGGCTTGCTACATAATTGTTCGCAAAATAAATGGAGTCACTTCCATATTATTATTATTAAACTTATTATAATACTTTAATAGTTTAATTTTTTAATAATAATTAATTTTTAGTTTATCAATAATTGAGTTAATCATATAAGATATTATAGCATATATTTATTGCAGTTTTCTACGAGATACAATACGTTGTGTAACATGTACAAATAGAGAGATGTTAAGCTTGAAAGAAAGTTTCCTTTTTTTATAAGCTTACCTTTTTTATAATTTTACCTTTTATTATAAGAAATATTTTAAATATAAATATTTCTTGATATTGCTAGTACATTTTTTAAATACATAGAATACAAAAATATTCTAATCTTAGCGAATACATAGAATGGCAACATTTAGTTTACTGCAAAAAACAGAGTATTGTTTGATCGTAGTCAGTTTACGTCCCTTTTAAATAATATTATAATCTGGGAGATAAGACTGTTTTTAATTTTAAAATATGAAACTAAAAAAAATATCGCATTAATATAATTTCTATTTCAAGAAAATACAGAAAACAAAGGTTCATTTTTGCCGACCTTCTTTTGTCAATAAAGTGACTTCATGCATTCCTTGTTCTACAATATTCTTTATTTGAATTTTCTATATGAAAATTCTAATAAAGAATTATAATAGAACAAGGATTCTTTTTATGAGCAGTATGCCTTGCAATTTTACATGTTAAAGCTATGGAATTAATGTTAAATTTTCTGAGCCCTATGCGAAAGTTAGATACTAAAATTTTACAAATCGTGAAACAATGAATTTAGAGTCTACTTTGTTAACATTTTTATTTCTGTGATGTGTAATTGGTTAATTTTTTTCGCAATTTTACTATGAGACTCGATGTCCATATTATATTATTAAGTCAATGTTTATAGTTAAAAAAAATTGTGCTTTGAATAAAATTTTCGGCCTTACTTGTTAATTATATTTTGTATGAGTAAAGCATCGTCGCTGGTCCACGAGCCACTGATAGGTTCGCAATTGGCAAGGCAACAGCTAATTGCTAATGGCTCTGGCGACTGTATGCGGGCTGGCGGCAGCAATCTTAACCTGTAAAGAAAATCCTGTGTTTTAAACTTTTAAAGGTTTGGTTCCCAAGAGGTCTTCCAGATGTGCGAATAACCTCAAGAAAAGTCCTGAAGAAGGTCTTTAATCGAAAAGCTTTCTGTACATTTTTTTTATTTTATGGATTTTTAAAATAAATTTATTATTTAAGCTTTGTGAACATCAGCTGCGGTTAGGTGGGTGGATTAAGCAGCAGAAGCCATCCACGTACTTCGAAATAAAATGAATTTAGTCATTTCCTCGTGATTAAAAATTTGTCAAATTATAGCTTCTCACATATCATAAAGAAAAGAATAGATCAGTTCACTATAAAGTGGTGGATAATAACGTCAGCTGGTCACACAAACATGAAAAAAAAAAACAATATTTTTTTTCAATTATATCTTCTTAATTAAAAATTGGTCAG
Source organism: Apodemia mormo (assembly GCA_036924255.1). Classification (NCBI taxonomy): domain Eukaryota; kingdom Metazoa; phylum Arthropoda; class Insecta; order Lepidoptera; family Riodinidae; genus Apodemia; species Apodemia mormo. The sequence continues at coordinate 17,576,259 of JAUPFN010000011.1, read as the reverse complement.
TTATCAATTATCAAGATGTTGTAAATAAATAAATACGTCAGCTGGCTGTATCTCGGTGGAATAACTGTTAGTGGACGCTCTTAGAGGTGTAACGCAGGAGCCAGAGTGGAGGATATATTGCATATTTAAACGCGTCAGCTGACGAGTTTTCCCTCAGCATCAAAATGCTAGCCGATTTGTTTTATTGCTTATAGGATCATATTAACTATGAACTTAAAAATTTTTATCCAGAAGGAAAGAACTCTCAGCACCGAAATTTGGTTACATGTGTATTTTAAGACAAAATCGTTTGCAGGTAGATATCTATATGTTGATTTATTTATGTCTATGTGTTTAGATATATGTATATTGCATTTACTAACATTATCATATTTAATATTAGCGTACGAATTTTATGGATTATGCACTGGCTTATGTATGCACTAGCTGTTGCCTGCGACTTCGTTCGCGCGGACTTTTCGCTGTTTTCGCTGTTCGCGCGTTTACTCTGCACAGCTCCTCCCCAGTAGGTGATAGCGCGATAATATGAAGCCTATATGCTGACCCGACCTGTTAGTAATATCTATGCAAAATTTGAAGTAAATCCATCCAGTACTTATTGAGTTTATCACGGACATACATTGACTTTCCTACGATTTTATTATATGTATATATGTCACAGTGAAATTGTCAATAGCCGTTAGATTATAATCTACCTAGGGATTTTATAATTTGGTTAGGTTAGGTAAGCAGTTAAATTATAATATCACTTAGGTAGATTATAATCTAACGGTATTGACAATTTCACGGCGACATATATATAGATAATACGATTATAACTACTTGATCTTGATGGACAATGATCCTTTTTCCCCTGTACCCTTCAATTCTTATATTATTGTTACGAATAATCTAGAAACGTGAAGAGTTGGAACGCTGGAGGGATCTAGAAATAAAAGCCGCCGTGTTGGTCCCGGCCTCCTTTGTAGAATAGGCCAACTGCCGTTCTGCCAGGCAGGTCGTAAAAGGCGACCGATTGGCTATTGAGTCACTACCATCGTGGCTACTAGGTGGTAGAGTTCTGCATTGTCTCGCCCGGGTCTGGTACCACCGCCTTACCTATTCCTGCCGCAATAGCGTCAGTGCTTGTCGCTGTCGTGTTCCGGTTTGGAGGGTAAGGTAGCCGGTAAACTTATGCATGTGGCATTAGACCTCGCCACAAGATAGCAACGCACCATTAACATCTTTGGTGTCTATAGGCGATGGTTGACTCTTTCCATCAGGAGACCTATCTGCTTGTTTGCTATCTTATGATATAAAAAAAAAAAAAAAAAGAGATAGCTACTCCTATTAATAAACAAATAGTTGGTTTGGTCGTGTTGGTGTGTTGGTCCCGGCTTCCTTTGTAGAATAGGCCAACTGCTGTTCTGCCAGGCAGATCGTAAAAGGCGACCGATTGGCTATTGAGTCACTACCATCGTGGCTACTAGGTGGTAGAGTTCTGCATTGTCTCGCCCGGGTCTGGTACCACCGCCTTACCTATTCCTGCCGCAATAGCGTCAGTGCTTGTCGCTGTCGTGTTCCGGTTTGGAGGGTAAGGTAGCCGGTAAACTTATGCATGTGGCATTAGACCTCGCCACAAGATAGCAACGCACCATTAACATCTTTGGTGTCTATAGGCGATGGTTGACTCTTTCCATCAGGAGACCCATCTGCTTGTTTGCTATCTTATGATATAAAAAAAAAAAAAAAAAAAGTTGGCCGGTATCGGAATAGCTATACAATAATGAACTTTGTGGTATAGGGTATAAAGTTGAAAGTAGCTTGCACTAGGACTTATGTGTCATAACTTGTTTATCATAAGTTGATTACAATAGTCGTCTATTATTTACGAGATGATTGCGGAACATTCGCAATTGTTTTAGAACTTTACCCTTGGTATAAATAAAGATGTGTTGGTCAGTTTTTATCAAGCGATCGAGAGTGATACTTGAAGTGACCCGTGCGAAGCGGAAAGTGTTTTATTGTGTAGTCGGTTAAGTTTGGAGATAGTACAGAGAGTGACTAGTGTGTAAAGTGTATTTGAGTATTTCATTGTGTTGTGTTGTGTTGTGTGTATTTGTATTGTAAATACACGGATTTAATATAAGTGGTGTTTTCTTACAATTACGAACCCGAAGTACGTAACACTATTAAAAATTCGTTGCGTGTTTTAGAAGAAATAAGCGGGGAAATACAGGACACACAGACAACTTTTTTTTCAGAACGTATTGATTTTCTCTAACGACAACTGTACTGTACTGTGACTACATTAAATATTCAGCAAGATTTGCTTATCTATCTATACATATAATAAAATCGCAGGAAAGTCAAAACTGTACAATGAATATTTTTTTAAAAGAATACTTGGGGCGTAATCTACAATCGATATCGAAGCCAAAAATATAGTTTTTAGAATTTTTGTCTGTATGTATGTCCGGGGTAAACTTAAAAAGTACTGCATGGCTTTACTTCAAATTTTGCATGAATATTACTAATAGGACGGGCCAACATATAGGCTACATATTATCACGCTATCACCTACGGGGGAGGAGGTGTGCGGGGTAAACGTAGTCCGTGCGGACGAAGTCGTGGGCAACAGCTAGTACATATAATAAAATCATAGGAAAGTCAATGTATGTCCGGGGTAAACTCAAAAAGTATTGCATGGATTTACTTCAAATTTTGCATGAATATTACTAACAGGTCAGGTCAACATATAGGCTACATACTATCACGCTATCACCTACGGAGGAGGAGCTGTGCGGAGTAAACGAAGTCCGCGCGAACGAAGTCGCGAGCAACAGCTAGTACAAAATATTTCAAAACAATGTTAGATCCACTTGAAATTAGCAAGAAGAAACTTTGTATTACAACAATGAAAATTATAAAACACAGAATAGCAAAAAACAGATGGCTTAATGGAAAAAGACAGCCATTGCCTGCAGCCCATAGACACCAAAGTATTAATTTTGCGTTGGTACCCGTGTAGCGGGCTGGTAGTGCAACATGCATAAATTTACTGGGAATTTTCTTGCCCTGCAAAATCCAAACATGACACCAAAAATCATAGACTTTGCTGAGGCGGGAATGGGCAAAGCCGTGTTAATAAATCCAGATGAGAAAGTAGGAAGGCAATATCTATCCTTCATAAGTGATCCGAACCTGGACAGGAAACGTTTTAATATGTTCAGCGGTAATTCTGTATGACGAAGATAACATGATTTCTGAAGATTTGAAGATACAAAACACAAACGAAGACGTCGGTCGTTAAAATTAAAAATAATAACATTTTTTTTTAATTTAAGACATTTAAAAACTAATATTAATATATTGGGTGAATTATACTTACTTATCAATAGTGACGAATTCCGTACTTCCAAAATCAATGCAGAACACTTGGAATATCGGTTTATTTGCGTCCTTGCGATCAATGCTTACAACTCTGCATCTTTGCCACAGATTGTCAGCTTTGTTGAATACTAAATAAACTTTTCCTATAACAATAGAAATATCTTAATCAATTTAATTTAATTATTAATTATTTATATCTATACATATAATAAATCTGTGAGAGGTCGAATTCTGACATTGATAACATTTTTTTGGACGACACTCTTTAATCGATACTGAAGCGGAAACTGATTTTTTTTTCATTTTTGTCTGTCTGTTTGTATCAAGGTCGCGCATCTATCTACTCGATTGAATCTACTGAATGGATTTAAATGAAATTTAGCATTAATGAGGTTTGGAGCTTTGGTATCACTCTCAGATAGCACCCATCAAATTACAGCTGTTTAGTTTGTACAACATTTTTGACATTTTCAAATTATTAATTACTTTCGAATAAATTTAATATATAAGACCTTTATAACAAATTAATTCTATTTTTTTAAGTTATGGGCATGAGTATTTTGATACTAAATTTTTATCTTTTAGGGATAAAGTGAACATAAAACCGCTGATGATACAAGACTTGCTTGGTATTAATTTAGTGGTATAGTTAAAGTGTTTCTCTTTATTTTAGTGAGAATAATATGGTTATTGTTATACATATTAAAATTATTATAAGATTCAATTATATATCAAAATTATTTAAAATTTTAATACATAATTGAATCTTATAATAATTAATTTGAAATTTAAAATTTGCTACGATTATTACCGCAATTTTAACATTTGCACGCCACAAAACTGGCAAAATAAGATTTAAGAGCAGCATATTTTTATATGAGATCCAATTATGTACCCATTTTATGATAATAAAGAAATTTAATATAAAATAATTATTAAGTATTAGTGCTTAATACTACATGCTATATTACATATACCAAAATATACATTTTAAATAGTGCATATGCGTGAAACAAGAATAGATTAAGATTTATTACAGATTCAACAACACAGTTAAAAAGGCTGAATCTGACCACAATTACTACTCAATATCTTACCTACATGTTGCGTATTTAGTACAGAACGGTCATTATAAAACCTATGCACATTAAAAAAATATGAAAATCGGCGTAGCAGCTTTAAGTAGCGAGAACGACACGCGGGAGCATGTCTAGCTAAGTTTAAAGGATACATATTACACCCATCATATTATCATAGATTGTTAAATTCATTATCCTTAATTCATACTCTTAATACCCCCTCCCTTGGCTGGGCCGCAGTCATAATAGTATTAATATTATGGTTTTTTAACTTTCCACTACGTATGTAGATAAGGAAGTTACTGATTTTACCCTGATTTTCGAAAATCGAGTTTTCACCAGATGTCCACGTTTTGAGGTCCTAGGAAACTTTTCCGACTATTTTCACGATAACGTCAGTATGTCTGTATGTATGTATATGTGTGTGTGTGTATGTAAACATCTTATAACTTCTGTACGGCTGGACAGATCGAAACGCGATTGATGGCATTCGATTGGATTCCGTTCAACTTAGACTTCCTAAAAATTTGAACCGATTCGGTCCAGATTTTGAGAAATTTTGAAAAAAGACCCAAAAAAAAATTGGCGAAACAGTATTTTTTTAAATATAACTTCCAGATTTATGTACTGATTGAGTACACTCTATTCCTCAAAAAACTACGTCTAATACACAAATTGCATCAAAATTGGGTTATCCGTTTGAAAGTAAACATTGACGAAAAATTTAAAAAAAAAGTGTTTTTTCGACATAGCTTCGAAATTTTTCAACCAATCATTTTTTGGTATTCTACGATATTTTAGTAAAAATGAAAACTACGTCAAATGTCGTTTCAAAAATCAAAACCGAATGTAATTTTCAAAACTTATAGTATTTCAAATGTTAAAATTACGTTGTTTTTAGCCAACTTACTTATGAAGCGGTGTAGTAAATCACGTGAATTAGCATAGCAAACGTGTGGCAGCCGAGGCGGCCCGAATATGTCCGATCGTGCCCGAACGCACCGCTCGGAAGCATATAAAAGCCGACGGAGCAGCTATCAATTCATTCCGTAGTTAGCGGTCTAGCTTGAGAGACGGCCTATGCTATCTTCAAGTGAATACCGAAGTGGGTACGAGACGAGAAAGCCTATGCTGTCCGTCTTTAAGCTCACGTTAGTGAAAGATATTGTATGCACATACGTAGCTAGGCATTTGTATAGACTAAGACCTATACTGTTTTGTAAGTTTAATCAATAAATAACTGCAATCCATCAGTTGTCTTAGTCACCTCGTTACCTTCCATGGTACACTTATTTTTTTAAAAATAACTTTCAAGTTAATTCACCGATTGACTTAAAAATCTTATCACCTTTTCTCCTTTGAAAACTGCGTCAAATACCGTGAATTTAATCAAACTCGGTCAATTTGTTTGGGATTTATCAATAAAAAAAAAACTAAAAATAAAATGTTTTTTGACATTTCATCGCAATTTTCAACCTATCGATTATTTAGCTAAAGCAATATTTTAGATCTCAAAAATTTAGTTAAATGCCATCATCGTTTTCAAAATATCGACGCCCCCGCGAATATTCCGGTAATAAGCTATTACTGAGTTTTTCGAGTTATGTGTTTTTATTTATTTATTTAACTTTTTATGTACAAAAACAAAATATCATCTAACAATATCTAACAATAAATGGATAAAATATTATTCATAGGGTTTTCAGCATTTAGAGGTCATGATTCACATTGTGAATTTTTTCTACAATTTTTCTATTGATATTTACAAAGGTATGAATATACAATTTAACTTTATATAAACAAATAATACGGGTTTAATCTAATTTATACTCTCCATCGACGAAAAACATATCAAACTTTTGTAAGCAAGTGTATTTTGCCTCGATATGAAGACCGCTTTAACAAATTAGCTTTCTTTTGAGATACAAAACTATTCGAAAAGTAAATATTAAAAAAACTACTATTATATTTTTCCTGAACAATTTGTATTTTTCTATTACCGGAATAATCGCGGAGGGCGTCGATATACAGCTTTTCAAAAATTAATATACTGCCATTTTTAACAAAATAGATGTTTGAACTGAAAAATCTATTCTTATATTTTTTACTCTTTTGAGCTTAAAATACCTTAATTTAGTGGGAAGTTTTAGGGATGGCCCGTAGGGTCAACCATTTACACATTTTTTTCTAATGTGTCATTAGGGTTTGATTGGCATCTGGAAATATGAAGTTTAATTTGTATGTAAAATAACTTATTCTCTTTATTCTAAGCATTTTTTTAACCGACGAAATAACGGAAGTTATCAATTCGACATACATTTATGCTCATCACACAAATGCTTGCCTCTATTGGGGATCGAACCCGAGCTCCGTCGATTGCGTAGTCAGGGTCGCTAACTACTCGACCAACGGTGCGGTCAATATGAGTATTAGTTGATAGTTGAAGTTGGTTTAAATTTTTAAATTACTATTATTATTTTTTGTAGTTATTCTTTATGTATGTTGGCTGTGATATAAAAGTTAATCCCTTACACCTGTTAAAATTGTTATATCTGAATTTAACCTCACATATAGTCCTTTTAATAAATCTGTCTTTTTTGCTTACTTTTGCAATAAAACTTTATTTAGTAAGCTTGAATAAATAAATATTCATTCACGCAACTGCTCTAATCAATATCCTACTAAAAATAATGAAACATATTGTTAATTTAGTGGATAGCCGGTTCGGCAGTAGCCTTTAATTATGCATGTTTCTCAGGGTTGAAAATTGGTTATTTAAATAAACCCCAATACCAGTTTCGAGTATTTAAATACATGTATAAAAACGTACCTTCACCAACATGACTCAAAGTAGGCTTCGATTTTGTGGCTGCATTTCTAAACTCTCTCAGCAATTCCTCAACTTTACTCTGATGACAGGCCCTTTGTACGAAAAAATTATGCGGATCCACTATGTGAGATATGTATATTAGTTCTTGATCACCTGCAAAATGATTAAAATGTTACTGAAATTTCTTCATATATATGTCGCAGTGAAATTGTCAATACCGTTAGATTATAATCTACCTAAGTGATATTATAATTTAACTGCTAACCTAACCTAACCAAATTATAAAATCCCTAGGTAGATTATAATCTAACGGCTATTGACAATTTCACTGCGACATATACACTTACAAGCATATATTTGACTGAGAATATACAAGTCATTTCATAGATTGTTTTATTATTTAAAAGTACTTATAACCTATATACCAATATTTTTACAAATACAATTAATTGACTATACCTTCACAAAGTTGCTTAGGATGACGACTTTCGGGAAACGGCGGTACTTGTTCCACGGGCATCCTAGTATGATGTCGATGATCTAAAAAAAAGTGTGGTGTCATGTGACAACAGATAGGAACGAAGCTCCTTATTATAATAATAATACAGACATCACAGAGACTATACATTAGATACTGTACAGGCATTATTTAATTAGTAATTAAATTTTATGTGTGTTTGATAATTAGTTTACACATCGTGGTCATAGATGGCGCAGTTCAGTTTTAACACGCAGTATAATGTAACGCTCATCATCACATCACGCATAGATTGTCCATTAAACCTTACGTTTTTATTTAACGTTACGGACGTTTTTTGTCGGATAGGGTACTTGTCCAGAACGCCCCATAGCCCATAAGGAACTTCGTTCCAAAAACATACTTCACTCCACATGTGGTGAATCTATGATGCGGTTATATCCACCATTAGCGTTAAATAGGTTAAATGTGTTCTTTCTATGTGTGTGTGTTATAATAGCCATCTTCTTAGTCCGCATTGTTGTGATGGGCAACTATGGAACCCCACACAATTTGGCTGATTTTTGATTCTGAATAAAGATACCCCATTTAGGCTTAAATGTATACGAAACTTGGGGCCACATTAGAATTTTAATATCCATTAAACATTTATATTTTCTTAAACATAGGTTTGCAAACAAGCAGGTGACAGTTATCTTATTGAGAATTAAAAGTAAGGTAAAGCAGTGGTAGCAAACCTGAATAAGTTTTAAAACTCTCTCATGCAGTCATCATATTGGTTGTATGGTAACAATCATTCATTTACAATAAAATTTTCGGGCTTCTTTGAATAGACCAAGTGTTGTTCTGCTAGGCAGGTTGTAAAAGGCGAACGATTGGCTATGCGTGTCAATACCGCCGTGACTACTAGGCGGTAGATTTCCAAAACGTCTCGCCCGGATATGGTACCACCGCCTTACTATTCTTACCGGAATAGCGTCTATGCTTGTCACTGTCGTGTTTCGGTTTGCAGGGAAGGGTAGCCGGTAGACTTATGCATGTGGCAATGCCATTCCGCGACACGGATAGCAACACACCATTAACATCTTTGATATCTACAGGCGATGTTTTTCCTTTCCATCAAGAGAGCCATATGCTTGTTTGCTATCTAATGAAATAAAAAAAACACAACAGGTAAATCTGCCCTAGTGTTAGATTTGTTCATTTTTTCTAAATCATAAGTTAACAAACTAAACTAAATCATAAGTAAACAAGCAGATGGCTTTGTGAAAGGAACTTTATGAAAGGGGACATTGGTCACCAATAGACACCAAAAATTTGATTGGTGCATGGTCATTTACTTGCAGGAATATAAGTTAATCGGTTAGCATATACTTCAAACTGGAACATGACAGTGATAAATGATGGTAGTTTGGAGAAAAAAGATGTGAAGTTAGTATAAAATGTAAGTAAGACACAGAGAAACTATAAACACTACCAGTCATGCATGGTGTGAGTGACACACTTTGCTCACTTCTTGAGAATTGTCTGGCAGGATATGTTATATGCTATCATTTTAATAATATCAAAATTTTCAATAGTCTTACGAGAGTAACTCATGTCTGAAGAATCACTATGTGTGGAGTTAAGAGACGAGCAGGAGCCACTTTTGCTGCGGTAGGTGGGAATGTTTTTAATTAACATAGCAGTATTTTTTGGTGCCATTTCCTTTTCCACAATCGGCGGCTTCTTTAATTGTCTTACATCTGTCAAAAAAACCATTACCATAAAAATGTTGTCAAACTCATTATAGATGAAGAACATAGGCGGGGTTAATCTAGTGAAATTGCAAATTACCAACGATAATGCGTTTTCGAGAAATTATGTCACAGTAAAATTTCATAGTAAATAAAACCGAAAGAGCAATCCTCTGTCCCTTCTATCAGTCACATACAATGTAAGTTTTTATTTTCCGATACGTAATTATTTATCCCTCGGTACAGTAACATAATGAGATTTGCTCACTGCTTGCTTATTAAACTTTTACTTACAAGTTGGCCTCTGGATATAGAACTTGTAGTCCTTGTGTTATTTGTCGAAAAGTATTGCAGTTATTTTTATTGACTTATAAATGTTACTGGGGGTAATTGCTTTGTACCATTCTTCGGGGCATAGCTAACATGTCAAGTGGCATAAGCTATAATGACAATTTTAAAATTACGTTCCGTTGACACCCAATATAGAAAACAAACAGTGGTATAACTTGTTTGTAATGTGTTCTATGTGAATAGATCCACAGGATATGCGTAATGAGGTGTTTCAAGTCATTGGTTCTATTTCATGTTGCGTGCCTTAGTATGCTATCAAATCGCAAGGTCGCTTTTTTATGGTCTTGTTAATACGAAATTTTGAACAAATGTTTAACATTTTTTCAAAATATTCAATAAACTTGAGGGAAGATACTTATCATCCGACAAGGCTTGTGTCTGTTCAACAGTTAAAATATTTTAGTTATTTAATTATTAATTTATTTTCTGTCATCCCAGCAGTTTTATCAAAAGACACGGTAATGTCTTAGCCAAATGTTTTTAAACATATGTAAATACTAGTTGTGCCCGCGACTTCGTTCGCGTGGAAAAAGTTCTAAAATTAAAACCCGCATAGTTCCCGTTCCCGTGGGATTTCCGGGATAAGAACTATCCTATGACCTTTCTTGAGTCTCAAACTATATTTGTACCAAATTTTATCCAAATCGGTTCAGTGGTTTGGCCGTGAAAGCGTAACAGACAGACAGACAGACAGAGTTACTTTCGCATTTATAATATTAGTATGGATTTATATTCGAATCAGATGTCAACATTATAATAATATATAATAATAATCGTTTATTTCATAACTTAAATATCTAATTACATTTTGAGCTGTGGCTGGGGCACTCCATTTAAGCGTGAAATGCCTGTATTAGGAGACCCCGCTTTTCAATACATAGCGCGTAGTATAGATAAATTTTATTTATAAAATTAATTTACATCAACCGATTCCGTGCGGATGACATCGCAGAGGCGCCATGGACATCTTTTGTGTATGGCGTGTGGTACCCGAGAGGAGCCAAAATTTATACACTTAAAACTCAGCCAAAATTACATTTTAAGATGTTTCCTGTAAACATAGTGTCTTTATTTGTCACGTAAATCATGCCTACAGTGTTCGTTTCAGGATTTTGCGTGAATATGTATATTTCAGGGGTTGCAAACCTTTCAAGACACATAATTACGTCGTCGTCACATTGTGTTTCAATTTCTGTCTCAGGAATTTATTTTCTTTTTCTAGATAATGCTAGAAGCAAGTATAATAATAATTTACATTATTAATCACCACTTTAAATAAGAATTACACTCCATACAGACGAGTGTATAATTTAATGGCAGGGACAACTGGGAGAGCTAAAAGATGCAATACTTTATTCTTAAATTCTGTCTTAAGCAGAATACGTCTCAAAATAAATCTGTCGTAAACAAAATCTTCATAAAACGAACGTTCAAAAAGATTCATTATACCATAATAAAATCAAAATTTATAAAACTTCAGTGGAAAGTATGTAGCTACTTACTTGATTTAAATCATTTTATAATCAAGGATGTTTCGATACCTACCCATATACATACCTTTTTTATTTATACGAAACAGGCATTTCATTCAAAAGCTTTTATGATTTTAACATAGTTCAAACAAAACACTAATAAGTACCGTAGCGCTTGGAAATGGAAAATCTTGGTCTATTATAACACTTTAAATCAATTTATCTATCAAAACCTACAAAAAGGTTTACAACACTTGATAGAAATAAGTCAATTATCTTCCATTTCCGTTAATACACGTAGATCGTCACTTTTTAGAACATTAACCAAACTGTTAAACCACTTACGTTCAATTTTGGGTGGTGACTAAACATGTAACTACTGGAAACAAAAAAAGGCGATAAGTTACAATTTATGGCGAATGGCACCCCAGAGGAGCCATCAAAGTCCTTGGCGGTTGGCGCCTCAGAGGTGCCACGAAATATTTGTTCGCCGCCAGGCACAAAAGTTTGCTAAAAGGACCACCGCATTGAATTGGTTAATAGTTATACATTGAAATTAATGTTGCAACTCGTTAGATCAAAATTTAGTATTAGATTTATTAGACAAAGAATTTTCTAATTATATTCAAATTTAATTCAAATGTATAAATAAATATATATGTATACGTATACGCATGTGTGTAAATGTTAATATATTTGTGCTTGCACATGAATGGTTTAGACAACGTTAGTACATCTCACTAAAGATTCTACTTCCTCATAAGTGAGTCCTTTTAGCCATTCTGTTACTTTTATTTTGCATTTATATTTATTAGTTATGTACACATGTAGTAGCCTATTTATTTTATTATAGAGAAGAGCAGATTTCTTAAAATATTGATTACTGACAAAATATGTTTTAGTGTAAGGGATAGAAGCAACCATATTAACTCTTCTTTTTACAAGCAATTCAGAATCAAATTTTAAGTTTATATGCAGTCGCAATACAGTTAATAAAACATATAGTTTTCGAACAGATAAAAGGTAAGTGGATAGAGCTCTCTCTAATTCCAAAAATTTATATTTCGATGCTCCACCCCGTATGGTAATACAATATGTTAAAATAGATTGTGCCAATGCGGTGTAGATTTGTTTTATTAATTGTTTTGTACATACATGCCTTAACGTTTTAAAAATATATTTTAACTCTTTTACTGATTAATTGAAGATGAGGATACCATGACATTTTTTTATCAATATAAATTCCCAAATACTTGACTTTATCATCTTTATCTATTGCGGGACAACAACATGAAGTATTTTGAGAGCTCCCACAAATATGAATCTTAATTACAAGATTAGATCTAGGTTGGGTTCTGTTGTATATTGAAAAGCAAATAAAGTTTGTTTTGGAAGTATTCAACGTGAAGAGATTTGATTTTAGCCAGACATTTATTTATCTTTGCTAATCCATTTTCTGCGTAAGTAACGACGTCCAGTAATGTTTTTCCATAGAAAACCACAGCGGTATCGTCAGCGTAGGACATGTTCTCGGTTTCTTTTTTCAGGTTACAAATGTCAATTATGTATATTAAAAGAGAGTAGCTCCCAGAACAGTTCCCTGTGGTACTCCGTAGGATATTTCTGCTATTTGACTGATGTAACTCCCTATCTTTACACGTTGTGTGCGGTTTGATAGGTAACTTTTAAGTAAGGCTAATGGAGTGTCTCTAATACCAATGTTTTAAAGTTTTTGAATAAGAGTGGGAATAGACACGGTGTCAAACGCTTTTTTTAAGTCTGGAAAAACTGTTAAGCATTTGTCACCTTTATCTAGGTTGTTAATTATTTGATTACTAAGTGTCAAAGCAGCATCTTCAGTAGATAAGTTCTTTCTAAATCCATATTGTGCATTTGATAAAATGTTATATTTTTCTGAGTAGGATAATATTATCTTATTCAGTAACTTCTCCAGTACTTTAGATAATGAAGAAAGTACCGAGATCGGTCTGTAATTGTTTATATTGTCTCTATCCCCACTCTTATATACAGGTGTAATAAGGGATTGTTTTAGTGCCATTGGAAAAACACTATGTTTAAAACACAAATTTACTAGATATACTATTATAAGAATATTTTTACTAAGCTTTAAACATTTTGTGGGAATGTTATTATATCTTGTCGCGCTATTAGAATTAAGATTCATAATTGTTGAACTAGTGTCCAGTAGTACAAAAGATGACAAATTGGGATTTGGAAGATACAAAGATGGATTATAGTCCTGCATATTATTATTAGATTTTATATCTTCTGCCAGTGATTTTCCTACATTAGAAAAGAACTCATTAATTTTGTTTAATGGATCTGTCGGTGTAGGAGCACTATTCAGAAGATTCATGTCATCAGTTTTTTCAGATTTATATTGTGTAATTTCGTTTATTGATTTCCATAACATATTACTGTTTTGCGCTGAATTTTCTAATTTTTCGCGTTCATATTTACGTTTAAGTTTTTTTATCAGAATATTGCAGTAATTTCTATACCTGCGGTAGATAAATCTCAATATATCATTGCCCGGATCTAACCTTAATTTTTTCTGCATAAGATTTCTATTCCTAATACAACGTAGTAAGCCTGTAGTAATCCAAGACTTTGTTTAGTTCGTGAAATAGTTTTTTTTGGTGTTCTCTTGTAAACATTCATTAATTTTTGTAACCAGTAAATTAGTAACAATATTTGGGTCATTATAGTTTAGTAAGTCAGAGATGTTTTTTGTTCAAGACTTTTATAAGCATTCTCAAAATCAACCATATTTTTAGTTTTAGAGTAACATAATTTACTCTTTAAAAAATAGACACTAGCTACTTGGACACGACCGATCCGCACGGAATCCGAGGCAAGATCAATAAATGTTGCTTAATTGCAACATGTCATTAATATGCAGAAGAAACAGTGTAGGTGATAGCACACAGCCCTGAGGAACACCAGCATTGACGGGTTTAAGTTCAGAGCATGCCCTATCAACCACGACCTTAATGCTTCGAGCTGCCAAAAAACTGGTGATCCAATTGCAGAGTGTTTTGTGCCATACCCGATCAAAGGCTTTCGTTATGTCCAGACTAACCAACCAACCAACCAATCAACCAAAGCCTCCCCCTTGTTCTTCACAGCCTTCACCCATCGGTGCGATAGGTAAACCAAAAGATCACAAGGTGAGCGATCGCGATAAAACCGTACTGACGATCACTAATCAGCTGGCGCTCTTCTAGATACCCCTAAAGCTGGCTGTTAATAATGGATTCCATTATTTTGGAGAACAAATGGGGTTATCGCTATAGGCCGATAGTTGGACGGATCTGGGATGAAACCGTCACACTGCGTGATGGCAGGCGACGTGTCTCCTTGGTCGTCCAGAGTCGAGTTGGCAGCAAAGAGTGAGCCCAAAAGATCAGATTTTTCCTTGGCACCATGGGCCAGAGAGCCATCAGCTCTGCGCAGAGGTGGAAAGGAGAGCAGACAGAAATTCCCTCGGACAGCCTTGGCGAGAGACTAGAACGCACGAGTTCCCAAAGGAAGCCGAATTAGTCTCTCACCAATTCCGCCAATGTGTTCCGATTTTGCTTTAGCAATGGCTCTTTTGAAAGACCTAGAGGCAAAATTATACTCCTAACTGCACTGATGTTTACATCGTGAGATGCCACCGCAACAGCCCATGCCCGGTAGTACTCCTGCTTCGACGCGAGGTCGTTTTGCAGGGGCGACCAAACCATTGCCGTGACTTGCCACCGATGGGTACCGCAGTAAACGGAACGAAGAGTTTCATGCCCTGCAGCACCATTTCGGAGATGCATTCAGCGACAACATCTGGATCATCCAGTGAGAAGTATATTTGCCTCCATGGGTAGGATGCAAAGAAGGACCGTAATCCGTCTCAATCTGCTGACCTGTAGTGCCAAACGCGGCGACAGTCTGAGAAACGAGGTCGCGATAGTCGCATTACCGGCACTTCGCTCCGTATGAAGCAGTGGTCTGAAGAACCTAGCGGAGCATCTACGGAAACTTGGAAATTGTCCGGATGAGAGGTCAGCAAAACCACAGAATATGTAATAGTACAAGTACAGAAGAGACACTCCGTAAAGTCGTTAAAAGAAATAGGGACTCTTGATACGATATAATTAAGTTGAATTCAGATCGCACGGCGCTTGATTACCTACGTTTATATTTACCTAGAAGTTGCATCTCTTTCTAATGCCTAACTCTTATCATTTCTTATTAAATCAGAGTTGTCTCAAAGATTCCCCGTGTTCGTTTCGGGCTTCTTTGAAGAATAGACCAACTGCCGTTCTGCCAGGCAAGCCGTAAAAGGCGACCGATTGGCTATACGAATCACAACCATCGTGGCTACTAGGCGGCAGAGTACTGCATTGATTCGCCCGGGTCTGGTACCATCACCTTATCTATTGATGACCTATATATAGGCGAGGTTGACTCTTTCCACCAAGAGACCCATCTGCTTTTTTGCTATCTTATGATATAAAAAAAAGATACTCTATCGCCTTTAGACACCAAAGATGAAAATGACGCGTTGCTATCTATGCAGCAGGATGACAATGCTAAGTCTACCGCCCAACTTTAACCCCAAAATGGAACAAGATAATGACAAGCATTGATGCTATTGCGGCAGGAATAGCTAACCACTGGTACCATATAACCGGGTGAGACGATTCAGAATGCGGGCAATAGGTGGTAGAGACCACCGAGTAGTCACGGTGGTAGTGACACGTATAGCCAATCGGTCGTCATTTACAACTTGCCTGGCATAGCGGCATTTGCTCTATACTTCAAAGAAACTCTGATCAACAAGGAAAAAATGAATTTTGTTAATAATTAATGTTAAAATATAATTTATGGCGCATTTCAATTTTTAATACTGGGACGATAAATCTACATAATCCTTACCTAAAGCACTTAAAACCTACTTATAAAATTACGAGTAAACTAAACAAAACATAAATATTTATAACGTTTCAAAACATTTCGGTAAAGTAAAAAACGAAAACTTTGCATCCTTCTGTTTATTGCGAGAACCATCCACACAGCAATTATTTTATATTACGAATCCACCATTTTATAAGAGTACCTACAGTAATAAACCTTACGTTGCGACGATGATCGGCAGGCCGTCGTACGCGAATAGGTAGGCGTGTACTCAGAAGCACGGGCCGGCCCTGACTGATTTGCAAAGTCGAGTTGTCGCGCGCTGTAGGTGCTTATCGCGATAGGTATAGCCGAGTGTCACAGGCTTGGCAAAACGTCTAGCATGGAAGGTAAATGATCATCCACATCTGGAACACGCGTAGGCGAAGTAACTAGCTGTGTTAGACCATAAGCTAGAGCCATCGGTGGTACGTGAGCTAAGCCATTCAACATGATGGGCGTTAAAGTCACCAAGGATCACGATCTCCGCGGAGAGGATCTGCTGTATCACGGAATCTGTTGCTGTATATGCTGTAGCGGTTCAAGCAATCTACAAACGCTACCAAAAAAATAATAAAAAATTGAAAAAATGAAATTCAAAATAAAATCCTGAATCGCGATATCAAAATTATTTATCTTGTACAAACTATATACAAGTTTCAACGCTTCTCAAATGGACGTCGGTCCCCAAGCAGTACACCTTGTCTGGCTGGGAAGATCTTCCTTTTCCCCGACGTCATCAACCTTCAAATTTATGATGTCACCTGACAGGAAGCTGGCCCGCTGGTTCCATGACTATGACCTTTAAGCGGTACATACCAGCGGCTCCACAGTGGTGACCCCGACGTGATATTCACCACTAACAGCCATCAACACGCTACAATGCTCTACGAGTCGGTCTATTTCGACATTTCAATAATGGGACCTGTAAAGGCACGCATAGATGCGTGGATGGTATGCATAGCCAGAGGATAGATGGGTCCCTGCCTTCAATGCTGCTCAGACGTCGGGAACAGATATCCTCTCTAACGTAATCACAAACTCCTGCCCGGGGTACAAATGAATGTTCTGGTCATTGTGCTATTTGTACATTGACATTTGTGGCATTTAATTCAAAGATTACTCACAAATTATTAAATACAAAAAAATGATTAATATTACCTTTAACCATGTCCGGTGGGTATATGATAGATTGCGGCGGGGGAGGTATATCAATTTTCTGTTCAATAAGTTCTTTGGTAGAATACAGCTTGTATCCTGAAATTTCATTTCCTTCCAGACTGACAAAGTTGTTCAGGGAATTCAAAAGATCCTCATTCACATTGATTCTGCATTAGACAAAAACAATTGTTAAACGATTTGTATTAGTTTGCAGCTTATAGTTTAATACAAATAACTGTGCAGTAGCACTGCATTAGCACGGTGATCAGAATCGCATAAAAGATGATAATTCATGAGGTGTGGAGTTGTTGAATAAGTGTAAGTAAGCATTTTGCCTGCATGGTCGTTAAAACAAAAAAATCAGATCTATATCGTGGACGGCTGACAACCCTAGTTTACAATGAAGAATTAAAAGGAATAATTGTCGATCTATCACATATGTTAGAGTAGCATCAAGCTTTAGTGTCAGTTCTAAAAAATACTTGAAACAAACTAGAAAAGTCAAAAGCACGAAAATAGGTACAGGATGAATTATTATAAACAAATATCACTGGACAAATTTTATGAATTGATTACTTACAATAGTAATGCGGTAGAAAACCAGCTAAATGCAGTCCCAACCAAAACTCTCTAGGAAGACTCGGAAAAATGTGGTATCACTTTTATACATCTTATAGATTACGAGGGTGGATTGAAAAGTACTCGGCCTAACACAGATCCATTCAATTCTAAAAATCAAATCTACCCACATTATTAGGTTCAGTTCAGAGTAGTTATACTATTTCCATTTCTTTATTTTCTCGACGACAGAACAACGCCCATGTAATTTTGTGTTGTTTACATTAAAATGTCTCACAAATAATACTGTAGTTCACAGACGGGTAGTGATGTGCTACACTTAATGATTACTATAGGAGCTATATCGATAAACATAACACGACAACAGATCCGTTTTTTTTATAAAATGTAAGAAACTAAACTACTGCCGTATACTTTTGTACAAATTTATGAACTCTGATATCATATTATATATAAGTATAATATTATATTTCATTACAAGATGGTACACGTATAAATTCTTAATCGATAATTCCTACTTCTATCTTATTTCCGGAGCTGTTGTAAAATAAGTAGGTATAGGTAGGTACTCAACAATGAAACGAAATAATTATAATGACAGGTAATCTTTATTTATTTATTTTAATCAAAATCTGATGAATCATCACTGTCCTGTTTCATCAAGATAACGCCCGTGTTCACACGTCTGTGCAATCAATGACTGAAATCCATAATTGTGGCTTTGAACTATTACCGCATCTGCCTTATTCACCTGATCTGGCACGTCATACTTCTTTCTGTTCCCTAACCAAAAAAAGCACTTGGGAGGTCAAAGATTTTCGACAAACGACGAAGTCAAAACAGCAGTAGACGCATATTTTGATTCTAAGGGAGATCATTTTTTTCCAACGGTCTAAATGCTTTGAATGGGAGATGGCAAAAGTGCATCGAACTTGATGGTGATTATGTAGAAAAATAAAAATATAACTAATTTAGTATGTGTTTATTTTCTTGGTTACGCTGAATACTTTTCAATCCACCCTCGTATAAGGAACATCTGTTTGAGTAACATCCACCACAATTGATCATGCGCTCATTATCCGAATTACCAAAAATGACAGTCACTTCAAGAACGATTAAGATTTGAGTGTTGGCAAACAATGAAATTTTAATGAGTCAAGTTTAGAAAAAGACTTCTAGCCGTTATAAAATGGTTCGAGTCTTTTTTAAGAATTTGAGTTCTATTGTAACGATTTAATTTTATGAGCAGTCTCCTTACGTTATGACTTATTAAAATTACTCAAAACTTAGGAAATTGATCTTATTTAAGACTGAGTTTCGTAAGCTCTACTACTAGTACTACATGAGTCCAATTTTGTATTTAAGACTAAAAAGACTCAAGTTCTTGCCAACATTAGGGCAGAATTCATTGAGAGTTGAGTCAATAACGAAAAACAAATGTTTTCTTATACAAAGTTAAGTGGTGAGAAACTAAAAAAGTAGATGAAATTATGAATGATATGGAATAAAGGAGTGGAAGAACAAGACTGAAAAATTCTTATTCCTTAATCAAAGCGAAGTAAATAAAAGTTTTATCCTTTACTGCCAAAGGTTATATTTTAATTGTTATATTTGTAGTATACTTACGTCAAAGGCTCTTCCGGCGTGTCTTGCTTCAAATACCATGGCTTTTCTAAAACTTCTTTGCTATCTTCCATGGTTTTTGCTAAGTTTAGCTACACACATAAAAATAGTAATTTTAATTAAAAGAAATAAAAAATATTAATTAAAGATAAAAATACTATGTATATTATATATCCAACTAGGATAACATTCATCATTATCTTTTCGAGATGTATGGTATAATGATGTATCATTTTTCATTACACCCATGCCTTAAAAATAAGTTGCATAGAAATCCACAAACATAAAAATTGTTGGAAAAGTATTTTAAAAGTAGTAAATAAAATATATCTTGTTTGCTTTTTTTACAGAATAATTATGTAGTTATTATAAGAACTTTTTGTTATGTACTTGGTATTACACAGCTCTTTGTCCCTACAATAATTCAAAGCAGACAACATGTAATAACATTTTTACCTGTTGTAAGTTCTTGGGATCAATAGATTTTATGGTATCTAATGTTTTCTTGCCCTTTTTGAGGGCTTCAGAAATAACGTTCCTAGCAGACAATAATGATTCTTCTTCAGTACATTTGAGTTTTAATACTTTTGCGATTAATTCATCTTTCTGTTTTTGAATCACAGCTGTCAGCTGTGAGAAATGTTGTTCTATATCGCTTACCAAGGCTGTTGTTTGAGATGGAATGGTTTCATTTTCTATATTTGTCAATATATTACCAATATCCTGTAAAAATCAAGACAATTATATCAGTTATATTACAAAAAAAATCTTCTGAATTTGGAATTGCATACAGTAACATTTTAACAATTACGGAAGATGAATGTTAAATAGTAATATAATAGGTCGGGGCAAAAAAGTATTTTCGTATTTTGAATGTATTATTAGTAATCAAACCTCTTTGGCTGTACTGAATGTAACTGGCTGGTTTTAATACCATTAAATGTGACGTTCTGAAGATGCAATAAATTTTTTCAATTGTTTTTCAAGCAAGCAAAATGAACGTATGTGACGAAAAAATTCTGTACATTTTAAAGTTTTATTACAAAAAAAGGTAAAAATGCGACCAACGCCGCGAATAAAATTTGTGCGGTTTACTGACTTAATGCGGTATCAATAAGAGTAGCACAAATGTGGTTCAAGCGTTTTAAGTCTGGAAACTTTAGTGTGAAAGATGAGGTTCGTCCTGGATGCCGTCACTGATAAATCAGTGCCATCTTTGAGAAAGTGGAGCAAGATCGACATATTAGTAGCTACGACATTGCCGAAGAACTGGGTGTTGATCATAAAACAGTTTCACGTTATTTACGAAAGTTTGGGTACAAGATAAAAGTTGGAATTTGGCCACCACATGATCTCACTGAGAGAAACCTGATGCAACGTGTTTCCATTTGCGATTCTTTGTTGAAACGTAACCGTCCCTTGTTGTTCCTCTACTTATCTCCTCGGGGGTAGATACGGGAGTGAAGATACTATGGATATAAAGTAATAATAAGTCCATGCTTTCTTGGAATCTGGAATCTTAATCTTTATGTGACTTCGGAAAAGTTATAATTATTTCTATATTAATTCAAGCTAACATAAATATTTCAGAAGTGAAAACTTTTTAGTTTTCACTTCTGAAATATTTATGTTATGTTATGTGAGCGTAAAAACACATTATCAAATAAGAACCTATAAAAATATAAAGTTTAACTTACCACAGCAGTCTTACTGAATCTTTTTAACATTTCATTAATTTTTGGTGAGATTTCTCCTAATTCAGCCAAAAAATCTTCATTCTGTAATTATAAAAAGACATACTATTTGGTATATATATTATGATTCGTGATTGATTAGTAACAATGACCAATAAGAATTCTGGAACTGGAATTAATTCCAAGAATTCTGAAACTTTAGAAAAAATGTATTATAATACAGAAATTCTATTACAAAACACTTTTGACCGCCCCGTTGGACGAGTAGTTAGCGACCCTGACTACGCAATCGACGGGGCTCGGGTTCGATCCCCGACGGGGACAAGCATTTGTGTGATGAGCATAAATGTTTGTGTTCCTAGGTTTGGATGTTTATTAAATATATTCTAGTATTTATATGTATTAGTATCGTTGACTAACACCCATAACACAAGCAAATAATTTGCATACTTAGGGGTTAGATCAGTAAGTGTAATTTGTCCCGTTAATATTTCTTATTATTATTATTTAATTGAAATTAAAAATAAAAATCATTCAAAACATCTTAATCTATGACAGTGACAAACACAGTCATTCAAGGCAAATATGTGGTACCATATTTGGTTAATTGTTGCACAACTCTATTACCAATATGATGGTCAATTGTCTCTAAGAGCTGCCTGGTATGATGTGAGACCTATGGTTGGCCCGATCTTCAGAAGATTTCAAAATACTTCACTGAAAGAAATACATTTTACACAAATTTTGTATTTAATTTTTTCTGCACTTACCACTTCTTGTATAGATACTGCATTGTGATTTTTGCAGGACTTTTCTCCACCAACCATTAAGCAGTCCATGCAAATAGCTTTCTCACAGTCCTTACAATAATATCCCAAAGGTTTGTCTTTGTGCATGATGCAAGTCGCTTGCTCGTGAATTATTTCTGTTAGAAACAAAATTAAGACATATTTTTTTGAGAATTTATAATAATTATGAAAACTTACCACCAAAAGTGAATGACCGGACATATAATGCATGACAACCAAGGTAAATGGTGCAAGACAATTACGAAGTAGTACCTAAGAGATAGGAAAAGAAGCTGTGGAAGACAGTGTTTAAGATGGAATCCACACCGAAATGACTGCAACCTCAAGTTGGAGAGAGTAACTGCAGTGGTAGAGTTCTGGATTATTTTGCCTTTGTCTGGTACTATCGCTTTACCTATTCCTGCCTCAATAGCGTCAGTACTTGTCACTGTCGTATTCCGGTTTGGAGGGTAAGGTAGCCGTTAAATTATTGCGTGTAGCATTAGGACCCCGCTAAAAGGATAGCAACACACCATTAACATATTTGGTGTCTAGAGGCGATAGTTGTCTTTTTCCATCAGGAGAGCCATCTGCTTGTTTGCTATCTTATAAAAAAGTAAAGTGCTATTATATAGCGTGGTCTGTCCTGAGTTTTTTTTCCTATGTACAGGAAAAACCACGGTGGAAAATGTTAGTGGAGGTCTACGCCAAGAGGCACACCGAGAGAGACATTTTATAAGTTACATACGATATTAATGTCAATGGTATCTCTAACCTCAGAACTATTACGCGAACTGCCTGGTAGAATATGTCTATTCTTAAAAGGGTTTTAGGCCAACACGGCGTAACCACTATTTAATTTCGTAGGCAGTAATTGTATAAATGATATTTAAATACGTGCATACCCATTATTTAGAATCATTAATAGGGAACAGTAAAACCGTTTCTCCATACAAATGTTGTCCCCAGTTTCGTCCCTGGATAATGCGATTGGACTATTGGAACAACTACCGGATCGGAAACGTGGCCACACACTGAGAAGATCTGGCGGAAGAAACTGAGCGGGTTCGTCTTTTTTCATATATATTTTTTTCACAATAGCACAATATTACAAGATTTCTTCTCCTTCCTAACAGTTTACCAAAGCAGTTTACCAAATTACCAAGAGAAGAGAAGGCTTCTCTTGGTAAAGTTAAGATTAGTAGTTCCTTGACTCTTACCACAAGAGCCCACATTCAATAAACAAGAATTTGGATTTACCGTCGGAAAATCTGTCGATGCAGTGCTAACCATGAGAAAAACGGTAGAATTATTTTGACCGCCCCGTTGGTCGAGTGGTTAGAGACCCTGACTAGGCAATCAACGAGGCTCGGGTTCGATCCCCGACGGGGACAAGCATTTGTGTGATGAGCATAAATGTTTGTATTTCCGGGTTTGGGTGTTTATTATATATATTCTAGTATTTATATATGTATTTCTATGTATTAGTATCGTTGACTAACACCCATAACACAAGCAAATAATTTGCTTACTTTGGGGTTAGATCAGTAAGTGTAATTTGTCCCGTGAATTATTATTATTATTATTATTATCACGAAATAATTATGTTGTGAATATTTTTTTTGGATATTTCAGTTGCTTTTAATATGCGTGGTGGCTGTTGTTATTATTGAAACTAAAAATATGGGGATGCTATTCTACACTATTTCCATTTCTTTATTTTCTCGATGACAGATCGACGCCCATGTAATTTTGTGTTGTTGTAACGTTGTAACGTAAAAAATGTCTCACAAATAATACTGTACTTCATGGACGGGTAGTGATGTGCTACACATAATGATTACTATTTTTTTTTTGTTTAATTTTTTTTATTAATGTTTTTTTTTTACAAAATGTAAGAAACTAAACTACTACCAGATACTTTTGTACAAATTTATGAACTATAATATTATCTATACATATAATAAAATCGTAGGAAAGTCAAATCTGTACATTGAATATTTTTTTAAAAGAATACTTGGGCGTGATCTACAATCGATATCGAAACCAAAAATATAGTTTATAGAATTTTGTCTGTTTGTCGGTTTATCTGTTTGCCTGTATGTATGTCCGGGGTAAACTCAAAAAGTACTGCATGGATTTACTTCAAATTTTGCATGAATATTACTAACAGGTCAGGTCAACATATAGGCTTTTTTTTTTAATGTCATAAGATAGCAAACAAGCAGATGGGTCTCCTGATGGAAAGAGTCAACCATCGCCTATAGACACCAAAGGTGTTAATGGTGCGTTGCTATCTTGTGGCGAGGTCTAATGCCACATGCATAAGTTTACTGGCTACCTTACCCTCCAAACCGGAACACGACAGCGACAAGCACTGACGCTATTGCGGCAGGAATAGGTAAGGCGGTGGTGCCAGACCCGGGCGAGACAATGCAGAACTCTACCACCTAGTAGCCACGATGGTAGTGACTCGATAGCCAATCGGTCGCCTTTTACGACCTGCCTGGCAGAACGGCAGTTGGCCTATTCTACAAAGGAGGCCGGAACCAACACGGCGGCTACATATTATCACGCTATCACCTAGCGGCCAGGTGCTGTGCGAAGTAAACGAAGTCCGCGCGGACGAAGTCGCAGGTAACAGTTAGTATTAGATAAAGTTGTATAATTTTCTACTATTTTTAAATCAATTAAATAAAATATTTCGCTAGGAACAATCATATAAAAAATATTGAGACTTTAATTGGATTGAATTCTATCATCATATTAAGTGTTACCATTGTATAAAACTTTAATTACATTTTCATTAAAACAGCAATGAGTTTATATATCATAATTTTCATTATAAGTATCAAATAAAAATTCTCCCTGTTTTTGTATTAAAGAATAGTTAATGCTTATTTATTTTTTGTTCTTTTAAGTACCTATAAAGTGTCTTCGCAAAATCTTAGCTCACAATTATGTAAATCTAACTTAGATTTCTGAGATTAGCAGCTGTTGTACTGAAGACACCCAATGAAAAGTTAAATACCTAACCACAGACTACTAAGGAGAGAACTGATTGTTTACCTTAACTTTACCTAAATTCCAACTTTATTTATCTACCATTCCCCAAGTTAAAAAAAGATTTTTTAAATGCGGATAGGTTAATGAGTTGATATAGAATCTTACGGAATATATTAAACTTTAAAATAATAACTAAAAAAACGATGTATGAAGTCTTGCCCGTGTTCTTTACCACGTAGTCCTATAGAAGTTAGATAGCTAATTGTTTGCTTTTACGAATTGCCCGGCAGAATGGCAGATGATATATTCTTCAACGAGAGCCCGGACCAACACGGAGATATCGGTTAATTTTTTGCTTACTCAAAATATTTTTTCACTGAAGCTGATGTCATATTTGCCTAGGCAGATGACGTCCTCGTATGACAAACATTAACAATGGACTTTCACACCAAGTTACGACTATGAAAAAAATAGAACCACAACACTTGGATCTGCGTTATAGCAGGCTCCACGATCAGATAAGTATAATGTTCTACATGAATTCTGTTGTACAAGGGAGTACAATACAAAGCGACGGGCGGCGCGTTTGTATCTCGCGACGCGTCAATCAATATTTCCGGGGCAACATTGTGTAAATTATTTGAAATGGTATAGAATTTTACTTTCAACAATAGGTTACAAAGTTCCACAATGCTTAGTTTAGATTTTATACAACGGTTTGAACCTGCACCTACTGAATGCCGTGCACCGTATTGTCACATATTCCGGTTTGGATAGGATTCGCGTAGGGTAGCCAGTTTTATAGTTATGGCAGTCTGCCATAGGAATAGTAATGCATTATACACATTTTTGGTGTTAGTGTTATACATGCGGTAGATGTATCTTTCCATCAGGGGCACCTTGTCTTTGTTTTATACAAAAATCATTAGGTACGATAGGTCTCTTTAGGAGTAGTTGTATAAGGGAATAAGGTATAAGTTGCCTTATAATAATTATTAAATGTTTGTTTGATAAGGCACGACCTAAAAACTATATATTTTCTTGAATTATTATTTATTGAAAGTTTTTAATTTTGTTATTTTCATAGTTACTATGTGTAGATAGAGTAATCGTTGTTTGATAAAAGGAACTACAAATTAATATCTCTCTGATAGTATCATCGAATAAGATATCAAGTTTACACAGCATGCAGTCGAAAGTTCTTGACATTACACAATCTTTTTATAGGCGCACTACAAGTAATTTAAAATATGTAAATAAAAATTGGATTGTAAAATATCAATATTAAAAATTATACTTAAATAAAAAGGTCAATGTCGTTTATCTGTCTATCTGCCTATTCTTGTTAGGATTCACAGCTCACCGGTAAAACAATTTTGATTAAATTTAGTATGCAGATAGTTGAAGATACGGTGTTAAACCTAGGATTTTTTTAAATCGACTCCTGAAAAGTTAAAACAAGGGATGAAAGTTTGTATGGGATGTGATGATATCGACAAAATGATAATTTATCCCGGGCGAAGTTGCGTATCCCAGCTGTTTTACAATGCTTATCTATACATATAATAAAATCGTAGGAAAGTCAAAACTGTACATTGAATATTTTTTAAAAGAATACTTGGGGCGTGATCTACAATCGATATCGAAGCCAAAAATATAGTTTTCAGAATTCTTGTCTGTTTTTCTGCATGTATGTCCGGGGTAAACTCAAAAAGTACTACATGGATTTATTTCAAATTTTGTATGAATATTAATAGGTCGGGTCAACATATAGGCTACATATTATCACGCTATCACCTACGGGGGAGGGGCAGTGCGGAGTAAACGAACTCCGCGCGGACGAAATCGCTGGCAACAGCTAGTCAATAAATAAAAATTAAAAACTATTGCGCTTGTTTCCTTGTGTAGTAAACAGAGTGACCGGAACATAACCAGATTCTGGTTTAGCAGGATTCATTCATTTATCAGTTCACGAGATGGGCGGTTATCTCCACTTATAAAGACTACTGTTAGTTTCTTGTAATAATAGGGATAGTCACAATACATCTAAACTATCTATACAAATATAATAAAGCTAAAGAAATTTTTTGTTTGTTTGATTAAACGCGCTAATCTATGTTAAACTACAAGTCCGATTTGAAAAAAATCTAAAAGTGTTAGATAGCCTAATTATCGAAGAAGGCTGTAGATTGTTGTCCATTACGCTAAGACAAGTAGGAGCAGAGTAAACAAAGCCCGTGCGGACGAAGTCGCGGGTAACAGCTAGTACATATTATATATAAGTATAATATTATATTTTATTACAAGAAAGATGTTACACATATAAATTCTTGATTGATAATGCCTACTTCTTTAAAATTTTCGGAGCTGTTGTAAAATAAGTAGGTATAGGTAGGTACTCGACAGTGAAACGAAATAATTATAACGACAGGTATCGACAGTTCTTCCAGAGATTGCCCATTTTTTTTTAAATTTATTGTCCAAAACTTTCACATATTACATATATTGGTAAAAACAGCTATGCACTAAAACTTTTAAAGTTTATCCGGCAGCAGCTGTGGCAGCAGCTTTCTTTAAACCATCCTTCGTAAATCTCCTGAAATTATTAATGTCCATTTCGGTTCAGACAAAATACCCTTGTCGACATTCTTTGTCAATATAGAACCTCATTCTAACAACTCAGAGGTAAAGAAAATACAATACATATATAATACCTGAGTGGTCATTGAAGATCCCATCAAAAAAACAACATTACCACAGTGTAAGAAATGCCAACAATACGGCCACACAAAAAATAATTGCTTTCGACCTTACCGATGTGTTAAATGTGCAGAAAACCACAACACCATTGACTGCCCTAAGTAGGACAGAAACACTCCAGCCAAATGTGCTCTATGCCTTGGTAACCATCCTGCAAACTATAAAGGCTGCCAAGTATTAATAGAAATTAATAACAGGAAAATCAGATCAGCTACTAAACCAACTAGTAACAAAAACTATAACCCATTAAACAAATTCACAAAGGAAAATATCACATCACTAATCAAAATACTTCACAACCCAGTTCCTTTCCAACAGAAGAATACAGTAAAAGAGGCTAACCAAGAATATCACAACCCAATATTCACAAAGGAAAACAAAACATATGCAGAAGTTATGAAAAACGAATGCCATAAAAACACAGAATCTAAATTGGAAATTTTACTCACACAACAAGCTGAAAAGCTGGATAAATTACTTGACCAAATGTCCACATCAATGAATCTCCTGACAATAGTAATACATAAGCTCGCACATTAAAAATGGCTACACTGAGAGTAGCCACGTGGAATATAAATGGATTGTGTAAACACAAAAAAGAGGTAGAAATCATATTACAGCACTATAGATTAAATGTACTCTTAATATCTGAAGCTCACCTCACAGAAAATCACTGTTTTAATATAAAAGGATTTCATACATATTCTACTTTTCATTCAGATGGAACAGCTCATGCAGGTACTGCCGTAATTATTAAAACCAACATTAAGCACGACTCGCCAGTAGAATATAAAACAGACCAAATACAAACCACCTCAGTTAGACTTTATGATAAACATGGCCCAATTATGCTTTCTGAAATTTACTGTCCACCTCGACACATTCTAAAACAAAGAGACTTCACAGAATTTTTCAAAACACTTGGACATATATTCTTATGTGGAGGTGACTGGAATGCTAAAAACAAACATTGGGGTTCACGCATTACCTTACCCAGAGGAAAAGAGCTACAAGTCAGCATCAGGAGGTACAATCTTCAAATCCTAAGCTCAAATGAACCAACACAATGGCCTACAGACCCCAATAAGTTACCAGACCTCCTAGACTTTTTGTACATAAGGGCTTAAGCGATTGCTATTTCTCTACAGAAAGTTGCCTAGATAGTAGCTCAGACCACTCACCAGTTATCTGTACAGTAAATACTATTACAATTGAAACACCTTACAAATGTAGCTTGCACAATAGAAAAACCGACTGGAATGCTTTCAAGCATTATATAGAAGAAAACATAAACTTGCAAGTACCTTTAAACACCAGTCAAGATATTGATGAGGCAGTCATCTATATAACCACCTTGATACAACAATCAGCATGGCTATCTACTCCAGAACTTAAACAAAAAGTAGGTTGTAAAAACTTACCAAAAGGAGTGAAAGAAAAGGTGTTAGAAAAACGCCGACTCAGAAGAGTGTGGCATAATAGTCGATTGGCTGCAGACAAACGCGCATTCAATAATGCTGCTTCGGAGTTAAGAGACTTAATTAGGCCTATTGAGAATAAAACATTGAGATACAAATTAGAAAACTTATCTGTGCATTCTAAAAATGAATACTCACTCTGGAACGCTGTTAAAAATAGCAAACCTGCCCCACAAACACCTAAACAGCCATTACAACTTGACAACCAAAATTGGGCACTCAGTGACCAGGATCACGCTGATGCTTTAGGCTCGTTCCTTAGTAAGGTGTTCACGCCACAAGTCGGCGATTCTAGCACAGGAAAGGAGATTCAAGACTACCTTCTTACTGACCTGCAACTCAGTTCTCCCATAAGGAATTGTTCACCAAAAGAAGTCTGTTACCGCATAATGGAACTTTAATTGAACAAAGCGCCTGGCTTTTGCCTTATAATGGCCAAAGTTTTAAGAGAACTACTAAGAAAAGCTATTGATATCTAACGCAACTTTTTAATGGAGTTTAAAGAACTTTACAATATCCCTCAATATGGAAGGTATCTGAAATACTTATGATTCCAAAGCCGGGAAAACCACTACACCTACTGACATCTTACAGACCAATAAGCTTGTTACCACTATTGTTCAAACTTTCTGAAAAAGCTCTCTTACAGAGACTGAACATCTTACAACAAAATGAAATTGTACCCTCACACCAGTTTGGATTTCGAAAAGGGCACTCAACTACTGAACAGGTGCACAGAGTAGTACACAAAATAAGAAATGCTCTAGAAAGCAAGGAATATTGTTCAGCGGCTTTTATAGATGTTTAGCAAGCTTTTGATAAAGTTTGGCACCCAGGCCTATTGTTTAAATTAAAAAGCAAATTCCCACACATCTATATGCTTTTCAAATCATATCTAAAGGGTAGAATCTTTCGTGTGAAAGTGAATGACTCCTTTTCAAAATTACATGAAATAAAAACAGGTGCTCCACAGGGCTCAGTGCTTGGACCAGTATTGTACCTTATAAACACTTCTGACTTACCAGAAACAGAAGGAGTCCTTACGCATGCAGATCTAAATCGGCCCATGTAACATTCACACTGCGTACGGAGAAATGTCCAAGGGTTCAGCTTGGAGCGGACACATTAACCTCATAAAGAAAAAGTCAAGTATCTGGGAATGCACTTGGACAGAAAGCAGACCTGGAGAACCCACATCGAAATGAAAAGAAATGAATTAAACACCAGATTTAGAAACTTCTGTTGGCTCCTAGAAAGAATTTCACATGTTTCTTTGGAAAACAAGCTTCTCATTTACAATGCCACACTTAAATCAGTCTGTACTGCAGCAGTGGGGCACTGCTAAGAACTGAAACATCGAAATTCTTCAAAGGTTTCAAAACAAGACCCTGAAAACCATAAGCAATGCTCCCTGGTTTATTAAAATATCAGAACTGCATCAACATCTTAAAATCACAACAGTGAAAGAAGAAATAGGGCTAAGGATAAACAGTTATAAAAACCGCATCTAACAACACACAAACAGGCTTGCACAAGCTATCATTGATCCTTTAAAAACTAGAGAGAGAAGACTAAAGAGATATCACTCATGGGATTTAACCACCTCTAATCATTTAAATATATATGATTATACAAGCACTTGAGTATATTGTATAAATCAATAAGAGGTTCAATTCTTCACTGGATGAAAGAACCTGACGCGACAAATAAATCTCACATAAAATCTGCTAAAGGCTCCTACGCCGATTGCAAGATATTGCGATTAAAAAAAAAACGTTAGCTTATCAGTGTATTTACGTATTTCATCGTAGTTTATTGTACCTTAGTACACAGTTTTAATATAAGTGGGGTTTTCCTACAAATACGAACCCAGAGTACGTAACAATATTATCTATACAAGTAGCACTAGTGGCAGTTATCCTTGTAGGCTCAGAGAAAATGTGCAAATTAAATGATTTGAAAATATTAAGAAAATTATACATTAACGAAGACTTGTCTTAAATATTTATATTAAAATCTCCACAGACAACAATATTCATCTTTGATCGATATTATCTATACAAGTAGCAATAGTGGCAGTTATCCTTGTAGGCTCAGAGAATATGTGCAAATTAAATGATTTGAAAATATTAATAAAATTACACATTAACGAAGACTTGTCTAAAATATTTATATTAAAATCTCCACAGACAACAATATTCATCTTTGATTTAGAGGCTTTAAATATAACCTCCTCCATCTTGTTTATAAACTCATCATAAGATACACGCGAGGCTTGTATACACTGATAACAATAAATTGCACCGCTAACGTTGAAGATACACCGCTGATGTTCAAGAAAAGTGTGTGTGGGGAACAGAGTGAATGGAGCATTAGGGAGATTACTTAAAAGCACAGTTTAAAGTCAGGCTGCCCGTCTTGCCCTACATAATTATGTGCTTATTCTAGCGCTATTGTATGAAAGTGAGAGTTGGGTATGCCAGTAAGTGAATGAAAGTAGAATCAACAAAGTTGAGAAAGAATGGTAGATGAAAGGTTAATACAACAGATATACAATGCGTACGTATACAATGCAAAGGATCTAAGTACCTGAGAAGACCAAGATTGACATACCAGAATTAGATTGATTGAGTGGTGTAAAAGGTCTTCACAACTAGCATATTTGTATGAAGAGAATAAAGTCAGCAACGATTACAATATATGGCACTTTGTTCTCTCTGCCTACTACGTAAGGGATCTGGCATGAAGATAAGTGATTTTTCTTAAGCATGGTGTGCCCGATCGTAAATAGTTTTTATATCTATCCCTTAGAATTTAATGTAATGTTTTATTATTTGTATTGTTTTAAAATTGTCCATATTAAAATAAATAAATATTAAAATCCCTAATTAAATGAAGAAGGTATATCAAGTTAAGATAAATTTTGTTATTTAGCTGTCATACTACATCACTCTTTATTTTATACCAAGGCTGCTCAAGCCTAGGTCTGCTGAATGAATTTTAAATATAAATGCCCGCCTAAGCAAGTTCTGAATTGATTTATTTAAGAATGCATCATACTTAATACATCATAAAAATCATAACAAACAGATAATAATAATATATTTTATTGCATACACCAACACACAAAATTTCGAAAAGTAAATTATAATGATTTCTTATTAAGGACAGTACATATTGGCTCTCTTATAACACAACAGTGATCTCTTCCATATTTGAAATATTGCAGGCATGGTGCTTGTCGATTTGAAAGTGCTAATCAATTTAATTTTATTTCTTATTATTGTTTTCTTGTTATTGTGCCTGTTTTGAGAGTACCTGAAATAAGTATTATCAATGGCCCGCCATAAATGTCTGAGTCCTCTGTTTAGCCCGACTGTTAAAAAGGTTGAGCAGCAGTGTTCTATACCCTATACACACATATATATATATATATATATATATATATATATATATATATATTTTTTTTTATAGAAGAGGGCGCAAACGAGCAAGAAGTGCACCTGATGGTAAGTGATCACCGCCGCCCATGGACATCCGCAAAGCCATAGGTCTTGCAGTTGCGTTGGTGGCCTTTTAAGAATGAGTAAGCTCTTTTCTTGAAGGTCCCTATGTTGTATCCGTTCGGAAATACCCTTGCCGGTAATTGGTTCCACAAAGAGTAGTGCGAGGTAAAAAGTGTCGAGAGAATCGCACAGTCGTGGATGAGATGTTGAGGTCAAATTTTGACGCGATGTCCGATGGTGGAATTCGGCGACAGGAATTAATCCAAACAACTCGTCGGAACACTCCCCATGACAAATACGATAGAAGACGCAGAGAGAACCTACATCTCTGCGCAATGCCAAAGAGTCAAGCTGTTTCGAAATAGCTTGGTCGTCAACTATTCGAACTGCTCTATGCTGAATGCGATCAAGGGGAAGAAGCTGGTACTCAGGAGCTCCGGCCTAGAGATGCGAACAGTACTCCATGTGAGGCCAAACCTGTGCCATGTAAAGTTTAAGGCGATGGGCCGGCAAAAAAAATATGAATATATATATATATATATATATATATATATATATATATATATATATATATATACATATATATATATATATATATATATATATATATATATATATATATATATATATATATATATATATATATATATATATATATATATTTTCTATTAGGTATTTAATATTACACATTATAAAATAGCCATGTACAATTTCTTGATTATATTGTTTTACGAGTATTACTTTTGTATAAATCTTATGTATAATATGTGTTCTCATCTTATTCTTATATTCCTAGGAATAATTAAGGTGTGTAAAGTAAAAAATTTGTGCTCTTTTACAATATGTTTTTTAAATGGCTTACCAATGTTTTGAAGAACATGATTTTTGAAAATGATAAAGTTTTTGTGGCTCTTGTTAAAGCAGGTGTTACAAACAATGATCCCACACTGCTGACACATTTTTGTTGTCGGCCCATGACATTCCAGACATTTTCCTGTAATTAAATAGAAACAATATTGCCATTGATGAATTATGGTCTACAAATACAAGGTGTGCTACAGTGAAATTGTAACAGTCATTTAAGGAGGTTGACAGAAACTCATAAATCAAGTTTGCATCATGCAACATTATTGTGAGTATATTATAAATTAATTTAAGCATACTGATGTTAAAATCTTTTTAAAGTATCGCATATTCGGCTCAGATCATACAGTACCGTTCCGATCCCCAGACGGCCTAAACTATTATTTAGGTTTTACTTGTTAATCAAAAACCTCAGTAACAGTAGTTTGGAGTCTGTCAGGTGGTTTGTTACCACTCCAGTTCCTTTGATTAGCACATAAAGCTAGAGGTCCCAGTTATCACTTACCATTATTAGGGCAGTAAATTGGGGATGCATCTCACGGGTTGGCATTAGAAACGGGCCGCACGATTTTTGGATTTGTAAGTGGTGGGTTGGATAGGGGTTGGCTTCCTCTTTCTAATGATACTACTCCCGCAACACGGAAGTGTCTAGTTTTTTTTATACATAATAAAATATAATTTTAGTTCTAACTTAACCTACACAGGTACCCTTTAGGTCACCTTTCACACGTTTTTATATATTATATAATATAAAAAGGTAACCTGGACGGGGGGAGCCCCCCATGTCGGGGGGTTCGGGGGCGAACAAGTTTGACAAGTTCTGGCAGGATATCGTCTGTCAGTCAAGTATCATAAATGCATTTAGTTTGCCTAATTAATCATGATTAAAAATCTAATTTCATTATGATTACGATAATAGAGTAAAAAGATTACGTTTTTACCATCACAATTGATATAATAATAGCGGCATGTTAATCATTATTTCTACTTTTGAATTAATAGGTCGAATGATATATCCAACACTGTTGTAAGTTGAAATAATATCTTCAATGACGAGAAATCCAACAAGCTTAACAAACAAATGCACACAAATCTGTATTTTTAATACCTATCAGTTTCATATAATTTATATTGCGTACGTAGGTGACACTATAAGTTTTGCGTAACTTAAAAAACAACATGTTATAACCAAAATATTATGTTTATTGTTTTCAAAATAATCTACTTTACATTTTAAACATTATTTCATGAGATCAAACCATTTTTTAAAACAGGAGGACCACAGATCTGAAGGCATGTTTTCTACGTGCTGATTGAACAAGTAAAACCTCTCATCAAATCTTTGATTTTGGGGAAAATACAGAAATCACAGGGTGCTAGGTCGGGGCTATGCGCAGGATGAGTGATGAGATGTTCTTTTTCGGAAGCTAAAAATTAGTATGTTTTGTTGGCCATGTGTGAAGAAGCGTTATCATGGTGTAGGAGAATGCGGCTTTTGGGTCGTCATTGTTGTTGTTGCAACGTTTTAAAATATAACATTCGAAATTCAAATAGTTCCAATTAGCTAGAAGTGCAAAATTTTTAGTGTGCCCCATGTAATAAAAAGTATGTATTACAAACATCTCATAAAATATAGTGCAAAATAATTTATAGTCTAAGAGCAACTGAACCCTCTGATTAACCCGCTTCGCACAAAGCTAGAATTTTTTAAAGTATTATTTTACTACTGAGAAATCAAGAAAATGCCACCTTGCGGTTGCATCACATCTTTAAATTAAAAAACGTAATTTTTTTTTTTATAACCAGCTCGCACAAGGCTACAATTTTAATATGTTGTAATTTACATATGTTTAAGTATAAAAAAAATTTACAAACTGTTTTGATGGTTGCATGTATGCGCCAGAATAGCAAAGTATTGTAATTCATAACCTGCTCGCACAAGGCTTAAATTTTGCGGACATATACATTCTATAGCGTGAGAAGTATATGTAAAAGGCCTACCCGATCAGGTGGTTGCAAGTGTATGTACTAGCCTACCAGACAAGTTTATGTACTCTTATAGCTACAATGCCCGGTAATAATACGAGCGTTACAGATTTGTTCAGCTTCCAATGTCAGAAATATAGGCATTGCAATATCAGTTATTTTATGAAGAAAATGAGCGCTGATGAAATGTTGAGGCATATCTATATATTAAAACTATGAGATGCAGAAACCAAGGATTTCTATGTCAGTACTATAACATATATGACTACAATAATTTTAAGTTAGATTTTCGTGAATCTTAGGAATGCTGCATTGCTATTTGATTTATGAATATATATATATATATATATATATATATATATATATATATATATATATATATATATATATATATATATATATATTAGGGTGATTCATTTGCGACAAACATTTTGAAATGCGAAAGAAAATGAATTGTTATTTTATAAACTTTAAATGAAAGCTCTGTAAAAGTTGTAAACGACACAGCCGAGCGATGTGTTGCGCTCATTGAAAAATTCAATGAGTTTGGCACATACGACGAAGATAAAAAACAATGCCTATTATTAACTGTTCAAAATTATAGAAAAGAATTCCTAACATGTACCAAAAAACTTTATTCAACAACAAAGTAATACCTAACTTATGTGAAGATATATTTAGTAAACAGAGCTTTCATTTAAAGTTTATAAAATAACAATTCATTTTCTTTCGGTTGTATTTCTAATAAAAATATAAACTATGATAAATTACAAATTTATTAAAATTTTGTAATAACTTTTCTGTTTCCCGCTTATTGTGTTATTTATTTATTTGTGTGTGTATGTGAGTCTGTATGTCAGTATGTGTAACATGTCAGGTATAAAAGTACAAAAAGTAAAATTGACAATGTAATGAGAAAAATAAATTTGAAACAAAAACTTGAATTTAAACATCATAATTTGTAATTTTTTTTATCATTCTTCTACATTTTTAGTTACAAAAGTTACTGCAAGTTAAAAACTATGAGTCTGAGAGACTTAAGTTACGACCTTTTTTGAAGAGAATCAAATTTTTTATAAAAATATGTATTATTTTTTCCATCTATCAATCAATTTTCGCTGTAAAAACAAAAAAATGTGCATTTTATTCGAAAACATAACTTTGACAGATGGTACCAGTGGACCAAAGCAGGCGACATTAAAATTGACGAAAAGTCATTTAAAGAGCGTGGAATCCTGGATATATTTCAGTAATCAGAATGCCAATATCATTAAATGTGTCCAAGCATTAGAAATTTGAAAAAAAATAAAAATATTTACATGCATTTCTAATGGGAAAAAATCAAATTAAAACGGCAAGCACTTCAAACTCGAATTAAGAGCTCTAACTTGGTGGAAATTTTTTTTTCAATATGTAGAACAAAATTTTGCTTGAGCACCTTAAAAAAAAAAATGTTTGTCGCAAATGAATCACCCTAATATATATATATATATATATATATATATATATATATATATATATATATATATATATATATATATTTACAAATATATACTAAGACTTGTTAATAATTATTATCTTATTAATTACTGTCATAACTTACTCCTGATGAAGAATTAATCAAAACGGTAATTATCTATCATTTCATAATTTTATACATTTAGAACTTAAACATTTACTTACAATTTTTACAATTGATGAAAACCTTTTGAAATTACAAATTTTTCTGAAGAATTGAAAATGGCTATTATTTTCCTTTTTTGTAAAATGCTGGAAATCCTGGTAAATTCAATGATAAATATGGTAGAAGTTCCTTATAAAGCTCGCTTACCGTAGTACATCTTCCTTCATTTAAGGAGTCAACATCAAAACTAATTCAGAGCATATACATTCAAACAAGAAATAAATTTAATTATAGATGACAATGGAAATACAACAGATTGAAATAATTTTTTTTATATCTTTAGTTTACAAACAAGTAGATGGCTCTCCTGATGTTAAGAGAAACCATCGTCTATAGACACCAAAGATGTCAATGCTGTGTTGCTATCAATGTGATGGGATGGCAATGCTACATGCATAAGTTTACCAGCTACCTTACCCTCAAAACAGGAACACCACCATAAAAAAGTATATTCACGCCTGTATCTCCGAAGAGTTGGGAAGAGATACTAGTGCACCCACGATTAGCCAAAGATATTCCCACAGTGTGACAGGTGGCAAGCCTATCAGTAACGGGGACTAATCCAATTCTGGGCTAAGTTTATAAGAGAAATAATTTGCTTGAAGTCATTGCTGATTGAATTGTAACCAATGAGCTTATATTTTAAGTTCCTGTATCTCATATTATTATCAGCTATCATATAGATACATCTCAACATTTCATGAGCGTTAATTTTTTCCATTGAAGTAGCTGACATGCAATAGATGAATCCTATATTTCTGACATTGAAGGCTGAAGGATTAGCTATACGAGTACATAACTCATCTGGCAGACACTTGCACCCGCCCCATTGGGTTGCTTTTTACATATACTTTTCAGAAGAAGAAAACTAGTTATTTTGCAATTTTTCGCAAACTTTAAATGTACCCTTGCGATGTTACTGAAAAGGAAAATATATAAAAGCGGTGTAAGATATAATTCATACCTGTGACAAGGGATTAAAATTAAATATATTGGAACAACTTGAAATCATAAAACATAATAACGATTGAATTGTACTGTTGAACAAAGAAACGTTACAAAATCGGCTTTATTACACAACTAGCTGTGCCCGCAACTTCGTTTGTGCATAGTTCCCGTTCCGTGGGATTTCCGTGTTAAGAACTATCCTATGTCCTTTCTTGGGTCTCAAACTATATTTGTACCAAATTTTATCGGTTCAGTGGTTTGGCCGTGAAAGCGTGACAGACAGACAGACAGACAGACTTACTTTCGCATTTATAATATTAGTATGGATGTAGCGCACGCTTAGTCATGCGAGCTCAGCCTATAAAAGGAGCGTCACAACCACGCTTAAGTCAGTACTACCGCGGCTCTCGTTGAGTGTAGTAGTGCTCGTGCCTCCTGAAGATGCTTCGGTTGCAAAGTGAAACGTGCGTTGAGTGCACCAATTGTGTGCTTTTGTGTTTGGTGCTGTCATGGTATAAAGTGTGGTGGACGAGGGTGGATAACTGTGCCGCTGGGGTCTTCATTATGTTCAGACCTACAGTAAATTTGTTCCATTTCTTACACCGCTTTTATATATTTTCCTATTCAGTAACATCACAAAGTTACACTTAAAGTTCACGGAAAATTGCAAAATAACTAGTTTTCTTCATCTGAACAATGGATTTCTGCAAAGTAACGACTGAATCTATAAAATATACTTTTCAGGCTATAGATTGAATATGTCCACAAAATTCAGCCTTTTCCTCTCAGCCTTGTGCGAGCCCAACTCCAAATTCATACGGCCCATTTCTAATGCAATCCCCTCTCGCTGACAAACTGGTGAATTGTTATGAACCAGACAGTCTATAGACATTCGGTTTACTCTGTCTAAGATGTAAGGGAACCAGGGGGATGATAATTTTTTTTAATTGGTACTGCTCCATTAGGTATGTTGCAAATTAAAACCTATTAATTGTTGTCTAAAGAAAATATAAAAACTAACCTTCAGTAGATTTATTTTGCATAATGGATTTAACATCAACATATGGTTCATTTTCTTTATCTTTATTCTCATCCTTAGTCTGAAACATAAGAAGTTTTACATTTCATTAATATACTACAACAAAAACATTTCAATATAATCAATTACACAGTTTATACCTTACCTGTATTAGTTGAAGTGCAAGTTCCCCAAGCATATAAACATTGACTGGAAAACAACTATACAAAGTCACTTTGTTCTGTTTAAGTAATGTTAAATTATTGACTTCAACCTCTTTGTAACATACTTTGCATTCTAAAGGTTCAGCAAATTTTACAATGTTTCTAATACAATTTTCACACATCGAATGTCCGCACGACAAGAATAGTGGAATGTTTCCATGTTTGTTCGAAGACAATGCTAAAATATGGGTAAATAAAAAGCAAAGATTTGATTATGATAACTTGAAATAAAATATTTTCTTCTGAAGGTAATCACAATTTTTTCACTTATTTTAACGTAAGTAACAAGCTTTCTTAATTTGGTGTAAAATGAATAAACTTACATGTAAGCTGGTAATATTGACTACAATTTGGACAATTTTTTTTTATTCGTGTCTCCATTTTCAGAAAAAATCAATTAATTTAATAGCTAATGTTCGTTGTGATGTTTTGTTTATTTGTTATAATTTTACGGTCTACAATCACGATTAAGTAGAGTATTATGCCGATTGCCGGCTACAAAGTTACAAACTATTAGATTATAACTAGTAAATTATTTAATACATCGATATGAGTACTTTTCGTTGTAGACATTGAATTAAATGTTAAAAGTTTATTCAGAAGTAGAATTAATTTAGATATTTCACGTTCTGCGTTTAGTATTTTAAATTTCAATTTTCAGTGAACGACCACGAAACACCACGAAACGACAAAGTTGAAAGTACAAACGCAAAAAGTGACAAGAAGTTAGTTATATTGTTCTGTGAGTGACACAGACTAAAATGGGCGATTGTGAATGACATTATTCGAATAATTCGATTGTAGAAATCATTCAAATTATTCGAATAAGCTTATAACTCGTTCGAAATTGAAAAGAAGCGAGAAGGTCACAGACCAATTAGAGTAGAGTACTACGTGGTGAGTGACAATCTGAATCACAGAATAAGCCAAGTGAGTTGACAGAGTTGACAAACCAATTTAACTAGTGTTGCCGTTCTTTAAATTTAAAAGGTGCTAAAACTGTCATAATAATCCGCCAGAGTTGGATAAAACTACTTCCAAAAATTATGCTAGATAGCGCTAAGCTTTTTGATTATATTTATGACACATTTTCCCCGTATAGACTGCGTTATGCGTTCCTAGTTTCTACCGCAGTCATAGAATTAGAGTACTTAATTTGCAGTGTCATGCATCATAAAATAAGATGGTAAAAATGAGACAATTTATTTAAACTGAAACAAATATTTATTAGTGTCACTTATTAACAATTTATTAATCAATAAAAAGAAAACAAAATGTTAACAATTTAAAAATCATTAAAAAAAATTACCGTTCGCGATGTTTAGTGCTGTGAGCGCAAGTACAAGAAATAGCTACGCGAAACGGAACTTAGTTGTTTTTAAGTAAGTTGTTGTTATTAGGTAAAATCAGCTTTAAAATTAAAAAAAATATGAATTAAATCTGTGGCGCCGCTGGTCCGTACCGTTGGAGGGTCATAGTGATGGAACCAGCGGGCCAGCTTCTTGTCAGGTGACGTCATAGCTGTGGAGGTTGATGACGTCACACAAGGACAAGTAAGGGGAATAGGAAGATCTTCCCAGCCAGGCAAGGTGTACTGCCTGGGGACCGAAGTCCATTTGAGAAACGTTGAAACTTGTATATAGTGTTCCAAGATAAATAATTGTGATATCGCGATTCAGGATTTTATTTTGAATTTCATTTTTTCCATTTGTTATTGATTTTTGTCCATTTTTTATTATTTTTTCTTGTAGCGTTTATGATTGTTTGAGCCGCTACAATACTCTCCCCCAAGACCGAAGGTCGATCTAGTTGAGCCAGTGAAGCGTATGTGCCTTGAGTGCATCGAGACGAGCCGAATATGCGCGGTCCTCGGTGAGTCGGGACGAGTGCGCCTCCGCTGTAGTTCGCAATGAGTCGGAACGAGCGGGATAGGGTTGCTGCATGGAGATCCAGTGAACGTAGGCAGTTCGAAGTGGATTCCGGAAAGCGTAGTTGAGGCGTAGCTTGTGAAGCTCGCTGATGCTGTTTGGAAGCAGACGGGAGTATATTAGACTCTAATGGTCAGAAGGCTGATGCATGTTGTTTTGCCGAAGGGTCACCACTGTGGCATGTTGATAGCTGTTAGTGGTGATGATCACGTTGGGATGACGTCATCGCTGTGAAGGTTGATGACGTCACGGATGGACGTGGAAGGGTCACGTCGGGGTCACCACTGTGGCGCCGCTGGTCCGTACCGTTGAAGGGTCATAGTGATGGAACCAGCGGGCCAGCTTCTTGTCAGGTGACGTCATAAGTGTGGAGGTTGATGACGTCAGTCCATTTGAGAAACGTTGAAACTAGTATATAGTGATAAATAATTATGATATCGCGATTCAGGATTTTATTTTGAATTTCATTTGTTATTGATTTTTGTCCATTTTTTATTATTTTTTCTTGTAGCGTTTGTGATTGTTTGAGGCGCTACAAATCATATTATAATTATATCGTTTGATTTGGGAAATATGAATTTGTATGTATAATAATTTATTTGGTTGTATCAAAAAATCCGCTAAAATCCGCTA
Source organism: Apodemia mormo (assembly GCA_036924255.1). NCBI lineage: Eukaryota > Metazoa > Arthropoda > Insecta > Lepidoptera > Riodinidae > Apodemia > Apodemia mormo. Next base: position 17,534,105 of record JAUPFN010000011.1, on the reverse strand, counting down.
CATATTATTTCCCCGCTAAGACCATTTCTTTTTGCGCTACAACATCACAAAATCCTCTAGTTCTAGAATCTAGTGGGAACAGCGTTAAACAGTGACATTTTATTTAACCAAACCAATTACCAAACCAAATCAAACCAAAACAATTTAAATGCAGTGTTGCCACTGCAAGGGGTCGACAAAATTTAGTCCAATAGAACAAAAAAAGACAAGTATGTGCGTTTACCACCAATAAAACACCTTTTGTTGTATCCCCTGGTTTTGAAAATACTCCTTTGACTGCCTCAGCCAGAATTGGAATTCTTGGTATCAACATATTGAGTAACGTTCGTGGTCATTTGGAAAGTAAAGTTGGCGTCCCAGAAAATTGGTGTTATTAACGGGGCGAACAGTACTTCACACCAGCCGACCGTTTGCGACCATACAAGTCGCAAATCAGCCCTCATATGGAGTACTGTTCCCATCTTTAGGCAGGGGCTCTGCAGTACCAGCTCCTTCCTCTTGACCGCATACAGCGTAGAGCATCTCGTATCGTCGATGACCGGGCTCTTTCCGATCGGCTTGATCCCTTGAAGTTGTGAAAAGATGTTGGTTCTTTCTTCTTCTATCGCTTTTACCACGGGGAGTGTTCCGAGGAGTTGTTAGGCTTAATACCACCCGTTGATTTCCACCATCGGGCATCACGCCAAGATTCTAAATACCACCCCCACCATTTAGATGTGCGCAAGTCCACTACAGTGCGATTTTCAAGGCATTTTTTGCCTCGCAAGACTGCTCTGTGGAATCAATTACCAGTGGATGTATTTCTGAACCGATACGACTTAAGGGCCTTCAAGAAAAAGAGCGTACTCATTCTTTAAAGGCCGGCAATGCTCCTGCAGTACCTCCGGTGTTGCAGTTGTTCATGGGCGGCGGTGATCACTTACCATCAGGTGAGGTATTGCTCGTTTGCCCCCTATTCCATTAAAAACAACGCACGGTAGAATGGCGCACAGTTTTTTGGTCTGTTGGAATAAAAGAAAATTAATTTACTTACACAATAATATTTGTAATCGGTATAAAACAATTTAAAATTATAAAAATTAGTATAATTTACCTCCCTACTAACTGGCTACTGTTTTATATAGTAATATAGTCTTAAATTGTTACGTTTGCCCCCCCTTGGCCTAGAACCTGAGTACGCCCATGTCTATATACGTATTTTCATTATTCAACAAACGTAATCAATCACATGTATTCTAAAGTTATGTACTTTGGGTTTACGTAAATAAGCAACCGTTAATCTTGGGACATCACAATACACTCCATCAAAGTATGAATATTCAAGTCTCACATGCATACATACATACATATCTTCACACCAGATCCCTTACGGGGTAGGCAGAGAGAACCGAGTGCCATATATCACGATCCTTGCAGGCTTGTCTCGCTTCCTCCACATTCATTACTCTCTTCATACACACACGTCGGTTGCGAAGACTCTTGACACTACCTTCGGACAGTACTCGATCTATCTGATCATGGTATGTCAGTCTTGGTCTTCCTCGGTACTGTAGAAGCTTGTTACAGGGTGCTTACACCAATTGTATAATTCTTCGATCGCCTGGGCGTTTATTTTACTGCTTAGCTGCTTTAGAGGTACGCGAAACCCTTGGTTTTTTGTATTATATTAAAATAATAAAAGATATTTTCTAATATTCATTTATTTGGGCATACGTCTTAGCCCTTCCAGAACTTATTCCATTCTACATTTTTGAAATATATATAAAAGACTAAACATGAAATTCTAACTTTAAAAAAATATTTAAAAGCAGATAAGGCTGCCAGCTTATTTGTAATGCCTCACCATAGAGGTATTACAGTACCTACATCCTTCCACATTCGCATTGTATATCTGTTTTTTTAACCTTTCATCTACCATTCCAAAGAGGAAAAAGCTTTATTTTTAAACCATGTACCATTCTTTCTACAAGTCGGAACCAACGGAGCATGCCCTTTCTCATCTTTACACCGACACATTCTTTCAAACCTAACCTCTCTCTCACTTCCACATTACGAACACGGTCCGCGAGTGTTACACCACATATTTTTCTAAGGTTCTTGTGAAAAGTAAATGAGTAGGCGAATTAGTATGGCTAAGGAATAGAGCACACGGTGATGCATCGCAACGCAGCATACCTATTTCCATATTCATTTCCAAGTGTTATTCTCCTTCATTGATTGTTATAAAGTGGATCTTGCTTTGCTTTTTGTAGCCTTGAACTAGAATTATTAATCATTATTTCTCCATAATTATGTGATTCAATAAATTAATACATAAAACATAGTGAAAATATGCTTGATCCTTAAAAGCGCAATGACTCAGCTGCAGCGTAAGTATAATATGGAAATTGGAAAGACTGTAACATATTTCAGAAAGCGAAGTCTAAACTGGTGAACATTTTACAGGTTTATGTTTAGTTACGGCTTAGAAACTTGGATGCCAAGCAAGGCTGATTTTGATTGTATTGACGTTTTTTAAACGTGGTGCTGACGTGAGATGCTCTAAATTCCATGTACTGCTGGCTGCCTCCTTTAAAGAATAGGTTAACCCTCGTTTAGCAAGGCAGGTTGTAAAAGGCGACCGATTGGCTATGCGAGTCACTACCATGATGAATGGTGGTAGAGTTCTGCATTGTCTTCCCGGGTCTGGTACCACCGCCTTACCTATTCCTGCGCAACAGTGTCAGTGCTTGTCATTGTTGTGTTCTGGTTTGGAGGGTAAGTTAGCCGATAAACTTATGAATGTGGCATTAGACTTTGCCACAAAATAGAAACGCACCTTAACATCTTTGGTGTCTATAGGTGATGGTTGACTCTTTCCATCATGAGACCCATCTGCTTGTTTGCTATCTTATGATATAAAAAAAATTTGCAAATCGGTTGACCCTGCAGCCCATCCCCGAAACTTTCCGCTAAATTTAGGATATTTTAAGCACATAGAAGCAAAAACAATACCCACCTAAGCATAGATATTGAGCTCATAGTTCAAAAATTTAAAGTTGAAACGGATGGTTGGAACGAAGTTTCTTATGTTTCTCGCTTTTTGATGTTCCTGCCATTTCTTTTCACTCTCTACCGTTTCCGCCCCTTTTCCCATTTTTCCACTCTTCCCTCCTGTTTCCGCCTCTTTTTTCGCTTCTTTCCACTTATTTTCGCCTCTTTGAGAGGGGGGCTCTTGCCTTATAACGTTAGAACCTCTACCTCTATGGAGGATTGGGGAAAAGGATCTTCGTCACAAAAGGAGCTGTGACCAGAGTCCCTGAGACTCGAGCTCGAGCGAACAATTCACAAATTGTATATTAGTCTCTAAGGGAATTAAGTCCGGCACAGACAGGGTTTAACTGACTCCCAGCACGCGCTGTCCGCTGTTGTAGAGAACCCTCAGCTCAGGCCTGAGAGGTCTAGTCAAGCCAACGCTGCAGCATAGTATAGCGGTACTCATATTTAGGTATTTGATCTATTGTGGAGAATGAAATAGGAACAACGGAAATGAAATGAAATTATATTACCGGATCGGAAGACCACACGCTAAGAAGATCCGCCAGGTGAAACTCAGCGGGCATGTGTTTTTTCTCTTTTTTATGTAAGTACTTATCACAAATTCACAAGAGTTATTTCGATTCAAAAAAAATATTTTTATTATTTACAAAATTTCATTTTTTGTTTAATTAAAATGTTTACAATTAACTAAATTTAAAGAAAGAAGAAAGATAATACCGTAGTGGGCTTTTTGAGACTCTAGGGACTATTTGGAATTTTTGTAATAAGAGTTTTAATCGAATGTACTTTTTTCTTTAATAACAGTAGAATGTTTTTTACAATAGATAGTATAGGGTAGGAATACTATAACTAATGCCTGTATCATCAGCGAAATACGGACGTTAAGAAGGTGTTCACAGTTCACAGACGGTAAGATTTTTTTAATTTTATATTAGAGTTCCGGAAATATGTTGTATATGTACTGAAAGAACAAATGGTAAAATGTTTACACCATTTTATAGTTTTTTGACAGAAATTTTGAAAAAAAAAAAACGGTAGGGGCTCTACAGTCTGCAAATCTTAAGTTAACCGATGCTGCCAATATTTAGCGTCAAAGGGCACGCTATGTAGAAAGTAAAAGTATCTTCACGCTCGTATCCGAACAGGTAGGTAGAGGTACAACAAGTGCACCCACGATTAGCCGAAGATACTTAGTCCCACAATGTCACAGGTAGCAAGCCTATCGCCAACCGGGCAATTATCCAATCCCGGGCAACGGTATTTTTTAACAAAAAAACTGAAACAACAATTTTTTTTAAATTATATAACCCGTCACCTCGTGTGTTCAACACGAACACTGGACCACTACATCACAGTGGCGATACAAAAAATATATTTTTATAATTACACATTTTTTAAATAATATTATTTTCCAATATTTGTTTTTTTTTTTACAAAATAACAAACAGTCAGATCACTCTCCCGATGGATAAAGACAACCATCGAATCTATAGACAGCAAAGATGTTAATGGTGCATAAGTTTACCGGTTTGCTTTACCTTACTCTCGAAACCGAAACACGATGATAACAAGCACTGACGCTATTGCGGCAGGAATAGGTAAGGAGGTGGAACGAGACCCGGGCGAGATAATGCACAATTTTACCACTTAATAGTAGCTAATCATTTGCGTCTTACGAACTGCCTGGCAGAACGGCAAATGGTCTGTTATTCAAAGGGAGCCCGGATCAACACAGGGGAAAATCTTGATGATTTATTATATAAATATATTTTATACTATCTGTTGCTAGCGACTTCGTCCGCGCGAACTTCGTTTACTCGGCACTGCTCCTCCCCCGTAGGTGATAGCGTGATAATATGTATGTAGCCTATATGTTGACCCGACCTGTTTGTAATATTCATGCAAAATTTGAAGTAAATCCATGCAGTACTTTTTGTGTTTACCCCGGACATACATACAGACAAACAGAGAAACAGACAAAAATTCTAAAAACTATATTTTTGGCTTCGATATCGATTGTAGATCACGCCCCAAGTATTCTTTTAAAAAATATTGAATGTATATTTTTGACGTTCCTACGATTTTATTATATGTATAGATTATAAGATAGCAATCAAGCAGATGACTCATGCAAAGAGAAACCATCGCATATAGACATTAAAGATATTAATGCCTGGTAAGTTGCTATCTACGTTGGAAATCTAAAATAAATCTAGGTTGGAAATACTACATGCTTAAACTACCTTATCCTTCAAACCAGAACATGACAATTACAAGCATTGACACTATTGCGGCACGAACGTTTTTATAAAGATTTCATTGTTTCAGTTTATTATTTATTAGTTTACCCTTAGTTGTTCCAAACATTGCCTTTATTTAAATAGTTTTGTTTAAAGATAATTAATTACTTTAGGTTTGAATTGAAAAATCTGTGCTTAAAGTTTTAACTTCTTTGAGCTTAAAATATTTTAATTTAGCGGGAAGTTGCAGAGATGACCTGCAGGGCCAACCGGTTTACAGATTTTTTTATATATATGACGAGTATTAGATAGCAAACAAGCAGATGGCTGTCCTAATGGAAAAATACATATCCGTTTGGCAATACGGGAAGAAGCATGCACCACCTATGTGCCACCTACACTGTCTTTCACAAAGCGGAAATCACTTCCTGTCAGAATCTGAAGATCTGACAGTCAGATCTTCAGAAAGGAGATCCTTAATAATTAATTTTGTAATGGCTCTCTTGATAGAGAGAGCCTCAATAGAGAACAGCCAAAAAGGAAACAACTAATATTACGACTCTGATAGAACAGCAAGTGACTCAAAGTTGTGTATGCGGCTACTCATATACGTTTTCTTGGCTCTTAGCTTCGGCATATGGCCTTAATAGTCTCAGTAATCGGTTATTTTGTGGACTCCTTAACTAAATAATTATTACAAATGAGTTTTTTAATAGATATGTTTAAAAGTTTATTTAATAAAAAAAGTATCTTCACGCCCTTATCCTCGAAGGGGTAGGCAGAGGTATAACAAGTGCACCCACGATTAGCCGAATATACTTGGTCCCACAAATGTGATAGGTGGCAAGCCTATCACCAACCGGACACTTTCCAATCCCGGGCAACTTTGTGTTTATCAGAAAACTGAAAAAACACTTTTTTTGAGTGCCCGACACGGGAATCGAACCCGGGACCTCATGTGATCAACGCCAATGCTGGACCACTAGACCACAGAGGCGAATTTATTTAATAGTAGTGGTAAAAATTAGAAAATCTAACAAGTTTATTATTATTAACAGGTCATATCAGGTCCAAATATTAGTAAAAATTAGAGATGATGCTACCACCGACACAGAGGCTTGCTATGGGGGTGAATAGATTAGAATAGCGTTATAATTATATTTTATTAAGCAAATTTGTATTTAACTAACTGCAAATATACCTACATTCGATGTATTTTTGTCGACTAAATACATTTGTTTGCTAACTCATTGAAGCAATACCTAAGGGTCCAGGAATTCTTTAAAAATTACTCCGGTATAGTCATTCTAGCAATGCGCCTGCGCACAATATTTGGGGTTGCTTTACAACCCTATGTTTGATATTTAAAAGATAAATTTTAGATGACCTATTGTTAATCAATACAGACTTCTAAGAAAAACTATTTAACTAAGAACTAGAAAGTAGTACGTACAACGGCTGATGACAGGAATATACTAAGCCAAATACCTATAACCTGCCAACTTTTTTTACTAACTTAAACTTGAAAAAACCTGTGTTAGAACCAATATCATAATTTAAAGGCCAACTTAATTGTTGAATCTCTTGGCCTGAAGTTCGTAGTGTGTTTATATGTGAAATTATACAAGCATTACGGGCTTGACTGTCCTCATAAGAACACGTAGCGTCTTTACTGATGTAACCGAGACGTCTAGATAGATTTATAGCACTTGTTTTTAATGCCTTCACTGGATACTTTATAATTTTATTAACGAATAAATTAGAAAAGTGTTTTTATAGTATTACAATATGTTTTGGTGATTTAAGTGCTAGGTGAATTATATTTCAAGATGATTAGGAAGAAGGTTCTTCATATATTATTCATATTGGTCGCCTCGCTCATCTCTAGCAATGGTAAGAAAAATATTGACAATTTATTTTATAGTATTTTTATTGCCTTGAAACTAATTATTTCTTTGAAAATTAACATATTTCCGAACACATTTAAATTTTGTATAAATATAATCCCAGATATACCAATTCTCGCATAGATATATAACGTTGTATTTATAAATGATAGTAGGTAAGATTATAAATTTAAAGCCGATAAAATATTAAAAAGAATTTAATGATACTAGTGATAGTACAAAATATTGTTGGTAGGCTTTTTTTGGTAATGCTTAGATTTTCTCAGTAGATAATATTGCTATATTGACCTGCAATGGTCGGCCCCCTTTTGAAAATATGCCTACCGTCCGCCATTCTGCCAGATAGTTCGTAGAAATCAAACAATTGGCTATACGAGTCACTATTGTGACAACTGGGTGGTAGAGTTCTGCACCGTCTCGCCAAGGTCTGATACCACCGCTTTACTTATTCATTATTATGGATGCAGGATTACACGGTACGTAGGTAGGTATACCAAAATAATATTTTTTGCAATTTTTGTCCGTCTGTCTAGTGATTGATTTTCACAGGTACATAGCTGATATAATAAGGAGTAACTTAGGCTACTTTTATTTTAGAATTTTCACCATGCGGACGAAGTAGCGGGCACAGCTAGTCTATAAAGATTTATATAAAAAAATTAGTTCATAAAATATACATTTAGGTACGAGTATCAACGTACGAAATAATTAAATGACTAGATCCACAGAAAACATAGATAAGATCTAACAACGTGTATATTTAATCTCAGTCGATTTATTTATATTACAGGCGTTAGTCAATGATATTTAATCGTAGTTATATAATATAACAAAAAGTATATTTATTAAATGTTCGTACGCAAGAAATATAAACATTTATGCTCGCCATACAAATATTTGTTCCTGTCGGGAGTCGAATCGAAGCCCAACCGCTTACCATTCGATTAGCATGGTGGTCAATATAGGTGAATCAAGCAGCGGCATATTTATCTACAGTTTGAAAACATGAAATAGCAATTTGTTTACTATATGCCACATGTACAGGTCAATACAGTAGGCATGTAAATTAACATTGCTACGATATAGTATGATTATATTAGTTATATAAATGCAAGATATATATATATATATATATATATATATATATATATATATATATATATATATATATATATATATATATATATATATATATATATATATATATTGTATATGATAAGTATTCTTTTGCATACTTATTTCGAAATTATAGTAATCCAATCTTATATATGATATTTGGATTTGAATGATAAAAAATTATACCTTTTTTTATAACAAAACTTAGACTTTATAAATAGTACTCATTATATTAAATAGGTAGCTTTTAGGAGTTTCAATTTTACAACATTAGTCGGTAGAAATTGAATGGGTTTCTATAATAGATAATATATTGCAGAACATGGGTATGTTCTGCAATAAATCACCTACTATAGAAACTTTAAAGCTTTTTTATGAAAATACACGTACGTGTACTTAGTATACCTACAAAAAATGGATTTGATTCCCAAAATTTGATAGAAGTGCCCATAAGAATTGAGAACATTTCGCTATACTCACTTGCACATAACTTTCTTATTAAATTTGGCGACGTTTATTTTTTGCGACTAATTTCGATTTTTTACTGAATAAAAGTGGAAAAGGGGGAAAGGGTTGTTGCAGTATACTCGGTTTGGGCTTCTTTGAAGAATAGGCTAACTATCGTTCTGCCAGGCAGGTCGTAAAAGGGGACCGATTGGTTATACGTGTCACTGCTATCGTGATTACTAGGTGGTAGAGTTCTGCAACATCTCGTCTGGGTATTTATTCCACCGCCTTACGTATACCTACCGCAATAGCGCTAATGTTGTTGTGTTCGGTTTGGAGGGTATGCTAGCCGGTAGATTTATCCATGTGGCACTGCCGAACCGCCATATGGATAGCAACGCACCATTAACATCTTTGGTGTCTATAGGTGAGTCATCTGGTTATTTGCTGTCTAATGATTTAAAAAATAATAATAAAAAAAGTTTTACTGCAATTAAACACGGAATATTTGTGCCGTAGGAGAGAACGATCAAAGAGCCCGCGTTAAGCGATTACGTGCTGATAGCGCTGTAGTCCGTGAACCCGCGCAAGCTTTAGATGCGCCGGAGCCAGAGCCCAACACCGCCCCCGCACCCACCGCCTTCCTCAGCCCCTCTGTCAAGGAATACCTTGAACTTGGCAAGGCCATACCAGGTAAGTGCATTATTCAAACCAGGTTTGTTAACTTATTTGTATTCGTAAACGAGACAGCTGTTTGTTTTTACATTAAGGGGCCTTTTGAATAATTTCGCAGAAAACTTATTTCATAAATTGTTGTGGCTTAAAATAACATTGACACACTTCCTTACTTTAAGATAAAAATGTCAGATTATCTCATTAGATTGTGAGACTAACGCAAAATATATTTTAAAATTAACATATTTTGTGAATTAAAATAAAATGAGTCATTAAGATTTGTTTTATTATAATGCTCACAAAGAACACAGGCCATTTTGGTTTTGTACATCCCTTGCGTGTCTTTTGGAGTGTCGAATATTAGATAAACTGGAATATTTTTTACTATTTTTAAATCAATTAAATAATATATAAACAATCATATAAAAATATCGAGACTTTAATTTGATTGAATTCTATTATAATATTTAAGTATTACCATTCTATAAAACTTTAATTACATTTTCATTAAAACAGCAATAAATTTATATATCATAATTTTCATAATAAATATCAAATAAAAATTCTCCCTGTTTTTGTATTAAAGAATAGTTAATGCTGATCTATTTTTTGTTCTCTTAAGTATCTATAAAGTGTCTTCGCAAAATCTTAGCTCAGAATTCTGTCAATCTAACTTAAGATTTCCGAGATTAGCAGCTGTTGTACTGATTACACGCAATGACAAGATATATACCTAACCACAGACTACTAAGGAGAGAACTGATTGTTTACGTTAACCTTGCCTAAATTCCAACTTTACTTAGCTACTATTCCCCAAGTTAAAAAATATTTTTTAAATGCGGATAAGTTAAGGAGCTGATATAAAATGTAATAGTAATATATTAAACTATTTTTTATTTTTTTATTTTTTTTATATCATAAGATAGCAAACAAGCAGATGGGTCTCCTGATGGAAAGAGTCAACCATCGCCTATAGACACCAAAGATGTTAATGGTGCGTTGCTATCTTGCGGCGAGGTCTAATGCCACATGCATAAGTTAACCGGCTACCTTACCCTCCAAACCGGAACACGACAGCGACAAGCACTGACGCTATTGCGGCAGGAATAGGTAAGGCGGTGGTACCAGATCCGGGCGAGACAATGCAGAACTCTACCGCCTAGTAGCCACGATGATAGTAATTCGATAGCCAATCGGTCGCCTTTTACGACCTGTCTGGCAGAACAGCAGTTGGCCTATTCTTCAAAGGAGGCCGGGACCAACACGGCGAAAATATAAGATAATAATTTAAAAAAAAACGATGTATGAAGTCTTGCGCCCGTGTTCTTTGATCATAGATATAAGCAAACATTTTATATATAAACAAAAATAATATGTCGTAATCAGTTTGTCTATATTTTTGTACAGCGTTTTGGATCCTTTAAAAATATAATGAAAATTTCGAAATTATCGATTGTAATTTCGACATCATTAGCAAATCGCTCTACCACATTTAAGCAATTTTTTATAATAAATAACTACCGTGTGTAGTATTAGTAGTCTCGATTCTTCATTTAGAAGTTTCATAAATTACTGTTTACACTTAACTAGGGTTTACACTTTACTGTTTACACTTTCAAGTTCTGTTTTTCCATAAAGTTACCATAAGCGACAGGAATAATATATCAATGAAACGTTGCTATTCGTTTGGCACTGTAGTTACCTACTCTCCGAGTCAGATAACATCAGTAATACGCTATAGTGTCAGAAATAGTAGTTTTGTGTAATGTTTGCAGTACTGAAGCAGGTGTTTTCCATTAAAAAGTTTTGCAATAAAAACATTGTTAATATGTAAATGTGTTTATCACAGTCGTCATCTTTACAGCTGTTTAATATTCTAGCACCATGTGGTATCTCATGTAAAATTGTCAAACATTAGTTTTAGTAAGGTAGTGTTACATATTGAGAAAGAGTTTTCTGGTACTCAAGAAGTAAATGTGAGTGATTTCTGAGTTCGGTGGCTATTTATATAAAAGATTTTCTATAAACTCACACAGATATTAAAACATATATTTTCATATTCTACATTTTATATTCTACACTGCCTTTGGTTTTATGGATAAAAGCCATAATATATTTTTTGTTATTTGTAAATAAATAATAAATATTTTAAGTATAAGAAGGTACCTCGGGTGGGTCGGGTTCTCCTGGGGACCTCCTTGGCTATGCCAAAGCACTTCTGGTATCGCTTTTCGTTTTCGGGCGACTGAAAAATTTGAACACGTAAAAGGCAGATGAGTGGTTTTTTTCAAAATCAGTGTCCATAAATTAAATCAATTAACTTTAGTTTTGCATAAGTAGCTTTAGTCTTTATTTTTTTAATTTTTTATCATAAGATAGCAAACAAGCAGATGGGTCTCCTGATGGAAAGAGACAACCATCGCCTATAGACACCAAAGATATTAATGGTGCGTTGCTATCTTGTGGCGAGGTCTAACGCCACATGCATAAGTTTACCGGCTACCTTACCCTCCAAACGGGAACACGACAGTGACTAGCACTGACGCTATTGCGGCAGGAATAGGTAGGGCGGTGGTACCAGACCCGGTTGAATCAATGCAGAACTCTACCACCTAGTAAAGTAGTAGTCTTCCGTAACAAGCTCTTCCCGCCTTTGAAGATTTAGTTACATGCAAAAAGTTTTGTTTTGCTTTTTAGGATAGTACTTGTACTCGTTATAATAGTTCAGAAAGCACGTAATGTTGTTGACTTTGGCTATCGCAATTAAGATGAAGACATATAGATGTATTCTTATCGCGCTAAATTGTGAAAAATAAAAATAAAAAATATATGTATATGTTAAGTAAAGCGATAGTTCAGCTGTTCTGAAAAGTAAGTCACGCTACGCAATGTATTTTATTTGTGTGTGTCAGTCTTTGTACCGCAGATTTATTTAATCGTAAACACAAATCGATTTTACGATAACGTGCGTCGTATAGCCTTGCTCTAGCGAGGCTTCGAACTTACTTCTAAATTGTGCTAACAATCGTCTATTATGAACTTGAATGATAATTATTATTTTTTAGAACACCATTGTATCGCGTTGTGCAATCTATAGTAACGTTAAAAGTAGACCATGAAAATGTTATTCTGAACATTAGACCCTTAATTACATTTATCACTTGAATAACTTGAATAAGTGAATTAGATTTAATAGAACATTTAACTTTAATCAGTTACGTATATACACGAGACATAAGTTATTAAAAATCTAAATAAAAAATTTGATTTATTTTATTAAATTGGTGTGTTTTAGAATTTGCTATGTACAAATAAATAATTAGTTTATAAATTTCTATAAAAACAATTAAATAATTTGTTTAAATATATTTAGAGATTATTAAAAATAACCAAGAAAGAAAGAAGGTTAAATCAAATTATATGAATTCCAACCATTCGTCGTACCAGTAATAGTAGTTGTAACTACCATTAAATAAGCAAATTATATTTAGCGAAGTATTAAGTAAAATATAATGATAATATAAAACGGGAATCTTTTCAATAGCTTTCTAAAAATACCCAAATTATCGGGGTTTTTTATGTAAAAATCCAACTTGTAAAATGAACTTAATTAATAATTGAAATTGTTATTTTTATAATTTCGTTTATATAATTTCATTTTACTGAGCGCATCAGCAAACACACGCGGGAGCGATTTCACCTGTTTTAGTCCTATTTTATCACCAATTTATATGTATTAGTGATTGAGGTCTCTGGGTGGTAAATCATTTTTTGGGAAACCTGCTTTTTCTACTTTATTTTATATACTTCTTCAATTTATTTATATACTTTTGCATTTTTATGCAGGACTTCCACTTTTTGAAACTTTCTAGATAAAATAACGAATCGAATGAAACCTTGGCCATTATTTTCTGAGAAGGCAAAGTGGAATTCCATAAAAGCGGTACATTTGAACTAGGCTACTATCCCAAATCAAATAATATACAATCATTAAATTAAATTAAAATGTCGGAATATATAAATAAATTTAAATGACACTTATGCCAGTCAAAAGGTACATCGACGGGTCCTACGTAAGTTGTCGTAATTTAAAAATCGCATTTTGGTTTATTTATGAAAATTACTCCACTTTCATAGATCTTTTAATATCACAAAGAATAAAAATGAAATTTTTATTAGAAGTAGGATTTATCTAATAGAAATTTCATTTTTATTCTTCGTATTATCAAAATATCCCGTCCCGTCGTCATTATTACCAGCTATGCCCGCGACTTTGTCTGCGTGAAAATATCTAAAACAAAAGTTAAGGGGTTTTGCCGCATAGTTCCCGTTTGCGTGGGATTTCTGGGATAAAAACTATCCTATGTCCTTTTTCGGGTCTCAAACTATCTTTGTACCAAATTTGATCCAAATCGGTTTCCTTTAGGCATGAAGAAGAGAAAGACAGACAGACTGACAGACAGAGTTACTTTAGCATATATAATATTAGTATGGATTACTTAACGCTACTATTATATGAATATACATTATACGAAGCGAAAAATAAAACAAATCAAATTTTATACCAACATCGAAAGAAATAAAAGGATATAGGTTAGAATATAAAACTGTTTAAAAATTAAACCAAGCGTATGTAATTAAATAAAAAAAGAAGGATTACTTAATATATCCACAGAATTTAATCCAATATGCTTTAATGCCTCATAAAGTACGAGTATTTTCGTTTAGTTACAGAAACTGGGGATATGTGGCGATTTAGTTGCATAAATTTAATAACTTTTTATTAAAATGTTACGACTGTAAATTATAAAATTGGACGTTATATTGTGGCATATTTGTTAGCTGTGTAATAGAGTGCTTACAGATCATAGATAATTAATTTATAGGTCAGCAACTTAACTTCGACCATGGTTCCGTAATTGGCACTGCTAGAGAATACGCTACTTCCGGTTAAAAAAAAAGGCCAAAATAAGCGGCTGGCAATGATAACATAATATCTGAATAAGAAAATGATATGTAAATATTAGCATTTTCTTTACTTAACCACCTTCGAATATTTATAGATGTAAAATTTGATGTACTTCCGATTTTTAAAATACCTATATGTATCACATTTGATTACTTTTTAAGACCTTCAACAGCTTTAAATTTTTTTAATACTGAAAGCAATATCCCGAATCCTGGGTTCGATCTCTTGGTTGGGCAAAAGTTTTACCGCGGTTTTTTCAGGTTTTCAGGTCACGGTAGAGTCATCGCTAAAAGTAACCGGTAATTTTATCAGATTGGTCAAATGCGTGATAGAGAACACACCCATTTCGCCAACCGATAAACCGGTCAAAAGAAGTGAATCGTAAATATACACTCTATAGACGTTTGGTCAGTCTGCCTACTTAGTAAGGAAAGGTCGTGATGATTTAAAAAAATATGATAATCATTTACATAAAACTTATATTACTTACCTACTAGCTTGTCTTTCTCGTGTTGGAGATATAAAAAATGGGTGTTACAATTTATTAAATTGAAATAAAAGTTAAGTTAGTTAAGTTATTCTACCATATGTTTTAAAAAATTGTCATTATTATGGTCTATGAAATTTGAAACTTTTTTTTTTGAAGTCGATTTCTTTAGAATTACTACCGGATTGGAACACGGCCACACACTGAGAAAAACCGGCTGATGGAACTCGGCGAGCTTGTATTTTTTCTATATTTTATGTACTTTTTATAAATTTACAAGAATTATTTTCAATCACAAAAGTTATTTTTATAATTTACTTATTTCATTTTTCGTTCAACCAAAATGTTTAGAATTTACAAAGCTATTTTACAAAATTGTATTATACAATTTGAAACCAGTGACTTCAGCATTTGTTTTAAATAACTTTTAGTGTTTTTTTACGAATATGTATATCTCTAAAATATACAACATGATAAGGGAAGTAGGTAATTAAAAAATGGTAGAAGAGACTTGAAAAATGGTTTACAGTACTTTATTATAAATGTAATTAATTATAAGGTGTATTGCATATTTTAGAGCTATCTGAAATTATTGAATTTTTTTATTTGTCTTCGACCTAACCTGGTCCAAGGTTTGGCGACAAATTTTGGGAAGGTCCTTTTAGCAGATTGGAATTGCGAAAATATATAATTTCGTCAAATGGCGATACCGGGTATGCGAGTCTGGCAGTGCGTTTGTGGTTATTTCACTACTGCGCAGTATACAACATTTGTAAAAAAATCCCAAAAAAGTATTTTTAGTTGATGATATGATTTTTATTTCATCTTTTAATAAGTTTTTTTTTAGTATTCGAAAAAAAATATGCCAGACATTTTTGTCTGTGTTAAAGTACCTCCAGTCACCTTCAAATACATTTTACGAAAGTTATCATTACATTTATACTATATTTATTTATTTATTTAACATTTACAAAAAAATATATAATTAAAAAAATAAATATCTCTCGTGTTGGTCCGGGCTCCTTTGAATAATAGACCAAGTACTGTTCTGCTAGGCAGGTCGTAAAAGGCGACCGATTGACTATATGTGTTACTATCATCGTGACTACTAGGTGGTAGAGTTTGGCAATGTCTCGCCCGGGAATTTGGTACCACCGCTTTACCTAATCCTGCCTCAATAGCGTCAATGCTTGCCATTGTCGTGTTCCGGTTTGGAGTATAAGGTAGCCGGTAAATTTATGCATTTGGCCCACCACACAGATAGCAATGCACCATTAACATTTTTAGTGTCTATAGGCGATAGTTTCTCTTTCCATCAAGAAATCCTTTGCTTGTTTGCTATCTCATGGTGAAAAACCTGCAATCTTTTCTTTTGCTATATTTTCATATTAGTGGATAGCAAAAGAGCTATAAACTAGATAGCAAACAAAGACATTAATGTGTACGTTACTATCCATGTGGCGGGATGGCAATGCCACACGCGTAAGTTACCTGCTACCTTAATTTCCAAACCAAAACGCGACAATGAGAAGCATTAACGCTATTGCGGCAGGAACAGGTAAGGCGGCGGTGCCAAATATTAAGACGAGACGTCGCGGCACTCTGTCGCCTAGTAGTCACGATGATAGTGTCACGTACAGCCAATCGGTCGCATTCTACGACCTGCCTGGCAGAACAGCACTTTGCCTATTCTTTAAAGGGGCCCGGGCCAACACGGGGAATAATTATTTATTTATAATATAATTTGTTGTGTACAATTTAAACGTTAAATGAATAAATAAATATTATATAAAATTATTGGTAACTTTCGTTAAATGTGTTTGAAGGTGTCTGGAAGTACTTTAAAACCGACAAAAATGTCTGGCATTTTTTTTTCGAATTCTAAGAAAGCCTAAAACATGAAATAAAAATCAAGTTGCTAAAATTCCCTTTTTTTTCCAAATGTTGTATACCTACTACGCAGTAGTGAAATAACCACAAACGCTCTGCCAGACTCGCAGGCTCGGTATCGCCATTTGACGAAATTATATATTTTCGCAATTCCAATTTACTAAAAGGACCTTCCCAAAATTTGTCGCCAGCTCCCAGTCTAACCGGTTCATTTTGTTATAGAAGTATGAGTAGGTACCTTAAAAAATGAAATAAACACTATGAAAATGTTTAGCTTTTTCATTTTTTTTAAATTTCGCATGGTTTATTTTATTTTGTTAGATAAAATCAGTATAAAATAATAATTAATTAAGGAGGATGACGAAATGTAAAATTTTTACGCCGACTTTTCAAGGGGAGTATAAAGTTTTACAAATTGCCTTTTTTTAATTAGAGATGTGCGTGTGCTAATAGTATGATTCATTTAATTTATATGATAAAATGAGATTAGATGAATAAGGAAGGACGGGATTTGTTAGATTTTCTTTTATGCCAGTTGTAAGGGAAGGATAATTATTTTTTAAATTTGAAATGCATTTTTCGTATGGTATAAACCTGTTTCATTTTTATGGTAAAATAAAATTACATGAATTAAGGAGGACAACGATATGTTACATTTAGGGATACATTTGTGCCTGCCTGCCAAGCGAAGCGCAAGGGCACTACCTTTACTCGAAGTGCTCGTCGATTTTTTTGATCCCTCATATCTTGGGCTTGGATTATACCAAATAAATAAAATTCTCGGGATATGATATCAATAGTAGACTTGTTAAAATATAAAGTTTCGAAAATATATAGCTCTTATGCCTTAGATTTTATTGATATAAAGAAACGGATATTGTCACTGACTCACTCACTGATGATTACCAAACTCTTAGGGTACTTTCTGAAGTCCTAGAAAGCTGAAATTTCTTAAGTATGTAAGCTACTATTAGTACACAAACCACAAAAAATATAAAACTTGGTACTTATATCCTCCAATTCCTTAAACCAGGGAATGGAGTTTTGTATGAGACTAGAGGTCTGAAAATTTACCGCCTCGTTGGTCGAGTGGTTAGCGACCCTGACTACGCAATCGACGGGGCTCGATCCCCGACGGGGACAAGCATTTGTGTGATGAGCATAAATGTTTGTATTTCCGTGTTTGGGTGTTTATTATGTATTTAAAAGTATTTATATATGTATTTCTGTGTATTAGTATTGTTGACTAGCACCCGTAACACAAGCAAATAATTTGCTTACTTTGGGGATCATTAAGTGTGATTTGTCCCGTGAATATTTATTTACATAAAGACTCCTTGTTATAAATTATAAAATACATATTTCAGGATTGGTAGTATATCACCCCCCAACCCTTAAATTTTTATTCGAAATGACAAACAACAGTTGACCTTTTGGTCGTTACTGTGACACATCGGACGTAGGGGCGAATATATTGCTCAGCCAAGTTTGATCTTTCAATTAGAGGATGAAAGTTTATATTGGTTTTCTTTCCATTTCTTCTCAAACTAATTTCATGCTGCAGATCTGAAAATAATACAAGTGCAGACTTCTTATTACAAATTCACTATTGTACTTACGTGTATTAGAAAATATTTTCATATAAGCAACATCTAAAAAGAAGTGAAATCCTACGAAAAACATTTTCATGCAAAATGTTGCCTTTCTGCATTTTAGCCAAAAGATTGTGCCGTGGCGTGGTCGTTTCACATAAGGTAAGATGAAAAATTTTCACGGCTCATTACCTTTTTAACACGCTTTTATCAGCTTGGTTCGTATATTTGTATGTTAGTATATAACGGAAATTTTGAACATGGGTTTAACGTACTTTAAATCGTTGGGTTAATTTGAAACTCTGCAGTCTTATCAAGGACTGATGACAATGCAATAATATAGTTAGTCCTGCTTTCCTTACCACGATCTTCAGGATTAGCAATTTGTTTCCTTTACCCGATCAGCTATTTCTCTACTAAAAAATGAAAAATAAATAATAGTTAAAAGAACAAAAAAAAACGCTTTTTTTAAAAACCAAACCAAAAATGAAAATATAATTTTAAGTTAAGAATAGCGTAAATAAGAAAAAAATGTATTTATTCCATTGTAAAAAAATGCGTGGGGTGCACGGTGTCAATAGATGTCTTAAAAAGCACCCAACGCTTCTATTACAATGCAATATATTTTTTTCTTATTTACACTTTTCTTAATTTAAATTTATTTATCATTTTATAATTTGGTTTTTATAAAAGCGTGTTTTTAACTATAATTTATTTTTCATTTTTTAGTAGAGAAATAGCTAATCGGGTAAAGGTTTATTAGTTTTTTAACTATTAAAAACAGTATCTTGACACCCGAATCCCCGAAGAGGTAGGCAGAGGTACACTCAGTCCACCCACGATTAGCCGAAGATACTCCCACAACGTAATACGTGGCAAGCCTATCGTCAACCGGGCACTGTTTCAATCCCAGGCAACGTTGTTTCTATTAGAAAATTGTACAAACACATTTTTTAATTGCCCGACCCAGGAATCAAACCCGGGTTATTTATTGTTATACAATAGTTCTTGTTGTAACGAAACGGCCAAGTCACATATATTGACTAAGGTTTGTGAAGTTAGAGCTTGTAGAATGTAGAGTGAGGGCGTTTAAATATTTTAGGTGGGATATTCTATACCCCCGATGTAAGGGTAAGATAAAATCATCACATTTTTAATTTTTTTATCTATATGTGATGAATGGTTGTTAAAACGGAAAAGAAACGAGGAATATCATTAGTTTCAAGAGTCCCTCGAATTGTATTTTTCAAATTTTCGAGGCAGTATTTAACCAATTTTACTTTTTACGACACGAACGATATTTTATGGCGTGATAAAATATCAACAATTTTTTAAAAATCTATTTTTGTCAATCATAGTAAAATTAAGTAATTATAAAGTGTTTCAAGTTCACTGTAATAATAGCCGCTGTTTTTAAATTGGCAATACGTGCAATGCACAGCATGCTTGTAATACTTTTACTTCAAGGCATTCGCGTGCTGGCGTACAACATGATTAAGAAACCAGTAGGTAGTGTATATTGGCAATGTACACAAAACTTCTACCATTTATGTGGGTTATTTGTGTGCAATATTAGTGTTTTAGACGACTGCATCGTCGGAAGTAAATTTAAATTACACATTCTAAGGTTATTAATGATAGCTGTTAATACTTTGTTGGTGCTACTTTCAATTGGTTGCTAATTATAATTTGAATTTTTGTTTAAAATAAAAAAATGTGAGTAAATCGAATCATCAAAATATAAAAAGAATTTTCGCTTTATTATAAAGATAGTAAAATGATCAAAATACCGACGCTTTAGGACTTGTATTAGACTTTATCGAAGTAATTTTATGAAAATTCATATAAAATGCATAAAATTAGATCAATCCTCAAAATAATCCTCAAAGTTAACATCACATTATTAACAGTAAACATAAGTAACATAAAACAATGAAGGTGCTCGCCAGAGGTGGTGATGTGTTTCTTAATATTTGTTAACTTACTAATATTTCTAAGCTTGTAGGGCTCTGAGTTTCATTCTTCAGGTCGGTTAAAAATATATTTTGAGATTTTGTGGAGAAAAGAGCAGTTTTTTTAATCATGGTTATACACCGTGTATTAGCATTCGGTTCACTCAGACTACCCCACAACAGGACCAGCGACATGCTATTTCTCTTTAACTAGCTGTCTCCCACAGTTTCACGCGGGTTAGATTTTAAAAACTTTCCCGTACGATTTTATAATATTTTTTCTATAATATAAACTTTTTGTCCTAATAATAACGAACGCAACAAAAAAAAAACACAAAGATCTGATTTGGTACATTTATTCTGAAGTTATACGCGTAAAAAACATTTTGGCGATTCAGTTTTAATAACATAGATTACCTTAGAAAAATTGACACGATCTAGATTTAAAAATTTTGCATAATATTTTGTTCTACACAATGTACATCAAGTAAAATAGACATAATATTATTATGTACTTCCCAAAAAAGCAGGCTTTTTATAAATTGAATCACATTTCAGCTTGCAAAAATAAGAAATGATTTATTTTTTAAAATTTTCTACTTTCTTCCGCTAAAATGAATCCCACCAAAAATATTTTCATGAAAAATGTTGCCATGACAAGACTACATGATTCGCAATGTTAAAAAGTGATCAGATCTCATGTAGAACTAAGCTCCTAACTCTATACGCCCTCGCTCCCCAAACTACACTTTTATCGCTGAACATTTTACATAGAAATGTTTTTGATGGGATTTTATTCTTTTTGTAAATTGCTTATTAAAATATTTTTATACACGCATCGCTTAAATTGTAAAAATAAATCTATACTTGTATAATTATCAGATCTCCAGCACGAAATTCAGTTTAATATGGGAAGCGAACTCATACAAACTTCCATCCTCTAATTAAAAGAAGTAGTTGAAATCATTAAAACTCCTAAAATACTTATTTTATTTCTTTATAACAACCTCTATTAAAATTCAGACCTGTAGAATCAAAATTTGCGGTAGTCTAATACACAATTCCATCCCCTAATTCAAGGGATCGGGGGGGGGGGGGGAATGTAAAACTTCTAAGTTTTATAATTGTTCCTTCTGTATATCAATGACATAATGCGAATTCGCAACATGTATTGCTATGCATTACTGGGCTTGTCAACCCTGGTCCAACCCTGTCAAACCTGGTCACTTTTAACCTCAAGAAGACACAGCTTTGCGTGTTCACCGCTAAAAAGACACCCTCTTTCATGTTACATCGATTAGGGGATGCTCTCCTGACAGCCTATGCATATATAAATATATATATATATATATATATATATATATATATATATATATATATATATATATGTGAGTGGTTACGCAAAAAGGGACCTCAAGGGAAAATAATTGATTTCGAGTAAATCACGTTTAAAATGTTGAGTCGAAATGAGAGAGGCGCGGGGTGTTTTATGTTAGTGTCGTTAGTGAGCGACTTCGTCAGTGAGAAATAGCACGTGTTTGCGATAGCTGTATTATTGGTGACTTATTTATTCGTCTTTTACTTGTCTTTATGTGCGCGCTAGAAAAAGAAACTAGTGTGCGCTGTGTATAAGGTGTAATATTTTCAAAACTGCCTCGGCTTACATAAAAAAATCATTAAAAAAAAACTACGGCACCTAAAATTATTTTGATTAGAACAAAACAAAGATGAAGGACCATAGAATCAGAATTTATCAAAAAAAAAAACCGTTTCCAATCCCTTCAGGTCCCTTTTTGCGTAACCACTCACATATATATATATATATATATATATATATATATATATATATATATATATATATATATATATATATATATCCGATCGCCTTCAACTTTATACGTAGGTCATACTATAAGTTTTGCGTAACTTAAAAAACAAAATGTTGTAACCTAAATATTATGTTTATTGCTTTTCAAAATAATCTCCTTTACATTTTAAACATTTTTTCATGCGATCGAACCATTTTTTAAAATAGGAGGACCACAGATCTGAAGGCATGTTTTCTACGTGCCGATTGAACGCTATCACTGCCTCTTCGGAGTTGGTAAAAGTAAAACCTCTCATTAAATCTTTGATTTTGGGGAAAATACAGAAGACACAGGGTGCTAGGTCGAATCTATGCGCAAAATGTACTGAACGAATGAACGAGATGTACTTTTTCGGAAGCTAAAACTGACTTTGTTTTGTTGGCCGTGTGTGAAGAAGCGTTATCCTGGTGTAGGAGAATGCGGCTTTTGGGTCGTCTTTCGCGAACTATTTCTAACACCCTGGGTAAACAAATGGTAGAATACCACTCGGCATTAACACTCTTTTGATCTTCAAGTGGAATTGTACAGATGGGACCAGTAGCTGAGAAAAAAAAATGCGATCATTTTTTTACCAACGTTTTTCGCCTGTCTCACTTTTGTTGGCCTGTTCTCATTTTCAAACACCCATTCACACTATTGCTGTTTTTTTCGGGTTCAAAACAATAAATCCACGTTTCCTCTCCTGTGACAATGTCACAAACAGCATTAGAATGTCCGTGGTCGTACTTAAGTAGCATCTGTGAGCACCATTCCACGCGAGCCCGCTTCTGCTCCGGTGTCAGTTTATGAGGGATCTGACGACAACAAAGTTTCCGAACTTTCAATTCTTCGTGTAAAATTTTCTGAATTTAGCTCATACCAATCCCTAATAGTCCTAGGGTTGTCTCATAGGTAATCCGGGGGTTTTCTTCAATTAACCGCTTAACAGTAGCCACATTATTTTTGTTGACGGCAGTTGAAGGCCGCGTTTCACGAAATTCGTCATGTAAAGAAACTCGACCTCTCTTAAATTCAGCAAACCATCTCCTCACGGTGCTCAAACAAGGTGCTTCTCTCCCAAAAGCATTTTGAAGACGAGCGGCACAGTCTTGCGGAGAAAGAGAACTTTTAAAATCATAAAAAATCATCGCTCTAAAATGATTTCGACTTAATTCCATTTTCGTTGCGTACGTAGAACTTTGATGTCTGATAAAAAAACAATTGACAAATCATTTCCCGCCAATTGTTTTTTTATTTCTAAGAAGGTTGCAACGTTTTAAAAATATAGCATTCTAAATTCAAATAATTCCGATTAGCTAGAAGTGCAAAACTTTTAGTGTGCCCCATGTAAGGCACAAATTTGGCCTCACATGGAGTACTGTTCTTATTTCTGGGCCGGAGCTCCTTAATCCAAGCTTCTTCCTCTTGATTGCATTCAGCGTAGAGTGGTTTGAATCGTTGACGACCAGGCTATTTCAAAACAGCAGGGGTGTTTCCAAACGGATACAAATTGGGGACCTTCAAGAAAGGAGGGTACTCGTTCTTAAAAGGCCGGCAACGCAACTGCAAGACCTCTGGTATTGTAGACATCCATGGGCGGTTCACTTACCATCAGGTGCACCTCCTGCTCGTTTGCCCCGTCTTCTATAAAAAATATATTTTTTGTTGTTTGTGTACTAATACTAGTTTACATACCAAATTATAGCTTTCTATAACTTCAGGAAATACCTAAGAATTTTGATGATCATCAGTGAGTGAGTCAGTGACGAAACCAGTTTTTTTAAATATGAATAAAATGTAAAAAATAAGAGCCGTATACCTTATACCATACCGTTACCATTTATGAAACTTTATAAATTTAATAAATTTGCTGTTGATATCATATCTCCAGAATTTTGTTTATCTATTACAATCCAAACCCAAATTATGAGGTTAGCTTGAAGACTTGTCGTAGCAGGGACACTACTGTGCCCCCAGACGAAACACCAATTCTTTAAAATTTATTCGTATGTCACACTTGATTATTCATTGACTTATTACCGTGCAAAATGTAAAATCTACTAAACACAGAATCACACTAAAGGGAGTAATCCTTTTTGTCACTATACGAACATAATGTACAAAATGTAGATCTTCACAATTTACATCTAAAACATCAATTGGGCAAACAGGCACTTTAAAATGTGCATCATATTTTCTTCTTACTGTATACAAATCAACAAAGAAGAAATTTTGTTAATTTGTATCACAGTTTTTGTATCTGTATCTATTCAGTAAAATGAGCAAAACAATGGACCCTTTGAAAATCTTTAAAATACATAATTTTTTAAAAGTACAATCGAAATTTTAGTTACTTTTACTTTGATCATAGAAGTGATCAAAATAATATTTTCGTATTAACAGCTTATTTAATTTTCAAATTCAGTAATTTAAATAGCTGCATTGACAATATACCCTTTACGTAGTAAATATTTTAAGTGTATCCCACTATGTGTACCCAACTATACACCAAATTTATTAGTGAGTAAGTAATAGGTGTGTAATAATAATAATAGTGAGTGTAACATGAGTATCTAGCGAGTAACTCTATGTAGTAGTTCTACAACGTCTTGCTCAGGTTTAACGTCAAATTCCAGTTTGCAGGCAGTAAGTTATTAATGTGGAAACACATTCTTACCACATGGATAGCAACGCGGAATTAACATTTATGATGTCTAAGTGATAGTAATTATATTATATTTCTATTAGTAAATCCATCTGATTGCTTGATTTGCTGTTGTACAAAAAATAACATTACAATCGTGTTGGTCTGGGCTCCATTGAAGAATAGACCAACTGCCGTTCTGCCAGGCAGGAAGTAAGAGGCGACCGATTGGCTATAAGTGTCATTACCATCGAGTCTACTAGTTGGTAGTGTTCTGCAACGTCTCGCCCTGGTATTAGGTACCATCGCCTTACCTATTCCTGCCGCAATAGTAAGGTAGCCGGTAGACTTGTGCATGTGACATTGCCATCTTGCCCCACGGATATTAACGCATCATTAAGATCTTTGGTGTCTATAGGCGATGGTTTCTCTTTCCATTAGGAGAGCCATCTGCTTGTTTGCTATCTTGTAATATAAAAAAATTAACAAAAGCCTACCTTACTATTTTCACATGCATAACGCTGATACAGTAAGTATGCGTATAATTGAAACTTTTGTTTCCAGCTTACCCACGCAGTTTTGCCCGCAAATATAGTAACATGACATCGAAAATCTTTCGTTTAAACTGCCATCCCTTATTTGAAAAACGTAGCCTATGTTTGACCTCGGATTTTCAACTAATTTCATTCCAATATCGGTCTGCAGTGTAGTCGTAAAAGCGTAACAGACAGACGGACATGCTTTCGCATTTATGATATTTTTTTTTATATCATAAGATAGCAAACAAGCAGATGGGTCTCCTGATGGAAAGAGACAACCATCGCCTATAGACACCAAAGATGTTAATGGTGCGTTGCTATCTTGTAGCGAGGTCTAATGCCACATGCATAAGTTTATCGGCTACCTTACCGTCCAAACCGGAACACGACAGCGACAAGCACTGACGCTATTGCGGCAGGAATAGGTAAGGCGGTGGTACCAGATCCGGGCGAGACAATGCAGAACTCTACCACCTAGTAGCCACGATGGTAGTGACTCGATAGCCAATCGGTCGCCTTTTACGACCTGCCTGGCAGAACGGCAGTTGGCCTATTCTTCAAAGGAGGCCGGGACCAACACGGCGAAGGCCGGGACCAACACGGCGAAAATTAATATGGATTATTTACTTAAATACGAACAATTTTGGATAGATTTGGTTTCCTTTAAGAAAAATCATCCCGACATTCTATAATAGTAAATATATTATAAAAAACATGACTTCACTATTCATAAATGGTTTTACTGGTAAACATACAATAATTTAAATTGTGTGTCGATCAGAAATAAAAACAAACATACCTAACTCTATGTCATCCCAATACACGTCGTTTTTTTAATCGATTTTCGATGAAACTAGTTTTATTAATAAGACTAACTAGCAATTCATTGGTGATAAAAAATATATGGCATATCATTTTCGCAATATCGTGTTCTCTAGCATGCAGTGAGAGAGTGTCATCATAATCAGTCAAGCCGTTTATAATTATAATGGGAAACACAGATATTAAAATAGTATGGCCTATAATTTTCGTAATTAAGTTTTCTTAAGCCCAGTAAAACTGTTCTTGAGTTATAACGTCACACAGACAGACAGACAAAATTTTTCTAATGGTAAATTGACGTTAGTTTATAAAACGAATATTTATCTTAAAATTGACAAAAAAATGCATTCGAAAAACAATAGATACTTACTTAGTACTTATATTTACAACAAATCATTAGGTTCGCGGTCGAATAAATGGGTGGCGATCTTTGTCATCCCTAATACTGGAAAGACTGATACTAAACCAGTGAGACAGTCCACAGATTAAAATATAATAATATGCTATAAGCATCTGCTAAGATTTTTTTGATATCATTAGATAGCAAACTAGCAGATGGCTCTCCTGATTTAAGACAAATTATCATCCATAGACACCAAAGATGTTAATGGTGTTGCTTTCCATGTGGCGGAATGGCAATGCTACATGCGTGTACTGGCTAACCTTCCCACTAAACTCAATCACGACACTGACAAGCATTCACGCTATTGCGCCAGGAATACGTAAGGCGGTGGTACTACATATTCGGCGACATATTGCGGAACTCTACCACCTAGTAGCCACAATAGTAATGACACTTATAGCCAATCGGTCGCCTCTTGCGACCTGCCTGGCAGAACGGCAGTTGGTCTATTCTTCAATGGAGCCCAGACCAACACGATTGTAATGTTATTTGTTGTACAACAGGAAATCAAGCAATCAGATGGATTTACTAATATAAATATAATATAATTACTATCACTTAGACATCATAAATGTTAATTCCGCGTTGCTATCCATGTGGTAAGAATGGTGGTAATACGTATATTGTATAACCAAATTACAATTATCTAAAGATTAGTTATAATATAAATAACCATCTTCACGTAATTGGCTTTAGGATTTAAATAAATATCATCACGCCGGTTACATTTGGCGTAAGCACAGTGAACGGAATGCGTTAGATATAATGTATAAATCCGATTAATTGGTTTATCGGTTGGCGAATGGGCGGTGATCCCCACCATTGTGTTTGCCAACCTTACTTTTTTCGAAAGGCAACGCTATGACTAGACCTAT
Source organism: Apodemia mormo (assembly GCA_036924255.1). NCBI lineage: Eukaryota > Metazoa > Arthropoda > Insecta > Lepidoptera > Riodinidae > Apodemia > Apodemia mormo. The sequence continues at coordinate 17,506,661 of JAUPFN010000011.1, read as the reverse complement.
TGTAATGTATGGCCGATGTTATTTACTATCAAACCGTTTGCAAATCCTTTATTAATAATAAACAGATTGACAAGTAAAAGACACGGTAGGCAATTGTCATACGTATCCAATAAAAATATAGTTAATAAAAAGAGAATATGGCTTAACTGTATAGTTAACCTTAACACAATTAGTGTAGTAATATTCAAAAAATATAATATGACAACAGCGGCGCGCTAACGACTCTAGTCATGAATTTGGAAAAAAAATTCTAGTATTTGTAAACACTGAACCTCGACACTGAAGTCCTACATAAATATTTTTGTTGAATAATCAGGTCAAAACTTAAGTACCTATTTACTTTCATATTGGGTATCAGAATAGTACTGAACTCCCTCATTGAGTATGTAAGTACAGTCTTTTACAAGTTAATCTATAAAAAACATATAGGTAAATATATTATATACTCGTACTATGAGTATGTCATATTTGCAATTTAATAGTGATTTCTATATTATTGTTATTATTTTAAAAAAACTTTAAATTGCGTCATTAAGTTATTTCAATACAACTCACTTATACTTACTTATAAGCGTATATAAACCGGGTCCCCTGGCCCCAGTATGGTCTAATGCCCACACCAGGATGTTGGCTTCCCAAATCGAAATTCTAGCCTAGATACCTATAACTTTTGAAAAGTAAAAAAATATTTTAGTATAGGATCACATAGTTGTCCGCTTTCCGTTGTCCGTATTTATATCGCAAATTTTGGGATTTAAAAAGAGAGTTAAAAACTATAGGGTACTTCTCGTTTACCTAGAAATATGAAATTTGGTTAAAAGGAAGTCTTACACGCATGTAAAGGAAAAAAATCCAAAAACTGTAACTTTAAAACTGTAAATAAAAAATTCAAGTTTATGCGGAACTATTAGTAGCGAGTCCAACTCGCATTAGACCGGCTTTTTTTGTAGTCGCGAGTTCGAGACCTAGCCCTCCTCTTGAAAAAAAGATCCGGTAGTAATTGTAAAAAAATCGACTCACAGCATATATATTTTAATTTAATAATAAATAATTATAATTTTAAAAAATTTGCACACCATATCATGGTAGAATATGTTGGTAACTTAATCAAATTTTAATAACGTGCAACTCCCATATTCTGTCAAGTAAGTAATTTCTTTCTTTCTCTTAATAAGTCTAAATACGCCAATATTTATACTTTTATTTCACTTATATTACACCTAACCGGTTTCGTTAATTACCCCTCAATAATGTTTTACTTAAATCAAAAGTTAACGCCGACTCTTTCGGTTTGTATGCTTATGTTCAATACCTTAATGATATATCAAAATATATTAGAAATACATTATTATTAAGCCAGCTGTTCTAGCGACTTCGTTCAGGTAGGCTTCAGAACATTGTTCATAAAAATTTCGATATACGATGTTTAATTTTTGTGTTTTTCCCCGTGTTGGTCCCGGGCTCCTTTAAAGAATAGGCCAACTGTCGTTCTGCCAGGCAGGTGGTAAAAGGCGACCGATTGGCTATGCGAGTCACTGCCATCGTGGCTACTAGGTGGTAGAGTATCTGTATTGTCTCGCCAGGGTCTGGTATCACCGCGTTTCCTATTCCTGCCGCAATAGCGTCAATTTGTCACTGTCGTGTTCCGGTTTGGTGGGTAAGGTAAACTTATACATGTGGCATAAGACCTCGCCACAAGATAGCAACGCACTATTAACATCTTTGGTGTCTATAGGCGATGGTTGACTCTTTCCATCAAGATACCCATCTGCTTGTTTGCTATCTTATGATATAAAAAAAATGATTTCATCGAAATCCGTCAAATCGTTTTTACGATACTGACAGACAAAAATAAAAAAGAAATAAATGTAGATTTGACATCAGATCAACAATAATGGCTACATTTTTTTTATAGAAGAGGGGGCAAACGAGCAGGAGATGCACCCGATGGTAAGTGATCACTCCCGCCCATGGACATCCGCAATACCAGAGGTCTTGCAGTTGCGTTGCCGGCCTTTTAAGAATGAGTAAGTTCTTTTCTTGAAGGCCCTCAAGTCGTATTCGTTTGGAAACATTCCTGCCGGTAATTGATTCCACAACAAAGTAGTGCGAGGCAAAAAGTGCCAAGAGAAACGCACAGTTGTGGATTTCCAGACATCAAGATGGTGAGGATGGAATTTCATATTTTGACGCGATGTCCGATGATCGAATTCTACGTCAGGAATTAATCCAAATAACTCGTCGGAACACTCCCCATGAAAAATATGATAAAAGACACAGAGTGAACCAACATCTCTGCGTAACGCCAAAGAGTCAAGCGCGCTCTACGCTACGCACTCTACGCAACTCTACGCTGAATGCGATCAAGAGGAAGGAGCTGGTACTCAGGAGCTCCGGCTCAGGGATGAGAACAGTACTCCATGTGAGGCCGAATTTGGCCCTTATAAAGTTGAAGGCGATGGGCCGGCAAGAAGTACTGTCTCGCTCTGCTGAGCACACCGAGCTTGGAGGCTAGTTTAGCCTTACCTTCCAAATGATCGCGAAACTGAACGTAATTCGATATGTCGACTCCCAGAATTCCGACACTAGCTGAGGCTGTCAAGAGAGTATGTCCAAATTGAGGTGACACGACAAAGGGTGTCTTTTTAGCGGAAAACACGCAAAGCTGTGTCTTCTTGGGGTTAAAAGTGACCAGGTTTTGTCGAACCCATTCCGAGACATCGGTTAGTCAAAGTTCGTTTAGTCATCGGTTAGTGTCAAAGCGTACGTCGTTCGATTAATTGATCGCTCAGTCGCGTTAGTCGAGTGGTTAACGAACCTAGCTACGATTCGACAGGGCCCGGGTTCAATTCCCAGCAGTGAAAAATAATTTATGTGATAAGCATAGATGTTTGTAATTCTGGGTTTTGGTGTATTTTATGTATGTAACAGTATTTTAGTATCGTTGACTAACACCCACAATATAAGCAAATAATTTGCCCACTTTGGGGTTAGATCGATTTGTGTAGTTTGTTCAGTGATTATTATTATTATTTGTTAAAATTACCAAATTTGGCAATATGGATCGCCACTCTTCTTGCGAAGCAACAACGAGGGTTGATGCTTCGGTTTCACGACAAATTATCAAAAATTAAAAAGCCTAGAAGCTCTCTCAGTGCACGTTGCGGCAGTCTAGTGTAATTTATTTGTTTAAATATCATTAATTGCTGTTTAAGGCCATTCGGCTTGGCAAGATGTTACTTAATCATTCATTAAAAAACAACAATAACATTTCTAGCATTTAGGCTAATGCTCTTTTAAGAATTAATCACCCTGACATTACAAATGATTTTGAGGTCGGTACGAAGGTGTACGACGTACGTGTGTCACAAGTCATATGTTGCGTTCAATTGATTATCCTTTAATTAACATGTACAAAATCCGCATCTATATCACCTTATTCAAATATTTAGCTACTCGTTGCAGTTCACTGTATTAGTATTAATTACTTAATTTATTTAAACAGATAGTTTTCCTTACGAAAAAGATAAACATTGCCTATAGACACTAAGGATATCAACGTTGCTATTCGTGTGGCTGGGTATAATGCTAAATGTCACTTGCAAAAGTTTATTTTCTCTCTTAACCTTGAAATCGGAACATAACAGCGACAAGTGCCAACAAATTGTGGCAGAAATAGGTAACATATGGTACCAAACACGGTCGAGACGTTACAGAACTCTACCACCGTGTTTTTTTAGATTATAGTTATTGAATACTATGGGAACAATGTATTTACGGGGATTAAAATTTAATCCTTATATGACAAAGGATCACAAACTATAACTAAACAGATCCAAACAAACATGAGGTCGTCAAAACCTTGTTACATTTAACCCCAAGAGATGCTTTGTACGTTCAAGAGAGACAAAAAAATGGTATGCAGTTGACCCTACAGGCCATCCCTGAAACTTCCCGCTAAATTAAGGTATTTTAAGCTCAAAAGAGTAACAACTATAAACATGGATTTTTTTCAGTTCAAACATCTATTTTGTTAAAATGATAGTATCTTGATTTTTGAAAAGATTAGGACATCGTTTTTTTTAAAGTGAAATATTGATGTTAAAAACATCGAAGGCTATGAACAATACATCGATTTCGATTGTTTTTGATGTTTTCACTATATTTATACATTACTTTTATGATGTGATGATCCTGAACGGCAAACAACCAGCTAAATAATGGACGGTCGATGCAGGCGAGCTAAGCGACTGCTTCGTTTTGTGCCCGTTAGCACTGCAGAGTGAACGAGACTTTATTAAGAAAAATCTACACTTGTGACAGAGAGATATATGTTTATGTGTGTAACTGTTGATCACGGACGGGGCAAAAGTTGGTGATTTGATAAAACATCGCTTACAAAGAAGGATGTATCGAGGTTTCAATATCGATGTTGAAATATCGATATTTATGAACGATAAATCGATGTATCGTCGCATTCCTAAATAAGCGTGTAATGTCACATGAATAATAACGATTATCTTGCCTTTCTTCCAGGCGGTTCGTAAAATCCGAATGTTTGGCTAAACGTATCACTACGGTCGTGGCTACTAGGTGGTAGAATTCTGCAATGTTTCGCCCGTTCTGCAATTCTGCAATTGCAGAACGGGCGAAACATTGCAGAACTGGAACACGACCAGTTTGGTGCGACAGATAGCTATGCATGTAGCATTGTCATTCTGCCACACGTATAGCAACACATCATTAACATATTTGGTGTCTATATGCGGTCTTCTTTCCGTCTTCCGTCTTTCTTTCCGTCAGGGGAGCCATCTGCTTGCTAGTTCTTATTTAATAGACCTGTTAGTGTTTTACTATAGGTATTTATTTAAAAACGAAGCAAATTGGCATAAACTGTTTTTTAACCGATGAAGAAACAGAGGAGGTTCTCAATTCGACGCGTATAGTTATTTTATGTTAGACCACGTAGGTATAACTTGTTACAGAGTAGTCAGATTTCGATAGCAGAAGATTTATCAAAATCAGATCATTCTGTAAAAAGTTATGCGTGGTCATCATATATATTAATACGAGAAGGAAAAACTTTCGACACTCATTCCGTGAACGGTGGAGTATCAAAATTGGCACAATTAAAGTTTACGTTGCGAACGTCAAAGACGTAACTCAAGGGTTGACTTATATAATTTAAAAAAAATACACCCAAAAGGGTATGTAAACAGAGCATGATTGATTATATAACTTTTCGTCGGGTTAATTTTTTGTTAAAAAGATATTATTTCTTAATTAAAAATCAAAACCGTTGGGGTTTTGATGCCGTGGCTACTAGGTTACTAACTACTACTACTAACTTACCTATTCATGTTGTAACGACGGCAATGCTTGTCACTGTCGTATCCTGGTTTAGAAGATAAGGTATCCAGTAATCTTATGTATGTTGCATTATCATTGCACTACACGGTTAGAAGGCATTATTAACATCTTTGCTGTATATAAGCGATGGTTTTCTCTTTCCATCAGGAGAGCCGTGGGCGTAGCCATAGCTCTGTTGGTTTCAAGGGTTTTTTGAGTGTTCAAGGATTGGAAAATGTACAATTAACTAGTTGTATCTCGAACTTCTAAATGGAGCTATAATTCATTTAATTTTATACAAAAATACGGGTATCTCATGTCGGATACGAATTGTATCTATTCGACTCATACATATTTTGTCGCCAAGGGGTGGCGGGGTCCACACCCTCTAAACCCCTATATACGTCCATGAGGGGAGCAATCTGTTTGTTTTTTACGTTATGATACAAAAAAAAGAACTAGGATTAATTTGAAATAACTTTATTAGACATCAAACTTTCTCTAAGCGATTTTTTGATAATAAATATGCAGGATAAAACTAATTTTGTTTTTATCTGGGTTTATTAATAAAGCTCTCATTATTGCATGATGATATGCGAAAAAAATACATTTAGAAAAATAATTGCCTAACATTTAGTCACATATTACAAAATTAACGATATCAGAAGAAACATCTACTTGATTACACATTAAAAAGGCTAATAGTTCCGTACTCTTATAATGACTTGTAACATCCTTTTGACTTTTTGATACAAAATTTATGATAAGGTAACCTGTATTTTAGTGTTTTTAAACAGCAGTATATTGTTTTATTTAGGTTTTCAATAAAACCTTAATAAAACAATATTTATATTGCTATAGACGAAATGCTATCTCCTATTCTCTGATGTTGTTAAAAAAATAACCTATCTTCCCCACATCCCCGAAGGGGTAGGCAGAGGTACAACAAGTGCACCCACGAGTAGTCAAAGATACTTGGTCCCACAACGTGATAGGTGGCAAGCCTAACAAGGCACTTTCCAATACCGAGCTACATTGTTTTATCATAAAACTGAAAAAACACATTTTGAATTGTCCGACCCGACTTATGTGGTCAACACCGACACCGGACTTTTAGACCACAGAAGCGAAAACTGATAAGCAAAATATCTTGTTTTTATTTGTTTTTATATCCATACAAATTAGAAATATAATAAATGCGGAAGTAACCCTCTCTGTGTCTTCTTCACGCCTAATCCACGAAACTGATTTGAATTAAATTTGGTACAAACATAGTTTGAGACCCGGGAAAGGACATAGGGAGTTTTATCCCGGAAATCCCACAGGAACGGGAACTATGCGAGTAAAGCCCCAGGACTGTCTATATTTTAAACCACGGTAATAAAGAGTAACATAGGCTACTTTTAGTTTAGAAACTTTTCCACGCGGATAAATTATTTCATGCAAAATACGAAGTAAATGAGTAAAATAAATGTTTGCTTTGACAACACGGGGAGCCGTGTTGGTCCTGGGTTTTTATAACTAGAGTTATTTCTATTCACAGTTTCTTCGCTCATTCTTTATATTTATGATGTGAATCACCAGACTTCCAAACTGCTGGCCTAGCTAATATTCATTTTAATACATTTCCATAGATTTGTTTTTGTTGCTAGACGTTTCATGCTTTACGCTTGACGTGGCAAGTCTTTTATAATGCGACATAAGTAAAACAAAAAATAATTTTGCCCACAACAACAAAAAAGTTTTAATATTTGTAGCCATAATCCCACGAAAAAAAACATAATCCAAGCATATAATTTATATATATTGATTATTATATTTCTTTTTAGACAGAGGTACTCCGTGGAGTATGTTTTATACCTATTCATGATGGAATCATTTCAAACAATCCAATAACTTAAACATTCAAGTGTTTTCTCGTTAGTGACACAAGTTTCGTGGCCGAGTGAGCTTGCGCCATTGCGTTTATGCTTCACGTTACGACATATGAATTTAACTACTATTATTAATGAGGAGTGACAATGATAAAACTAATGACAATATCACGAATTAATTAATGACTTAAAGTTTGCAGTAAGCGGCTTCTGATGATAACTACGACTTAATGTTTCAAGTGTCGCAAGTAAAATGGTTGCAGTTGCCAAATTTGGAGATGTGATTTTTATTAAATCATAAATTAGCAAACAAGTGTTTTTACTGTTGGGAAGGAAACTATCACATATAGATGCCATAATATCAAAGATATTAACAAACATTAATTTGCCAGCTACCTTAGACTCCAAATCGGAACACGACAGTAAGAGGTCGTCCATTAATCCGTGATGTTTTTAGAAACTTTTTAACCACCCTCCCCATGGTGAAACGTGGTGAGGTTTTAGACCTTCCTCGTAATCTCAGACCACGTAACCATAAAAGTATAATCAAATTTAATTCTGGAAAATTATTTGTTTATCGCGGTGGGAGGGGAAATCGTTGACGGCAAGTCAATATTACGCGGATCGTGTATTTAACGAAAAAATAAATATCCGTGGTATTTCGCTGTACCCTTCTCCCCCCTTATGATGTGTCGCCTTATTATGTTTTCAGTACACCTCTTCGAGCCTCGCATGATTATTGAACTATTCTTAAGGAGTCATTGCTTCTGCTATGTGACGGGAATTAAGTCGGTGGTACTAAACCCGTTGAAGGCATTGCAGAAATCTATCACCTAGTAAGACTCACAATATGGGCGTACCGAGAGGGCGGGGGGTGGGGGGGGGGGAGCAGGGAGGGGCATCTGCCCCCCCCTGGAATTTGTTTACCTCTCAACAAACTATCGACTGTTGTAGATACAAATATAAGATAAATAAATATATAGGCTTAAAATGTTACCGTTGCCCCTCCCCCTGGCCCAGAACCTGGGTACGCCCATGACTCACGATATCGTTTATCGTAATGAACTGCCTGGCAGGAATGACCATTGTTCAAAAAACATTTGGAATGACTCGCGAGTTGAGTATTACTCATCTCACTTGTCGATAAATCGTGTCCAACGAGATACTACTTATTTATTAACTAGCTGCGCTCCGTAGTTGATCATGTAACCATTTTTTATGAAAACAACTAGAACAATACATTTTAGCCTATATAATAAATCTGGGCTTAGACTACTTATATACCTTGCTTTTTCTTTTAAATCGGTTTTACGTGATTAACAAACTTTCAAACATATGATTTTTTACGTTTTTAATATGTATGATTAAAATTATTACAAATTAAATAACTGTAGTTTACCTATATTTTTAAATAAACCTACACGGAGTTTTTATTTTTATTTAATTTCAGAACAAATTTAAAAAAAATGTTGAGTTATAAATATCGTTGGACAAATTATACGAATTGACTATAGCTACTTCAAAGTGATATATAGATGTTAGTCAACGATACTAATGCTTTGAAACACTTATATTATACATGGGGCACACTAAAAGTTTTGCACTTCTAGGTAATCGGAACTATTTGAATTTAGCATGTTATATTTTTAAAACGTTGCAATCTTGTTAGTGATAAAAAAAAACAATTGGCGGGAAATGATTTGTCAATTGTTTTATCACATATCAAAAATTCTACGTACGCAACGAAAATGGAATTAAGTCGAAATGATTTTAGAGCGATGATTTTTTATGATTTTAAAAGTTCTCTTTCTCCGCAAGACTGTGCCGCTCGTCTTCAAAATGCTTTTGGGAGAGAAGCACCTTGTTTGAGCACCGTGAGGCGATGGTTTGCTGAATTCTCCTACACCATGATAACGCTTCTTCATACACGGCCAACAAAACAAAGTCATTTTTAGCTTCCGAAAAAGTACATCTCGTCACTCATCCTGTGCATAGCCCCAACCTAGCACCCTGTGATTTCTGTATTTTCCCCAAAATCAAAGATTTGATGAGAGGTTTTATTTTTACCGACTCCGAAGAGGCAGTGATAGCGTTCAACCAGCACATAGAAAACATGCCATCTGTGGTCCTCCTGTTTTAAAAAATGGTTCGATCGCATAACAAAATGCTTAAAATGTAAAGGAGGTTATTTTGAAAAGCAATAAACATAATATTTTGGTTATAACATGTTGTTGTTTTAAGTTACGCAAAACTTTTAGTGTGACCTACGTACATACTGGAATATATCTAATAAACACCCAACCTAGAAATACAAACATCTTAATATGCTCATCACATAAATGTTTATTCCTGTCTGGAATCGAACCCAAGCCCAATTGATTGCGTGGTCAGGGTCGCATGGCATGGCACTTATGGCATTATTGACGGTGTCTTGAAGTGGTTAAGTGTGCGTGTGTAATTCATGCTTTATTAGGCGTCTTTTAAAGAATCAAGGTACTTTCTGTACAACAAATAAATGCAGTATATTTGCTGATAATTTTAAATTAATAGTATTTTGACGCGTAGATGACAATTCAGACACGCATCTTGTTCTACAAGATTCGTGTAGATTGTCGAATACTGACGTCTTATTCCTTACGAATTAACAAGTTTTTTCGATACGAACCTCTGATCAAGAAATACGAGTACCTTGTTTTTCTTGTCAAGTTATTCAATTCAATCGATGTCAAATCTACGACCAAATTATTATTTCAGCAAAGAATTTTATTTATCTACTTATTGGACAGTTGAAAAACGTTTTTAATGAGACATTTGATTTCAAATTTATTTTAGATAATCCTATATCAATAAGGAACGGGCTTTTTTATCGTTTTGTAGCGTCGTTGCTACCAAAAGTATTAGTTATTTACATACTTCATACAGTTTAGGCTGTGTTTGTAAGAAACGCTTTTATACGAATGTTTTTTCGTCAATTTACATTGCAAAATTAGTATCACAAAAAGCCTGATATCGGAGATTTATACAGCACAATGAAACTCTTTTATTTTTTTAACTAATTCCCATAAAGGTAGGACACTAAATTCGGTTGTTTTTTTTTGTTTTTACCTCAGAACTCGGTCATTTATGAACCGATTTTGAAGATTTTTTTTTGTTTAGGATCGTGTACTTTTCGCATGTACTTTCTCCATTTAATGAAGGTTTGATGCAGAATTTCTAAGATACAGGAGATAGGAAGCGGGATGTTGTCGTTTTACTGAGTTTAAATTATTAGAATCGAATAGATTGTTTAAAGGTCAAGTTAAGATTGCTCCCTATATACAAAACAAACTTTACCTCTTCATGATGTTAGTGTAGATATAATTTTATTTGTCAAATAAACAAAATATCAATGAAATTAGTTACATAATATTTAAACAAATAAATTATTAGATGTGCAATCACCATATAGACAAATGGCGTCACCTTGACCACTTTTATTTCAAATATATTTTTTACTAAAATATTTTATAACACTAATATCAAATCATTAAATTTACTATTTTATTATAATACCTATATCGTCATATTTTATTGCAATGCAATTTTCATACAATTTAATTATTCATTAAAAATTAATTAAATTTATTGCAATTTAATAAATTCACAAATATCAGGGTGCAATAATTATATTAATACTAGCTGCAGCGTGCAGCCCGCTGCATTATAAGAGTTTTTGGCGAATTCCGCGGGATCATTTATTTTTTCCGGGATAAAAAGAAGCCTTCCTGTGTGCCAAATTTCATTCAAATCCGTTCAGTAGCTTTTGAGTGATTGAGTAACAAACATCCATCCAAACATCCATTCAAACATTCAAATTTTCGCATTTATAATATTACTAGCTGTTGCCAGCGACTTCGTCCGCGCGGACTTTGTTTACTCCGCACTGCTCCTTTCCCGTAGGTGATAGCGTGATAATATGTAGGTATTATATTGACCCGATCTGTTAGTAATATTCATGCAAAATTTGAAGTAAATCCATGCAGTACTTTTTTAGTTTACCCCAGACATACATACAGACAAACAGACAAACAGACAAAAATTCTAAAAACTATATTTTTGGCTTCGATATCGATTGTAGATCACGCCCCAAGTATTCTTTTAAAAAAATAATCACTGTACAGTTTTGACTTTTCTACGATTTTATTATATGTATATACATATTATACATGAAAAATATCTAGAAATGCACTTAACCTTTGCGTGCCATAAAGAGGAATGCAGATAAAATAATATTGAATTAGCACACCTATGAGTAAGAAAAAACGTCTTAAGACAATTAAAGGTCACAAATCTTTATTAGATAGGCGTTCACTTGTATCATTGGATTCATTAAAACTCGTGTTCTTTGTAATTGCAATTACGATAATGATAATCATGGTGTAGTGTTAGATTATTATCTTAAACTATGATGATTCAAATATGTTATTACAAAAGTGATTAAGATTTTTTTGTTTGTTACGTTTTTACGTCTTTACTAATTAACCGATGATTGTGTCATTTTTCATACACGGCTGGGATATCAAAAATTATGCATTTTTAATTTAAAAAAGAACTGTTCCCGATTGATAAAAAACAACGTACCTACTAGCTGCCTGTCAAGAAGGTAGATGGCGTATTTCTCATAAGCGGTCTGAATTAGAAAAGCACTATTACGATATTCTGTAGGCTGTAGCATCTTTTCGATATGTAGGTAGGTACCTACTATATGAACGCTACCTGAGCAATGCTCACTGTTGCCTTTTAAGTAAATATCAAAGGGCATTTAAATAAGCTTTTAAAGATACAACATAAATGATCCATAAAAAAGCAGGAATTTTAATTTTCAAATCTCAGACTCATGAATTAGGTATATGAGTCGGCGAATAACAAACACAAAACCATCAAGTTTTTGTTATTTAATATCTGCTGGTTTGTGAATCTAGTCAAACGGGTTTTAGCATTGAAGATGTACCAATAGTCTGCGATATAACTATTTTATCGTTTATGTTTAGAATCAAAAATAATATTAAGAGTTCTGGCTCTTTATCGATATGTGCATGTCATTTTCTTTACACGCCACATATTGTAACGAAAAGAATCCGTCACATGTGTATAAAACGAATGAAGGCAGAGGTGCGCTAGACACTCAGCTTTAGCCAAATGAATGAAGTTCCATGTTGTGGCCTAGCTATCGACAAAGCACGTAGGTATCAAGTTCATTAGGTGATAGTGTTCCGTAACGTTTCGCCCGAGTTTGGTACCACCGCCTTACCTATTCAAGCCGGTTATTGCTTAACACTGTCGTGTGCTGGTTTAGAGGGTAAGGCCAGTCAACGTATGTTTGTTACATTACCATCCTGCCTCACGGAAGCTTGTCTGCAAGCGAAGCAATGTTGACTCTTTCCACCAGGTATCTGTTAGTTTGTTATCAAATAATTTAAAAAAATCTGTAAACGGTTGACTCTCCAGGCCATTCCTGAAACTATCTGCTAAAGTAAGGCATTTTAAGTTAAAAAAAGTAAAAACTATAAGCATACATTTTTACATTTTTTCAGTTTCAGTTTTGTTAAAATTTGTAGTATAATATATATATATATATATATATATATATATATATATATATATATATATATATATATATATATATATATATAACGATGATCGATTTTTCTTTAGAATGACATTCAACTCAATTTTTGAGATCTAAAATATTGCTTTACCTAAACAATCGATAGCTTCAAAAATTTCGAAGTAATGTCAAAAAACATTTTTTTTTCAAAAATATTCGTCTTTGATAAATCCCAATCAAGTTGGCCGGTTTTGATCCAGTATTAGATGCAATTTTTAAAGTAGAAAAGCTAATAAGATTTTTCAAGTTAATCGGCGTATTAGCCTGAAAGTTATTTGAAAAATAATAATAAGTTTGCTAAAAAGGAAACTTAAGGCGATAGGTAATGCCGTTTGGAAATTGAACATTTCGCTTGGATGTTTTTTTATAGTAGATAATGAGCTTGGACCGAGAAGGCTGTTTTTTACAGATGTTGTTCTTATGATATAGACAAGGAATAAGAAAGGATTTTTTTAAATTCATTCCCTAAGATGGTGAAATAGGGGGTGAAAATGTGTATGAAACTCTGTCATTTTTGAGTTGAAATGAATGATATGCCGTAATTAAATTATCCTTGAACTGAAAAAAATTCAATATAAATTTAATATTTTTTTGAATTCTAGCCTATTAGGTAAAAAGAGGCTTTAAAGTTTGTATCAAAAATGAATTGTTTATTTATTGCATTACTATAAAATCTAAATTATTTTAATTTAGTATTTATGATTTTTAATACAATTAAGAAGTACGAATTTTCGGATTTTTTTAGTACTTATGCTCTTCTATCGAAATTGAAGAAACATGCATGTAATGTTAGAAGTTTCATCCATTAACGGAGTAAAAGTGTGTGTTAGAATTTATATGAAAAATCAAACGTTTATGGTCAAAATAACTTGAAATTCGGCACTTACGTTCTTCAACACAATTTAAGAATCTTAAATTTGGGGATTTTTTAAAATTTCATTCCTTAAAGGGTAAAAAAGCATTGATGTTTGCATAAAAATAGATTTTTTATTGTAGAATATTGTAGAAATTATTTAAAACTTAGTATTTATGATTTTTCATACAATTAAATGAATACGAGTTTAAGGTTTTCAAATGTCATCTTTTCAAACGATGAAAAAAGTGGTAAAGTTTGTAAAAAAAATAAAATATGTTTAATCAAAATCTCTTCAAATTTATTAGTCATGTTCTTTAATTCAATTAAATAAACGTGCATGTAAGGATGCTGTGAGTTTTATCTCTTATAGAGGTAAAAGAGGGTATTAAAGGGGCTGAAATCTAGTACTTTATAAATAGTTTTGTTTGCGAGTAGACGCTGAATAATATTTTGAGACTATTCATGTACTTACCTACGTTTACGCTTGAATTTTTTATTAGCTATAGATAGATAAGTATTTTGTCAATATTTTGTATAAATGTACAAAAATAAAAAAAAATAAAACATATAAACAACGAAGATAATTCAAGCAAGCGAATAAAAAGCAAAACTCTAAAGAAAAAATAATAAAAACGGGTACTATTTGAAGGTACTTAGGACTTCGCAACTAAAAATAAATAAATTAAATATATTATACATACAAATAGTCTAAATAAACCAACTTATTTAGTAGTTTCCTCTATAAACATTAAATCAATTTATATATCTTCTTTGTTATTACGAGATTTTGAAACAACAACTAAGAAGCTAGTTAGTTTTAAAATATTATTCAAGAGATTACATTTTACAAAATCAAATTTTGAAAGGTTTTGGTAAATATTAATTGTTGATTGTATGTATTAAAATAAAGTGCTACACGGGATGTATTGTATATTACAACACTTTCAAAGAAATAGGATACGTAACTGTTAATATTGTGTAAATTGTTATATAATTTTTTGTCGATTTTCGGTATATTTTTTTTCTTTATATATTTATCGTTTTTCTAAAATGAATGTATATATAATCGATAAATGAGCGATTACTGGTTATTGGTTTTGAGTTTGACAACATTCAGTCGATTCATGATAATAAAAGTTCATATAGGTGAACAAAAATGTTAAAACGTAGGTATCTGCATCCACTGTAAATACTCTTTGACTTTGGAGCATGGCAGCGCGCGTAATAATATTTGCGCTGCTCCTATTAGAAACTCAAGGTCGTTCGCAGCTGTAATCGCCTTAAATATTATCAGGAAGTCTAAGATGAGCGGAATTCAATCGAATGCAACCACCCGCGTTTCGATCGGTCCAGCTGTTCAAAGGTTATGAGATGTTTACATACAGTCACACACACACATACATATATACATACAGACATACTGACATCATTATGAAAATAATCGAAAAAAGGTTTCTAAGACCTCAAAATGTGGAGATCTGATGAAAACTCGATTTTCGAAAATCGGGGCAAAATCAGTAACTTCCTTATTCACATCCGTAGCGGGAAGTTAAAAATTAGTTATTTCTTTTAGAAGAATTGAAAAACTTTTTCAATTCAAATTACTGACGTAGAATTTGAGCTTATGTTCTTGTAAATCTATAATTAAGTTGTTGCCACCAAAATAGACATTATTGTCTATTTCATTGTCTATTATTATTAATAAATAATAAATAAATATTCACGGGACAAATTACACTGACTGATCTAACCCCAAAGTAAGCAAATTATTTGCTTGTGTTAGTTAACGATACTAATACATAGAAATTCATATATAAATACTTTTACATACATATTAAACACCACACAATACAATTGGGTTATTTCATGTCATTGTAATTTAACAAACCAAACTAAAATAATGCAGTTGGCATGACAACTGCAGTATTTTAGTTGGAATAATACCATTCGTTAGTTTTTTTATATATCATAGAATTTAAAAAGTGAAAATCATAACACAGGTTAAAAATAAGCTCATATTTTTCATATTTTATAGGATGTCCCTATATGTGTATGATACTGTTTCTCTACTTTTCTGCAAATGTTCATCGAGACAACTCCGCAGATGGATCTGGGGGTTAAAAAAGATTATGATAGTATATTTATGTATTGTCAAAAAAGAATATGATAGTCTGATATCAGTTATAATAATAGGTTTTATCGTCCTTTCAATTTCATACAAGTAACTGGTTACCTTTTAATGAGGGTGCCGCAATAGCGTCAGTGCCTGTAACTGTCGTGTTCCGGTTTGGAGGGTAAGGTAGCCGGTAAACTTATGCATGTAGCATGAGACTTCACAAGATAGCAACGCACCATTAACATCTGTGGTGTCTATAAGTGATGGTTGACTCTTTCCATTAGGAGTCCCATCTGCTTGTTTGCTATCTTATGATACAAAAAAAATGAACCTTATTTTGTTAAAGATTAAGGTTTTGATAATTGACGAAAAATACCTTTTTCATTGTTAAGGACATTTCATAACCTCGTAGCATAGAATTTTCTACAGTTCTATCAGCTTAAATCAGTAGTTGTGTAAGTTTTCTTCAATAGAACTCCGTAGGTACAACTTATCGAAATAACCTTGAACGATACAATTTGCTGGATAATAATATTCATAGAATTTTATAGAATACTAGTTATATATTTATAGCCAACATTAACCAATCTTTTGGTGTTACGAGCCTTCGTAATTGATATGTTTGTATGAAAAGGATTGTTGCGACTTGTGGTACCATGATTCGGTGCTCTCAGCCACTGTGAGGGAGTTAGTGTAGTATGAGAAATTACATTTCATTTCAGAGCAAGAGAAGTAGAGAATGATTCTCAATTTGCCAATTTTGTTAAATATTTTTATAAGATAGCAAATAAGCAGGTGGCTTTCTTGATGGAAAAAGACAATCTTTGTCTATAGACACCAAAGATGTTAACAGTGCGTTGCTTTCCATGTGGTGCAGTCTTAATGCCACATGCATAAGTTAACCGTCTATTTTACTCTTCAAACAAGAACATGACAGTGGCGATATAGTAATAGATAAGGTGGTAGTGTCAAACCCGGGCGAGACGCCTGGGTTTGACACCACCACGAGAGAGTAGCCACGCTGCACTGGTCTGGCTGGAAAATCCTATATTTAGCCACGGTGGTATAGAATCCTATATTCAGTCGTTTGCATGATACGAAGTGCCTGGCAGAATGGCAGATGGTCTTACTCTTCAAAAAATCTATTTTGATGAATAACATATGTATATACTATTACAGATCACAGTTCTCTATAATAAACAATGCTACATTAACTACGACAAAAAAAACACAGTGATAGATTTTCGTTATTTTTATACGTTTCGTTATTTTTAACTTGTTTTATAGTAGTGGGGGTAGTTGACCAAAACAAAATAACATTAATATGTTTATGTGTTTTAACTACGTAGGTACTTTCTGTACAGAAAAGTTAAAAAAGATAAAACTGCTAATCGAGGAGCCAATAAATATTTTAACGAATAAAGAAAGAAAGTTTATTTATGAATAAAGAAAATTAATGTAGATACTTGTTGATTGCATTATACATATTTTTGTTTAATTTCTTCTCCTAATAAATACCTACATAATTAATTATTTTCATCCCGTATTTAGAATAATAATGACATTGTGTTCTTGAAACTCTATGAAGAATATATTATTTTTAATACCTATTCCATTGCAATTAAAAGGCATGACAAAATGTTTTGATAAACATTTTAGTTAAGTACTAAATTTCTAAATTGTTTACCAAAAGATTTTGTAAATACTTTGCTAAACAAAATATCATACATAAAAATATATGTTTGTCAGAACATATTATAGACATTTTATTGGAAAATTAATTTTCTATTGTTTAGCAATTCATTTAGGTATTTTTAATCGCTCTTTTTATAATTAGATATAATAAACGAGATCTTAATTAAAATTACCGTTCCCTTCAATGCAATAATATTTACACAGCATTCACAAGTACATTTCTAAGTATGAACAATTAATTCAAGTAATAATATCTCAACATGCTATTACTTTATTGACTTTAATCCCCAATTACAGTGTAAAACGTTACAAGTGACTATTGTTGTTTGTGGAGTTTCAGATATGTTTATGGAACAAACCTGCAATGGCCACTTACAAAAACGATTTTCAATGCAAGGTACAGCAATATCGTTTATCGGGTTTAATCAGTCGTTATTTTAGTTATGTTAATGTCACATGCTTAATAATAATAATAAAAAAGAATAATAATAAAAATAACACACCGTTTAAGGTACAATGCAGTGTACTACTCTTCGAACTTTAGAATTTCTTCAACAATTTTACTAAATCTTTCTTCCTGAAAAGTTGCAAAAAGTTCATTGCGACATTATTCCAATAACCTATCGAAGTATAAAAAGAATAACTAAATAAAATATGTATGTACATAATGAAAAATAACTGCATACAAGAAACATACACACATACAAGCACAATATCTTATAACAAGACTGAGAGATCTGATTTATTTGTTTTATCGTAACTTAATGAAAATATTAAGTTATGATGAAAATAACTAGATACAGACAGGAGAATATTTTTTTCTTATTGATTGATGCGGACAAATCTTTCTTAAATCTCTACCAATGAAAAAAACTTAATGGTAGCAATGACAGAATGATCCGAAGGGAAAAAATACTCAAAAAGAAAGGAAATATAGTTTTATCTAGGTGATACTCGCTACTTCGTTCGCGTGACCAAAAAACTATTACTTCTCTGTGCCCACTCGGGTAAAAAAGTAATCTATGTCACTTCCAAATAATGTAGCTTTCTAGAGGTGAAAAAATGCTTAAAATCCGGTAAATAATTTTTGAGTTAAATCGTAACCCACAAACAAATCAAATCTTTCTTCTTTAAAATATTAGTTTAGACAAATTGTAGGTATACGTACACATACGCACGAAATTAACCTGAGCTAAGTGTAAGATATAATCTATTCTTGATCTCATCTTCATAAGCCTTAGTCATAGTTTTTTGTAATTACTACAACAATTATGTAAGCCAGAAAAGGAAGCACCAAGCTTTTATTTAATTCCAAGAAGACACATTAAACTTGCGTCACTTTTGTAATGCTATGTGTCATTGCTATGTAAGTGCATCTTTACAAAATGAAACCTGTAACAGTAAAATATCGCTATTAATTGTTATTATTTTCACATATGTCTATTACTACAGACGTATTTAATTATTTGTAAGTTAAAAGTTTAGTTAAAATGTTTAATTGGTTAACAGTTAGTTAAACTTACAAAAAACGGGGTTCTGTACGAAAATCTTCCACAAATTTAATATTTATTCTACAGTTTATATGGTAGTTACTCAGTTAGCTTCTAACGTTTAGATTGACTGGTAAAGGTTGTCAATTTAGTTCATAAGGTAACGAAATACTCCGCATAACTTTGTATAACCTTAAATCAAATAATTGCAAATCAAAGACACTATTGTTTTGATAAAAACAAAAAGTTGTTAAAAAAAAATTAAAGAAAAAATCATATTACAAAAGTTGTAGAAAAATTTCATTCTGTATATTTTATTTGAGTTTTTTTATTGTTTTATAAAGAACTGCTACTATTATCAGATAATTCTCCTGACAAATATGTATACCAAAAATTATGCCTTTGTAAACTAAAGGCGATGATGAGAAACGTTGCTATTTGTATGACGCCTGGTGAATCGTGATGCTAAATACATATAACATAAGTTTATCGCTTACTTTACCCTATAACTAGGATATGACAGTAACACTTTGACAATATTGCGTCAGGAATAGCCGGAATAGAAGTGGGGCCAAACTCGGAAGAGACGTTGCGAAGCTTTACCAAGTCGTAGCCACGACGGAAGTAACAGGTTTGGCTGATCGTTTTTATAACCTAACAATTGCAGTCGACTGAAAAAGTTGCGATATTAATGCAGATATGATAAAGAGATTTTTTCCATTTAGTAGCGCTGCCATTTTAAAATATTCAAATGGCACCTACCTACCTACTATACCATGAAAAATCATCTGATTTCATATCTGTCATATTTGTGAAATTCTTATATTATTGTAGGAAAACTGTAATGTACAATAGCTAATGTACAATAGCTAAATTACAATAGCTATAGGAGAGTCACTAAAGACCATTTCAAGTTTGAAGAAATATTCACGATCTGCCGTTCACTGGCTCTTAGAAGTTAGAACAGAAACAAACCAAGTAACAAAAATTGGCTTGGATAATTAATCATAGATATACATAATTCATGATGATAAAAAGTAAAGAAGCTTTAATATTAATGGATTTTAATTAAAACTCCAGTTATAAGAAACACCTGAAATATAGAAATGGCTTTTAAATAATAGAGGTCAAGGAAAGAAACAAATCGATTACGTAGTACTTCATTTCATCAACGTACACAAATATTATGAATGAAGGATATTCATATGTTAAAATGTTCTTTTTTTGTGACATATACTGACAACTACTGATTTGATAAAAAAAAATCTTTTTTTAAGTAGAGTTTTATTATCGGGTTAAAAAGGTTAACTGTTAATTTAAAAAATTGGCTTCCTGCGAAAACTGCTATAATACTTAAGATGTACGTAAAGAAACTAAGCAAAAATAAAAGTAACATTATTAAATTCTTATATTACTTACACTCTAAAGCTAATGATGACAAAACAACATAAAATTTTATAAAAAGAAAACATTTGTATTATTGTAACGAATAAATTTAAAGGTTTTGGACCGATCTTAATTTTTTTACTTATAGAAAGCTATGCTCTAGAAATACTCTTTCCAGAGCATAGCTTTCTATAGGTAACTTAGGTTACTTTATTACCCGAGTGAGCAAAAGTAACGATTTTGTGTTACACGAACGAAGTCGCGATATCACTCGCGAGCTATTCTCTAAAGTAATATTATAAAAGGATGGAATTTTGTAATTGTTACAATTTAACTCTAAAAACTATGTATCGATTTTAACAATTCTTTTAGAAGTGACAGGCTATTTTTAACCCGACAGTAAAGGGAAGTAATGATTTTTGGTTAGGTATGCGAACGAAACCACGGGTAACAGCTGATTTATTTTAAGAAAACTTATCAATAAGTACGCTATAACTAATTTATTAATAATGTCTACTACTTTAATTTTAAAGGTTTCTCGTGAATTTTAGTGTTCGTGATACAATTTACATTTCAGAAGAAATTAATAATATATTGCAATACGATAAGCATGTATTAACATGCGTTGCTTTTGGGGCAAACTTTATATGGACCCTCATCATTCTCCTTTTATAAAAAAATACATTGCGATTTATTTTGAGGAAAGTTATACACATGCACATAAGGCAGGAGTTTATTTTTAGTACCTGTAGAAACAAATGCGTTAGCAAGTACTTTATTATGTAATACTGCGTAAGTACAGACACGACAAGGACAAAACTTATGATGTTCATACACTTCAATGCCTTTGCCTTTTTGTAGATGTTTGATATATGACACAAGCGGTTGTGGGAATACACAACATAAAGCACTGTCAACTTCTTACCTTGATTTATTACACTATAGCGCTAAGCCACGGCTTAGCCCATGTAAAATAACTATTGTTAACGGACTACGAGACACTTAAGAACTAAAGATTTCCTCCTTTTTATGGATATTAGACCTATCAAGGAGCTTGTAGCAAGCAAAAACAGGTAGGTAGTAACAAATGAATAAAAAGCGTTTTATTCATTTGTTACTACCTAATAAACACTAATGTAATAATACACTTGTACTGTTTCACATAACACTGTTTAATCGCCATTCGGTTTAAGCTTTTACGGCATCTTTAGGGCTGCAACACTATTATAGAATAAATTAAATAAAAAGTTTTTTGTGAAGCAGTACAGCCAATGCTGTACTGTTATAAGTAGTAAGTTATAAATAAAGTTTCACTAAGTCCCGATGACAAAAATTGATAAAAAAAAGCTAAGGTGTAACACTAATTATAAAGGAGTGGAATAACTCATCAAGATACTGTACACATTGCCCGCCGTTTTGTAAGTGTCATTGTTTTTCAACTGACAAAAAAAAACTAAAAAAACTGGTAATATTTGAGTATGATGTTTGTGACTTGTGTATGTATACTAAATTTCGTAAGTGTAGGTAGGTATGTATGTTTCTCGATGAATCTTTCAGAAACTAAAAGCCATATCGAGATATTTTTTTAAAATGTTGTATATTCCAACTTAGAAAACAGCTCAAGTTACATCTAAATCGGTTCAGTAATTTTTGAGATACAGGTAGAGTTAACAGATATTTAGAGTTAGATTAATTTTTAAATTGCTTTTATTTCCTAGGCTATTAACAAACAAGTAAATGTTTCTCCTAACAGAAAGAGATAACCATCGCCTATAGACACCAAAGATGTTAATAACATTGCTATTCGAGAGGTAGGGTTGGATATAAAAAAACATGTAGCCGACAGCCGAATTTCCTCAGCACGTGCTATTTGAGAGCTAGGAAGTTAGAAACCTAAGGGCCCAGTTTTTCAAAGAGAATGAAACGTACAAGGAACTATTTAAGTATTTTACTACTAGATTTCTAGTAGTAAAATACTTAAATGAGCTGGGTTGGCAGAAATAACCACTATACTATTGGCACAATGGCCCGTGATGTAGGTGTAAGTACAACCTGATTTGATACATAGATAGTTCTATAGTGTTATTTGTCGGCACTTAGCGAAACTGCATTTTAATTTTAATTATAAAACACAAAAAATAGAGAAATAGGTAAGGTGAAAGCAAAGTCTTATATGTTGTGAAACTTTACCAATTAGTAGTGACGATGGTTGTAACGTATACTTAAAAGACGTTAGTCATTATTTATAAGAATAATGGTTTACTTTTCCTAAAAAGGCTCAAATGAATACAGAAAATTTGAGATTATGGCTTATCATCCTGTTAATATGTTACTGTTCAATAATAATAAAACCGTTCTCAATCTACAGAAATGTATAAACCTCTTACGTAAACGATCAAGCTCAATCATGTAACGATGATCATTCGCATCTTTCTGATTGTTTTAAAATATTTTAGTTTGTGATTTTTTTATCTCAATCCCATCCTAACAATTTATATATTATTAGTTGAACCTAGTCGCGCTTCATTGTGACTCAGTTAGTTATAAGTCACATGCATAGTTAGGAATTTTTAGTTTTAGTTGGAACTCTGAAATAGTAAGAATATAAAACGCTCTCCTTTCAATAGCTTTGTTGTTAGCAAATATCAAACCAATCAATTGGCTAATTTTTGAGTTTCGTGGACATAAACATACGGAAGCAAAAAAATATAAAGGAACCAATAAAACAAACCCTGTCAAATCAATAAACAAACAAAACAAAGTCTGTATGTTAAAACTCTGAAGTTCTGAACCATACTCAGTTTTTCAAAAATTGAGGGTGGTCGTTTTTAAATTTTTGTTTGTTTCTATGTTTACGTACATTTCTGATACGGAACAGATTTAATGTGGTTTTGTAGTTAAATATTTTAGAAAATTATTTAATTAAACAGTAATGTCCGAAAAATAACAATCCTCATTTCAACATATCAAGATAGAGTATATCCTCCGCATCGTGTGATGCTACAAAACAATAAAAGCAGTGTAAGAAATGGAATGAACTCATCGAAGGTTCCGGGATATAAGGTAGGCCCCAGCGGCACTATTATCTTATCCACTCTTGTCGACCACATTTTTCACCACGCACCTATTTAACGCACATTTCACTTCGTAACTTCAGGAGAAGTGAACACTAACTACATCACTCAACATGAAGTGAATTAGTGTTATCTAAACTGCTATCGTTAAATCTAGCTAGGTGGTTGAGTTCTACAACGTCTCGATCGAATTCACTATTTATTGTCTCACCGACATCCTGTCGCAATAGAGACAGGGCTTATCGCTGTAGTTTTGTGCATCTGTAACTACATCTCTGCCACACGGATAGCAACGAAACATTAACCTTGGGTATTTATAGGTGTTTATGTAATTAACAAGAGAGTCATTCCTTTGTTTACTATTCTATGTTTTTAATAACGTGAGATTACAAAATTAATCTCACGAAGTTTAATATAAAGCGGTTTATACAGACTGATATATGGATTCTGGGGCGCACCTATGATTATAAAAGATATCTTTATAGAAAGAAATGGTAATTATTTTTATAGTTTTTGTAATTGAGAGTTGCATTGTAATATTTTGTACTGTATCTTTAATAATTTTTAGGAAGTCAAAAATATTTCAAAGTCAATGTTGTATTAAAGGTATAAATTATCATGTCATCGTTTTTTTCTGTATCTCATCTCATATTATTACATAAACGTGGTGTTGCTGACCTTGTTTTTGTGTGTTCTCGCTGACCTTACGTTCGGTTTGGTCGTTTTCAATATATATATACTTATTTCGCGCGTCGAATAATCTAATCTTGTTCTTTTATTATAAATAGTTGCGTCTTTTTATTCTCGAAGGTCATAAATCTTACCAATGTTTATCTTCGTTAATATTCAATGACATTAACGAAAATTTGCTATTATAAATTAGAAGGCAATCTAACAATTCAATTACATAATATTTACCATGACACCTAAAATATTTTAATGAGCAATAAAAGAATTACTAAATTGATGAATGCAATTTCTTGGTATAATAATAAATAGTTATCTACCTACCAGTATGATTCGTATTACTAAATATTTTTTAATTTATTACCCAAAAATTCACAAACATATATTTTAATTATAAAGACAACTATTACTACTACTACTGTTGTAGAGTCGAATGGGAATAAAGTTTTAATGGATTATGTCATTTATATGGTAATTTTTTTATTTATGTTTAATGTTTCTTTTTTTGCGAATAGAGTGATTGCAACTGGTTGGTCATTTGGATATGGTCAATGGAAATACATATTGTAACATCTGTTTACCATACAAATTTATAACTATTTACTCTAGGCAGAAGATATATATGCATTTTAAGCTCATCAGATAAGCATGGGGGGGGGGGGGTAGGGAAGGTACCTTGTATACTGTTGAGGCTCTCCACCAAATGACTCCACCAGCCTTTTGAGCCCTTTCTTTCTCTAAATTTTAGGTGGTAATTAGCACATCATATCTTAATCTGACGCGATTTAGGGTTTCCATGTCACTGTTTTTTAACTTTTTTTATCTGTAGATTTTTTCCACTATTGAAATGAAAAAGAAATATATAAACTTTTATTTTTTCTACAAAATCTTACCTTTTAAGCTACAAAATCCAATTTTTGAATTTTTTACCTTAACTTTGTATAATTTGATTTATCTTAATACTCTATCCTCTGCAATAATGTTCGTAAAAAAAATAATAAAATTTAGGGCATTCAGAAAATAAGCAATGCATTGCCATATTCCGCGCATTAACGCCTGGTTTAAGAGTTCCGCGGGTACGACGAGTTCCGTCTCGTCGCGAGTCCAAGCAGTGTACGCTTTGTGCGCGATAAAAAAACGCAAATTTTGCATTTTCAAGGAAAAAAGGAATTGTCATCATATCTAGAATATAAAAATGCCATGTATTCTTAATTTTTCGGTACGTCTTTTACGCGCTGTATTTCTATGTAATAATATCGTTGACTAAGACCCATATTACAAGCAAATAAATTGCTTGCATTTTTGGGATTAGATCAATTCGTGTAATTTTTACCACTATTATTATTATTAGTCATGTTGTAACAAAGAAATTCAGCAATTCATCATAGCCGTAACACTTATTGATTGCTATGTACGGTTTATATTCATTATAGTTATTGAATAACAAGCGCAGTAATAAAGTTCGGTCCTACGTAACTGTTTATCTGTTCTCCACAGGGGTCAAAGGTGACTCAGCAGCTAACGTCTAACTAGCATCTAAGTTAAGTTCCGCAATTTATTCCTCGATTTCTCTAGTAAAGTTTACAGAGAAATAGATGACCTATATGTTATAGCGATGTAAAATTATATGCATTCAAATGTGGTGCAACTTAAATGTTAACATAACTAAAATGTCCGTTATTTATTGCTGTTTTATGTTAAACTTATAATATGACAATATAGTCTGGTATGTAAATAATGTTTACATATATTCTCGTACTTTGATAGTAAGAATGTTTGTTTTAGATCATAAGGTCCGGGTTTGATACGGAGCCGGGTAAAAGTAATATTGAGATCTAATGTCCAACTTCCAATAGCTCGGAGTCTTGTGTGTAAATACCCTATGATTCGAAGAAGCACATAAGGTTATCGATCCCGGTTATCGCAAGAAATAGTTAATAGCAGTTATTATCATCATCTATCTCGCCACCTAATAAATCGGTGAATCATAGTGAATCGGAACGTTTATATTATCGCCTGGTTCAATTGCCGTGGTGGTATTTGGGAGTTATTTATGTGTCTGTAGTCTTTATACAAAATTAGGTGAAACAATAGGAACGATAATAAAAGGGTAATAAAACACATAACAACGATTTTTTTATACAAGCAGAAGGCTCTCCAGATGGACAGATAAACCATAGCCTATAGACACCAAAGATGTTAATAATGCGCTGCTATCCGTGTGGCGGGATAGCAATGTCACATATATAACTCTGCCAACTACCTTACCGTCCAAACCGGAACACGACAATGACAAGTATTGACGCTTTTGCGGCAGGAATAAGTAAGGCGGTGGTACCGAATACCCGGGCGAGACGTTGCAGAACTTTACCATCTAGTAGTCGCGATAGTAGTGACACGTAATAACCAATCGGTCACCTTTTACGACCTGCTTGGCAGAACGGCAGTTGGTCTATTCTTCAAAGGAGCCCGGACCAACACGGGGACCTCTGTTTGTTTGTTCAACGTAATAACATGTCGCGCGAGTTTTACCATATAGTCCCTGTTATTCCTATAAACAAGCAAAAATCGTTAATCAAGTCAATAAAACGTGGCAATGGATATCACAGTTCTTCTTGAACGGTACGTACAAACCGGAACATCTATTGACGTTCGGTTTAATCTGCTTACTCCACGAAAAGAAAAGATTTGTTTCTTTGTAAAAAACAGAAAAAGAATTCTTTTTAACCAAACGGACAGATGTACAGATATGATGAAAATGTAAAGATTTCTTGTACACTAAGGAATCTACTAACTACTTTCATATGCCTATTATTATATATTAATGGTAAACTCTAAAACAATATTAGTAATGATTAAAATTCGCAATTTTTAAGCGAGAAAAGGGAACTAACGCCCTTATATGCTGAAACAAAGTAAGACATTCGATCTGTTTGAAAGTTCCTTGCGCTTTTATTTGTGAACAGACAAATATACTATGATAAAGTTAAAACGTAGTATGTAAAACTAGTTTTATGTAAGTATATGTAAGTGAACTGAAATTAGTTTGTGCTAGGATGCCATTAAATTAAACGTCTATTAACATTCAAATTAATACTAGTCTTACTATATATCTTTATTAATAAGATCATATGTGTAAAGTGCATTATAATCAACGCGTTCGATAAGCGATCTGCGACCGGATTTAAAACAGGTGGCATGGTTAGGTTTTAGCAGAAAAGCGTGGTGCGATAATAATTGTTGCATGATTGTTGCGATGTCGACCATCTGCGATCTTGTCAACAGATATTCCGGTGAATAGCGATGAACTAGAGCATCTATTTACGCTTGCTTTAGTCTGCTTACCCTGAACAGTTACTAATTTAATTTATGTATAGCGACGCCCCCCGCGAATATTCCAGTAATAGAAAAATACAAATTGTTCAGAAAAAAAAATAGCATTTTTTATATATTTACTTTTCGAATAGTTTTGCATCTCAAAAGAAAGCTAATTATTTAAGCTGTCTTCATTTCGAGACAAAACACACTTGCTCACAAAAGTGCGATATGTTTTTCGTCGATAGAGAGTATAAATTAGATTAAAACCGTATTATTCGTTTATATAAATATAAATAGTATTTTCACATCTTTTTAAATATCGATAGAAAAATTGTGGCAAAAATTGACAAGGTGAATCATGACCTCTAAATGCTAAAAAACACAACACGAAAAACTCAGTGATAGTTTATTACCGGAATATTCGCGGGGGACCGTCGGTAGGTACTGTTTAGATTGAAATATTCTGAAATCGGATTTTTATATTGCAGTTTTAAATGTCCTAAAATAGGAAAAAGTTACCACCATATAAATGAAGCAGTAGACGTTTACGTGTTTAGTCTGCTTACCCTGCATGCCTGGTTACTAAGAGTAAGGGTACAAACCAATGCGTTTGTAATGCTATTTAGATCGAAATATTGTTAAATCGGAATATTTTATTGCAGTTTTAAATCTCCCGAAACAGAAAAAAAAACTTATTTTATAGTCTTATCCCGTTCTCGTACTACCTTACCTATTCCTGACGTAATAGTGTCATTGCTTGTCACTGTTATGTTCTGTTTTGGAGGGTAAGATAGTCTGTAAAATTATGCATGTGGTGTACCATCCCCGCCATACACAACAAGGCACGATTAATACTTCTGGTGTCTATAGGCAATTGTTTTTTCTTTGCATCAGGAGAACCATCTGTTTGTTTGCTATCTTACGTAAAAATGAATAAAATAAAATAGTTGAATATTTTTTCCACCAGGAGAGTCATCTGCTTGTTAGGATTCTCAATAATTATATATTACAAAATATAGTAACAGTAAGAGTTTCACTCGGCTATCAGTCTGTGGTCACTGGAGATAACTATTGCAATTATTCAATCTATTACGCATCCCGGTCGTGGCCATCAATATCTTACTTCGCTGCGCGGGCACGATCTAAGCTTTCTTTAGAGATGACTTAATTGGATTTTGAAGTGAAATCTAACTTTAATATCGACTGCTATTTACTGAAAACAGTTTTTATTTTTATTTAACTACACCAGTAGAAATAAGGTTATATTTTTGACTTCTATGTATGTATGCTTCCTCGTAACTCGATTTTGATACGATCCGATCGACCGATTTTGATAACTTATATGACGTTAGATTTGTCTAAATTGGCGTGAGTGTCCCTGGATAGACAAAGTTAAAAAATGTAAATGGCTGACCTCGAGTGTTATATTGTAAAATTCAAAATTTATTGCGATCAAGGAGTTTTTAATTCTCGTTATAATAAATTGCAGTCAAATTTTATAAAAATACACAATAAGTGTCTTAAATATACGCAGTGAAACTAAAAGAACCGTCTCCGATTCGCTTGTTTCTCTTGAACCTTTTATAAAATTTTCATCAATTTTCATCATCATTAAGATCATCTCGCTACAATTATACCCACATCTATTTTAAACTTACCTACTGTAAAATTAATTTTGACATTTAAGGAGTTTTTAAAATTCGTCATGAGAGACCTATTACTCAGTATGAGTACAGATTCCAATTACCACGATGCAATCTAAAATATTGGTAAATAGAGAAACCGAAGATTTTTAAAATTTCTTTTATTTGGAAATCTATTACGAAGATAAATTTTATCTTCTAATAGTAATAATTTTAGTAGTAATGTAACAAATTGTATTGTTATTAAAATCTTGAAACAATGTTCATTACATAAGCACATTGCAGTCAGATCAGATAAATTTTAAAATATAAATGTGTATTAGCTGCAATGAACGCATAATTATAATACCATGGCTTACGCTTCGGCTGATGCAATTAAATATTCTGTCATTGTTTAAGTGGTATGAAATTGTCTTTTATGTTATAGCGATATTTGAGCAATATGACTGCTGCCCATGACTATTTGATTGACTAACATACTTTGAATGACTAAGAATCTTGTATCTACAATATAAGACTGCCTTAATAACTAACTATCGGCTCATCACTTCCACCTATCTAGCAAAAGGGGATTAGCATGGTGACAATTGATACACTTTCATTTAAAGTCATCCATTTTTCGTTGTATTTTTAAGGTTGTAACTTTATAAACATAATATTTTATTATTATTACTATATAATTTTATAATTTTTCTCCGTGTTAGTCCCGGGCTCCTTTGAAGAATCGGCCAACTGCCCTTCTGCTAGGCAGATCGTAAAAGGCGACCGATTGGCTATACGAGTCACTACCATCGTGGCTACTAGGTGGTAGAGTTATGCATTGTCTCACCCGGGTCTGGTACCACCGCCTTACCTATTCTTTCCGCAATAGCATCAGTGCTTGTAAACTTATGCATGTGGCATTAGACCTAGCCACCAGATAGCAACGCACTTTAACTTCAACTTTATTAACATCTTTGGTGTCTATATACGGTCTGTTAGGTAAGTCGACCTAAACCTTGAAGGGAGTAATTAGGTATCTGATTCTTATTCCAAATAAATAAAATAAAAAATACCCTTAAATTTTAACCTAATTAACCAATAAATTCATAATTCATCGCACCAACACGTTCGCGCAAGTAACGCGCATATCAATAGATAAATTAGAAGGTAGTTACGTAAATACTGCCTATTTATGTAACAAACTATTTATCTATCTATCGATATGTGCGTTACTTGTGTGGACGTGTTAATGCGTATTAATTATGAGTTTTCTAAATAATTAGGTTAAAATCTAAGGGTATTTTTTAATTATTATTTATTTAGAATGAGAACCAGATAACTAATTATCCCCTTCAAGGTTTAGGTCAACTCACCTAACAGGCCGTATGTGGTTGACTTTTGCTATCAGGAGACCCATCTGCTTGTTTGCATCTTATCATATAAAAAAATGTGTAAACGGTTGACCCTACGGCCCATCCCCGAAACTTCCCACTAAATTAAGGTATTTTAAATAAGGCCCAAAAGAGTAAAAAATGTAAGCATAGATTTTTCAGTTCAAACTATTTTGTTAAAAATGGCAGTATATTAATTTTTGAAAAACTGTATATTTGAAAACGATGATGGCATTCAACTCAATTTTTGAGATTTAAAATTTTGCTTTAGCTAAATAATCGATAGATTAAAAAATTTCATTTTTAATTTTAACAATGCAGAAAATTAAAAAAATCATTTTATTTTTAATTTTCTTCATTGATAAATCCCAAACAAATTGACCGATTTTGATTAAATTAACGGTATTTGACGCAGTTTTTAAAGGAGAAAAGCTGATGAGATTTTTAAGTCAATCGGTGAATTAACTCGAAAATTATTTAAAAAAAAATAAGTAAGTTTGCTAAAAATAACGTAATTTTAATATTTGAAAAGCTATAACTATTAAGAATTAGATTCGATTTTAATTTTTGAAACGGCGTTTGACGTAATTTATTAGTACTAAAATATTGTAGAACACTAAAAAATTATTAGTTGAAAAACTTTGAAGGTATGTCGAAAAAACACTTTCGTCAAAATTTTTCGTCAACTCTTATGGATAGACCGAGACTCATAAATGGATAGACCGATTTTGATGCAATTTATGTATTAGACGCAGTTTTTTGAGGAATAGAGCTGATTAGTTTTTGTACTGAATCGGCACATAAATCTGAAAGATATTAAAAAATACTGTTTCGTCCAAATTTTTTTTGGTGTTTTTTCAAAATTTCTCAATATCTCCAAGACCAAATCGGTTTAAATTTTCAGGAAATCTAAGTTGAGCGGAATCCAGTCGAATGACATTAACTGCGTTTCGATCGGTCCAGCCGTTCAAAAGTTATGAGATGTTTACATACACACATACACACACAGTACACACACACATACACACATACATACATATAGACATACTGACGTCATCGTGAAAATAGTCGGAAAAGATTCCTAGGACCTCAAAACGTGGATATCTGGTGAAAACTCGATTTTCGAAAATCAGGGTAAAATCAGTAATTCCTTATCTACATACGTAGTGGGAAATTAAAAAAATATTACACTAATATTGGTAATTATATATAATGAGTCATGTCAAGAGGATAACAAAATGTTGTCTAGCATATCTTTATGATAATAATTAATTTTAATATCATCTGAGAAGCTTCTGTCTAAATTTGTGCCTTTTGATAGTTTTGTATGTTTTTGGAGATAGTATATTAATTATGTTTATTTTTTCTCTTAATTATTTCCATAATTCGGTTATTGACTTATGTAATTGAAAGACGCATACATAAGTAAAACTGAAGAGTGCAATACTCGTCGGCCACATAGTGAACGTATGGTAAATTAGTTGTGTAATATTGTTCACACATTTTTATGATAACGCGTTATAGACTTTAAACTATATTTTTCTAGTTTTAGGTTGAGTATACATAGCGTGCTATAATATAAAGCTATGCGTTATATTAACCACCACAACTCTAATCGTAATGTTGTATATGTATTGTGTTAACTTAATAAACATATATGAACATATTATTTATACTTGTAAAAGTTGCGATAGTACAGAAGAACATTAGACATCAACGCGCACACTGGTCTACGAAGTTAAAACATTTTTATAGGTCAGCAATAATAATCTAAAATTAAAACTAGTCGTTTTTACCAGAGTAAAACTATTTTCAAAAAAGATAACTACTTCATAAGAGTGAATCAAATTATATGTGCTTTCATTATTTTGTTTTCGGACATCTGAATGAATTAAGAAACAAATTAAATCACTGTTGCTTTGTCACTTTTAGCTGAATAAAATCTTTTTTATATTCAATATTCCCCATAGTTTTTTTCTTTCACTAAATAGGAACAAAAATATCAAATACCTCCAAAACTTATTCACAAATATTTTTATCCCATCTTTCCTATTTATCTACTTAGTTCAGTAACAAAGTTTCTCAAATTTATAAATTATGTCAATTTTTAAGAAAATAATGAATATTTTATTCATTTTCTAATTCTAATTAGTCCAGTAAAAAGTAAAAAATTCCAGTCCAGTCCAGTAAAAAATTCTACACAAAAAGTTCCTCTTCATTTTTTTGTTATCTGCTTTAGTTTAGCTACAAAAAATAAAAATTAAATTTGTAGTAAAATATGTAAAAATATATAAATATGGGAATACATGTGTAGTAGTGTTAGTACATATTTATGTGATGCGCGCGCTGCATGGTACAGGGCCGTAATAATTCTGGTAAGGTTTTATAATTAATTACAAAGCAAATTTAATTTTTATTTTTTGGAGCTAAACTAAAGTAGATAACAAAAAATGAAGAGGAACTTTTTGTGTAGATTTTTTTTCTCTACAACTTTTACTTGAAACTTTTTTTTGTATTTCCTAC
Source organism: Apodemia mormo (assembly GCA_036924255.1). Taxonomy (NCBI): domain Eukaryota; kingdom Metazoa; phylum Arthropoda; class Insecta; order Lepidoptera; family Riodinidae; genus Apodemia; species Apodemia mormo. The sequence continues at coordinate 17,473,630 of JAUPFN010000011.1, read as the reverse complement.
CGTTATTAAGTTATTTAAAAAAAGGCATTTTTCAACCCTTTTTTTATTTTTTTTTCATACCTTTCCCCTAATTTTAAATCAAAATTTTATTTCATAATATCATTATTTAAGTATTAATGAACACATTTTTACTCATTGCGCCAAAACTGGTTGATCATGGTTTCATTAAACTTTTTACTGGACTATAATGGTTCTAACCGCATATTATTCATACTGTTGTATGACGATCGTGATAGTGATAGCATCGTGATAGCAAAATGTTATTACAAATAATATTAATGTGCTTTCAGGAAAGCCGGGCACAGACTACCCGATCTTAGGCGCTGTACCTTATACCAACTTCTACTGTGATGAACAACCATATCCTGGTTTCTTCGCTGATATGGATACACGCTGTCAAGGTAAATAATATGTTGTAATTTAGCTTACGTAAGTACCTACTGACTTCGGTTGAGATTACAAGGTCTCAGGTTCGGTCTCTAGTCGGGAAAAAGTGTTGTTGTTATTGTTTTTTCAGGTTTTCTTGAAAATCAAAAAATATCAATAGCAGTTTGAAGTCTAGCGAATGGCGTGTTACCGCTCCTGTGCTTCGAATGAGCATGTAAAGCTGTCGGTTCCGATTAAATAGGGCTAAAATAGTCGAAAATCTTTATTACGTTGGTAAAATGAGGCGATGAGGATCATCAATCTCCAACCGATAAACCGGTGAACCGTGATAAACTGGAAAGTCTATATATGTTTTCCGGGATAAAAACTATATGGAGGTCAATGTAATTATCAAAAAAAAGGAAATAATTTTATTTACAAAAATAAAAATGCTATCGCAAGTTAAGATAAAAAAGTATCTTCACGCCCATATCCCCGAAAGGGTAGGCAGAGGTACAACAAGTGTACCCACGATTAGCCGAAGATGCTTAGTCCCACAATGTGATAGGTAGCAAGCCTATTGCCAACCGGGCACTTTCCAATCCCGAGCACTTTGTATTTCTCAGAAAACTGAAAAAACACTTTTTTTATATGCCCGACCCGGGAATCGAACCCGGGACCTCATGTAGTCAACGCCAACGCTGGACCACTAGACCACAGGGGATTAAGATGTTTCAGAGTATCAAATTAAGCAAGTTTTCTTTAAATTAAAGAAATATTAAAAATATATATTTTAATATCCGGCAAATACACATCATATACATAACGCATATTTCAATTATCCGTGGACGTTTTGCCATCAATCAAATTAAGGGATGTTTTGCCGTAAAGGAAACTTTTGTACACAGTTAATGCACGTTATTTTGGATAAAATTATTAGAAAAACGCAAAAAGTAGCCCATGACAAGAGGGCTATGGTCTAGTTTTTGCATTTTCCATAATCCGGTGCAAAGGAAATGTTTTAACGCTTTTCTGAAAATTATGGTTAGTCCCTGATGGCAATTGAAATTACAGGTATCGAATATATACTCATAGGTAGCAGATAAGTTTATTGATTGGACAATGTTTTTTTACTGACTGTATTGCTATCAAAATACGGCCATTTATAATAACATCTATTGACCTAAATGAAAAGAGGTATCGTGAAGCAGATATTAAAATCTACTAAATAAATTTCAAGTATTATTGAATGTCAAGTCATCAAGCATATCTAGGATGCTAGTTAACCGTATATCTTAATAGCACTCAATTTGAAACAAGAATACAACAGTAATGAGCGCTGATCTCATCATGACAGAAATATTTAATAAGGTGGAATTATAGGCAGAGGAGTAGACTCAAAACTGTACCACCTTATAATAGTACAGATACTTTACCTGGACTGAAATCAAATAGTCTATTCCTCGCCAGGCTAAAACCAACATGCAAGGTAAAAAAAGTTTGTATCATTTTAATCAGAGCCAAGAGCGGTTTGTTGCTGCAAATTTGCACGATACTTGAACGTTTTAACCAAATTTACTTGGCAAAATCCAAATAATTTTATTAAATTATCACAAAGCACTTTTAAGAAATCAAAATTACACTATTTAAGGAACATTTTAAGCATATAATTTGAAAATATAAAAGTAACATCACGCCAATTCCCTTGCGGGGCAGGAAGACTACGTTGAACGTCAATAGAATTTTCAGTTTATTACGATTCACGGATTTGTCGCAGGACGAGATTTGAGGTAATCTCTATATCTCCCATCTCATTAACTGACCTAATAATGGCTATCACATGCTTTTTACGATAATGGGAATCAACAGCTCATCCGAGGCACAAGATTTTAACGCCACACTCCGAGCTGATACTGAGATTTTGATTTTATAAGATTATCCCCAAAAACTTTATCTTTTGGCCGACTCAGAACACGAAACGTCCTAATCTGAGCAAATAGGCTAAAAACTAGACCAACAAGCGGAAATATAAATTATTAATTGTTTTCCTAACATTTTTGCGTTATTACAAGAAACATAGTCAACAGAGAAATATAGTTTTTAATCATTTGATTTTAAATTATTTCAGTTGTAATATTAAAATACAATTAATCAGGTACCAATAAAAATGATGGCATATGTACTGAATTCCAATAAAAAAATAGTATTGGTGAAATCGGACTGTAACCAAACTCGTCAATATTCGACATTGAATATCGCGTCAAAATTTAAAGTTTCACTTTCACGTTTCGATAAATGAAAACCTAAAACCGTGATATTCTCAAAGCGCTTATTGTCCGCATATCATCTGTGAAACAAATTGTTGACAGGGTTTTTTCTGTATAAAACTTGAATATCTTTCGCCCTTTAAAAAAACAAGCAAATCAATAAAATTTGCAGGAAGCCCATGGCGGTGAAAACTTATCATTTGATCTTATCACTAAGGCTGTGGCAGTTCGTATCATCGTTCGTTGCCTACACGTTTCTCAACTACTGTGTATAATATATGATAGAGTGCTACAAAGTCTCGGTCGGGTTTGGTACCATCACATTATATATTCCTGTCATAATAGCATCAATACTTGTTACTGTCGTGTTCCAGTTATGTATTACAGTATTCAGCAAAGTTATTCTGTTCTTCATTTATTATAGCCACGTACTATTTAAAACTTTGGTATCCATACGTGATGGTTGTCTGTTTCCATCACAAGACCCATGTGCTTATTTTTATACCCTATGTTTTTCAAATATGCTGCTTGTATAAGATAAACAAAACCTCAAACTGTCACTACAATAGTGCAATTAGAAGAGAACACCATTTTTGTAATTTATATTATAGATAACTTTTTAAAGCATTATTGTAACAAGCAAACGTTTATCATAATAATAGGAATTATATTGCTCTTTCTTGCAGAAGACAAAAACAAACAATCAGATTATTCCTTATTGAAGACAAAAAAAGTTAAAAGTGTAAGAGATAACCGTCGCTTAAAAATTGATATCTAATCAAGATGTTTAATTGATATCTAATCAAGATCAAAATTTATTTAATATCCCCATGTCAAAAACATAAATCCATATGAGCGTGTTTTTTTATCTGTATTAGAATAAACAGCGTGTGAAATATCGTAGGTGAAAGAAGTGATATTTGAATAATAAGAAGAATAATATCTCGTTTCTCTCATGAAAACGTTTATCATTGCATAAGTACATTGGTTTAATACTCAAAGTTGCATATATAGTAAAGTTAAGCGAAATATAGTTCTTCTTATTTGTCAACTCTCTCTTTTTTCGTGCTTGCGTTGCGTTGCATCTCACACTGGTATATCCTAAACAGGTGGAACAGAAAAAAATTGTCTCGATCTAATAATCTTTTTCAATAATGTTCATCCGGGACTGGATTGTATGTCGACATATATGCTGTTGACACGTAGAATATAAATTACATAATATCGGCTTGCCACTTATTGTTATATCGTTAGCTAATCATCGGTTTCACCTTCGTTGGAGATATTTTCAAGATGATATTTCCGGTCTAAATAATTTTTTAACTCCCCAGTTAAATATAGAAATTATATTGAACATGATTGTTTAAAAATACTCTGGTAACTTTACCCTTTTGGTACAGACAATAGATGTTAAAGTATTAGTTAATGAGGAAAAAATATACACGGTTAAGACACTGATAAAAAGGAGTGATGAGTTTATTCTTATTATCACGATAAACATTTGCTAGATTGTCACAATAATGCTTTTATAATATCTATATATTAATACGTGGAAGAAAAACTTTAGATCCCTTTTTAAGATAATTGAGCGAACTGTGGAGTACAAAAATTGGCACAATTAAAGTTTACGTTACAGAGGACTGCCGAAACCTAATATTTTTAAATTTTTAGAAATACATTAAATTAATAAAAATAAATTAATTTTAATTTTTAGAAATACATTAAATTAATAAAAATAAATGTTACACACACTACACTCATATGATATACATGATATTATACACACATGTATACTATGCTATTTTCTGTACGGCCAAAGTCGGTTGTCAAATTTAAAATAGATTTTATTGTTTAGTCCATGGTCGAATTTCGTCCACAGGCGACTAGCGATCGCCTCTCGATCGTTAGTCAAATAAATTACAAAAAATCAACAATAACCAACCAACCGATGTGTCCCGAAAAGATTTCATATGAAAGGCAATAATGCGAAGACGGTTTAAGATCACCATAGGCTAATTTTTTATCAGATTAAGCAAGTTGTTGAGTTATACGACCGAAGTTACGGTACTAGCTATTAGTATATTATAAAAATCCAAGCACTATAAAATAATAAACGGACATGCTTTTGTCGTGCGATCTTCATTTAGTGAGTCAGGATCACTTAATAGCCGTGTCCGCTTCTTTGATGTAATTTGCAATGTGAGAGACAAATTAGCTGAACATGACATGATTTGTTACATTATATTAAGAAATACCATTAATGGTAGGTAAAGTTACACTTGATGTAGCGAAACCTGGATACTCTAATATTCAACTATTTAAATTGGCAGTTATTATAATGGTTATTGCAAATAACAAGCGAGAATCATCTCCTTAGCTGGAGAACGGGCAAACAATATGTGCGTGCGACAAACCTAAGTATATTATGCCTATCGGCAATTGTCTAGTCTTGAGTTACATTTACTTTTTTTTGCGTCATTTTTAGGGTCCCGTACCCAAAGGGGAGGGAAACTCCACTCTCCGTCTGTCCATCAATAATTACAGGATTGTATCACTTTTATTATAAAAGGTAGACATTGGAAATACTCAGTTTATACATATTACATGTAATTAAAAATAAAATAAATTTAAAATTATTAAGGGTCCTCGTTGCCCCATGTCTGTTTGTCTGTTCTCCCGTAGAACAATCAAACAGACAGGAAACCTATACAGAAACTTGCTTTTTCGACGTTTATCGCGTTTTTTCTTCACCATTTTGTGAAACCATACTAACGTAACACTTAAAATTTTCACATAATGTTCATTTGTTTGTAGTTGAGTTTTTTGAGAGTTTGTTAATAGAAAATTATCTCTGAAACTACTGAACCAATTTGAAAATTCTTTCACCAGCTAACATTATTCTAGAATGACATAGGTTACAGTGAACGACTAGTAACAATATAATATGATAAAAACAAAATAAAGTTCAAACTCTGAAAGACTGTTGAAGGTTTTATATGTATGTTATATATATATATATATATATATATATATATATATATATATATATATATATATATATATATATATATATATATATATATATATATATATCGCCTTTGGCCGAAGTTCGACCACAGACTAAGCAACAAAATCTCTTTTAAGCTTAACAACTGACTTTGGCCGTGAAGAAAATAGTATATACAAGTGTGTATATTATCATGTATGTGTGTATATTATTTTTATTATTTTAATGTATTTCTAATGAATATTATTTCAAAATAATCGTATTAGGTTTTTGCAGTCCTCTGCAATGTAAACTTTAACTGTGCCAAATTTCATACTCTACCGTTTGTACAATTGCCTAAAAAAGTTTAAAGTTTTTCCTTTACGTATTCATTTATAGAGGTAACTAGCTTTTGCCCACGGCTACGCTCGCGTAAAATAAGAGACAAAAAGTAGCCTATGCCATTCTCCATCGCTTCAACTATTTCCACTTAAAAAATCACGTCAATTCATCGCTTCGTTTTGCCTTGAAAGACAGACAAACAAAAACACACATACAATTTCCCATTTATAATATCAGCTTGGAAATACATAGTAGGCGATCCAAGCAAGAAGTCAGTCCTTATTTCTCTTATTGTGAAGCAGACTAACATAAGGAAAAGCATGACGTCATCTTCGCGCGTTAATTATAGAAGAAGCCAATTAGATACGAATACATAGTGCGCATGCGTTATTAAAGAGAAACACATATACCAAATAATAATATGTTCTTTCTCTTTCAATCAACGGGACATTTTCATTTACATACCTACGTGCATATTCATAGATATATTGAGGTATATAGTCAAAGTGCATATTATTCTAAGCATACGTGCTTATGGCTCACTTACTCTATCTAAATAATAATAATATTATCTTTACGGTTTTTGCTCGGACTAATATATACAAAATATGGCTGCTATAATTAAAAATAAAATAAAACGAAAAATTAAAAGAACTACTCATAGTAATCGTCAACACTCTAAAACCATAAGTTTCTGTGTAAACATATAAATCATCTTTCTAAAATGTTTGTTGTAAAGCTTTTCTAATGATATATCTTTCTTGGAAGAAAAAAATATGAAATCGGAAATACGCGGACATATTTATGGCCATTTTAATGGATTAGTCCTTGTTAAATCATTCAACTAATCATACTTATAAATATAAGTAAACATTTACAAAATGGTTACTGTTTTCTGGAGGCCAATACTTATGCTTGCAAAATTAAGGATTTAGGTATTAATTTTGAAACCCGATCTCTAAGACTTGATATAATACCCATTTAATATTTCAATGTGGCCTTTACATGTATATCCCTCATTTGAATATTTAATTTCAGTATTAAATTAATAAGAATAATAATGTTTTTGACGTGCAAATTTTAAAATATGTAGTAATAAATCAAAAAAATACTCGTATTCTTGCATTACAAAGCAATAATAAAAGTAGTAAAAAGTATAATAACGCCCGAATCCCCGAAAAGGTAGGTAGAGGTACAATAAGTGCACCTACGATTCGCCGAAGATACTTAGTCCCACAATGTCATAAGTCGTAAGCCTATCGCCAACTGGGCACTTTCCCAATCCCGGGATGGTAATGTCATATGTATAAGTTTAGTTCAGAGATGAGCACTGACGCTATCGCGGCAGGTATAGGTAAGGGGATAATAGGTACTAAACTCAGGTGAGAGATTGCATTTCTCTACCATCATCACGTCGGAAGTGACATGATTGCCCAACCATTCGCCTTTTGCGTGTTGCTTAGCAAAAGTCGATGTTCTATTTTTCAAAAGAGGTCCGGATAAACACGGGGAGTATAATTTGGTCGTCATCTATTGCTATGCCTATTCCAGTTGTAATATTGCCAGTGTCTTAACTGCGGTGGCAGTAAACATTTATTTTCTTTTAAACACGGTTATTAATAATAATCATTATTGATTTTTCACGCGAGGCTTTATATAAAACACGTAGACATCAATTCAATATTAATTTTTGGCATTATTAATTTTTTTATTAACAACTAGCTGACCCGGCAAACGTTGTTCTGCCTTTTTAACTACTCTTATTTTTTATATGTTTTCTCATTCAAACCTTCCCTGGATTTCAACAATTAATTCAAAACCAAAATTAGCCAAATTGGTTCCGGCGTTCTCGAGTTTTAACGAGACTAACGAACAGCAATTGATTTTTATATATATAGATTGTACATACTCATTATTACTAAATTAATAATATTTTAAAATGCACTCTTTATAAATTTAGTATCGGAAAGCCATGGAAATGGATACTTGTTGTGTAAAACAGGTTATACCGGTTACTTTAACGTATCCTACCCTACCTACCTGAAGCCTGAAAAATGATAGCACAGCAAAATGCAGACTTTACGAAGCAGATAAAGCAGAGTTATCGAATCTGGATGATTCATGTTAAAACTGTTATATATAAGTATTTGAAGGCAGTGAATGGTGACTATATTTACTAAGTAGAATTCGTCATGATTCTCGTCTCGAGAACCATGTTGTCATTTGTCTTTTTCATGCTATAAAATATATATATTTGAGATCCTTTCAACAATTATTATAATTATTTGTCATAAATTTTTCAATTACGTAAGTACATTAAACTGTAGTTTAATGTACTTAAGTATACATACATATCTTCACGCCAGATCCCTTATGAGGTAGACAGAGAGAACCGAGTGCCATACATCACTATCCTTGCAGGCTTGTCTTCTTCTTCTTCCCTATTCATCACTCTCTTCATACACACACGCCGGTTGCGAAGACTCTTGACATCACGTTAGGACAGTACTCGATCAATCTGATCATGGTATGTCAGTCTTGATCTTCCCCGGTACCTACATCCTTCCACATTCGCATTGTACATCTGTTTTGTTAACCTTTCATCTACCATTCTTCCTACATGTCCGAACCAACGGAGCATGCCCTTTCTTATCTTTACACCGACACTTTCTATCAAGCCTGACCTTTCTCTCACTTCCACATTACGAACCAGTCCGCGAGTGTTACACTACAATTTTTCGTAACGATCTCATCTCGATCGCGTTGATTCTACTTTCATGCCCTTTCTGACATACTCATACATTAAACTAACTTAATTTAAATCGTGATCCACTAGTATAATCGATTAGTTCACTTGTTACTAATAGTAGCTAATTTAACTTGAGTTGGCCTTGCTTTTGCTGTCATAAGGATGTAGGATGATCTTATGAATCTTTAAGGTCAGTTTTACCCGGAACTCAGTAACAAAATGTTGGAGCTTGATATAATATAAATATTAGCGGAACATCAAATACTTGACTTGACTATATGGTTAGACAACGTTCGTAATCGAAACGGATGTTTTATATCATATAATTGCAAACAAGCTGATTGGTCTTCTGGTGGAAAGAGATACCATAACCTGCAGATATCAAAGATGTTAATGGTACACTAAAATCTGTAGCGGGGAAATAATGCTACTTACTTTATCTGCTACCTCACCTGTCAAACTAAAACACGACCCCATTGCCTACTTCTCCCGCAATAGTGTCGGCATTTGTCGCAGTCGTGTTTCGGTCCGGAGAGTAAAGTAGCCGGTAAATTTATACATGTGGCATTTCAATCCCAGCCTAAGGATAGCATTGCACTACTAACAACTTTGGTGTCTACAGTCGATCGTTATCCCTTTACTACACCCATCCGCTTTTTTAGTATCCTATGAAATAAATTAAAAAAAATAACAAAAATAGGACACTGCAAAACATTGACGTTATTGCGGCGGCATCTTTTACGTATGGCCTTTAATCTTTTACGGACTGTCTGATATGAATGTATATGGCCTATTCTTCAACCAGCCTGAAATAGAACGGTTTTTATGTATGACTTTTAGATGTTATATTAAAAATTCATCAATGAGATTTTTGAGAAATATTTGCAAAACTAAGTATTTCGAACAGAATAACTTCCATTTTATTCTCGTTAATCTGTTATAGTATATCGGTTTTATAATACCTACTTATAAAAAAAGTTTCTTCTGTGTGATTATTAACACACACACATACACACACACACAGACATACAAGTCATAAGACGATCGATCTAAAATTAGATATTTAGATAATATAGATATAATAACGATTAAATAAATTACAAGGTGTATAAGCTTAAAAATTCGTAATATTTGATTCGGACATAATTTCATTAGTACTTAGATTTAGTTACACAAGAAGAATGAAAAGGAAGACTAAAAACAATCCATTACAAATTTATTTTGTATAGATCATTGACACAAATGGAATTGTTCAACAGCAATGGGTTTATGGTTTTTTTATTACCATGAGATAAATATAATTTTGTAAAGTCGCTGTTGCTAGTGGAAAGAATTTCTGTTTCATAACCAGTTGACTAAGAAGGATTGTATCCGGCACTTACCAACATTCTCATTAAAAGCAGCTACATAATATTTACTAATAATTTCTTGAATGTTGTATAAAATAGCATAGTTATTAAGAATTCATTACCGGGTTTCAGAGGAAATCTGTAATCACGGTCCAAACGTAGGTACCTACTTTACGTTTTTGATACACTCTTCATAACAAATAATTAGTCGCATCTGTGGTCTAGTGGTCTGGTGTCGGAGTTTACCACATGAGTTCCCAGGTTCGATTCTTTGGTCGGGCAATTCCAAAAAATGAGTTTTTTCAGTTTTCTGATAAAAACAAGGTTGCCCGGGATTGGAAAGTGCCCGGTTGACGAGAGGCTTGCCACCTATCACATTGTGGGACCTAGTATCTTCGGCTAGTCGTGGGTGCACTTGTTGTATCTCTGCCTACCGTTTCCGGGATATGGGCGTGAAGATACTTTTTTTTCATAAAAAATACGCTGATATAGATAATTTATGTCATCCTTGGGTAGCATCCGATCAATAAAATCATAGCCTGTCAGCCTTTCTCTGTATCTACGAGTGCATCAATTTAATCAACAATTGAGTTAGTTTTTTATCCATTATATTTCAATAACTTCTAAATAATGAAAGACTTATTTTTCTATTTTTTATTTTTACATAATCTATCTATCTTTATCTCTCATTTTCAGGATGTGCGAAAGTGCGAATTTTAGTTAGTCAAGTCTGCCCCCCTCTCTGGCAACTAAATGGTTGAATGGGAGAAAATTCACGGTAGTAATAAATATAATAAAGTTAAAATGAAAACTATCAAGGCTTCACAAATTTATGAGTAATAGTTGACCCATTTGTAAAATGCACTTGGAGAAGGTTTTATGGTTAACCAGTGGTACGAATATATCCGTCACTAACGTTAATTAGGTTAAATGTTTATAGTATGAATCAATATAAGCCTTCTTCTTAGTTAGCATTATTGTAATGAGCAACTTCAGAACCCTACATTGCATGTGGCCGCACTTTACCAATTTATTTGTTAACAAGTTATTACTTGTTTTTTAATAATCTGATTAAATATGTAAATGGTATGCTGTAAACATTATTATCGTTACCAAGAATATATTTTATAACGCTGACCAATGACAATATGTATCCCAGGTCTGATTTAATAAAATAATTATAATTGGTGTAAAAATAAAATTATAAAACATTTACACGTTCTTAAGTTTTTTTTTATATTTCAGCATGGCATTACTGCGATATAGACGGCAGACAGGCATCGTTCCTGTGTCCTAACGGCACTGTGTTCTCTCAAGGTGTGGCGTCCTGTGACTGGTGGTTCAATGTTCGATGCGCCTTATCACCGGCGTTGTATCCCCTTAATGCAAGACTATATCGGAGGCGGAAGAAGCAAAGAAAAGTAGTATCAAGGCCAAAACCTCATAGAGTTATAGACAAGCAACTTATTGATGAAATATTTTTGTAATTATTTTTATATTTGGCCAGAGTACGCATACGTTTTGCAGCTGTAATTGTCGATTTTCCGACAGCGCTGCCCTGCATTTTTGTTGCACTCCGTTTTTTTTTTAAATATATTAAATTACCATAAAAGTACAGTGTATGGACTGGTCTTAAGTAAATTATGATTCTTTTAACTAGCTTAACTGTATTTTTTTGTATATTTTTGGTAATACATTGAATTTTGTTATGTAGAGGTGATTAAAATTATTCGTTATTCGGTTTATAGTGCCATCACTGTGCCAATATTATTTTGGTAGTGTAGAAAGTCACTATCGGTACTTAAGTTGGTTTAGTAACTATCTATATTTCGGCAATATACAGAAATATGTTGTTCTGATCCCAACTATAAATTAAGAAATAGAAATATGTTCTACTGGTAAGTTCGTCTTTTGAAAAATATTCTTATTTAACTCTTGTATTACTTGTATTTTATATATAATGAAGTCAAAAAATAAAAGAAAAAAGAAACTAATATATTTAAGCTATATTTGAGCAACACATACCTAACTTACTAGCTGTGGGTAAGTCATAATTTGCATTTTGAAATCCAAATCCTATAATCCAAAAATTTCATTTAATTTTATTTTCCTATAAGTGCACTGTAAATCTTTTATGTAAATGAAATTGGTGTCTATAATGACAAAACAACAGCTTTTTTCTAAGTGCACATGAATTTTTATACGTTACATATACCGAAAAATCAAATTTAAAATAGTTGTTTCAATCAACGAATTCTAAACAGATACACCGATTTTAACGAAACTACTAAGTAATTACGGCTTCTTTAATTTTTTAAAAAGAGTTGGGGTTCTGTACACAAAAATTAAAATCTAAGTGCATGCGGACGAAGTTGCGGGCACAATATTTATTAAATTACGTATGTAACGGAAATTCCGCTAGCATGCTATCTATACAAGATCTAAAAAGGTTTTGAAAGAAAACCCCGTTTCATTAAATATGTGCTCATATGAACAGCAATTTCAATTATATTCCTCTTGATCCTTATTCATGTAAAATAAATTAATATAAAGTCTCGAGTTATTATTTGCAATGTAGGTACATTAACTTTAACTTCGTATCTGTTAATACAAGTATTTATTTTTGATCTTTTCAAATTATATCAAGTTATATGAATCTGTTATAGGTTTAGTATACATTAAGTAACAGGTGCTTTTTCAAAAGCTTAAAGAGTTTTATATTTTTTTCATCGATTGAGTCTATGTTATAATTTTGTGTTACGCAGAAATGAACCTATTTTACATTTGATGCACAAAATAATGAAAGTAATGATAAGTAAACAGATTTAAATATTTTTATCCGTTTTACATAGGGTTAAATTAGCTTTCTACAACTTTGTATCGACTAAAATAAAACACATGTACTGTTTTATTATTTTAGGTTTGATAACTCTATTATGATAAGTGTATTCTTTTAATTGAATAACAAATAAAAGGTTTTGCAGGTAGGTGCTTAAGTTTTAAAATTTGAAATGTATATTTTACCATTTTTATATCATATGAAATTGTATATATGTTAACCCCATTATTTTTTATGTAATACATATGGTAATGACTTTAATATTTGTCACCTCACCTGTTAAACACAATGTCTGAACATATAAATACCTCAGTTTAAAAGTCTAGCGCTTCTCGTATGCGATGTATGATTCAAGTTCTATTTTAATATGATTATGTTACGAACAATGTGTATTATCAATAAAAACTATCAAAATTTCTATTTGAACTTTAAAATATTTTGATTACCATTATGCAACGTATTTTAAAAAGCAGTTCATTAATTAAACACTATTTGTCGTGTTATTAGATATTTAACTTCAAACATAACTAGTCGAAATTGATTTATTTCAATATTGTAGCAAATAATACAAAAAAATAATATAGTGAGTAGGTATATATCACAGAAATACCTTCTATTTTCACCCAAATTTACTAAGAGCAAATCATGGATCGTAGACACGTATGTACCTTAAATATATACTCATCAACATATTTTATTTACAGAGCTATTTTAAGTGACTCTATATTGTGACACAATTACATAAGTTTTGCAGTCGCACTTACCAAGTTAGTCTTAGTACGTAGGTAGATATCTCAAAATAAGGTGCTGACTTGTGATCAATATCGTAGGGACATATATAGGATAAGAATATAGCTTTTACTATGTTCTTATCCTTTTTATTATTTCTGTATAATAAACTCCCATAAAACTTTTTTGCTTTTTTGCCGATAAAACTTGTTAGCGGACGTCTATATCTTCATATTACATCTATGAAAAACCAAAAGTGCCAACTTTCTTTAAAAGTGTTTCCTTTTCACATTCAAATACGTGAAATGCATATATTGACATCATCTACTATGACTGTGGTATACATCGCGCTTTATTAACATATGATTTTAAAAGATTATTATCAATTAGAGAAACTAAATTAGAGAAACTGCTATAATCTCAGAAATCTGGCCAAATAGAGTAAAAATAATTTTTATCTGTGCATCTGAGCTCAGATTTTTTTGCTAGGACATACTATCTATCTACAAGTGTCAAAACCTATAGAAAGAATTAAACATTAGCGATTTGACATATGTACCTATTAAGTACCTAAAATGGTGGCATTGGAAAGTTTCTAGGTTTGGATAAAGTGTCCCGGTGGAAAACTTGGTTCAGAATTCTGACAATCTCTCATATTTCTTAGATTAGAGTTGTACCTACTGAACACATCTATTAACACATATTATGCCATAGTTCATAATATACTCGTACCTACATATTACATTCAAGTGTGTATATTCCTTATTCGTGTTCAAGTTGCCAAAAGTCCATGTAAAAGTTTATTTGAATACATTTTTGAATTTTGAATTATTTTAATAAAAAGTAAAGATGTATAGTCGTCTACACTATTTATTAAAACACATTTTTAATTGGAATTTTTTTTAAGTAATCAGGCACCATTTTTCATAGAACTGAGTTTAATTATCAAATAATCATAATTTTACTACACTACGATATGCAGTAAGAACAGGAAATCTTGTAAATATGAAATTTTGTGCGCTGTGTAGCCATGTAAATATTGTTACAATATTATTAGTGATAAGGTATAAGTTGTCAATAAAACAAACCATTTATACAAAAAAATGTTTATTATTCCCATACAACCATTTTACAGTTTTTCAACTACTTAGTGATCGCTCAGTGCACGAAAAGTTCGGTTAAAAATATAAATAATACGAAAGTTTTCCAATATCAAAATCTAATTTTACCCTTGTGGAAAAATTTCTCGGATAAAAGTAGGTAAATAACTTACAAAGTGAAAGTAACAGTTTATGAATGTTTATTTTTATTTAAAAAGTCGAAAAAAGTCTTACAAAGTCGGAAAAACTCGGAGTAATTCCAAAATTTCGGACTCTTCCAGAAGAGTTATTCAGTGTTAATAAATCTTGCAACGTTTATGCGTACTAAAAGAAATATATTAAAAGTTATTAATACTACGAAAGTGTAATAAAGGGGAAAAAAATATAACTAATACTTACCCGGTTTTCCGTTTAAGAATTTGAAACTTTCTTCTTTGTTTAAAAAAAGGTTACCGTTACTGTCGATCAATATTATAAACTTTGTTTCTTCAATTTTTGATAATTATTATTAAAATCTATTATATCACAACGTTATTTGCCAATTTTTATTTTATTGTACTTTTATTACATAAATATATTTATAAATTAAGTAAAAATTAAAACAGATGATCTAATTAGCTTTTGACAGGTTGAGTCAGTGTTGCCAGAGAAAAAGTCAATCTTTCGTCCTTAAAGCCTCCTCTACACTACTCCTATGTCCGGGGTAAACTCAAAAAGTACTACATGGATTTATTTCAAATTTTGCATGACTATTACTAACAGGTCGGGTCAACATATAGGCTACATATTATCAAGCTGTCACCTACGGGGGAGGTGCTGTGCGGAGTAAACGAAGTCCGCGCGGACGAAGTCTTGGGCAACAGCCAGTATAATTATGGCGAGCGAAGCGAGCCCTACACTAGGCAACTTTCTATGCACTTTTGTGGTACATTTTCCTGAAAAAGTATCCCACTTTAAGGTTTGGGCTTTGACGTGGTGGTTTAAATTCATGTCTAGATATATTATCTACCATTAAAATGCTATTTCATAAACATTAAAAAAATAGAAAATACATTTTGTATTAGAATTTTATTACTGCTAACGCCATCTATTATAAAAATAAATAAATAATAATAATAAATAAATATTCACGGGACAAACTACACTTACTGATCTAACCCCAAAGTAAGCAAATATTTGCTTGTGTTATGGGTGTTAGTCAACGATACTAATACATAGAAATACATAATATATAAATACCAGAATATATATAATAAACACCTAAACCCAGAAATACAAACATTTACGCTCATCACACAAATGCTTGTCCCCGTCGGGGATCGAACCCGAGCCCCGTTGATTGCGTAGTCAGGGTCGCTAACCACTCGACCAACGGGAGGGTCAAATAACGAGTAAAAATGCTACAAAGCTACACTAGGCGACGATCTGTGCCCTTTAGTGGTACATTTTACTAAAAAAATATCGCACTTTTAGGTTTAAGCTTTGGCGTGGTAGTTTTATTTTGTTTAATTCATTTTCATTCACTCCAGTTTAATACAATATTAATCTATTAAAACACTTGTACTTTTTAACTTCCCACTACGTATGTAGATAGGAAGGTTACTGATTTTGCTCCGATTTTCAAAAATGGAGTTTTCACCATATGTCCGCGTTTTGTGGGCTTAGGAACCATTTTCGACTATTTTCGCGATGACGTCAGTATGTCTGTATGTATGTGTGTGTGTGAGTGTGTGTGTGTGTGTGTGTCAACAACTCATAAGTTTTGAACGCCTGGACCGATTGAAACGCGGTTGGTGGCATTCGATTGGATTCCGCTCAACTTATACTTCCTGGAATTTTGTACCAAATGGGCCTAAGAGATTTTGAGAAATTTTGAAAATACCCTAAACAAATTGTGACGAAACAATTTTTTTTTTAATAACTTCCAGATTAATGTACCGATTGAGTACAAAAACTATTCCTCAAAAAAATACATCTAATGCATAAATTGCCTCAAAATCAGTTTATTCGTTTGGAAGTAATCGTTGACGAAAATTTTGAAAAAAGTGTTTTTTCGACATAACTTCGAAATATTTCAACCAATTATTTTTTGGTATTCTACGATATTTTAATACTATAAAAATTACGTCGAATGCCCTTTTAAAAATCAAAACCGAACCTTATTTTCAAAGGTTACAACTTTTCAAATATTAAAATTACGTTTTCTTTAGCAAAGTTACTTAATATTTTGGAAATAACTTTCAGGCTAATATACCGATTGACTTCAAAATCTTATCATCGTTTCTCCTTTAAAAACTGCGCCAAGTACCGTTAATTGGATAAAAATCGGTAAATTTGTTTGGGATCTATCATAGACGAAAATGTTTTTTTGACATTGCTTCGAAATTTTTGAACCCACCGATTTTTTAGCTAAAGCAATATTTAAATTGAGTTGAATGCCATTTGAAAGATCAAATCGATCATCGTTTCCAAAATATACAGCTTTTCAAAAATCAATACGTGCCAAGAAAACTTATCAAGGACGTACTACGTGCGTCTTCCCGGTTGAAATTTGGATGTTTTTTGATTTCAATGGCTTCTTTCACTAGCCGTGGAATGTAATATGGCGTTCTGTCGAAAATACGCGTGGCCTATGAAATTCCATCCAGTGATTACGGCCCGACTACAGCTGTAGATGTTTAGCAATCGCCGACTTATTAACGTCGTTATTCTTGACTGCTTTGATATGCTACTAGGCCTCTGACACATGCTCTTAGTACCTCTATACACTACTCGGCCGACTTCAGTACGCGTCAAGACGCCGTTGTGAACGCACGTGTGTTTAATAGATTTTTTCGTTGATGTGCGTGTGAGACTCTATTATGAGCGGCATACAGTGGTCACAGGAGCAAACTATGTTGTTCCTTGAAACACTTCAAGCAGAGCCTTTTATTTGGGACACCAGTGGGAAAGGTCATAAGGACAAGAAAAAAGTAAATGATGCTTGGGTGCGTATTCGGGACGTTTTGGAAATACCAGTTGAAGAATTGAAGAAAAAAAAGGATTCACTTTTTGCGACATACAGGGGCTACTACAGAAAAATGGAAGCTTCCTTAAAAAGTGGTGCCGGCGCAGATGTGTTTATCGTCCAGTTTGGTTCGCCTTTGATTTCATGAACAGCTTTTTGGGGTCCGTGTATAAATGTAAACAAACAATAACCACGGTAAGTTTTTTATTATCAATAACTTGTTTTATTATTACTAAAGTACAGATTACAGTAAGGTCGATTCGCCAGTTTGCGTCCATTTAGTGCAGTTGCTTGCTTTAAGGAGAACATAATAATGTCTCTGCATTAGTTTTAATATAAAAAGTATGTAGTTAATGTGGTAACGAACAGGCGAAATTACCCTACATTCGTTGTGTTTATTTATAAACATTGAAAATAATTTGTAAAGTAATCCCTTATCTGAACGGCAGATAATGGTGATCTGCGTGGTACTTGTGTAATATCTCTCAAAGCACAGTTATTATCAAAGTCTGCCCGCCAAGACCCGGGTTGAATTAAAACTCCATTATCATCATACATATCTACAGTACCAGGAGGCATATATATAAGGGATGATTTATTACTTTTTCTGAGAAAGTTATGCAATAAGAGACATGTCATTGTAATAATTGGGATATTATGAATATCCAAATCAATTGGCTTTCTGAATATTCTAAACCTGGATGCTAAAATACCAAACACATTCTCAACTACTACTCGAGATTTTGACAAGCGCATATTGAAAATCCTTTTCGGTGAATTGATATCATGGTTGCCAGGATATGGTTTCATTATATTATTATGTAAAGCAAATGCTCCATCTGTCAAAAAAACGTAGGGAATTTCGACATGATCCGTTCCGGATAATGGACTTGGCTTAGGAAGATTAAGCCCGTTAGATGCAATTTTTTGCCATAACGAAGAATTTTTAAGTACACCTCCATCACTGATCCTACCTTGACTACCAATGTCAGCATACATAATGTTATAGTTACTGTCGACTAAAGCTAAAAGTACTAAACTAAACGTCTTTTTATAATTAAAGTACTCAGAACCAGAGTTAACCGGACATTGTATAACAATATGCTTTCCATCCATTGCGCCAAGGGCATGTGGAAAATTCTCCTTGAATCCGTTTTCAACTTCCAACCACTGCTGCTCATTGCACGGCATCTGTAAATAAAAAGTATATTATATAAAAAATATTATCATCAAATAATATGTAAAAAGACACGGTCAATTTCATTAAAAGCTGACACTCAAATTGTATATAAATAATTAAAAAGCCGATTAATTGTAGCACTCATGTATTTTTTATAAAATACAGAGACATACACTCACACTCCTACATACACATACAGTACTCCTGCATATACGCGCACTCAAATGCATATAGTATACAGAACCCATATACACTCACAAATTTGGATTGGATTAAATAAAGATTTATTATTAAATAGGTCGTGATATATACATTTAAACCTTTGCTATTTTTATTTCAGGATCATGGAACTGATTCGATTCAGGAAGAATCAACCAACGCTTCAGAGGATGTACCAATTGCTTCTCCAACTCCAAAAGAACCAGAGCCCCCAAAAAATAGACACACCATCCGACGGCGTGACAACCCACCGGAATTGCAAGTTGCCAGTAGGCAGATGACAGAAGCCTTCAATAACTTAAATAAAGTGATAAATAATCCTTCAAAGGATAGCAGCGCAGTTGAGGACGAGTGCGACGTATTCGGCAAACTAATTGCCAAAAAACTGAAGAGGTTACCTGAACATGAAAGGGACGATATAATGTTCGATATACATGCTCTATTTCGGAAATCACGTTTTGAAAGATCTCCATCAGGTGAATCGTTTCGTACTTCTACACCTAAGTCTACGCCATATTATAGTCCGTTAACTACATCACTATCTTCTAGAAAGCGTCCTTTATCTGCGAATAATGCAGTTCATTATAATGTTACAACATTATCTCCTAGACCACACTCATCGTTTTCAGAGCCACCTGATACATATATAACATTATCTAATGAGTCCAGTGAATGTCAACCGACATACTTCCAACAACCAAGCGAAATCACTGCTCATCAACGCTCTTCAAAGATACGTGTTATAAGTGATGAAATTATTGCACCAGACACCCAAAGTCAATCAGTTTATCAACGCTATAAGCAGCCTCAATCAGATCAATCTAACGATGTTCAATATATTTTGCATATACCAGAGACCCAAACTCAATCTGATTGTCCAGAAGATAATACACATCAGAGTGATTTAATATATCAGGCATATAATGACTCGTAATGTATGAAATTATTCTTATTCTTATTCTCACTGATATTTTTGTAATTGTACATACCTAAACTTTTAATAAATATATGTCATAAATATTAAAATTTTACCTTTATTTCATCCTTGAGTTCCTCGTTCAAAGCTTCACAGACTTCGACTACAATTTTTGAAATCAACTGGCTTGAAATTTTAAATAAATAGTGCATAGATCTATAGCTGTCACCACTTGCCAAAAACCTCAAGGTGATTGATAATCGAATCTTAGCAGGTATAGCTTCTCTTAAATGAGTGTCTCGTTTAGCGATTAAGGGTTCGACTTTAGAAAGTAATAAATTAAAATCGTCCAATGACATTCGGTGGAAATTTTCAAATTCTCCTGATGGTTCTTGTATGAGTTCAAGAAATTGTTGTTCCATAGTACGTCTGTAAAAAAAAATACAGTTAATTAACTTGCCATGTAATGTACTTTAACTTATTAGAAATCCTAATTATTTAAATAAATATTACCTACCTAGTTCTGTTCCGATGCATTGCGATCATCCACCATCTTCTTTTCTTTTTAGTCTTCTTCGTGAGATAAGTATGCACGTAGTTATAATACGCTAGAGAGCACATTGCTACGGCAGCTGCTACTTGAGCGTCCATTATAATAAACGTCCGCAGGGTACCGGTAACGCTACACGAATGCGCTCCTCGCGAAGTTGAACGAGTGTGTAGTGTAGCACCGCGGACTTCAGTCAACTTCGGCCGAGTACTTCGCCGAGGAACTTCGCGAGTAGTGTAGAGGAGGCTTTAAGGACGAAAGATTGACTTTTTCTCTGGCAACACTGACTCAACCTGTCAAAAGCTAATTAGATCATCTGTTTTAATTTTTACTTAATTTATAAATATATTTATGTAATAAAAGTACAATAAAATAAAAATTGGCAAATAACGTTGTGATATAATAGATTTTAATAATAATTATCAAAAATTGAAGAAACAAAGTTTATAATATTGATCGACAGTAACGGTAACCTTTTTTTAAACAAAGAAGAAAGTTTCAAATTCTTAAACGGAAAACCGGGTAAGTATTAATTATATTTTTTTCCCCTTTATTACACTTTCGTAGTATTAATAACTTTTAATATATTTATTTTAGTACCCATAAACGTTGCAAGATTTATTAACACTGAATAACTCTTTTGGAAGAGTCCGAAATTTTGGAATTACTCCGAGTTTTTCCGACTTTGTAAGACTTTTTTCGACTTTTTAAATAAAAATAAACATTCATAAACTGTTACTTTCACTTTGTAAGTTATTTACCTACTTTTATCCGAGAAATTTTTTCCACAAGGGTAAGTATTCCATGCACATTGGAAATATAAATTTTATATCCCATAGTATATTTTAAAGAATACCTAAAGAGTTTTCTCAAAATAAAAACCAACGCGCAGAAAAAAAAAAAATCAAACAATAACAAATACTGTTGTATGAAATCTCGTCAAAACACAAGTGTGAAACGAGAGCCAAGTTCAATATGTGTATGCGTCTTTATCAACGTCCCAGACAGAAGAATTGAGATCTAATTTGGTGCCAAGTTTTGGAAAGAAACTTCGAAAATTTTAGTTACAAGAACCTGCAACATTCTAAAATTAATTTATATAACAATTTATTATTTTTTGGTACTTCCATAGTGTTTGCTACTTAAAACGTAATATAAGTTCTTACATTTTTTACAGATAATTATTTACACAATTCATTTATTTTACTTAGAATAGCCTAGTTTTCACCTACAGACAGACAATTAGCGCAAGTCATACGCCCGTTAGTATGTTTTCTGTTCATACTGTAATTATATTGTACCGCCCCGTTGGTCGAGTGGTTAGCGACCCTGACTACGCATTCAATGGGATCAGGGTTCGATTACCGGCAGGGACAGGCATTTGTGTGATAAGCACAGATGTTTGTATTTCTGGGTTTGGGTGTTTATTAAATATATTAGTGTATTTATATATGTATTTCTATGTATTAGTATCGTTGACTGACACCCATAATACAAGCATATAATTTGCTTACTTTGGGTTCATATCAATTTGTGTAATTTGTCCAGTAATATCTATTATTGTTATTATTATTGTTTTTATAAAACTTCCTTGTGCCTTAATCTGACTTGAATCTTGATTGATAAGCTGTACTCTCTCTCTAAGGTTTTAACTCTGGAGAGCGCTACTTAAGCCTACCCTTTCCTATATATATATATATATATATATATATATATATATATATATATATATATATATATATATATATATATATATATTATATATATTATATATATTGAAAAATTTATGTGGAGAGGATGCCCTCAAGTCCTTGTGATTTGTGTACAGAAATAATATGCTAAGAAATATGGGGAATTAATACTGGTTATTAGGGACCATCCATAAATTACGTCACACACTAAGGGAGAGGAAGGGGGTCGACGAAGTGTGACATTGTGTGACAAGGGGTAGGGACGGGTCCTGAATTTTGTGACACCACATTTTTTTAATTTTATGTCTAAGTATTACAATAGTAAATTTAAAAAGCCACCTGTGTAGATAAAAATAATCAATTGAAATCATTATTCCAATGTAAAATTGTTAAATATGTGACATCACACTAGGTGGGGGGAGGGGGGGGGGGGTCAAATAATCATGAAATTCGTGTGACGTAATTTATGGATGGCTCCTTACTTAGATGAATTTGTTGTCTAACACTTGGTGATGACACGTTCTAGTTCGGAAAATATATTCGATAGTAACCATAAACTACGTACCTACTAAGTATTCGTAAAGTCATGGGACCGTGACAGTTGAGATAATGAAAAAATCATATCGTCATTTATTCTCACGAATAAACGAATCAAGCAATTAGATAAATGCAAGATAGTGCCATCACGATAAATGTGAGTCACGACAAAGTACAACTTCGTCTAGAGAAATGTCGGATTATACCCTAATTAATTTCATTTTTTGTCGCATTTATCGTTCGTAAATAAACATAGGTATTTAAATAAATAAACAAGGAATAGGTTTCTACACTTTTTATTTGTTATGTTGAATTATTAGATTTAACTTAAACTTAGCTGCAGAGTTCCATCATTGAAAATCACTCCAATATATAAACATGCAACAACACGTATGTGCGTGTGTAGGGGAGATAGGAGCTAGTTGTGACAGGGGTAGGTTGTAAGCGTACCAACGACGGCCAAACCGATGCTTAAAATAAAAATAGATAAAGAACCACGCCACTGTTGGATAGCATGATTCGGAAGCCAGATGTAATAGAGGTTATGTGAAAGGAGTATAGCCAAGTAGCTATTAAAACCGCTGTTTAGTAAAACTACTATTTAACATAACATTAGTAATGTATCTACGAAATGGGTAACATTTCTTGATTGAGTTCTCGACATCGCTTCACTTTTTAATGAGTATGTTTAAAAGGGTGTTATGGGTGAGAGAAGGTAAAAGCAGATGACTTTCCTAATCTGCCGTCCTAAAACTAAAATGCCGTCGTCCAATATCTCGCCAATTTAAGATTTTTGAAGACTACTTAACAGAAAATCTGTCTTACTGGAATTATATTATTAGAAACCGGCACAAACCTACTAATTTAAGATGATAGATAAAAAATTTCGTCTGTAAATAGATAAACACGTCTTCTATATAATTTTTCATACAAACTTTCATCCCCTAATTCAGCCCCTTAGTAGTCGATTTTGAAAAAGAAGTTAGTCTTTGTTTGATCCCAGATCTTCAGTTTAAATGTGGTTTAACTGTGAAAGTGTCAGACTGTCAGACTTCTCCATTTACAAAGTTCATAGTGAGCAAGTATGGATAGTATAGAAGTATGGATATAAACGCGAAAGTTGGTGAGGGTGCATATTATATGGCTTTATGTTTGTTACTTTTTCACACAATTTAAACTACTAAATGAAAAATATTACTTTCTTATAAAACTAATCGTGCATCAACCAAATAAAACAGGGTCTTTTCGACCGCCCCCTTGGTAGAGTGGTTAGCGACACTGACTACGCAAACGACGGGGCTCGGGATCGATTCCAGGAAGGGACAAGCATTTGTGTGATGAGCATAAATCTGTATATATTTTCATTTACATTGTATTTCTGTATTTACATTGTATTTCTGTATATATATATATATATATATATATATATATATATATATATATATATATATATATATTTTTTTTTTTTTTTTCTACGTATTAGTATCGTTGACTAAACACCCATAACACAAGCAAATAATTTGCTTACTTTAGGGTTGGATCAGTAAGTGTAATATGTCCCGTGAATATTGAATTGAATATTATTTACTTTTAATTCAATATCATGTACGTTTTTATTATTTACTTTTTTTATATAATAGGATAGCAAACAAGCTGGTTGCTTCCTAGACAGAAAGAGATATCACCCTTCTATATACATCAGATAGAAAGCGATAACTATCTTCTATATACACCAAAGATGTTACGTTTGCATTGCTATATCCTTGTGACGGGATAGCAATACCGTATGCATATGTTCCAAGAGCTGGCGACGAATTTTGGAGAGGTCTTTTTGGCAGATTGGAATTGCGAAAAAATTTAATTTTAACAATTCGCAATACCAGGCCTGTGCGTCTGGGAGAGCGTCAGTGGTTATTTCGCAACTGCGCAATTTATAACAGTTACTAAAAAAACACGAAAAAATGTATTTTTTTGCAACTCGTTTTTTACTTCATCTCTTATTAAGGTTTTTTTAGAATTCAAAAAAAGTATACCAGACATTTATGTCGGTTATAAAGTATTACCAGACACCGTCAAATATATTTTACGAAAGTTTTCTTTAAACTACATAGTATAAAACAAAGTCGCTTTCTCTGTCTGTCCCTATGTATGTTTAAATCTTTAAAACAAGGCAATGGATTTTGATGTGATTTTTTTAATAGATAGGTTGATTCTGGAGGAAGGTTTTAGTATGTAACCTTTTCGATATTCCCACGGGAACAAATGCTACGCGGGTAAAACCGCGGGCTGGTCGCTAGTATTTAATATTTATTTATTTAATACTTTATTGGACACAAAATATTAAAATATTAAATAAATATATATCCCCACGTGTTGGTCCGGGCTCTTTTGAAGAATAGACCAACTGCCGTTTTGCTAGGCAGCGCACCAATATAGAACTAAGCTACGGCATTTACGTAGTGTTTTACTTCAGGTAAAATAAGTAGCGGGCATCTGCTAGAAGGTGACTATTTAGTGTTTCATGCGGTTTCTTTCCAGTTACTACTTATAACTATAATCTGTCTATAACCTGTAGAGCTAACGATGCTAATGTTTTAAGATTCAGAATAATTTTTCTTAACTTCGCTTATTCGTTAAAACACTGTTCTGGCCGATGTGTGATAAACGTCCTTCAATGTCAGAGGGTCTGACCTCGGCCCTGAGATTTCTCTGATGGGAATAGTAGTAAATAGTAATTAGTAACTAAGTAGTCAATTCAATTAGCAACCTGTTCAATTAGAAGAAGTAGGACTCTCAAAGTATGTACCTATTTTATGTAATTTAAATGAGCATTTTCATTCGACACTGTTTAAGGCTTATGGCCTTTTAAGAACAATTTTTAAAAATATTTGGATTTCGTTGAAATTTTATTTTATCGCACAACTTTGAACTGGCTTTTCCAACAGCAACTTGTTTCGTAATTTATCATTATGTTTCCAAAAATGCTACCTGGGAAGGAAAAACGAAACGTCACGAGGACTCTCATTTTGCATAGCAATAAATTCCGAAAAACAAGTATGGAATTTTGCCTAGTACACAACCCAGGCAAAATGGTGAACAGATTTCCTCGTTTATATCCGGACTTACACAACGATTCTTCGTTTTGAGTAAGTGCGGTATTTTCATAGCAACCCAACCCCTTAAAATGTAACTATAGCATGGTATTATAACGAGTGGTCAATAAGAAAACTTACTACGTTACGTACGTCAAACGTGTTATTTGCATCACGGCCTTAGTGGTAGGCTTCTGCAATAAATCACTTGAGTTTGGTACCACCGATTTACTATTGCCTGCCGAAATATAGCTAGTGCTCATCACTGTCGTACACCTTCTTGAAGAGGTAGGAGACAACATCTTTGCTGTGTATAGGCGATGGTTTTTCATTCCATCAGGAGAGCCATCTGCTTGTTTGCTATCTAATGATATATTAATATCTGGTTGACCGAGCTTTGCTCGGTTTTTCACATATTTTTGGAACCGATCTTTTTTTGGACCTTGAACCTTGATAAATCGATTCCTATAGAATATATATATATATATATATATATATATATATATATATATATATATATATATATATATATATATATATATATATATATATTTCTGTACCTGGTTGACCGGCCTTTGCTCGGTTTTTCACATACCCATATCTTGAGAACCGAGCTTTTCTTGGACCTGGAACCTAGATTCCTTGACCCGAAAAACCCCTAATTTGTGATTTTCATGAAAACCGTTGGAGCCGATTCCGAGATTCCAATTATATATATACAAGAATTGCTCGTTTAAAGATTCATTAAGACCCATTCATCAACGTGTGTCGAAGTTAAATAAATAGAAATTAAATTAAATTAAATGTAAATAATATTAAACGCAGTACAATTGCAACATAATTTAAATGCAGTAAAATTGCAGCAACCGAATTCCAATCTTTTTTATTTTTAGAACCTTGAATCAAATCGTTACCAAACTTATATGAAACGAAATGAGTAGGGGTCATTCAAGTATGAATTACTGGTGACAAGATAATTGATAGCTTGTCGCTAATATTACGTACACACCAAATAAGGGCAGAGGCTTATTGGCTTTGTTTATTTTTGATGGCATGGGGGATGACAGGGTCCGAGATTCCAATTATATATATACAAGAATTGCTCGTTTAAAGGTATTAGATATACAAAAAATATTCGAAAATATTTATAATCAGATGATCATAAACTTTATATGTACATGCAAACAAAATCTCCTCATACGCTTTGGTTGTACAGTTTATTACGAATCAGTGATTTATATATGGCATTTGAAGAAATTCAAATCTTATCAGACAATTCACGAAGGTGTTGTTTAGGGTACCGTAATACGGTTACATATGTGTATTTATTTTATGGATATTAATTAATTAGTTTTCCCTACAAAAAAGTAAACTTAAATGGTATTTTCATACATTAAGTACGACAATACCGTCAAATAAGTAAATTCTTATTTGTAGGTGTTGTTTTCAATTATCAAAGAATGCCGCGCAAGTCGTATGCCACCGAAGGTTATGCGGCGCGTTTAAAATTCCTTTATAAAAAGCCGAAAAACGAAGACCGCGCCTTCGGACGGTATTTGTGTGAAGCCGCCAAAGCAAAAAAATGAAACAAGCAGCGACAAAGTGTTGTCATTTTTAAAATATATTGCTTAACTCTAGGGAAATATAAGTAAAAATACGAATATTAAAAAAGCGATACCTTTTTTATTTTTTGAAATAAAGTCATTTTAATATTTTTTCAGTAATGCCTTTAACCAACCTATATGCCTCTTTCTAATCGGACAGGGTTTTCTTTACACAATGTATATATACGGCTTTCCCTTTAACCTTTTTCCTTTACGGCTAAAGTCTATTGTCAAACTTAAAAAAGATGTAACGTGTAATTGCCTGATTAAACACTGAGTTCCAGCTACATCGATTCCATTTAAAATCCATTTAAAAGTGATATTGACTGGATTTATTAGAAATTAATAGAGTTGTATTGACTAGTAGGTTGTTCAATACTCGATTTTGAATACCGCCCCGTTTGTCGAGTGGTTAGCGACCCTGACTACGCAATCGACGGGGCCGTCGGGGATCGAACCCGAGTTCGATCCCCGACGGGGACAAACATTTGCGTGATGAGCATAATGCATGTTTGTATCCGAGTTTGGGTGTTAATATATTCTAGTATTTATATATGTATTTCTATATATTAGTATCGTTGACTATGTAACACGGCCATAACACAAGCTAATAATTTGCTCACTTTGGGGATAGATCAGTAACTGTTATTTATACCGTGATTTTTTTTTTCTTTTTTTTCTTTTTATATTAATGTAGTGTGTACCTAATATTTAGTTTTAGTATTATTTTAATGAATATTATACAAAAATATTAGGCTTCTGCATTCCTCTGCGATGTATACTTCTACTGTGCCAAATTTCATACCCATTCGTTCACGTAATTGTCATGAGAAGGGGTACAAAGTTTTTGCTTTATGTATTAATATATAGATACATATTCTATATATATTTTTTATAACTGTAACTAGCAGTTATACTTTCTTTTTCAAAGTGTGGGAGTGTTTCTAGTAAATATAATAAATTAACTGAAATCTTTCCCGAGACTAGATACGTGGAAAAGTTGGACATAATGATACATCTTGAGATTTAATTTTATTGTACCGCTGCTAAGTTTTTTTAACTTGCATGTCTTTGACAATTTTGTTCTATTCTTTTTACTGTTATGTTGTATCAGTGGCATTCCGGTGGTCACATTAAAAGCTGCGGCAATGTGAAATTTAAATTATATTAATTTCTCTTTTGGTTTTAAATACCCTTGGCCTTGTCGTAGATTGCACGTTATCTGACTCCTTATATATATATGGTGTTATTTTATTCACTTTAAAATTTAAAAATGTTCAGATAAGTATATGAATACCTGTAATGTTTACATTTTGCAGGAACAATAAGTAAAGAATAGGTAACTTCGCAGTTATTACGTGAATATTTCGTTGTATCGATTGAGCATAAAGCATTGTATTGAGTTTTTGTATTCTCGTTTGTTCACGATAATAATAATTAACAGTCAATTATAGGCATTCTGTTCTTTTGCTAGTGTTTAGAAATGAGTACCTTGCTTAACGATTTGATGAGAGTAAAATATATCTCTATAAACCTCGCTGCTTTGACGTTTTTCGTAATTAAATTATGCCCACGCATCTATTACCATTTACTATTATGACAAACTGTTTCTGTTCTTCACAGAACTATATCTTATTTACTGGAGCTTTACCTAAATATAATCCTCGGCACATCTCACGCATCGCTGGGTGGAGGCAAGTAATTACGAAGGCCTCCCCCATTACAGTTAGTCTAAACACAGCGAAGGCCTTCGACCGGTTATTTCGCGAAGTGCCTCCATAAAACATTCTTTTCTATGAGCTTTCCGGGGAGTCATGAAACTCGATCAAAAATTTTCGTCTGATCGGAGCATTAAGACCGATAACAGTATTACCAGAGGTAATGCTTTATAATCCGGGGCAGTGGTTATTCTCGGGAACACGTCAACAAGTGTTGGAATCAACTTGTATCTAAAGTCAAGAATCAACTTACCAAAGACTAGGAATGAGGTCAGCTAAAACTAAGTACAATTGCACCACAAGAAGATACAGCTTTGCGCTTGGGTCGCAAGAAAGTCACCCTTTATTTTATCACTTCATTATGACAATACTCTTATAACAGCCTCAACCAATAATAAAATGCTTACATATTATAAATTATATCGGAAACAGTTCAATTGCGTGGTAATATTAGAGAAAATACACTAAAAAGCTCAGCATGCTCAGCAACTACTACTTAGTGTGCTCAGCAGAGCGAAACAGTTCTTTTTGCCGGTAGATTGCTTGGAACGTTATAAAGCACAAATTCATATGGAGTATTATACATATGTATATTTTATTGTAAGATAGCAAACAAGCAGACGGGTCTCCTGATGGAAAGAGTCAACCATCGCCTATAGCCACCAAAGTTGTTAATGGTGCGTTGCTATCTTGTGGCGAGGTCTAATGCCACATGCATAAGTTTACCGGTTTCCTCATCTCCAAACCGGAACACGACAGTGACAAGCACTGACGCTATTACGGCAGGAATAGGTAAGTAGGTAGTACCAGACCCGGGCGAGACAATGCAGACCTCTACCAACTAGTAGCCACGTCTTTACGTCCTGCCTGGCAGAAGATGCAGTTGGCCTATTCTTCAAAGGAGCCCGGATCAACACGGGAGACCTGTTCAGAATGTGAACAAATAATAAATTTCCATATTTTCTTGTTAACACGGTAAACGTAACAACATATGGTAGAACAC
Source organism: Apodemia mormo (assembly GCA_036924255.1). NCBI lineage: Eukaryota > Metazoa > Arthropoda > Insecta > Lepidoptera > Riodinidae > Apodemia > Apodemia mormo. Next base: position 17,443,386 of record JAUPFN010000011.1, on the reverse strand, counting down.
TACCATATAAATTATTTATGAATATATTAATTATTTATGAATGAATACTTTAGTGGGATTGGAGTTAATCTGGGTTAGGAGTAGGAGGGTAAAAATTGAGATTATCAGTTTTAGATAATCTCAATTTTCATACTCAAGATTATACATATAAACAATTTTCGTCAAAAAACAGAAAAAAATATTCTTGGTAGGCACCTAGCGGTATGCATATATACTTTACGACTTATTCTGACGCTTACCAATAAATATTATAAAAAAAACATAAAACTTGGTCTCGACGTTTTGAAAAAGTGCAATCACAAAGAACGCGAGATTTTTAAACAATATTAGATTATTAACATCCAGTTTTAAATTGTAAGCAACACGTGGTCGAAGCCGAAAAAGTGAAAGTTTAGATATTATTTATATAATTCCATTTTGCTGTTTCAAAATAGTAAACATAACGATAGTTATTAATTTTTATGTTATCGTTTTAAATTTGCAATTATTTGCACTAGTTTTTACTAAAATAAAAATACAAAATAATTTTAAATTCTAGAAATGGTTAACCAGATATATAATTAAAATATGTTTGTCTTAATTCAAAACTCGGCCCAGTATTGTAGGTCTATTCAAATTGTGTGGTCTTGTTATTTTGCACGACGTAACTCATTTACAGCCCCAAAATTAAACTGATTTTATCCCTATCATCACATTTTTTTTAGAAAAGCCATCATCGTGTTTGCTATCTTATGTTTTTTTTATATCATAAGATAACAAACAAGCAGATGGGTCTCCTGATGGAAAGAGTCAACCATCGCCTATAGACACCAAAGGTGTTAATGGTGCGTTGCTTTCTTGTGGCGAGGTCTAATGCCATATGCATAATTAAAAGTTTACCGGTTACCTTACCCTCCAAACCGGAACATAACAGTGACAAGCACTGACGCTATTGCGGCAGGAATAGGTAAGGCGGTGGTATCAGACCCGGGCGAGATAATGCAGAATTCTACCACCTAGTAGCCACGATGGTAGTGACTCGATAGGCAATCGGTCGCCTTTTACGACCTATCTGGCAAAACGGCAGTTGGCCTATGTTTCAAAGGAGCCCGAAACTTACACGGGGAATGATATAAAAATAGTAAAATGGCACCAATTAAAATTGTTGAAACAAATAACTATACATGCATTGTCACGCTAATATTCCCAAAGTTGAAGTAGACCATTTCCCCTGTGTTGGTCCGGGCTCCTTTGAAGATTAGACCAACTTCTGTTTTGCCTGTCACTACCATCGTGATTACGAGGTGGTAGAGTTCCGCAACGTCTCGCCTGGGTCTAGTACCACCGCCTTATCTATTCTGTCGCAATATCGTTGGTACTTGTAATTAACGTATTCTGATTTGGAGGGTAAGGTAGCAGCTAGTCTAATGTATGTGGCACTGCAATCCCGCCACACGGATAGCAACGTACCATTAACATCTTTAATGTTTGTAGGAGATAGTTTGTCGTTCCATCAAGAGAGCTATCTGCTTGATTGCTATTTTATGATATAAAAAAAGACATGCTGTTAATGTAACTTCGATTAACCTACATTATAAAGTTCCACGACATGTCAGGTGGCTAACCGCCCGAAAAATCTAAATAACTTACCTGTATTATGATAAATACTCAAATATTATGTAGTAAATATTTTCATGTGGACTCAGTGGTCTAGTGGTATAGAGTCCGATTCCTGGGTTTCCCACTTTTTCTGGTAAACACAAGTTGAACGAGATTGGATAATATGTTCTTAATTTGTTAATACCTTGGCCACCTGTTACACCATGGGACTTAATAATTATGTGTTCATTGCATCTCTGGTTTCCTCTTTGGGAATAAATACGTGTGTCACACAAGTTTTATTCCCGCAGAGGAAACCAGAGTTGCAATGAACACATAATTGCAACCTGTGATGGTATTTATTTATATTGTCAAGAGAATACGATTTTGCGGAAACATATTGCACAAAAATCTTAATGCTATTAGAAAACAAATATGTAATCTTTTTGTCCTTTAGTCGCGATCAAGAAACAATGCTAATTCATGAACACGGGACGTTTACCATTGTTTTTGTGAATATTTAGTCGTGAGAGTCTTATAGCGTCATACATTTTTTATTCATTTTGTAATCAAAATAAACGTACACATTCGATAAACTGTAGGGGACTGACCGAAACCACAGGTATTGCATATTATAGTCACTTCTTACGCGAAGCGCGCCAAACATACGCGCGAGTTTGCCGCAGTCGTGCCGGATTAAAATAACGTTTCGAATGAGAAGTTCGCAATATATTTTTTGCTACTATATGTTGAATATAAGTTGTAACCATGCAGTATTGGATGATAATATTATGTGGTAAGTTATTGCAATAACATCTGTTCATATATTGTTATTGAAACAAAAATTACAATATTTTTTTAATTAAGTATTTTGGCCTAGGTAGAATGAATCATTATTTTTCAATTTAATTTGTATTTTTTAACATAGATATATTTAATTAAGCTTTAAAATTTAAATAAATACCTATATTCATGTTAAATTAAATTATTTTTCTACGTTTAATTAAATTTGCAATTATTAGCTAGATGCCCGCCCTGGCTAAGCACGGGTGATGTACACTTTTTATACCTTATCTTGAGATTTAAAAAAATCTTACGCACTATTTGTAAACAGTTCGGTTTATCCAAACCTTGTTCTGCGTGTAAAGAAAACAAGATGAAAATCAACGACAACAAGAAATTTGGTGCATTTTCTCCGAAGTTATGCGTGTCGGTACATATATTTCGGCAATTCATTTTTATTTACCTAGGTATTTGAAAACAGTCACAAAGTCGCGAAAGTATACCTAAGGATAAATATTTTTTCATTAAAATAAACAAAAATAGCGCTTGTACATAGAAATAACTAAAATGGAAATAAATTATGGTCTTGCTATAAAAATCTTTTAGTTTGTCCTTAATATATGTCCGGTATCATTTACAAATCAAGAAAATGTAATAATATTTGACCGGTCATAACACAAATCATGTGTTATAGTGCTGAATCACGTAATTATCAAACATAATGCCTTCTTTGTAAGGTCTCGTGGTTGCCTTGTCCCAGTTTTCTTTTTTCACCTCAGTGGTCAAGTTATCTTTATAACACTGATGACAGAGAAAGCTTGTTTTCGATTATTGTTGATGTTGATGCGTTTATTCATTACGAGTATTTACAAGTCATCAGATTTGTATTAAGTATAAACTTTGAAAATTAAAGTAATTAAATAATTAGTCTAATTACCTATTTGCAACAAACCGTACTCGTACATACAAAGTAATTTTAATAATAAATGTGCTGGAGCTATATTTTACAACAAGCTATTTACCGCGGAATAACCCGCGTCGGTCCTATCCTGAGAGACAGTTGGGATAATGTCATTCGGTTTCTGTAATGTAGCTTTCAATGGCGTAAGAATTTTTAAAAACAGTTCAGTAGTTCCAGAGACATTAACTCTTTTTTAGTATTAGTATTTTTTTTATATCATAAGATAGCAAACAAGCAGATGGGTCTCCTGATGGAAAGAGTCAACCATCGCCTATAGACACCAAAGATGTTAATGGTGCGTTGCTATCTTGTTGCGAGGTCTAATGCCACATGCATAAGTTTATCGGCTACCTTACCCTCCAAACCGGAACACGACAGTGACCAGCACTGACGCTATTGCGGCAGGAATAGGTAAGGCGGTGGTACCAGACCCGGTCAAGCATATGCAGAACTCTACCACCTAGTAGTCACGATGGTAGTGACATGCATAGCCACTCAGTGGCCTTTTACGACTTGCCTGGCAGAACGGCAGTTGGCCTATTCTTCAAAGGAGCCCGGAACCATCACGGGGAAATAGTATACACGTAGATAAAGGGATTACTTATATTTTTGAAAAAAAAGCTAAATTTATAAGTTAAAAATGATAAATATCACGTTAGCTTAAAAAAATATATGTTTAAATAACATGTTTTTATTGATGACATGTAAACATGATTTATTAATAATATAATATAAATACTAACGTTATAAAAGAAAAGATCAGTTTGTTCGGTTGTAACGAACACCCCGTGGTGGTTCAGGGCCTTTGAAGAATAGAATGCCATCTGCCGTTTTGACAGGCAGCTCGTAAGAGGCGAACGACTGGCTATGCAAGGCACTACCATCGTTACTACTAGATAGTAGAGTTCTACATTGTCTCGCCAGGGTCTGGTACCACCGCCTTACTTATTCCTGCTGCTATAGCGTCAGTGCGTGTCATTAACGTGTTCCGGTTGAGGATAAGGAAGTCTTAAAAAACTTACGCATGTGGCATTAAGACCCCGCCACGAGGATAGCAACGCACCATTATCATCTTTAATTTCTACAGGGCTTACCTGATGGAAAGAGGCAACTATCGCCTATAGTATACTATAAGCTTATAGGCGATGGTCACTTCTTTCCATCAGTAGAGCCACTGCTTGTTTACTACTTTTGCTTTCATTCAAAGAAAGCTACATTATCTGTTAGTATATTAATATTACCATATAGTTACCTTCTATATTATAAAAATATTCGGTATCAGTTTCAAGCGGCTGAAGTCGCAGGCTCAGATAGTGTGATTAACATAATTAGCGGTCTAGCAACTTGCAACACCTATCTGGTCAGATATTATGTTCAGTGCAATAAAAAATAATATTTCCTTTAGATTTCTGACAATATCTACATTTGAATTATTTTATACAGTACGCAATATTCGTTTTCTATCTGTTTTACATTATTACACTGTTTTTTTCGTTATGATTAATAATAATGCTTTATTATTGATCATATTAAAATAATGCTTTTCAAGCATTTACGAAGTTCGAAGTGCTCAAACAGATTTTAAATTTAGATTCGAGATTACAGCTTGTTCTTAAGATGTCTCCTGTGAGACCAAACTTCAACTTAGGGTATGTTTTGACTATTGATGAGACGGTTATTGAACAAAAAAGCAACTTGGTTTTGACTTATTATTGACCCTTGACTTAGGTTTTAAGAGCTAAAAACATAGAATTTCGTGTTTGAGAGTGTAAATTGTGTAGACTTTGATGAGATTATCAGGGTTCGATAGATACAGTATACGAAAATATATATATACCTACATACAGTACCTACATACAGTATACGAAAATATTAATAAAATCATTTCTTTCATTTTTTATTAGGCTAAGCATTACTTCGAAGTCGTATTAACAACTGTTGCAATCAGGAAAAATACTATTATTGTGTGAATATTAATTGTTACATTTTCTCACTTTATGTCTCCACATATAGAGCTATTTTTGCGACACAGTGTTCTTGAACATGTAATGCGAGGTTGCTATATATTAAGAAATTATTTCGTTTAAAACAGACAATGGAATTGTTTTGTTTTAAACAAACAATTAACAATAAACCGACCGATAAAATAATACTTAAGATTAATTTTTAACTGACCGCCCCGTTGGTCGAGTGGTTAGCGACCCTGACTACGCAATCAATTTTCAGGCTTTGGATAAGTTTTCCCCATTCCTTACACTACCTTTCGTTCAGTTGCATCACAACGAAACCTTATATAGAACTATATAAGGTTTCGCGGATATTTTGCAAATTAAATACCTACATTTCGTCTTTGAAGTATGGATTTCCGCAAAGCAACACCTATATTGCTCCATAATAGAATAAGTGAAAGGACTTTTAAAATCGATTGTAGTTTTAAGTTATCTACCATCAATCAAATCTTTAAAAACTCCCAATCAAATCTTTCGTCTTTATAATATTAGTGTAGAACAATATAACCATATTGTTTTGGAAACGGAAAAGTCTATTAAAGTCCGGATTGTTACTAAGATTTTTGCAAGTTAGAAAAACGCCTAGCTAGAAAATTTGATTGTGCAAATTTTTTAATTGATCTCATGATCTTATCCGAACAAGCTAAATTCAAGCAGTCATTACGAATTAATTAATTAAATTAATATAAATTAATCTTAAGTATTATTTTATCGAGCGGTTTATTGTTGATTGTCTGTTTTAAACAAAACAATTCCATTGTCTGTTTTAAACGAATTTACTCATAATTTTTCCCTAACGCACTAAAAGAATTTACCTTAAAAATATTTTATGTGTTCCAGGACTGACCATTAGCTAGGGAATATTAAAAACTTTAAACACAGAAAATTTTTAATAAATATTTACTGTATTTATTTGTTCCGGTACTAGACCGCGATACATTTTTGAATTAGTTTGTGTACACTACACTGTAACTGTCATCACGCGGCATTATGTAGGTACGTGTTGACAATAACATTCTGCAGGAGCAGGAGCAGGAACCCTCCTGCTACCCAGAAGTGATTACAACTTTGACATGGCATTTAGAAGTAAACTGTTTAAATAAACAATTTTTCAGTCAATATACTGTGTACTAGTAGTACCCATAAATCTTTCGCTTTTTAGTTTAATTAAATAAAAATCAAATAATTAATGCGAAAATAAGTTTGCTTGTTTCGCTTTCATGTCTTGACTACTTAACCAATTATCATCGAATTTTGTATACATGATGTGACCAGTATAGGAAAGGTCATAGAGTTCCTTTCATTTTTTTTATTATCGATAGGTAAGCGCTTGACCTCGATCTCGCCTGATGGTAAGCTAAGATAAGGCCTAACATGGAACGCGCTTTCCTAGAAGGTACCTGTTCACTCTTCTCTTGAAGATCCCCAGATTGTACTCGTCCAGGAACACAGACTCAGGAAGCATGTTCCAGTCCTTTGCGGTTCGAATGAAGAATGTTGAGTCGAACCCCTTTGTCCGGGTACGTGGAACGTCCACCATATAACGATGCCTAGAATCTGTGCGCCTCGACGATCGATAGAAAAACGGGGATAGCGGAATTAAGTTGTGCAATTCCGCAGCGCACTCTCCAAAGTGTATCCGATAAACTAGCTACTCTGCGGCGATGAGCGAGGCTCTGGAGCTTTTTGCTTACCAGATCATTGGCACGCCTATCTATCGCCTCAAGTTTCTCCAGCTGGTATTTAGCGGATCCATCGCAGAGGTGAGAGCAGTATTCCATGCATGAATGGACTTGTGCTTTATAAAGGTTGAGCAACTGTCCCGGACTGAAATACTGTCTCACCTTAGCCAGAATACCAAGCTTTTTTGAGGCAACTTGGGCTTTAGATTCGATTTACGAACTAAAGTTGAGAGTAGGCGTTAACGTGATACCAAGGATCTCGTGGTGGTCAGTTATCGGCACGGCCACACCCTAGAAAGACGGAGATAGATGGAACGGACTCCGTTTATCGGAGAATAGACACGCCTGGGTCTTAGTTGCATTAAACTTGACCAGATTAGCATCGCCCCAATCGGAGACTGCCTGTAAGGACAATCTGTGCCGTACTGGCCTGCGCACTGGATACGTAGCTCTCCAGAACAGTGCTATCATCTGCGTACCCATATATACCGGGCTTCAGCAGATTGTTAATGTGTAGCAGGAATAGAGTTGCGGAGAGAACTGATCCCTGAGGGACTCCGGCATTTATAGCCATTTGGTCGGATGAGCAGCCGTCGACGACTACTCTAATCGACCGGCCACTCAGAAAAATCTGAGATCTAGGCGCAGAGACCAGTAGGCAGACCATACGATGGAAGCTTGTCAATAAGACTATCATGCCAGACCCTGTCAAAGGCCTTCGAGATATCAAGGGAGACAGCTAGCATCCAAAAAAGGTTATGTCCCTGAGGGATAGAGGGAAAACACAGACTCAAACAAATGCTAGCTATTCAATTATTTAGCAGAATTTCATATATCATATACTTAGTTGATTTGTATAGTTACAACGTGTTTAATTTACTCCGTATTGGTACGGAGTCCCTTTTGAAAATAGACCATTTCCCATTTTGATAGGCAGTTCGTAAAAGGTGAACGAGTTCCGCTACGTTTAACTCGGGTGTTTGGTACCACTGCCTATATATTCTTACCGCAATAGCGTCAATGCTTGTTATTGCCGTGTTCCGGTTTGAAATGTAAGGTAGCCGGTAAACTTGTGCAAATGGTATTAACACCTCGTCACATGAATGGCAACGCACCATTAATATCTTTGATATATACAGGTGATGGCTGTCTCTTTGTATCAGGAGAACCATCTGCTTGTTTGTTATCTTATAACAAATATATATATATATATTTTTTTTTATATCATAAGATAGCAAACAAGCAGATGGGTCTCCTGATGGAAAGAGTCAACCATCGCCTATAGACACCAAAGATGTTAATGGTGCGTTGCTATCTTGTGGCGAGGTCTAATGCCACATGCATAAGTTTACCGGCTACCTTACCCTCCAAACCGGAACACGACAGCGACAAGCATTGACGTTATTGCGGCAGGAATAGGTAAGGCGGTGGTACCAGACCCGGGCGAGACAATGCAGAACTCTACCACCTAGTAGCCACGATGTTAGTGACTCGATAGCCAATCGGTCGCCTTTTACGACCTGCCTGGTAGAACGGCAGTTGGCCTATTCTTCAAAGGAGGCCGGGACCAACACGGCAAAAAATTAGAATATAAAGATGATTCTCCTGATAAATAATTATAGACATAAGAATCACTTGAAAGATTAGTCGAATGTAACCCCGAAGAAGGCAAATTATTTGCTTCTGATATGGCTGTTAGTCAACGATACTAATACTTAGAAATACATATATAAGTAATCAAAAATATATTTAAAAAAAAACACCTAACCGTCTACTATCACTAAACCCATCGATTGCGAATTCAGGGTCGCTCACCACTCGATTAATGGGACGGTCCTAATGAGAAAAAATAACCACCGTCAAAGACAAAACGAGCTTAATAGTAACTTAAATTTTTTATAAATCACTCAAGGAACTATAGAAAGAGATAGTCTATAGTATAGTATATAGATAATATATAGTATATAGATAGACCTTAGTCTATAGACACCAATATGTTAATTTGTGTTGGCCTAATATGACAGGTGTTATGCCACTTATATTTTACACATCCCACTTATATTTTAAGAATATCTTACCATTCAAATGCGAACACCACAGTGTTAAGTACTTACGCTATTGTGGAAGGAAAACATAATTCAAAGTTACCATACTTGGGTGAGACATTACAAAGTTCTACCATTAAATAATTACGACGGTACACATACTTGATCATTGCTTTGCCTATTACCAACTGACCAGTGGAAAGGAGAACTATAAAAGGAGTATGAACAAACACCATTGCCAAAGATGGAGAAAATTATTGAAAAAGAGTTGTATAAGCAGGCAGTGTATAAATTAAATAAAATTACGAAAGTTATTCGAAACACGCAAGTAATTCAGATGAGTTATAATTATGCGGCCACTTGATCGAGTACTGTAGATGTGACTTAATCTAGTACAGGTTTTCCTGCAGCACTTGATTCTTATATAACGAGACGATGGTTATGGTTTGCAATTTGTGGCATGAAAAAAAAAATTGTAAGAGGCCTCTATATGATCATGTGCACACCTTATCAATATTGCATATGTAACTCGTTCAAATTAATAGTTGTAAATGCGGCAGTACTTAACCTAAATAATAATCTGTTTTATAATATCTAAGTAAGTAAACATCATTACGCCGGTTTCCTCACGGGGTAGGCAGTGTGAAACATACGTCTAAAGACTTTCCTATTCATCAAGACTCACCAATTTGTCGGTTAGTGAGATGATGTTAATATAATATTAGCTGTGACCGCGACTTCGTCCGCATGGATAAATGTCTAAAACTAGCTTACGTTACATCAGCTATCTGCCAGGTTAGTCCCATCAAAATTATTCCAGCCGTTTCAGAAATTAGCCGGTACAAACAGACAGACAGACAAAAACTGTAAAAATGTTATACATCCATATGCATTTAGTAAAAAAGGCTATTTTAATATTACAAACAGACACTCCAATTCAATTTATTTGTATATAGATTTGTAGTGTCTTCAAAATCTTGCAATATACACACGTTTATATCTTAAGGATAATTTATTTTTCATGATTCTTGACTTGAGTATTTCTATGTATTGTTATCGTTGACTAACACCCATAACACAAGTAAATAATTTGCTTACTTTGGGGTTAGATCAGTCAGTGTAATTTGTCCCGTGAATATTTATTTATTTATTCTATTTTTGACGTGAAAATTATTGATATATTCTATTTTTGACGTGAAAAACAAGAAGGTTTATTTTGTACAAGTAGTATTGTTATGGAATCCCAGAATAAATCTAGAATTCTAAAAAAATATACGAAAACGTAAGTAATACAAGAGCTAGCGTTCGATTCTCAGTTTTCTACAAATTATTTTGATTGTTTAGTTTGTTATTAATTACACATTTAATCAGAAAATTCAGTTTTCTCATGAGAAGCTGGTGCTTTAGTATGTGTAGTTACTGAGAGATTATGTATTAATCGAAATATGATTTCTATGGTATAATCTCGTTATCGTGCTATTAAAAACTGTATGAGCACCTTGGAGGATTTTGTGTTACCACCCTGATGCTAACAAGAGCACAATTTTGCAACGTTGCATTACAATTTCTGTGTATCATTGGTTATTAATAAGAAATCAAACTTTAAGAAGAAAGTAATAAAAATCAAATTTGCAGTAAGTGCCTAATTATAAAAATTAAATTAATTAACCTAAGCACATAGTTTTATGTCCATCGTTAAAACATGCGTAGTGAGTGCGACGCGCAGCAGTGGGAGCGATGCTAGTGGGTGAGTGGGTGCCCAAATAGCTAGTTCGTACCAATATTATAAATTTAAAAATTTGTCTATATGTCCGTCTGTCTGTTACGTTTTCACGTCTAAGCCGCTGAACCAATTTTGATGTAATTTGGCATGAAAATATTCGATGGCCTGGGGTCAAACACACGCTACTTTTTTTCAAGCATCGATCCTTAGGGGCCATCCATAAATTACGTCACACGAATTCCATGATTTTTTGACCCCTCCCCCGTCATGTCACAGCTGGTCACATTTGTGAGACTCCCCCTTCCTAGTGTGATGTCACATATTTTACAATTTTACATTTTACATTAGAATGATGATCTCATTCGATTATTTTTTATATATACAGGTGTTTTTTTTTAATTTAGTGTTATAACTTATAATACTTACATATAAAATATTATATTATGAAAAAAATGTGATGTCTCAAAACTTGGAACCCCTACCCACCCCATGTCACGCAATTTCACACTTCTTCAACCCCCTCCCTTCCCCTTAACGTGTGGCGTAATTTATGGATGGCCTCTTAAGGGGATGAAAGTTTGTATAAAATAATATATATTGATGACTTTACTTGCGACCGAAGCTGCGCGGGTCAGCCAGTCTAAGCTAATGTTATAAAGAGAGGAGGATTGATTTATTGTTTGTTGGTTACATTAAACACGACCGATTTAAAAATTCTTTCACCTTTAAAAAACGACATTATCCAGGAGTGACACAGGCTACTTTTTTAGTGAGCAAACGAAAGTGATGATTTTTGTTAACGCGAACTATGTCGCAAGTAACAGCTAGTTTATTCCTTCGTTAAGAAAATACTAGAAAATTCTCTTTTGTTATTTGTGTAGAATTCCTAAGTTACCTCAGAGGTTACGTTGTTGAGTAAATTACGCGTTGCGCGTTATGTGCGAAAGACGATAATTGATAGATCGAATAATAGTTTTTATAACACGTTACGGAGCAGCCACTACAATGCAAATTAAAGTTACATTAGACATGAAGTATTTAATCTGTAAATGTCGATTTTGAACACAGCTGTTTCGAATGGTGCGCTTAAGACAAGTTATCAATCGACTTCCCAAAACCTTCACATTCAATTTGTCGGAATCCGTTTTTTTAATATTAACCGATTACTCAAGGCGTCTGAACCGATTTAAAAATTATTTTTTGTTTCAAAAAGTGTACGAGCCCCAAGATTCCATTTTAATTTGGTTTCAGGGATACAGGAAATGGAAAGTCGGTTGTTTGCAGTTTGACTGCGTTTAAATAATTGGAGACTTTATAACGATTTATCAACTATTTTTAGCGATAACTCTTCTCTCTCTTCTGAGGCACGCGAGGGGTAAAATATCACGCGCCAGACTCCGAGCTACAACTGAGAACTTGAATTTTCGAGAAAAACCTCGAAAAAACCTCAACAACACTTTTGCCTGACTCGAAGATTGAACCAAGGATCTCATGGTTTCACACGAATAGGCTAACCCCTAAATTACGAAGCAGTTGTTTAGTACAAAACTAGTTATTTTTTTACTCTCCGTTTGCTAATATAGTTCTTAGTCTAATAGATAACTTGCTTGACTGAAATCGTTATAATCAGTCTGCTCAACTCAGATCACGAGGTACCGGTTTCGATTCCTGGAGAAACGTGTTATTAGGTTATTCATTTTTATTTATAAATATCTGAATAGCATCCCGGAAAAGCACGTAGCGCCTTTAGTAACAGTTAGTGACGTTTGGCTTGAAACTGTATGGCGAAATGGTAATGTCACATGCATAAGCGGTCAATTCACAAGGGAGACATGCCCGCGGGCAAGTCTGCAGACATGCCCGCGGGCAAGTCTGAAGACATGCCCGCCGGCTTTTGCTACTATAGGTCTATGCAAATGTCTGTCAAGTGTATTACCGACGCTAGCGGCCCGGCCTATAGCAACAAAGTCCGGCGGGCATGTCTGCAGACTTGCCCGCGGGCATGTTTGTCTAGTGAATTCCCGCTTAAGTTTACCGGCTACCTTACGCTCTAAACCAAAACACCACAGTTGCAAGCATTGATAGTGTTGTGGCAGGAATAGGAATAGGCTATAGGCGTCGCTACCTTCGTGATTACTAGGTGGTCGAGTTTTGTAACGTCTCGCCCTGGTATTTAGTACCACTCCCTTACCTATTCCTACCGCAACAGCTACAATGCTTGTCATTTCTTGTGTTCCGGTTGGGAGGGTATGGTAGCCGGTAGTCTTATGCATGTGGCATTGTCATTTCGCCACACGGATAGCAACGCATTATTAACATCTTGGGTGGCGATGGTTTCTCTTTCCATAAAGGTCTTAATAATCTTCTTGTTTGCTATATGATGTAAAAAAAACCTGGCAGAATGACAGATGATCTTTATGAATGCCCCGACCTACGCGGGCATAACTGCTCAAAACACGTTTAGTTAATTAAGCTAATTATTTTCTTATATTATGAGGGTTTAATTATATTAATGTACAATCGTATATGTGTATATACGGGAAGATTTTTTCTGGTAAGGTAAGCCTGACTATCAACAGTCATAACATTTCATTGCGTTACGTAGGAACGTAGTCAGATAAAAATATATCTTATAATCATCGCTCAATAAAAAATAATACACTTGTCTAGTACTTTTATATTGTCATTAAATTCTTTTTTCGTGTTAGGTGCGTAGTTAAATAAAAATCATAACTACTATGCTACTACTCTATGTTAATCTATAGAACGTGAATGGCCATAATTTTAGGCATACGCACAGAGTTGTATTTTACACCACCTAGATACATTTTACCGTATTCATGATTAACTTCCGCGTTTCGGGTCAATAGCTCTGACGTAACACCAACAAATGAGGTTTAAAATACATTAGCCATCTTGCTTCGTTTAAATATTTGCAGAACATATCGCTTACACGTGTTCGCTTTCCAATAGTGGAATGCAAATGAACGGAAGTATTTTTGAATAAATTATGACTGGACAATTAATTACAATGGAGTAAAAGTTTAATCGACAAAATTTACAACTAAAAAAGTTAATAATTTATCTCTTTTTACAAGATAACGTAACACAATGTGGGTAACAATTTTAAAAGTTTATAGAAGTATTTTTATTATATTTATTTACACTTTATTGTAAACAAAATTATTAAATAACACATAATATTACGAACGATAAAAGGCGAGCCTATCTATTGGTGAGATTTTTCCTAACACAGGTATTTACATATTTAAAGGAGTGCCCCCACCACTAATTCATTTCATTTCATTATTAGCTAACCCGCAAGAACAAGACAGAAAACAAACATAAACCAAATAATTTATATATATATATGTATATATATATATATGTATATATATATATATATATATATATATATATATATATATATATATATATATATATATATATATATATATATATATATATATATATATATATATATATATATATATATATAAAGTATAATTTAATAAGTATCTGTGTTGCACACACGTACGCTTATCCCTATTCGAAATCGAATCCAAGGCCTGTCGATTCACCAAAATACGTTCCTATTTAGTTAATATTCCAGTTTGTTAAACGAGTTCCAGCTTAGAAATAAAGTTTCGTTGCAAATGCATGAAGGACGCCTTACAACACCCTTTAAAGTATAAATTTATGCACATAATATATTTCTGTCAGACTAGTTGCAGCGATAGGTAGGTACTTAAAATATTTATTAGTCACAGGATTGTACAAACATTTTTTGAATAGTATTTTTATGTATGTACAATTAGCTGCGCTCTACAGTCCACTGCATCATAAAATTTGCGAATACTACGGGAATAACTTATGTTTTCAGTATAAAAAGAATTGTGTTATGTGAATTATGTTATGTAATGTGCGTGCTATTCCAGACAATCATATACAATATAATCGGTTCAGCCATTTTGCGTGAAAGAGTAACAAATATCCATCCATCCATCTTCAACTTTCGCATTAATAATATTAGTAGGGTAGGATACGACTAATAGGAAATATCAAAAATAAAAAATTAAAAACTGTTACGCCAATTGCTACCAAACTACTCAGAGTCTATAGATTGCTTAAATTTTATTTTACATTTTTTTATGGAAGAGGGGGCAAACAAGTAGCAGATGCACCTGATATTAAATGATCACCGCCGCCCATGGACATCCGCAATACCAGTGGTGTTGCAGTTACGTTGCCGACCTTTTAAAAATGAGTAAGCTCTTTTACATTACTTCGAAATACTATTTTTATATGATATTAGCTGTCGCTCGCGGGTCGGTTTATATTTTGTATGGTGGTAAATAATTAAATAATCATTCACAAAACTAACCTCCTCGCTTTGATGATTCCCACTTTCCGTTGGGAGGTGTACCTTTCCAGTTGCATATAAAGTACATCAAGCCGGTATATCAATCCACTTGCGTGAAAAGTTTCTCTAATTTCCTTGAATTAATAACAAAAATTGTAAACAAATGTTGGAAACCGTGTTTCCGTTTTTGGCGGTAAACATCAAATAATACACTTGTTGCAGATATTAATGTCCGCTGCTTGAACTAATGCATCAATCGAGTTGTTAATTGATTTAAAACGCATACGAACCGTACTATAGGACTCAAGTGATGAAAATTATAAACATAAAAATATGAAGAAGGCTATCAGTGATGCGAACGAAAATTACGTAACGAAGAAAAATTAAAAATTTTCTTTCATACGATAAAAGTTTCTGATTTGTCCATCAATAATGCAACCTGCTAACAATCACCATCATCACCATCTCTTCTCAAATCATTTAATAGTTCAACCGCTCCAAGTTCTTTTCTTCCTTTTAGGCTTGGTCGTACCCAATACATATACTTCTGTTTCTTTTTGCATAAAATAATAAATACTGCAGCTGCCTGCATAATGTCACCGTCGTTCGGAGACATTTTGCCGTGGAGTATCTTGTTATTAACTAAAATGTTTTTCAACTTTTTGGCAACTCGGTGTAGATACAACGAAAACAAAAGTTGTCGATTTTCTGAAGAGTTGGAAATAGTTGGAAACAATGAAATTGCCAACAATTTTGGTAGAAACGCACTTTATTATATCGTTCGAAAATTTCGATTTTAGAATACACGATAGTCGTCGTTATGTATATGATTTTTCTTTATCGATTTCGGTATTTATTATTTTTTATTCCGATATTTATGGTTTTTCAAAATGAATCGATAATCGATAAATAACCGATTATCGGTTATCGGTTTGCATGCCCTATTGCTATCAAGCATACAAAAGTACAAATCTTCTCCCTTTATGTTAGTGTAGAAGTAGATTTTATTTTGTCGGTCTAAATAGTCTAATGCGTAGTCAAGTCTACTCAATAATGACCAACATGACTCCTGTGCAGTTTCATCAGTTATTAGAAATAATATGTTATTAGAAAAAAATTTACCGTGAAAGTTTGTAGTGATCTTTATATTTCAATCACGCCAAACCGGCTAAACGGATTTGGATGTAATTGTGCTTAGAGATTATAGCTTGGAATAGCCTTAGGCTTAGGATTCCCATGTGTCCAGCTTTAGTCGGGTCGCATCCAAATACTTATGGGTCCGAACTTTGTTAGGCTATTTTAAAGAACCGAGCGAGGTAATGCCGAACTCTAATATTTTATAATATTTAGTTATTAAAGAAGATAATGTCCGGCTTGTAAGGCAAAATGTTTAACCTTATACTGTATAGCTAGGTTTTTATTTTAAGAGATGGCAACCTTGAATAGGCTACTTTTTATGCCGGAAAAATACATTGTGTCCGTAAGATAGAAAACATAATGCAGTGCTCTTTACATAAATTTCATCACGCGTTCCATTTCAACTAAACGTTCAAGAACGTTTCGGTTCACCAGGGTTTACCGGTTTGTCCGGTTAATACTTACTTATTAAACCGATTTTTGAACGAACCGGGACCAAAAATTTACGCGGTTATTTGAAACATTGGGATGTTAACATAACACAATC
Organism: Apodemia mormo; assembly: GCA_036924255.1. Classification (NCBI taxonomy): domain Eukaryota; kingdom Metazoa; phylum Arthropoda; class Insecta; order Lepidoptera; family Riodinidae; genus Apodemia; species Apodemia mormo. Next base: position 17,426,558 of record JAUPFN010000011.1, on the reverse strand, counting down.
AAACTCCGAAAACTAATGATTATTTAGCATTAAAAAAAACTTTTCCTGATCGGAAAATCAAAACCTATTTGGCTCAGTTTATGCCGAGGATTAACTAGAGTGGATTTAAAAAATTAAGTAACTAAAACAAACGGTGAGACTAGTATAAAAAATTAAGTATCTAAGAAAACTTATCATTAAATTGCTTATAAAACCTGCATTCAAACATTTATTTAGTCTATAAAACATTTAAAGTTAACACCTAGATACAACATTCACCTAATTATTTCAAAATATACTAGATTTATCTTGTTTTCATGTAGGTAATTATTTATGTCCAGCTGGCCATATGTGACAGCCTGGTGACATACTTCGTGACATAACAGCTATTAATGTACCTAATTGACATAATTGACGTGTATAGATTTATTCATATTTACCCCGTGATGACCTTTTTTTTTTTTTTTTTTTATCATAAGATAGCAAACAAGCAAATGGGTCTCCTGATGGAAAGAGTCAAACATCGCCTATAGACACCAAATATGTTAATGGTGCGTTGCTATCTTGTGGCGAGGTCTAATGCCACATGCATAAGTTTACCGGCTACCTTACCCTCCAAACCGGAACACGACAGCGATAAGCACTGACGCTATTGCGGCAGGAATAGGTAAGGCGGTGGTACCAGACCCGGGCGAGACAATGCGGAACTCTACCACCTAGTAGCCACGATGGTAGTGACTCGATAGCCAATCGGTTGCCTTTTACGACCTGCCTGGCAGAACGGCAGTTGGCCTATTCTACAAAGGAGGCCGGGACCAACACGGCGAACCTGAACCTGGAATCATTTTGAAGAATAAATCAACTGTCAAGCATTTCGTAAAACAGAGGGCTAATCATGTCCCTATACTACTAACTAGGAAGTAGAATTCTGCAATATCTCGCTCAAGTTGGTCAAAAACATCGTCAGTAGACACAATATGTTAATGGTGCGTTGCTGTATTACCATATGCATAGGTATACCGACTACCTACCAGCTACCTGACTGACTTGGTTAAATAATTGCAATTTGCAGTGCTGTATCGAATGTACGATTCGCGTCATGTAAAACCTTGACGAGTTTACTACACTTTTTACTAAGGAGTTGACATTGAGTCAATTTTTTTCAATGTTAAACCAGCCAGTAGCTATAATAAAACATATTGGTAATATTTTATTTAAATTCACAATTTATCATAAGTTAATTTTTTTGTTTTGTTTAAATTTATGTAAAAAATTATGCGAATTTGTGTTAAAAAATTATGCGAATCCATACTTAGGTAATAGTATAAATGCGAAAATCTGTCTGTCTGTCTCTTATGCTTTTAAGACTTAACTATTGAACTGATTTTGAGGAAATTTAGAATGAAAATAGTTGAGGATTCCCACGTGTTGGCTCTCGCCCTCTTGGAAGAGGGCGAGAACCAACTGCTGTTCTCCCGGGCAGTTCGTAAGAGGCGAACGCTTGGCTATGCAAGTCATATTAATCGTATCTTCTTTAATATGTGATCACCAGCAGACACTGAGCTGTTATTAAGGTTTTACTAGGTGGTAGAATTCTGCATTCTCTCGCCCGGGTCTGGTTCCATCACCATATCTTTTCCTGCTGCAATAGCGTCAGTGTTTGTCACTGTCGGAATCCAGTTTTGGGGGTAGGTAAGGTAAACTCATTGTATTAAGAGTCATTAAGAGTGCCATTTGTTTGTTTGCTATCTTATGATATAAAAAAACTTAACCACTAAACTAATTTTGGTGTAATTTAGCATAACCACTAAACTAATTTTGGTGTAATTTGGCATGGAGATAGATCAAGATCCGAGGTCAAATATAGGCTTTAAAACTATATCGACGACACGTTAATCTACTAGCAGGCGAAGCTGCGCTGGTAAACTAGTTACAAACAATATCAATCACCATTAATTATAATTAATGAAGATTGATCTAATTAGATATTGTAATATACGAGAGTCTACTGCCTTGTTGGACGTTGGTCCAGTGTATTTGTACCGAACGGGGTAATCACCCCCGCGGTGGTAATTTCAGCTATTTTATGGTGGTAGCGCAGTTGCTACCTAGGATAAATGAATAGAAAATAAAATTGAAAAACAGTATCAGCCTTCACACTAACTAACAAATTTTATGTGTGCCAAAGTAATTTATTAACTAGCTGTGCCCGCGATATCGTCCGCGTGGAAAATTTGTAAAGACAGTCCAGGGGTTTTGCCCGCATAGTTCCCGTTTCCGTGGGATTTCCGGAATAAAAACTATCCTGTCCTTTTTCGGACTCAAAATATCCTTGTACCAAATTTCATCCAATCCATTCAGTGGTTTAGGTGTGATGAAGAAAAAGACAGACAGAGTTACTTTCGAATTTATAATATTAGTGTGGATTACGTGTTTAATTAATTAATTAATCAATTAATTATTAAATGATTAATTAATTGTAAACGTGTAATGACTTACAAACTAACTTTTTAATGAATAAAGATACATGTATTTGCTTGAAATCATTTTAAGTTGGGGGAAAAGTCCATTTTCCTACATAGGTCATATGGGTAACAATATAGAAATGGTAAGTTACCACTGAACTGGTCTGGTAACAAACTACCACTGTTCGGGTAAAATGTATTCCACGAAACACATTTTCATGTAAAATGTTGCTTAGATCATATGGCTCACACTGTCAAAATCTTATTAGCCCCCCAATTCATGTAACAAAATATTAATCGAGTCAAGGCACTTAGTGCTCTTACACACAATATAACGTCGCGTCGTGCCACGACCGCAACGCGGCATAATATGTAAAAAAATATGTCAGAGCCCTAAACGCTTCGACTTTCCTCGTATTGGTCTCGGGCTCCCTTGAAGAATAGGCCAACTGCCGTTCTGCCAGGCAGGTCATAAAAGGCGATCGATTGGCTATGCGAGTCACTACCATCGTGGCTACTAGGTGGTAGAGTTCTGCATTGATTTGCCCGGGTCTGGTACTACCGCCTTAGCTATTCCTGCCGCAATAGCGTCAGTGCTGGTCATTGCCGTGTTCTGGTTTGGAAGGTAAGGTAGCGAGCCGGTAAACTTGTGCATGTGGCATTACACCTCGCCACCAGATAGCAACGCACCATTAACAACTTTGGTGGCTATAGGCGATGGTTGACTCTTTCCGTCAGGAGACCCACCTGCTTGTTTGCTATTTTATGATGTGAAAAAAACTCTCTACTGACGTTTTGTTACGTGAATCGGGCCCCAGATATCTTGTAGAGCCAAACTTCTAACCCTAACTACTTTACAAACTCTACACATTAGTCAAAATTTGTGGCTTTGCCGTTTGTAATTATGTATTTTAAATTTATTTAGTTTTAGCTATTTTTAATCCACTTAATTGTAACCAAGTAACAATATTACAATTTACGACAGGAAATGGGAAGTACGCTACGCCAGCGTAAAGCAAGGTCAGTGTTTAATTTTTTGTCAAATAAACATTTACTTATTGATACAACCAAGTAATAGTAGAATGATTATAGATAAGAAGTTGCTTATCGCATGTTTGGCGGATACGAACTAAAGAGGAAAAATTTTTCGCACTATCCGACCTAAATTGACTATAGTGCGTTGTGGCTATGCATTAGTTTAGTCCGGGTTACAAATAAGAGAGAGACAGAGAGGCGAGAGAGAGACAGAGAGAGAAGGTACCTTAACGGTGTGCTTAAGCTGTGTGTTTCGAAATAGCTTTATCTCCAATCTTTCATTGTTCTTATTCTTTAATAATAATCTAATATTATGAAGAGGAAAGAGTTGACTGTCTGTAAGTTTATCTATACAAATAAATAAAATTGGAGTATCTGTAATATAAAACCTTTTTTTACTAAATGCATATGTATGTATACACGGTACATATACCAAAATAACATTTTTTACCTTTTTTGTCTGCCTGCCTGTATGTCTGTCTGTTTATTCCAGCTAATCTCTAGGACGGCTGGACCGATTTTGACGGGACTTTCACTGGCAGATAGCTGATGTGACAAGGAGTAACTTAGGCTACATTTATTTTCGAAATTTTCCACACGGATGAAGTCGTAACGAAAAACTCAAAAACTACTGGACCCATTTAAGTAAATATTTTACCTAGAACGTTAGACTGTCTTATATTTTTTTATGCGAACGAAGTTGGGGTAAGAATCGAAAAGTTTTTGTAGAAAAGCTGTAACAGTAAAAATGAATATTGGTAATTACGTCAGCATGATGACATGGAGGATATCGGACCCTCTCATCCCCCATGCCATCAAAAATAAACAAAGCCAATAACCCTCTGCCCTTATTTAGTGCGTACGTAATATTAGCGACAAGCTATCAATTATTTTGTCACCAGTAATTCATACTTGAATGACCCCTACTCATTTCGTTTCATATAAGTTTGGTAACCGATGCAGAACTCTACCACCTAGTAGTCACGATAGTAGTGACGCAAATAGCCACTCAGTCGCCTTTTACGACCTGCCTGGCAGAACGGCAGTTGGCCTATTCTTCAAAGGAGCCCGGGACCAACACGTACATTCATTTGTAATAAAATTGATGAAATCAGATGATTACGAAAATTCTTTTACCATTGTTTATTGTAGATTTATAAATTATACCTCAAAATATTAATTACCATTATTTATTATAGATTTATAAATTATTCCTCTAAATATTAAGTTAAAATTTTATTAAATAAATATAATTTCACTTGTTCCATTTCGGAGTAGACATAATAAATTGAACCTTACGTTGTTTTTCAGTTAAGACGATAATAGTACACTAGGTTATAGAAAAAAACCAATCACACCTGTCCTATTTGGGAATCAAATCCGACACCTCGTGATCTGTATCGAATCGGCTAACCACCAGACCAATCATTAGCTTAAGTGAAATAACAATAGAAACATGCACAGGCTCCGATAAAGATATTAACAAGCTATTACGACGGGCGTGACATTGTAATCTATGACGTGACATTCTATACTGTGGGAACTAAGACCAAGGCGGCGAATGCAAAAACGTTTCCACGCTCGGCGGCTAATGAACAATCATGGAAACAACAGACGCCCTTTATTCAATCAAATCAAAGATAGTATAATTTAATATTTAACACAATTAGAGTCGCCTCGATGAACACGCACGACTAGGTATAGTTAAGTTCGACTGAAGATTATGAGGTCTTGAATTCAAGCTTAAACGAAACTTGTTTTAGATCGTTTTCTATTTAGAAAAAAACCTTTATAGCAGCTTAGTGTCTGCTGGTTATTAAATATTAAAGAAGATACAGGCTAAGGGTCCAATTCCTCGGATCTATTGTAAGGTGATACATGGTGAACGGGTACCTTCAAAGAAACTGCAAAGAAACCTGCATTACTTATGTCATTTAATTATTTTATATTTATTTTTAACAAATACTTATTTTGTTTAAATATTTGCACACCATACATTGGTAGAATATGTTGGTAACTTAATTTATTTTTAACAACTTGTAACCATTGATATAAAAAACCCAAGATACACAATCAGTGTATCAAAAACGTCCTCCAAAAATAAGCGCACAATTTTAAATTGTGCGATCATTTCGAATAGAATCGCGTCGGTCGCGACATTGTCAATTTTATTTCCTTTCGTACATTGCTTGTAAAAACAACTATAAGTCTTGCACTTAAGGTTGGATATGCAAAGACATATGTTTTTGCCATATCTATAACTACTTAAATGAAATTAGGGACACTTTTGAGTGTCAGTTTTGTTCGGGACTGTGCATCTAGGGTTTTTTATATCAATGCTTGTAACACCCATATTCTTGCAAATAAATATTTTTCTTTCTTTCTTTCTTGTACAAGAATTCAGAGAGTAGTATGTAAATAATTAGGTATATTTAAATGCCTGACTGACGGTTCTTTATATTTTATAGTCGTATATTTTATCAGGGTCAGAAAAAGCAGACTAGTAAGTAGGAGAACAGCGTTATGTATTGATGATTGATAGCCGAAAAAATGTAGTGGGTTATACTATAGCGGTACCACGGCGTGGCCGTCTAGTATTTCTAGTATTCACAATGGAAGTAACTGATGAAGCTTTTGAGGCTTCTTCAAAAATGCAGGTATAAAAATGTCCCAGTCTTAGTAATAGACACAAATTAACACGTAGGAAGGTACTAATAACATCAACATAATATATTAATTTAATGATTCAGGTGCTATTAAGCGGAAATTCGTAACTCAATAAAGGAGCTATCACAATAATTGTTAAATGTTAATTATTAACATCTTCCCAATATTTGTATATTCCCCATCCCAATATTTGTAGGTAAAACATGTTAATTATTAACATCTTTCCAATATTTTGTACATTACATTGTATTGTTTATTGCCGCACAAGATGAATTTAATAATAAGTCAAAATTAAAAACAAATATTTATCTACTCATGTTCATTTCTAAATAACTATCCTTCGTCATAATAATAAAGTAATTATAAATTGAGATAACTGGTTCTATGAGGAGATAATGATAGCAAGGAACTTTGAGTTGCTCTTTTACGTGAGGGAAAAGTTTGTACCCCTTTTTAGACGATTGCGCCTACAGCGGAGAATGAAATCTCGCACAGTTAAAGTTACATTGCGAAGGACAGCAGAAACATAACATTTTTAAATAAAATGCATTAGAAATACACTAAATTAGTACAGATAAACATTACACACTACGTTCATGCGACATACATGATAATATACACACGTGTATATATACTTAAACTTGTTATTTTCTTTACGGCTAAAATCAGTTATCAACCTTAAAAGGGGTTTTATTGTTTAGTCTAGAGTCGAATTTCGGCCACAGGTGATCGTTAGTTTGTATACAATGAATATAACGCCTAATATAAAGTACGTTAAGGACAATATCTGATTACATTAACAACACTAAAATTTGTATAAATAGATAAAAATAGATAAAAATATTGAATATTATTTCCTTGGAGCATAATATGATTTCCCTATATGTAAATTATGTTAAACAAGTTGTAAGAGCAACATTAATGCATCGTGTGTTGTGTAAAGTGTGTAATGTTTGTAAGGCTACGAAGTAATGTTCACACCTCCTTGTCATCTAGTCCACACGTAGGCTGTTAAAATTAGTTTTGTGACTGACGTTAATAACAATGTTTAAGATTTGTACTTATTAGCGCATTAGTGTAGGACCTATGTGGTAACAAATCGTTTATTGTTGCTTGATTATGTGACTGACGTTAACAGGAATGCGCTTACTCGCGAATTGGCTTAGGTGGTAAGAAGTCGTTTATCACTGGTTAGTCTTTTACGAGGATTTTAGTAGAATGACATAAGAAGGCCAGATAACAATGACAAAAATTCTAAATTGTAGATTATAAAAACCAGTTAAGTGTGAGCTGGACTCGCATATCGAGGCCAATTCCGTGTAAACTTGTAGGTAACCTTAGCTACACATAGAAGTACGCGAGGTTTTGATTTCCTTGTAAAATTGCAAAATATGCGACCTAAACGGTTATATTTTTAACCGTATTTTTGTGTTGAAACTAAAATTTACGGTCTTCAGTCTAAAAATCTACAGTCTATCTTTTAAACTACTCTACTCCATATTCATAACTTTCTTCATGCAAACACGCCCATTTCGGAGGCTCTTCGACACCACCCGTCCAATTTGACTATGGTACGTCAGTCTTAGTCTCCTCGGTACCTTCATCTATCCATATTCGCATTGTATATATGTTAAGTTAATCGTTCATCTGCCATTCTTTCAATGTATCTAAACCAACTGAGCATGCCCTTTATCATTTTTACACTGATACTGACTTTCAAACCCAATTTCTTTCTCACCTCGATATTACGAACGCGATCCACGAGTGTTACACAACATATTCTCGTAACGTTCTCATTTCGACTCCGTTAATTCTACTTTCATGCTCTTTCTGACGTACCCAGCTCTCACTTCAATACAGTAGCGTTGGAACAGGCACAGAGTTATGCAGGACAAGGCGGGTACCCCGGCTAAGGATAGTGCTTTGAAGTAGTTTTCCTAATGTTCAATTCATTTTTTTTTTTGAAATATTTGTTTAAATCCAAGGAAGGTTTTTATTGAGAAAAAAAATGGAAACATTGTGAGGAAAACACAGACCACATTTATGTGGTCTGTGGAGGAAAATAATAAATACAACACTTTTGAATTATATTTATTCCTACAGAAACAGTTTTTAGCGGATAAACATTTTAACGATTTTATATCTGTACTAAGACGGTACGAAGTTCGCCGGTTCAGCTAGTTATGCAGAAACGATAATAATCACAATTTATTTCTCTTACTTAAAATAGTTACAGCGCTGGCCCTGATGTAAAGCAAGAAGAGCGATCGCTCCAGGCATCAAGCACCAAGAAGCGGTAAAATGCCAAATCCGGAAAACAATTGAGAGCAAATAACATTTTACATAAACGACGTATGGGTACTTTATATACTTACTTGTTTTGTTGTACCATACTTCTATTGTTTGTAAATAATGAAAATTTTGACCAAAGCTTGCACTACCCTAATAAATGGCTGGCTCTGAACAGTTGTATAAATGTTAATAATCATAGTTTAACAGTTTATAACATAAAAAAGTTTCAACTCTTTGTTGTAATACTTATGAGAACATTACAAGTAGGAAATGTAAAACACCAAGGTCAGCATATTTCACGTTCTAATTACTTCGAATCAGTATTAATTCAAAATATATTAACATACCAAAACATTGTAACCCCTATTTCGGAAGAGACGTCTCCGAATATTTTTATAATCGAGGTCAATTTTGCAAGTGCTGGATGCAATAACGATAAATTGCAAGGTATATTTGAGGTAAAAGAATCGTACGATCTTTTGTGTAACCAATATCTTGAAGATTTTAAAGAAATTGCGGGGATAATAATTCAAATCCATAGTTATGTTATAAATGTGAATGTCCGTATGTTACGTTTTTATGACAAAGCCGCTGAACCGATTTTAATAAAATTTGACATGGAGATAGTTGAAAATTCGGGGTAAAAATAAGCTAACTTTTTTTTAAAATGTTGATTTTTTAAGGGGCTAATAGTTTGTATAGAAAATGTTGAAACATATTAATCAACTCGCGGACGAAGCAGCACGGGTCATTTACTAGCGTAAATGGTATAAAGGAAAAACGTATTCTTTTTAGTTTTCCTTGTAATGAGTTAACTCTAAGTCACATTAATTAACAAAATTGAATATAATGTCATATACATTTTTAGGGTAGCACACAAGCAGATGGCTTTCCTGATGGAAAGAGAGAACTACCGACTATAAACACCAAAGATGTTAAATGGTGCGTTACTATTCGTGTGACGAGGTGTTAATCCACTTGCATGCCACGAGCATTGACACTGTTGCAGTAGGAATAGGTAAAGAGGTGGGTACAATACTAGTTCAAATACAGTCACGTTAAAACTTTTCTTTATTAAGTTGTTAAGTTTTCCTTAGCACGGTATAAGTACTAAACCACATAATATATAGATTGACTGGAAAAAAACTGTACATACTGACGAAGGTTGTTCAATACTCGATTATGATACCAAATATGTAAAAAAATGGTTCGTAAGTTTTGATTTAACAAGTACTGACATAGAGAGAGACAGACAGACAGACAGCTTTACTTTCGCATTTATAGCGAAAGTAACGTTGTCTGTCTGTCTGTCTCTTCTTTACGCCTAAACCACTATACCGATTGGGATGAAATTTCGTACAAAGATAGTTTGAGACGTGAGAAAGGATATTGAATAGTTTTTATCTCTAAAATCCTACGGGAACAGGAGCTATGCGGATAAAACCCAATATTTTTTATTTCATAAATTTTTCAACACGTACGAAGTTGCGGGCACAGCAGTTACCAAATATATGGATATCAAAGTTCATTTTACAGCTATTTGCGAAACTCGTGACTACCCTCGTTAGCGCGCCGCTATCACCCACGCAATGACCATACTATTTGAATGTTACTACACTAATTTCGTTGAGTTTACTATGTAGTTAAGCAATATTCTCTTTTTATTGGTTACATATGACCATTACCAATCGTGTCCTTCATTGAGTAGTCTTTTGCCAGTCAATCTGTATAGTTATAAAATAAATTGCAAATTTTTGCAATAACACATCCTTACGTAAATTATTTTAAGGGGAACAAATTCTTATGCATGCTTCGTATTGATTGAAAAATAAATCAAACGCCTGCTAAGCATTTCGTAAAAAGCGAGTGTATGCCAATACGTGTCGCCACTAAAGAGACTTCTAACTAGGGGATGCAGTTCTGCAAGATCTCGATCAGGTTTTGGTATAACATCTTAAGCAATATCTTGATTTTCGCTGTCTTGTTCCGGTTTTGAGGGTAAAGAAGCCGATAAACTTCTGCATATGGCATTCCAACCCCGCCACACGGATAGCAATGCCCTACTATATTTTCTGGTGATGGTTATCTCTTTATATCAGGAGAACTACCTGCTAGCTTGATATCCAATAAAATAAATAATAAAAGGCAGATAATTAGATTCGTTATACACATGGAACACAGAAAACAAGTTTTCTTTGTTTCATGGTTATACATCACGACCTGCCTGGGTTGACTTGCTTATTTTTATATCCTGACTGCGTGCTCATTTTTCATTCTATTTGCATGTCAGTTCCAATTTGAAAATACCTTTTATAGCCGCATATTGTATAAACTGGTTAAAAATAAAAATATTTAATCAAAATGCTGTGCTTTCAACATATCTTACAAAACATCTCATAGAATACGTTGATTGTAACACTATAAGTAAACTTAAGAATTGTAATAAAATCTAATTACGGTATAATAATGTGGATCAGATAATGCAGTGCGGGCAGTTCTGCAGCGGTGACAGTCGCGTCGTGTCGACCTACTTGACGGTTGCAACAGAACCCGGCAAGCCTAGAAGGGGTTCACCGCTCTACTGTCCACACTACCTTCCCATTAAATAACCAGTGTCCATAACAGCATAAATAAACAAACGATAAAGTAAACTCTGTTAACTAGTATTTAGAACGTTTCATAAATGGTATAGCGTTGAATTTAATTAGATATTATAAATATTCATTACATGTCTGTATATATAACTCAGGTACATTTCATTGAGAAAAATGGTAATCGAAAAGAATTGACCTGGGGCTCTGCATTCTTTGTAATCTTTCTTGTATTGGAAATTTCATCTATTATTTTACTTCTAATTGAAAAAAATTTTTTTTTTTATTGTAATTCAGGACATTTTTGTGCAGCAACATATTTAATGTACCTAACACATTTTTTCATTTATCATCTGAGTGCCTCTTCTGCTATAAAAAGTATCCCTTGTTAGGTCTATGCAAAGTAAAACGCATCAACATATTCGATTAGTCATTAAAATATAATTAACAAATTAAATAGCCTAAGAAGCATAACATCATGAGGTCATCACAATTTATAACCTAATTATTTGATTTATATAATTTTTTTAAATTTAATTTATATAACACAATTGAGCCCTAAATCCCTGCTCTAATTTTTTTATCCCACAACATATAGGTGAGTTAGGTATCCTACACACTTAAAGAGATTTTGTGCTATCAGGTCAATCTTCAAGATTATTTTGTCCTTATATAGTCTTCGGAATATGAGAATGCCAAATATTACATCGAATCAAACAGAAAAGAGCTGACGTTCGGCTAAACATTTTCATGAACAAATGTATTCACGATTAAATCACTTTTTAAAATAAATATTAAATAAAATTTGGTCCGTCCTTTTAAAAGATATTACGGTACAGATAAACAGGTTTAAAGGTACATACGTCAAACTTATAAAATCCTTCGTTTTGCTATGGGGGTTAAAATTGATTTAAAATATCATACCAAAATTTGTTAGTATCACTTGAAAATCGCTTTACACTCGATTTTGTTAATAATAATATATTTTTAAAGATAATTTTAACTTTATTTTAACACTTATTAGTTTTAATGAGATATGATAAAATAGGATGAAAATTTAAATAGCCTAAGCTATTGAAACTTTCATCCAAGTTCTCTTATTGTAATACACAACATAATAATCAATAACTACTGTACGCCATGGTGCAAAGATGCTCTCATATGAAATCAATTCCAAGATGTTTCGAATTTAATTTTAATTAACAATCAATCTATTGTCAACACAGTTTTAAGGCTAATCACCAAATTTTATTTGTATACTCATTGAAAATTGGTAACAAGTTATAAAGTAGGTACTTCAATACGTATATTTTCAAAAAACATATTATTACAAATGCACGAATATGCCTTAAATTTCAAAGATGGTAATAATATACTAGAACTAATTTTAGTGTGGACATAGAACAAGTAGTAAATAAAGCATTGGCACTGTCACATTGGCACTAATCAATTTCTCATGCAATATTATATTTAATTAAACTCTATTGTACATTGCATATTATGTGTTTTAGCACTCCGTGCTTAAGACACGAATCAGTTTCTAATGCAATGTTTTAATGTTTTATTTATTGAAACTGTATTGTATTATACGTATGTGTTTCAACACGAACCCCGTGTGTATATATATATATATATATATATATATATATATATATATATATATATATATATATATATATATATATATATATATATAATATAAAATGCGGACTGACATTTGAGCCCCCACTAAAATTTGTATGTTGTTAGATAGCACACAAGCCGATGGTTCACCTGATGGAAAAAGAAACCATAGATTATAGACACCAAAGATGTTAATAGTGTGTTGCTATCCGTGTGGCGGGTTGGCAATATCACATGCATAAGTCTGCTGCTTACCTTACCCTCCAAACCAGAACACGACAATGGCAAGCATTGATGCTATTGCGACAGGAATAGATAAAGCGGTGGTATCGTATTACCTATTCCTGTCGCAATATAGGGCGAGACATTGCAGAATTTTACCACCTAGTAGTCACGTTGGTAGTGACACGTGCAGACAACTGGTCCTGGACTGGACCTGCCTGGCAGAACGTCAGTTGATCTATTCATGAAAGGGTGCTTAGACCAAATCGGGGAATAATTAGAAGCTGAAAGGTTTTTGTGTAAAACATCCCGGATTTCACTCCCTTAAATAAATCTACTGTCGATTATTAGTTATCATTGTGCATAGCTCGCATGGTAAATGTAACGGCGTACGAGTAATTACCTGATTTCCAGCTACACACAAATTCACTTAAAATGATCTGTTTTTGTTTTCCGATATATATATTTAAGAATTTAAAAAGTATGAATTAAATTCGCATTGTAAAAACGCGTTGAAGTCTTTTTTTGTCAAGTTTGTAATACAAAACTTTTCCTAACAGATTGTCCTAATTAACTATAGTAAATAGTCCATGTTAGTCTGACCCTTTTTAAAAATAGACCATCTGCCATTCTGCTAGGCAGTTCGTAAAATGCGAACGATTGGTGACACTAGCCACTGCATCTTGATTACTAGGCGGTAGAGTTCTGTAACGTCTTGCCTGGATTTGGTTATACCGCCTTATTTGTATTGTAATAGCGTCAATTCTTGTCATTGTCACGTTACGGTTTAGAGGGTAAGATAGCCAGTAGACTTATGAATATGATATATCATCCCTGTCACACAAATAGCATTGCAGCATTAACATTTTTGGCGTCTATTTGCGATGGTTATCTCTATCAGGAGAGCTAGTTGCTTGTTTAATATCCTATAGTATCAAATAAAATAAATTAATACACGGCCTGTAAAATCTAGACTGACAATAATTACACGTTGTATGTACATACTATACAACTTGGCAAATAGAGCAAATTGTAATCTTTTTGTGTAAGACATGTCGTTGGTTTATATGCACCCTCTGCCCAAAGTTTTAGCGAATACTATAAGAACAATACGTTTTTATGGGACAAAAGTAAGCCATGTAATAAGTCTGAAAATATACCTACTGACTATGTAGTCATTAACTCCGTTCAGTCGATTTAGCGTGATTGGCAATACACATTTAAATATTAGTTATACAAAACTATCATACACTGACATTGGAAGATTCGGATAATCCTACTGGATTCGGATAAGATACGCGTTTAAAATTATACACTTATCGTGAGTTTCAATTATTACAATGAATTTCCCTCTTGAGCCACAGTTTAGCAGTGACTGACTGTAGGTATACTCACCTTAACTTGTAAGTTAGATAATTTTAATTTCTTCTATGAGTTCTTAGTTAGATTACAGGTTAACAAAATAGATACCCATGATCAGACTGATCCACTCGATCAGTGCGAATGTGGTGTCTAAAATCTCCGCAACTGGCATGTTTTTATGAAAAATTAATAAATGTGGAGGAGGCAAGACAAATCAACAACGATCGTGACATGACACTCGGTTCTCTCTGCCTGCTCCATAAAGGATCTGGCGTGAATATATGTATGTATGTACATAATAATTACTTAAATTTTGCATCAGATCACAATTATATACTCGTGAAGCGTATTCTTATGGCCCTTCTGCATATTTCAATTCGAAAAAGAACAATTACATTTTGCAACATACGTTTTAAGATAAATCAAAAAAGTAGATATCGAGTCCCATAATACCCTATCATTGTATTCAACTACACAAAGATATATGAATGTTGTTTTCGAAGAATAGCATTTCATCACTTTTATAATTGAACACCAGCAAAATGAATGAAAGTACAAGGCCGTATTAATAGCTGTGTATTAATTAACGATTAATAATACGTTTATCTTTGTAATTTGTGTTCATTACGGGAGCCTCATAGGCAATATTTATATGTACTTCTATTAAGGCCAAACCAAGATTATATAATGAGAAAGGCTACAAAACTCAACTTCAGAATAAATGAAGAAAAAGGAATTACATTAGTGTTTCGCTATTTTTTAATAAAATGTAATTTAACGTTTCACACGTACATTGTTTTACTACGTTATAAACGATTACGGGTTTATCCTGGGTTATTATAGGGAATGGATATATAATAAATCGAATTATAATGGTAAACGACAACGACATTTTTGTGGCTAGTTACAGCTAACTAAGTCAGAGTTTAAGCTAAATGGGCATAGAGCCCTTGTGTTAACGAACTTCAGCTTTTTATATCATAAGATAGCAAACAAGCAGATGGGTCTCCTGATGGAAAGATTCAAACATCGCCTATAGACACCAAAGATGTTAATGGTGCGTTGCCATCTTGTGGCGAGGTCTAATGCCACATGCATAAGTTTACCGGCTACCTTACCCTCCAAACCGGAACACGACAGCGACAAGCACTGACGCTATTGCGGCAGGAATAGGTAAGGCGGTGGTACTAGACCCGGGCGAGACCATGCAGAACTCTACCACAGATAGACGATAAGGCAATATCTTGACGATAAGCGGGAGAGTAAGTGGAATCAGGATTTTGACTTGCCAGGGTCTCAGATGTTTGACTTTGCGGGCTGAAATAGTGGGTCGAGTCTGACGTGTGTATGTGAAATGTGAATGACCGCCCTTGAATTGAATTGAATGACTTTGGTCGAGTGGTTAGCAAAACTAATTTTGAATCGATGTGGCTCGCGTTCATTACATGTTTATGCCGCTGTTGTTGTTGTATTCTTTATTATTATTATTCTGAGTTTGGGTGTTTATTAAATATATTTCAGTATTTATACATGTATTTCTGTGTACAGTACACAGTACAGTACAGTATTTATACATGTATGTCTGTACAAGCCAATAATTTGCTTACTTTGGGGTTTGATCAGTAAGTGTAATTTGTCTACCAATATTATTGTTATTAATGTGAAGTGTTGACAGTCATGAAATCTTCAGGATCGGATAAGCTAACCACACTATTACTTTACTATTTATAGGAAAACTAGAGTAAACTATTTTTTAAGGTATAAAATAGCAAACAAGTAGTTCTACAGTAAGGAGATAACCATCATCTATAGCAACCAAACCTAAACACGACTATAAAAATTCCTGACGCTATTATTAAAAAAAATTCCTGAGGTAAAAGCGGCAGGAATTTTATAGCCGTGGTTTGGTGTGGCCGTGACTAATGGACGAGGCATTTAAGAACTCTACCACCTGGTAGTCATCATAACGATACACGCTGGTTTTTGTTCACCTTTCATGAATTATCTGACAGGAAGGTCAATAGTCTTTTCTTCAAAAAGGGTCAGGACAAAATGGAAGAATAACTTGTAAAAAAATAGAGCGTGTCCCATTAAAAACGTATTTGTAGGAATCTAATTAAGCCAAATACGGAACCCGTATAGGATTACTTTGTTGTTCGTCTGTTCGTCGGTTTGTTCGTCTGTCCGTGTGTCAAGACTCTTTTTCTCAGGAACGCCTAGAGATATCAAGTTGAAATTTATATAAAACTAGCTACAGCGTGCAGCCCGCTGCATTATAGAAGTTTTTAGGGAATCACGTGAGAACAACTCATTTTTCCGGGATAAAATGTAGCCTATGTGCTATTCCAGATCATCATTTACCTGTGTGCCAAATTGCATCCAAACATCTAAACTTTCGCATTTATAATATTACTAGCTGCAGCGTGCAGCCCGCTGCATTATGAAAGTTTTGACGAATCCCGCGGGATCACCTAATTTTTCCGGGTTAAAAAGTAGCCTATGTGCTATTCCAGGACATTATCTACTTGTGTGCCAAATTTTATTCAAATCTTTCGCATTTATAATATTAATATAGATACACGGATCTATGGTCCCTCTTAGATGTGAAAAAAACAATTTTGTAAGTGAACGAGATCAAAAGATATGATCATTTATGTCGCATATTTTGCGATTTCATAAGGGAAGCAAAGCTTCCCGTGACCTAAAATTATGAAATTTGGGAAGAAGTATTGTCTTACAGTTCATGTAAAGGAAAAAATTCGAAAACCGTTAATTTTTGTTACATCATAAAAAACACGATAAAAAGGTATGACCGTTTATGTTGCATATTTTGCGATTTCACAAGAGAATCAAAATTTGTAGGGTAAATTCCGTTGAAATAGATCTTGAAATATATATGCAGCTAAGGTTACCTAGTTTTTACGGAGCCCTGGGTATACAAGTCCAATTCACACTTGACCGGCTTTTTCGAAACGAGACACGTATATTTAACATACGTTTCTATTAACGATTAAAAAAACGGTTCCTGTAAAAGATTAAAGCGAAAGTAAATGGACCTCTTCCACCTTAATTTATGTTAACCTTTGACGCTATTAGATATTACTTTCACCCACTTCGTAGAAGATTAATATATTCAAATGTTATAAAATCAACACGTTATATATATGATGAAATGCTTCTGATTTTACCAATAACATATAATAATTGCCTAATTCTAGAGCTAATTTGGTGGTAACAAGCTAATATTTCTGAGTTGCTCATTAATTTATGATTTTGATTTTTCGCGAATAAATAAACATATAAATAGTTTAATTATAGTTTATTTATTCACGACAAACACGTGTAACTCACAAATTACGTAAATAATTTGTGGATGTTATTCATTATTCAATAACTATATAAGAATAAAACTTCTAAAGTATAAGTATTCTAAAGTATTGTGTTAACATGGAATATAATTTGTATTGTATAATTTTTAGTAGAGTATGTGCAGTACAAACATTTACGTAAAATATTTTAGCGGATGTATTAGATATTTACTCCTATAATTTTAATAACGAACATATGCGCTTATCATTAGTTAAGATCACAGCCCACATGAATACTAATAGACACGCCATAGGGAAGGAAACGCGTCCGCGCATATGAGCAAACCCTCCTATGATTGTGAAAAATGTCATATATTTGTAGATATGTTATATCATGCAAAAATAGAAATAAACCATGTTGTACTGTTATATCGTACCGAATGAGATGTTAAGGCTTAAAAATTACCCTTGAAGTTATATATTTTCTTTTCTTTTGTGAGAAATCTCTACCCTTCATAAGGGCCCCTAAACAAATGTTTATACGGGGTCCACTACGCCACTGGGCCGGATGGAGCTACTTATATGTAAATATCAATCTAAGTAAAAGTTAAAAAATATTAAAGTACCGTAAATTATATGACCGCGACGATATTTCGTTCGTGTATTGTGAAAACGGATAACCGTCACTGCACTATACGTCCGACTACACGACGAAGTGTATCCTGCGCCTTTATTAAGTTGCATAACTTTAAAATAATGTTTAAAGTGTGTTTGTATAATAAAATATACCTAAAAGTGAAATGGATCTTAGATAACACTAGAATTTAGATTAGAGACGGTAAATATTTCATTATAAATCTATGCAAATAATAGAGAAAGGCGTATTTAAGACGATTTTGCAAGCTGCACGCGTTTGCAACATAATATAGCGAACCAAAACTGGAGTGTTGTTAAACTCAAGGTAAACGTTAAGGAATTCCTTAGTGCTATCTTAGCTTGATTAATTATAATCTTTAAAGTGATGTAGAGTATATAAATATTGATGACTAGCTGACCCGGCAAATGTTGTTCTGCCTTTTCAACTACTCTTATTTTTTTTTCTATACTTTCTCACCTTTTAAGCCTTCCCTGGACTTCAACAATTAATTCAAAACCAAAATTAGCCAAATCGGTTCAGCCGTTCTCGAGTTTTAGCGAGACTAACGAACAGCAATTGATTTTTATATATATAGATGTTTCAGTATAAGTATATTTGTATTAATAGATACTTATTAAAGCATAAAATAGCAAACAAGTAGATGGTTCTCCTAGACCAGAGGTTGGCAGCCTTTAGTCCGAAGAGCCAAAAATTACAATTTATAAAATTTCAAAGGTTTTAAAGAGCCACAATAAAATTTCTTACCAACAATAAAAGTGGTGGTGGGTGAAAAATTCAGAACGATTTTTTAATGTCTTTTTTATAAAGAATGGAATAAATAAACTCAAATACTATTTAACCGATTTTAAAATTTCTTTTACTTATGGAAAGCTACATTATTATAGGATATATATCTCTATTTATCTCTATCACCTTTTATCTCTATTTACCTTTATTTCTTTCTCCCCTCCCTTCCATTTCTCCAACCATCGGCGGCTCCGGGTAGCAGATCTTTGCGAGGCTCTTTATCCTTCGTGAAAAGTGTGTGATGCGGCAGTAGGTCTGGTTTTTTGATTTAGGTATTTGTCATGTTTGACGAGAAATGGTAAAGTTATATAAATAAATAAAAATGTGATTTTCAAAATATTTTACATTACAAGATTTACAAAATTAACAAAAACAGAGATGATAAATTTAAAAATCGATTTGATGAACGCTTTGCTTTTTGAAGTTTTATGTTGCTTTGACAATTAGTCTTATTAAACACATTTCTAGATGGTTTACGAACCCACGACACTAAACCTAGTCTCATAAGACTACCGGATGGTATATAGATTCGTCGTTAACTGGAGAATACGAAATGTCTATGCTAGAATGCGAAAAACCGGGTGGCGCTATTAAAAAAAAGAAAAAAAGTGACGTCTTGTATCTAGGTATCTAGTACCATTAAGACATTTATTTCCTAAGTTTGGAATAGGGAATTAAACAATGTAGGTACGAAATATCATAAGCACACTTGCGTATTTCGATACTGCTAATATAGGTATTATTTACTTTATCCCCCCTCCTTTCCCTCATTTTTCTTCGTATTGGTCTGGGCCCTTTGTAGAATAGATCATATGCTATTCTACTAGGCAGTTAAAAGGCGAACAATTGGCTACTACTAGGTGGTAGAGTTCCGCAACATCTTGCCGGGGTATATGGTAACACCGCCTTATCTATTCCTGGCACGATAGCGTTAATTCTGGTCATTGTCGTGTTCCGGCATATAATAGCATTCTTGGTGTCAATTTGCGATGGTTGTCTGTTTCAATCAGAAGAGCCATCTGCTTGTTTACTATTTTGTAATATATAGGAAAACCTCGCGAAAATGGTTGCGTACAATCACTTCGTAGATAATAAGTGCTACCTAGTTAGGTTATTTGCGATGTCAATAATTACAAGGAGCGTGACGCTAATGCATTAATTTTAAAAATCAAATTAATGTCATTTATATGATATAAATAATTCATATTACAAAATTTTACTAGAGGTGAAAATTTTAATAAAATGTTCAAAACTAAATTGATTTATAATATAATATATTTATTACACGTATAATAGGTATCTATTATATATATATATATATATATATATATATATATATATATATATATATATATATATATATAAATATATTGATACCGCTATATACCTATTGATAATATTAACATCGCGTATGCGTACCTACACGAGGTATCTACACCGCGTGCGAATGCCATTCAGAAGAAACATATTTATTTCGTATGTTATTTAAGTTATGCCAATACAATAAAAAAAACTGTAAACCGTTTGAACCTGCAGGCCATCTCTAAGACGTCTGTCTCTAAGATCTCTAAAACGTCCCGCTAAATTGAGGTATTTTAAGCTCAATGAAGTAAAATTTTTAAACTCAGAGTTCAAAAATCTAAAGTTTGTAAAAGTAGTACCTAGTACTTATTTTAATCGAAAAGATTTATATTTTCAAAATGATGATCGTTTTGATATTTTGAGCTCTAAGTTGTTTTATTTAGCTACACAATAAATAGGTTTAAAAAAGACGAAGAAATGTCATGATAAATTCTGAACGAATCAACCGATTTTTATCCGATTTACAGTATTTGACGAAGTGTTTTGAGTAGAAAGACTGACTAAATTTATAAATAAAAAAATCGGTGTATTACCCTGAAAGTTATTTGAAAAATATGAAGTGAATTTTCTATAAACAAGGTAATTTTAATATTTGCAAAGCTGTAACTTTGAAAATTTAATTCGATTTTATTTTAATTTTATTAAAAACAGCATTAGACATAGTTTTTTAAGCACTAAAATATTGTAAAAGATAAAAAATAATTGGTTGAAATTTTCGAAGGTTATCGTCAACGATAACTCCCAGACGGATAAACCGATTTTGATGCAATTTATGCATTGGACGCAGTTTTTAAGGAAAAGAGCTGATTAGGTTTTGTACTTAATCGGTTAATGAACCGATTATTTGGAAGTTATATTAAAAAAATGTTGTTTCACCAAAACTTTTTTTCGCGGTTTTTTCATAATTTTTCAAAATTTCTTAGACCCAATTAGTTCAAATTTTCAGAAAGTCTAAGTTGAGCGGAATCCAATCGAATGCCATCATACGCGTTTCGATCAGTCGAGCTGTTCAAAGTTATGAGATGTTTACATACACAAACACACATACGTACATACAGACATACTGAAAATATGTCTGTATGTGAAAATAGGTAGAAAACGTTCCTAGGACCACAAAACGTGAAGATTGGGTGAAAACTCGATTTTCGAAAATCGGGGCAAAATCAATAATTTCCTTATCTACATACGTAGTGGGAAGTTAATTAGACTGTTTCCCTGATGCATTAACATCCAAATTAAATAATTTAATTTAATACATTATATTAAAGCATGATACCAAATATGCAAATTGATAAAAATTTGCACCTAAGGTAGGTATAAATTTTGAAATAAATTTAGCTCGTTTAAAATATATTTACACATGTTTTGTATTTTATGTGGAGTTGTTACATAAAACATTTAAATTAAAGAGGTCTGCCGTTATGTGAGCATTATGCAAAAACTACTGGATAAATTTCGATATATTTTTTAGTTCTGCTTATATGATATGGGTCCTTGGCCTTGTCTAAAAAATATTAACATCATTTTTAACTATATGTTTTTACTTCATAACTTTTCATTAAATTTAAAATATTTAATAAGGTATTATATCATTAGAGATTTAAGAAATGGCAATGTAAATTAATGTGATATACAAAGCCAACGAAGTCTCGCATACCCGCGACTTCGACAGCTGGCTTATGATAATTTTATAAGACGAGATAAGTCGCGAATAAACTTTATTTCACACGATATAAAGTCATAACGGGCACCAGTTATACCAAATTCAATTATCACTTTCTCCACGACATCTCCGAAGCAATCGCAGAATGATAAACATTTAAAGCGATTTGTTTTATATAACAGTTTAGCTATCTCCTGCAACTCGTGTGCAACTTTCACTATTGGCTCTCTATAATTTTGGGTAATCGAAACAATGCCATTGTTTCGTACTAAACAGCTTGTTTAAGTAGGCATAACTTCACAAGGTTATTATGCGTGATGTGAGATGTACAGGCAATTATCTTTTCCGCAAATGCTTTGTGGTATTTTGATGTCGTATTTGTATATCTAACTACTCCGGTTACGAAATAAATAATTTTGAGGCAACGTTTTCTTTTGCATTTATATTATATTATTACATCAATGAAAAATGTCTTACCTACTAGATTTTAATTAATTCATTGACGTAAAATATGGTATACTTTGAGTTACAATCATTTCCATAGAGCTCCTTACATATTATCCTAGTTTGAAGGCTAACTGGGTATATCGTAAAGGAAGTAAGGCAAGTTTCTTTGAATCCTTAAATTTTTTATTCAGTTTTCTCCTAAATCGACAACAGTTTATTATATTTTTAAAGCACACGGTTCTCTTACTGGTATTGAAGATATAGATATTAAAGCGGCGTTATCCATTGTCCAGGAATGTAGTTGACGACCTGATACAAATATCCCGTGTTCCTGCTTTACCTTGTTCCAGTTTTACGTGCTTGTCCATGCAATTATTGCAAAGTTTATCTCTTTAGAATTTTGTCTACCAGGCTATCATGAATATACCATAATATATTAGCGACAAGGAATTTATATACGATAACTGGAATTATTACGAAGCAATATTTGAAAAAATAAAAATGTACTTTTTTCGTTTTTAATAAAGTGGACATTTGTTTCTTACATAACAGAGGGAAAAACGTTCTGAGCAAGACAACGACATGAGTGGATGTTGTCCTTGTCTTGCAATTGCCAGTGTAAATAAGCTTTCGGATGATAGATTTTTATACATTCGGTAATCGTTAAATCCCCTTTATTCATACACGTCGATAGATACATTAGCATAAAATGTATTGTAAATTAACATAGTGAGTTCTAAAATGTTCTTCTTTTAATTATTACGTAATTACTTATGCAATGCAAAAACTGTTTCTCAAATTAGTAGAATTACTTAGTAGTATTTTGCAAATTACGCATGGCCGCACTTATATATGGCGATTGACGCTTTATTTAGTAGAAAGAAAAACACACCCCCCATGTCGTGGTACTCTTCGGAACGATTTTGAAGCGCGTGTGGACATTCCAGGTAGAATGCAACTTCCTTGGCTAGCGATTACTAAATATATTTTTTTGTTTATATGCTCCCAAAATTCATGGTAGCATTCTATATTACTCGCTGAGATAGATTGGCATCTTGTACTCACGCGTACTATATACAACACCTCCTCTTTTCTCTATAACCTTAGTTTTTATCGATGTTTTCATCGGATAGTAAAAGGCATGCATGTTAATCACACAAAAGCGAAGTCGCGTTATGCATATATAATACATTATTGTACAATATTATTGTAATGTTTGAATCGATATTTGCTAGCGTATGTTCAATTGCATCTAATTGAAATAAACGTCATCATAATATCGAAATACCTATCAAGCAACGAGTGAAGTTTGATTTGTTATCGTGACTTCGCTCTTCACTTTGATTAGACTTCTAAATCGTTTTAAATAAAATTACATAAATACGAAAATCAATATTGAAGTTTTGTTATGTGAGCTAGTGGTCAATTCATTGTAAATTTTAAAGAACAATATTATTAATTCAAGCTTCCAGATTAACGACGTTTTCACTTTCGTCGTTAATTTCCTATTTCTACGTTATTTTTATAGTAATAACACCAATAACACTTATACTAAAAATATATATCATTATTCATCGCAATTTCCTCATAGATAGGCGGAATAAATCGATCTAAATACTCCGACTCGACCGAATTTCCCAGACTTAATATCAATCGCCTTGTGGTCTACCTTGTGGCCTACAGGTCAACCCGACAACACGACAACGACAAGCACTGACGCTTTTGTGGCAGGAATAGGTAAGGCGGTATGGTACCAGACCCGGGCGAGACAATACAGAACTCTACCAGCTAGTAGTCACGATAGTAGTGACTCGTATAGCCAATCGGTAGCGTTTTACGACCTGCCTGCTAGAACGGCAGTTGGTCTATTCTTCAAAAAAGCCCGGCCTAACACGGGGGAAAACCGTTAGTTAATCGTGGGTGTATTTGTTGCACTTTTCCCTACTAATAAACTAACTCTCCACCGTGTTGGTCCCTAGCTCCTTTGAAGAATAGGCCAACTACCGTTCTGCCAGGCAAGTCGTAAAAGGCGACTGAGTAGCTATGCGCGTCACTAACATCGTGACTACTAGGTGGTAGAGTTCTGCATCGGCTCGACCGGGTCTGGTACCACCGCCTTACCCATTCCTGCCGCAATAGCGTCAGTGCTGGTTGCTGTCGTGTTCCGGTTTGGAGGGTAAGGTAGCCGGTAAACTTATGCATGTGGCATTAGACCTCGCCATCTTTGATGTCTATAGGCGATGGTTGACTCTTTCCATCAGGAGACCCATCTGCTTGTTTGCTATCTTATGATACAAAAAAAACCTGAATTTTTGTTAGAACGAATTATAGACCCAGCATTCGAACCTAGGGATTCATGCGTCTATCATAAAGCTGGTACCGCTAGACCACTAATAGGTGTCAAGTACAAGTGCTTATGTAAAGAGCCATAAACTCAGTGGAAGTCATTAAATTATTATTTTACACAAGTTTTCTTCCTACATCTAGTGCCGGGTTAGAAACTTTTATGTAATTTGACCTCTTGAGTCTTGATATCTCACTTTTCCTTATGTTGGAATTAAATTAAAATTATTTTTGTAGGTAACGTGTTACGTGTCACTTTTTAACTTCCCGCTACGTGTAGATAAGGGAGTTACTGATTTTCGAAAATCGAGTTTTCACCAGATCTACATGTTTTGAGGTTCTAGGAACCTTTTACAACTATTTTCACGATGACGTCAGTATGTCTGTATGTATATATGTGTATGTAAACATCTCATAACTTTTGAACGGTTTGACCGATCGAAACGCGGTTGATGGCATTCGGTTGAATTCCACTCAACTTAGACTTCCGGAAAATTAGAACCAATTCGGCCCAGGAGATTTTGATAAATTTTGAAAAAAACCTCAAAACATTTTTGTTGAAATAGTGTTTTTTTTTTAATACAAATTCCAGATTACTATATCGATCAAGAAGAAAATCTAATTAGCTCTATTTCTCAAAAAACTGCGTCCATTGCATAAATTGCATCAAAATCGGTTTGTTCGTTCGGGAGTTATCGTTGACGAACGAACAATTAAAAAAAGTTGTTTTTTCGACATAACTTCGTGATTTTTTATTTTAACCAATCATTTTTTCGACCTTCTACAATATTTTAGTACTTAAGTAATATTTTAGTACTAAAGTTACATCAAATGCAGTTTCAAAAATCAAAATCGAATCAAATTTAAAAAGTTACAGCTTTTTAAATACGAATATGATTACTATTTAACAATATACCGTAAAACGGGGTTACTTTAACAGTAAGGGTAATTTTGACAGTTTTTGGACTTCTTTAACAGCGCGTCAAAATACGTTGTACACGTGTACAGAACAAGCGCTCGTGACTTTTTATGGCAACAGGTGTGTGGGGAGTTTCCAACGTCACAGTTTCCTATGCTGCTAAAGAGATTGATGGATTCATTGGCTCCAAATCTACAGCGCTCCTTCAGAGCTACAGGTCTTTGTCCTTTTGATCCGAAAGCAGTCCTTAAAAAGCTTCCAGCAGATTACACAGAAGACAGTACGTATTCTTGATAGCAGTTTGCTGGAATTTTTAATAGAAACAAGAGGCTACAACTCTGAAAGAATTCGACATAGAAGAGGAAAAAAGTGATCCATAAACCAGGTACACAGATAACTATAACACGCCAAGACGTCTCAAGCCCAGCCACCAATGATTTTCCGGAAATGGAAAATAATGACACAGTTTTTGTAACTGCTTCGGCTATCGTGGATGACTCTACCTTCGAACCCACAACTTCTTTGCCGCCTATGACAGAGACTTCTTCCGATGACGATATTTATTTGAGTGATTTCTCTCATAAAAGAGGATTTAAAGGCAAGCAGAAGAATGAAAAGGAGAGCAATAAAAACGCCAAGAAGAACAACAACCTTTGTTACATTTGCAGATGACGTGACCAAGGAAGTTATATTCTACCCGGAATGTTCACACGCGCTTTCAAATCGTTCCGAAGAGTACCACGATATGGGTGGAGTGTGTCTCTTTCTACTAAATAAAGCGCCAATCGCCATATATAAGTGCGGCCACGCGTAGTTTGCAAATTACTACTAAGTAATTCTACTAATTTGGGAAACAGGTTTTGCATTGCATAAGTAATTACGTAATAATTAAAATAAGCACATTTTAGAACTCACTGTGTTAATTACAGTACATTTCATGCTAATGTATTTATCGACATGTATGAATAAAAGGGACCAGATAGTTTTATTTACATTGGCAATTGCAAGAAAGGGACAACATCCACTCATGCCGTTGTCATTCTCAGAACGTTTTTCCCTTCTGTTATGTAAGAAACAAATGACAACTTTATTTGTAACGAAATAAAGTGCATTTTTAGTTTTCAATTATTGCTTCGTAATAATTCCAGTTATCGTATACAAGTTCCTTGCATTGAACCTACTTCAGGCACCATGTTTGTCACAAAAATGGCAAAATAAATTTACCATGATATTAATAATGTGCGAGGATACAGATTAATAAAAAAAATATTCTTAATTTTGTTATTATTCTTCTATTAAGTTTTTGTAAAAGTTAGTTGTAATAATTCTAATGTTAATTATGATCCCAAAGATAATTACAAGACTGATAAAAAAATCTATGCTTATTGTTTTTACTCCTTTGAGCTTAAAATAACTCAATTTAGCGGGAAGTTTCAGGGTTGGCCTACAGGGTATACCGTTTACATATTTTTTGTCCCAGCTTTCTTTGAACTGGTTAGATCGAGCTCATATTTGACTTATAGATAGCTATTATAAGTATTATAACTTTTGAATGGCTTGAATAGTCGAAATGCGGTTAACGACATATTTAAACCGAATCAGGCAAGTAGATTTTAAGATACTTTAAAACCCCAAAAAAAAAAAATTAGGCTGGTCGTTAAAAATTAAATTTTTTGCGACGCCCCCTAAAAAGCTTCTTTTTGATGAAAAAACACTGGGACAATTTTTTTTAAATTCAAAACAACACGTGCCTCTACACGATCTAAGTTAATTTTTGTGTATAATCATCTTTTTCGGGAATTTTGCAGGAAAAATACAATTTTATTCGAAATATAAAAAATTATAGAACTCGAATCAATAAAAATAACAATATTTGATCAAAATAACAATCAACAAAAATCCAAATTCAAAAATTTTCCCAGTTGATTTTGGTCTATTACGGGAAACGGGTGGTCTAGCGGTCTAAAATTTAACCTATTTTAAAAATTTTATTTCTATATGAAGGTAATGACTAATCCCTTCAAATTTTGTTTACACTTATTCTATTGCTTATCAACTACACAAAAATAAAAATTAAGACAAAAAAAATTTTTTTTCAAAATATAAAAATGGCGCTGAATTCCCCTCTTCAAAAAAAAGGACCTAACTGGCGAGGGTTGATTGATCTTTACCTCTGATCTGAAATTAAAAAATGATGGATTTTAAATTAGTATAAATATAGTTATCGCAGGAACTAGAATGAAAAAAAAATTTTAAAGAAATGGCACGTAGTTAAAAGTATTTTCTGAAACCGAGTTTCAGATTTGTATTTATTATATATATATATATATATATATATATATATATATATTTATATTTATATATATATATATATATTTATATTTATATATATATATATATATATATATATATATATATATATATATATATATATATATATATATATATATATATATATATATATATATATATATATATATATATATATATATATATATATATATATATATATATACAGGGTATAACAAAAATAAGCACTAATACTGAAGGAGCGTTCAGGATGTGTGGTTAGCTCTTTAATTATACATTTTTAATAAATAAAAACTATGAAATTTCTGAGAAAATGAATGTCAAAGTTTTTTTTCAAAATGATCTGTGGCAGCCCTGAAGTATAGCACGCAGTAACGTACGCGCACGGTTTACGCAGCTATGAAAGGTCACAATCATATGATAGATGTCAATGAACTGCTAGACGCACAACAAAGTACTAATTACTTGACAGAGTAAATAATGTAGATATTATTTCAAGAGTTTTTTTATATTTTTTTCTACCAGGACTGATGTTGGAATAAACCCATGAGGGTCCTTAGTTTGATTACCAGGCTGGACAATTTGATTCATAGGTAACTTAACTGGGTTTTGATAGCCATAATTATTACATTATGTTAAAAAAAACACTGTCCGACTATTGGTGTCACTCGATAGCATATTACGATCATATTAAAATAATTATTAATTACTATACTCATATTCAATAAAAAAAATCTCATAAAATTTTATTAATCGTAAATACCTACCTAGTAGTCTCATACCTAGTTTACGTAAGGCAAACCTGCGGCTATTAGGCATTTCATGCAGGAAAATCTCCCGCCTGGCAACAAAATTATATCAGCTGTGTACCTAAAATTTATTGTGACCTGGATTATTATTTCTAACTCTGAGTGAAACTATTAGTTTGGTACATACATTCTAAAACAATCGTGGCAAATAATCCAATATAACTAATTAAGGTATCTTTTTGTTATGAAAACACATTACATAAATTACTTCATCACACAATATCCACCTTCAAAGTCAACTATTCACATGTGTTTTCAGTGTAGGTACCTAAATCTATTCCGTGATTCATAGGCATTTTACAATGTATTATCTGGCATGGTTTCAACTTACAAACTGTTTTAATGGCATAATACTTACCTCTAGTACCTACCCTGTTTGCTTCTAACTTCACATAACAAGGTGTCTAAATAGGTAATTAGTTTTTGAGCAGGTAAATCATAGCTATTATCACTTTTTTTACACACAATTCTAAAAACTTAGTAAAACTTTCTCGTTGATAACACGACACTTCGCAAAATAAATATGCATTATCATTAAGAATTAAGACACAACACAACCTTTTATAAGCATTTTTGACAAATAAACCTACGCATTGATTAGCCTAGAAGTCCTTTGATTTGAAGTATTACCGACATCGCACTAGGCGTCTCAACGCGGCGCAACGCGGTCTCAACCAAGCGCCCGACTTAAGGCCTTGCTCACACACACTACTGAATATTTTCCGCGGGAATTTTAATTGCGCAAATTAATTTTCGTTACATATGAAATTTGACATGGCTAGCACTGCTAAAAAAATGTCAAGAATCGGAATGTTCCCGGTGAGTTGATAGGCTCGTTTGTCACTATCACTACATGGCTGATGGAACTTAGTACCTACCTAAAGTTTGTTTTAGGTGCGCCTCTTCTTACCTTTTTTTATGTTATTGAGATAGGCAAACTAGCAGACGTGCCACCTGATGGTAAGTGGTCGACGTCGCTAATGAACAAAAATGGGATACCTGGGCTGGAACTAGCCCAGGTATTCCATTCATGTGTTAGAGACATAAGATGTTAAGATCCTGAGACATAAGATGTTAAGTCTCGGTGCCAGTAATTACAGTGCCTGTCTTGCCCTTCTCTCCGAAACACAGCAAAGCTGTTTCACGGGAGAAATTGGCAAGACCTTTCTAAGTAGTAGTTATTTCAGGAAAAAGATAATTTTTGACTACGTTTTTTTGATTACATTTTAGATCAAAGATTTTATAAAATACTAGCCGTTGCTCGCGGCTTCGCACGCGTGGTTAGAGTTTTTTGTGAATGTCAAAAATAAACCACGCAAGCGAAACCAACGAAAACTATTGCTAATTTTAGCGATTGCCGGGATTACATATCAACCTGTTCATTCATTCAGAAAAATTAATCTTTTTCATCAAAATATTGTTTATCATACTGGAAATGAAAAAGTATTAAGTTAACTTTAAAGCCGCCGCCGGTCGTTTGTACAGGCCTTTAGAACTTACACGTGTTTTGCGGCTTATACAAAGTGCAACGAAACGCTTTGATTGGCGAAAAGACCACTTTCGGAAAGAGACAAGACACTCCCTTTTTTCTGCCATTTTGTTTTTATGTAAAATCATACTAATATGTAGTTCCGTATAGTTTTAGTCAACATTTTTGTCACTTTTATGATAAGAGTGATGCCGGTTTAGGCGTTTCTTCGTAAGGTACTGGGTTCGATTCTCAGTTCGCCTGGTAGAATGGAGGGTAATTCTTCTTAAGGCACTCAAACTAACACGGGAAATGATTTTTTTTTATTTATGGTGCAAGGGGTCCCACCACCACCTTCGGGACCCAAGACAAGCTGACTGCTGTACAATGAAAGAGGTCCTGGCACCGGCTTCCTCCAGAGAGGTTCGGAGGTTAGACGACAGTCGCTACGGCAAACTCATTCTCGTTCCTAGCGCAAGCGTGGAGAATAACCGGAATAAACTCTAAGATGAAGAAGATTATTTTTAAATTTGTTTCACTGAACCCTAATTAGTTCGGAAAAGTACCTAGATAATTGTAAAGGAATTTTTATTTTTTTATTCAGTTGCCGTTTGTCTTTGGAGAGCGTAACTATTGCTATTATTGCCGATTTTTTATGAATCTTACTTAATACCCATTGATTGGAAATCGCGATTTTAAAAATGCCACGTAGAAATAATAATGACCGTCACCTTTACACTAATAGTGAATTTTACGAAATGATGCTATGTGTTGGTGCTGCTAGGAATGGTAGCATTAATGAAGCGAGGGAGATTTACCGACAACGGTTTATTGATGGAAGGCCACCAGCAGAACAACGTCATTTACCTCCGTACTCAGTATTCCGTAACATGTGTTTACGACTTCAGCGTACTGGTTCCTTCCACCGCGAACGAAACGTTGGACGTCCTAATTCAAGAGTAGGTACTGCTATTGAGACTCGAATTCTAAATCATTTTGACGAGAATCCTCGGACCAGCACACGCCGATGCAGTGCTATGTTAAATGTAAACCATATGGTGGTGTGGCGTACTCTGCAGGATGATGGACGACATCCCTACCATTTTTCAAGGACTCAGGAGATAGGACTTGCAGACCATATGCCCAGAATGGACTTTTGTAGGTGGTACCAGAACCGTGCTGAAGCAAATCCCGAATTTGCTTTTAATATTTTATGGACAGATGAGGCTTCTTTCACAAGAAATGGTGTGCTCAATTTGCACAACGAGCATGTGTGGGCACATAATAACCCGCATGCCTCGAGTGAAAGTAGCTTTCAGCACCAGTGGAGAATTAATGTCTGGGCAGGCATCGTTGGGGACTATGTTTTGGGGCCGACTATTTTACCTCAGGGTCTTAACGCTCAAAGGTACCTACAACACCTGAGAGAGGATTTAGAAGAACATCTGGAAAATCTTCCACTGAATGTATACCGTAATATAATTTTTCAGCACGATGGAGCACCCGCTCACTTTGCACGCCCTGTGCGTGATTATTTAAACGATCGATTTGCAGAGTGGATAGGTCGAAGTGGCCCGGTGCCTTGGCCACCTCGTTCTCCAGATCTCACGTGCCTAGACTACTTTTTATGGGGTTATGTGAAAAATAAAGTTTACTCTGTGGAATGTCATACACGTGAAGAGATGGAAGGTAAAATTAATGCAGCATTTAGGTCCATAACCCCACATATGTTGCATAATGTAAGGTTATCAATGTTACGCAGAACTGCTCTTTGCATTGAGAAGGGTGGTGGTCATTTTGAACCTTACTTATAAATTAATTTGAAGACAGTGTTGTTTTATTATTGCCTGTAAATAGTGAATTTGGATTAATGTATAATAATTAATCAGTGACGAAAGTGATATGTAAAAAATTGCTTATTAAATGTGTGTAAGTACAAGTACGCGGTATTCTTCATGTCTATGTGTGCGTCACGCTATTCATTCAACGTGTTGCTGACGTCACATCACTTCCATCTTCAAGGTAGGGGTGTGAAAATAAACTTTAATTTCTTATTTTACTAAATTTATATGAAACAAAAAATGTGTGCCTTTTGGTATAATATTTTACCAGGTGTTTGTTTAGTTCATGTACACGTATACCCTTGAAAGTTAGTGCTTATTTTTGTTATACCCTGTATATATATATATATATATATATATATATATATATATATATATATATATATATATATATATATATATATATATATATATATATATATATATATATATATATATAAGTATACTCGGTAAAGACACCTCGGTGTTGGTACGCGGCAAAAATTGTTTTGTATCTAGGTATCCATTTGCGCAGCTTTCCTCAAATTGCGGCACGCTCAGGACGAGACAGCTCGCCACGAGGCTGCTCAAGTGGATACCCAGCATACGAGTATCTTAAACAATTTTTCAAAATTTGACATTCTGTCCTGTATTAAATAAAGGATGTGCGTGTAAATGTTGCGTGCTTTTTGCTCTATAAGCTGGCGTAAAATCTTACGCCAGCTTATAGAGCACTACCCAGTGTCTGTTATTGGACATGGTACGTGACGGCCTGTAATTTGATACACACTTGCATTCATTTTTTACTTTCACCTTTCTAACAAAAATATATAGTTAAGCCCGAACATGAGACTCCTTATTTAAAACGTGTGTGACGATGGAAAATAGCCTCGCTGGACACGCAGAATGCGGCTACTTGTTTATTCATTGTTGTGGGCATTCGCCCTTCTCATTTTGTTTCTTGTACCTCTCCTCCACAATAAAAAAAGTTATCGGAAAAATAATTTTATATTGTTTTTCTCCGCGTACTTCAACAAAACGCGGCATCTGTTCAGTCAGTTTCACCATGCTTTTATTTAACCCTTACGAAAGGTCCAACAGTTTCTGCTTACGCGCGGGAATTCGTTGGATTCGCGACTTCACAGCTTTTATTACTGCTGGAGTCCTAACGTTATGAGGCTGACCACATCTTTTCAGTCTTGTACATTTGAATGTTCATTATATGGTTTAAGGAACGAAATAAATTTCAGTAGTACGGAAATATGATTTGGCGCGTGACCGCACCGATGTAGTATGGTAACCACAGCTCAGTCTTCTTTAAGCGTCCATTCAATGTTCGAAATTTGAATTTAATAAATATTTTTGTGACCAACATTCAAAATATAAAAGCTCTCAACAAGTGACAGAATTTATGGTTTGACTAGATATATAGAAAAAAATAGGTCGAGCACATGTACTCATGTTTCTTAAGCACCAGCGATTACCCCTGGGCAACGAGCGTGCAGCACGGGGAAATTGTGTATTCGTTTCAACGTATACTCAAAATACGTCTGTAGAAAAGACGTGACCAAAGGGTTCGTCTGGCGTGACGTGACCAAATGGTATGGGGCACTACATGCGCGAGTCCAACTCGCACTTGACCAATTTTTAATTACCAGATTTGTATGCTTATATCATAGGTTTGCAGGCGTGTCCACTTTCCATCACGTGCCGTTGGGTGACAGTTAGCTGTAGCCACAAAATTAATGAAATGTTACGAACGGTATTACATTCAAATGGAAATCGGAATAGATCACTCAATCACTCATTCGCACGCTTTTTAAACTTTGCGTGAGTACGAATACGTTATATCTACTATACATACATAACGCGTTCAATGTTAACTAACTTCCGTTATGCTCACGCTTCGAGAAAAAACTTAAAATTACGAATTCGGGGAACCAAGTGAGAACCTGTAGGTCATTTACCTATACCTGTATTACATTGTGATAAAAATAATATCACAATGTAACCTACATTACCTTATACATGTATTACCTTATACATACCTACATTACCTTATACATATATACATACCCTTGTGGAGTAGGAAGAGCCATTTGAATTCTCTTCACATTTCTATTTATAACGATTTTATCATCCAACGATATTTACGTTACGCTAACATTATCTGTTGGTAATTAATTTCACTAAAAATAAAATACTGACTTGTATTTATTCATCCTTAGAATATGTTCGTTATTTCGAGAATGTAGGAAAGATATGAAAAATTGACAAAACAGATGAGACCTATTAAGTGAATGAGGAAAGATGTAGATCCCGTGGGAGACCAAGACCTAGGTTGGAATATAAAGGATTTTTTAAAGTGTTATGTGTAACCAGATATCTTCTTAATAAGATAAGGAGGTGTTTTCGGACGAATAAGACTTAGAGACCTTCAAGAAAAAACTAATCTTTATACCTAGTTCTTAAAAGGCCGGTAACACAACTGCAATCGTGTCGTGTATTTGTTGGCCGTGGTGATTACTTTTCATCAGGTGAGTCTGTTTTTCGTTTGCCCCCATTCTAATAAGAAATGCTAATGCGTACAGTAGAACTATAAACATATTAAAAAACAACGTTTTATTGAAGTATAATTAAAAATCAACGTTTTATTGAAGTAGACCGTGGTCCCAGAAACGATTTACTTTTATTAATAACAACCTGATTTTTTATGAAAAGCTTCGTTTTAACGAGACGCAAATCTTTTGTATTTTAGAAAAATCTCGAATGGGGTAACTAATAAAAGGGGGCTTCGAACATTTTAATTCCGTGAAGGAAATATTTTTTTTAATAACAATAATTATTTTTTTGCTTTAATCACTTGATTATTTTATGAAAAACACGAAAAAGCTTTTGTCCTACATATTCGATGGTTTTTCTAAAGAGTCCTCCACTCTAAAGATACAGAATTATGATATTTTTAATTTGGTATTAATGAATTTAAAAACAACCTACGTGTACGTAACAGCTTGTTAGTCATTATTATAATTCAAGGGTTAATTTGTCCTAGACGTAAAGTGGAAACTTTTCTTAGTCCGACGCTCTAAAGTTTTCTTTTTTGTCTATCTTTATTAGATTAGATTCGAAATTTTTCAAAGATAAAAAAGATGGGCGTCTCGTCAAAACGAAGCTGTTCACAAAAATTCTGCTTGTTATTAATCAAAAAAAAAAATTGTTCCTGGAACCACTTTCTATAAATAGAGTACGCAACTGAAAAACTTACGACTTACGAATTTACCTCACATTACAATCAAGCTATCAACAGTTATATCTATCTGAGCTATCTATAATACAATGACTTATTTCTCGTTCTTAGTATGTATGTCCACGGGCCGTGACATTAAGGTCTGATTCACACTTCTATCTGTATCGAGATTACAATTAATAGATAATTATAATTAGTGCTCTATAATACTATAGTAATCATGTCAACACTTGTTACTCCACAGTATCATGTCAAGCAAGCTTGCTATAAGATAACATTCATCAAATATATATATATATATATATATATATATATATATATATATATATATATATATATATATATATATATATATATATTAATACGCGATGGAAAAACTTTGGATCCATTTTTAAGACAATTGCACGAATGGTGGAGTACGAAATTTGGCACACAGTTAAAGTTCATATCGAAGGACTGCAGAGATCTATTTTTTTAAATAAAATGCATTAGAAATACATTAAATTAATAAAAATAATCACTATACATACTACATTCATGTGCCGTACATGATAATATGAACACATGAATACTATATTTATTTACGGCTAAAGTCAGTTGTCAAACTTAAATTAAAATAATTTAAGTTTGACAACTTAAATTATTTTAATTTAAGTTGTTTAGTTTATGGTCGAATTTCGGCCACAGGCGATCATTAGTTTTTAAAAGTAGGTACCAATTGAAGATGCGAATAATTGAAAAAAAAAAATGCTCATGGTATGGATCTTAATCAAAAATACTAATACATATAAATAAATATATACAAATACTTAATTATTTAAAAAAATATCACAACCCAGAAAAACAAACATCTATGATCGTCACACAAGTGCTTGCCCCTGTCAGGAACCAAACCCGAGACCCATTAACAAATAGCCCACAGAGGCTAGACCACAGATACCAAACCAAAACTACCAAACCAAAAAACAAGGAGGTACAAAAATGTGACTATGAATGCTACTAATATTAACCTCTTTGGTCGAGAGGTTAGCAACCCTGAATACAGTATTAACGGGTCTCGGGTTTGGTACCTGACAGGGGCAAGCACTTGTGTGACGATCATAGATGTTTGTTT
This sequence comes from Apodemia mormo, assembly GCA_036924255.1. Taxonomy (NCBI): domain Eukaryota; kingdom Metazoa; phylum Arthropoda; class Insecta; order Lepidoptera; family Riodinidae; genus Apodemia; species Apodemia mormo. Next base: position 17,390,068 of record JAUPFN010000011.1, on the reverse strand, counting down.
TTCTGGGTTGCGATGTTTGTTGAAAGTCCATTTGTCCAGTGGTCCGGTGTTGACCACATGAGATTCCAGGTTCGATTCCCGGGTCAAGCGATTCAAAAATGTATTTTTTCAGTTTTCTGATAAAAACAATGTTGCCCGGGATTGAATAAGTGCCCGGTTGGCGATAGGGTTGCCACCTATCACATTGTGGGACTTAGTTTCTTCGGCTAATCGTGAGTGCACTTGTTGTACCTCTGCTTACCTCTTTCCAAAGCGTTGTGTCATTTAAATAGATACCGTTTTCGACACTCTGTGCGAGTATATCAGCTTTAGCCGACGGCCAGCGTGGACAATATAAGTACGGCATGACAGTGACGTCACTATCCTTTTCGAGCCCCAATGCTAAAAAATCGGATGATCCTCCTTTGCTTATTATGGAAACGAACGACGACTGTTAAGTATTGGCATTGATATATAAAAACCCAAGATACACAATCAATGTCTTAAAAACGTCCTCTAAAAATGGGCGCACAATTTAAACTTGTGCGTTCACTTCAAATAGAATCCCGTCGCTCACGTCACTGACCGCACATCAAAAATACACAATTGTTCTCTGATAAATTGTAAAATACAACATCATGAACGTTAAAAAATATAACATATTGTATTTTCGGTAAATATAAGAGTTTATCGATTTGTTTTTGTTGTTTATGTGACTAAATATAGGGTGTAATGTATGATTTTCATTTTATTTGTCTTTAAAATTTACTCAACGCTCCAAATATAAATCGACAAAATTTCAGTGGTCACTTTTTCAGTAAAAGGACAATGCATTACGACCTCCTTTTAATTTAGTCGAATAATACAAATTGATCCTGTTATTATTAGTAGAGTCGATTTTTTATGAAAAATTAAAATTTTTTCATTAATAATTTTGGATACCTTTTATAGTTGTTAACCGAATGCCAAAAGATAAGAGAATATCGATTCGGTGATTTTAAAATGTTTTATCATATTGATTATTTATTTTGAGGACCAAATTAGGTGATTCTTTTTATTCTATTTGTACTAATATAAAAATATCCTAGTCTTTATTGTTCCTGTATGGCAATCACTGTTATAGTGATTTTTATGATGACTGGAGATATATCACAAAACTTTTAATATAAAAATAGGAAATCATAAATAACAACGAATTTTGTTCTGTTTACACGTGTTATTGATAACGCTTGCTTAAGTGGAAGGAACAGATTGAATTAAAAACTTTTTTTTTAACATTTAATAATTTAACTTTAATACAATGTTGTTTTTGATTCTGGATATCTTATACTCTATATATTATAAATGTTAAAGTTTGTATGTTTGGATGTTTGATACTCAATTACGTAAAACTGGCTGTACCAATTTGGATTTGGACTCAGATATAAGATGACCTGGAATAGCACATAGAATAATTTTTATCCTAATACAGCGTTCTGCAGCTAGTCTCGTATAAATCTTAAGTGACTGTTGATACGTACGGGTTGTTTTATTTACATATTAGCTGTAACCCGCGGCTTCGCTCGCGCAAATTTACTTTAAAACTTATTTAACCTTTCTTTATAGCTACTTTATTAAAAATCTCTACATTGCCGGGTGGGCCTCTAGTACTTTAAAAAAATAATATTTACATATTCGTCTTAATTATTTATATACGACATTTTTGTTATTAGAATTTAAATAAAAATCGTAAGACCTGACTTCCTATAACTTCTAATTTTTTCTAATAATCGTGATTTTCTACACCTAATATCATAACTAACTATACCTCAAACTAAAAATACCTATTGGTAACACACCTATTAAACAAACTAACGTAATTATAAAAGAAATTTATAATTAACAGGAAATATCTAATCTAAAATTACCTTTGGCAATAATATTATATGTACTAAACTATATCCCAAACTAAATATTATAGGTATCTATTAGGATTGCTATGTATGTAACACACCTATGCAACCAACTAATTAAAAAAACTGTGAGCTGGTTGACCCTACATGTCACCTGAAACTTTATCATAACTAACTATACCTCAAACTAAAAATACCTATTGGTAACACACCTATTGAACAAACTAACGTAATTATAAAAGAAATTTATAATTAACAGGAAATATCTAATCTAAAATTACCTTTGGCAATAATATTATATGTACTAAACTATATCCCAAACTAAATATTATAGGTATCTATTAGGATTGCTATGTATGTAACACACCTATGCAACCAACTAATTAAAAAAACTGTGAGCTGGTTGACCCTACATGTCACCTGAAACTTTTCGCTAAATTTAGGTATTTTAAGCTCACAGAAATAAACTATGCGTAAGCATAGAATTTTGAGTTCGAAAAGCTCAAAAATCCAAAGTTTTTTTAAATGATAGTTATTCAGTGTTTGAAAATATGTATATTTTTTCAAAATGATCAACGAGTTTGATCTTTCGAATAATATTCAACGCAAGTTTTTAGCTCTAAATTATTTTATTAGGTTAAAAATGTCGAAAACATGTAAAGAAAGCTTTTTCAAAAATTTTCCTCATTGATAAATCCCGAACGAAACAACCGATTTTAATCTGATTTGCAGTATTTGACGCAGTCTTTTAAGCAGAGGAGCTAGCTGATAAGTTTTTTTAAAATATATCAATATATTAGCCTGAAAGTTATATTAAAAATACGAAATAATTTCACTGTAAACAGCGTAATTTTGATTTAAATATTGTTGAAAGTCGAAAAATGATAAGTTGAAAAAAAGTTATGTCGAAAAAATACTTTTTTTTAATTTTTCTTAAATTCGTGTGAAATTTCATGCAAATATGTTCAAGGAATAAAAATTGTCATACAAATTCTATACCCTATTTAATCCCCATCGGAGTTGAATTTTGAAAAATCATTCCTTAGTGGATCCCTACATCATAAGAATACGTTTGCGAAATTTCAAGTTTTTAGCTCTAAGCGTTTTACTTGTGAAATTATATAAAACATTCATCCCCTATTTTACCCTCTAAGAGGTTGAATTTTGGAAAACGAGGAAATACGTAGGTAAGTCATTATTTTTGCCGCACTCTTGCCGAATTTGGTTTACGCCGTAGTGAAATATTACATACAGTTTAATTTGCTTGTACCTTCTTTATACAAACAGACAATAGATACAAAATTTATACAAAAGAACAAACAAAACAAGACAGACAAACTCAGGATCAGCTTACCTCACTCAGTTCTTCCGACTAGCCTTAATGTTGGAATTTTTAACAGGAGGGTCAATAAAATTTTAGAAGCCGGCATCGCATTAGCAACCAACCTTTTGTCTTGCACATTTGCCTATGGGCAATATTCGCTCGTACGCCTGCAGATACTATAACTAAAAAAATGTTCGTTTTCATAAAACTGCAAAAAAAACAACAGAAAAACTGAAATCTAATCCAAAAAGAGAATTCTACGAAAATCTTAACTTATTTCTAGGAAATTAATGCGTTTTCTACTATGTTGTCGATACATAATATAAGTCTGAAGAAAATTGTAAGAATCTATGAACTTAATAACGTCGTCATAGTCACCATTGCAGTAAATTTCCTATTTCAATATATTCTAAATCTATTAGACTATGCAAACTAAATTTATTAAAATCAAATACTACATGGCTATACACCCACAATTTGCCTATATGTTTAGGTTCTGTGTAATAGAACCAATAAAATAACAATGTTTGAAATATAAATAAATTATTTTAGTGTCATTATTTGTTTTATTGATATATAAACGTTCTACGCAAAAACAGATTTTCGATCAGATTTTTTTTATGTAAAATTTACAAACCCCTAAAATACTACCTAAGTAAATGCATTAAAATATTTATATTCGACTCCACTTATGCTTTGTCCTATCGGATAACTTAAGTAAAAAAATTTATTGCTTTTTGTACACTGCTTTTTAAAAACAACTTTAAATCTTGCGTTTAAGGTTGAATATGCAAAAACACGTTTGTGCCTTAACTAACCTTTTTAGACTTAATTAGCGATAGTTTTGAGTGTCAGTTTTGTTCGGAACTGTGTATCTTGGGTATTTTATATCAATGAGTATTGGACGGAAAATTGGTCACCCGGCAATAGAGTAGTAAACCCGCCGGGGCTCCATTGGACCTTTGGACCCAAGTGAACGCATTGGCTGCATTTTCATTTTCAACTCTTAAAACTTATAACAGCTTTAACACCTACTTAAATAAACTAAAATAAATTACATATTATGTATTAATTGCTATTACAAAACAAGGTACATTTAATTTAATACTATAATATCAAGTTTGAAACAGAGTTATCTAGGTTCTAGCAAAATATCAGGGGTGATGTTAAATTGATACAAATAAATATCGCTATGTTTATAACTTTCAATAACTTCAATTTGCTGGTATTTGACGCGTTAGGGAAAAATGATGGGTAAATTTTTAGAATACGCGCACCAGCGTCACGAAAAACGACGCGACGCCATGAAATAAGCTAGTTCAGAATTATGTTTTTCAAAAAAAGTTTATTATATTATATTTTTTAATGTTGACCAAATAATTATTTTAAAATACCTATTTAAATAAAATTTATTTAACTTGATAATGTGTTATAATAAAACTTTCTTTCTATGTATTAAGTACCTTTTTTCTATAATTAGTGCCGTTTTCTCTACAAATATAGGATAATGTGAAGGATAACATTTTTCTAATTTATATATATATATATATATATATATATATATATATATATATATATATATATATATATATATATAAATACAAACATCTATGCTCATTACACAAACGCTTGTCACTGTTGGGAATCGAAAACAAGCCTAATAGTGTTTTTTTGCACAATCCTTTATTTGCCTTTCGTGATTTAACTCAATCGGCTTTGTTCGATTTTGATGAAAATTGGTATACAGTGACAACGCATGATTACACAGGTGATATACCATATAATTTTGCTATCGTCAAAGAATTTACGCCCAGAGAAGTTGGCTAGTCATTTCATTAGATTATTACATTTTTATTTATTTAATAAAGAGACATTGACAGAGACAGAGACAAAGCATTATTTTTTTTAAACTCTAGGACAACAAACAAAAGGAAGGCTCTCTTTAAGGAAAAATTAAAAAAACATTTTATTCAAAAAGTCTTATTGATATTTCTTCGAGGTTTTTCTCGAAAATCCAAAATATCAGTAGCAGCTCAATGTCTGGCGGGTAGTACCTTACCACCTTTTACCATGGGCTTAGCCAGCCATGGGCTCAGGGTGGAGCAGCAGTCTAAAATAATATGTAACAAGCAAATTACGAGCGCGGTCTTATCCCGGTTAATTTTTTCATACAGTAATGTAGTTTGTACCTAGATGATTAAGTTTTTTAGGTTTGATTAGGTACCTCACAGGTCAGAGCAAGGGTGGGGCAAGCGCCCCAACGTGCTCCATCATGGCTACGCTTATGCCTCTTACAACCACCACTTACCACCTTGGCCTCACATGACCACGTAACTGACACACACGTGAAATGCGGCGATGGGGATCACTATTCATCTCACCTACCGACAAACTGGTAAATCGTGGTGAACCGAAAAGTCTATAGACGTTCTTTTTACACTGCCTATCCCGTAGAAGAACCGTGCCTAATGATACATTTTATTTAAATAAACCTTTGCAGACACTTTTGATTAATTGACAGTTTAATAGCTACTAACAAATCGGAACGCGTCCTGACGCTGAGAAGATCATTGTGAAGAGAAGGATCCCATCGAGCTTGTCTTTTTATATGTATTTTTTTTAAACCTTAAAATAGTGTATTATAAAAAATTATTAACCAGAATAAGAAAAATCCATCTTGCACACTTAATTAAACATCTTATTATGAAAGTCTATCAAATTAACAACGACATTGTAATTAAACGGACTTATGCTTTCGTGAAGTGATTTAAATGTCCGACGAAAATTAACTACCAAGCTCATTAATTTTATAAGTGCGATTGCTTTCCTTTTTAAATTTCGTTGAGAGGGAGTAACAATAATTAAAATAACGCGCTCAAAATTGAAGTCATTGTGCAATCTGTGAGTCATTCGGTCTAATATCCTGTGCCTTTCACGTTATTATAATCCGCCATATATACTCCTACCCGATTTCCGGATATCCGCCATTCGGAAATTCACGATTATATTAAAAGTTTCAATAAAGCAAGTATGGAAGTTATGAAATTCCTACAGTCTACATAAAGTCGTTCTCACTAAATAAGGAGAAAAGTTAATGATTTTATGTCGTACACATTTTTATTGGGTACCTCATATTGAGAATAACCTAAACTAGCTAGCTTTAAGGCCCTGAATCGAAATTCAAATCCTGTATGTGTCAATAATAGTTGTTCTGAATACATTATGCTGTTTTTTTTTTGGAAAAGCTACAAGCACATAATATCTAGACTCGAGATATTATTTTTGTGTTATAGCACTCACCCTGTGCTAGGGAAAACTGAAAAAACTTTAAAAACAACAACGCAGGAGACAGTCGCAGGTTCAATCCCTGCGTGTTGATATTTTTCTTTGTTGTTTTTAAAATTTTTCCAGTTTTCCCAAGCACGGGGTCAGTACTATAACACAAAAATAATAAGAAATACGAAAGTACCGATCAAAATTATAAATGTGAATTTCATCTGTAACGATGAACTCGTTTAACTAGTTATACGTATGTATATCTAGCGGTCAGTACAATCGACGTAATCGATCATATAACAAAGAAGAATTTCGCAACGTCAAACCTGTCGACACTAGCTCAGTGGAAGAGCGTCCCGGCTTTAGGGACACAGTCGCAGGTTCAATCCCTGCGTGTCGATATTTTTCTTTGTTGTTTTTAAAGTTTTTCATGATATTATGTGCTTGATATGTCGATAGGTTGACCAGGGTCACGGGACTTTAAGCACCGTTGGCTGGTCGTAAGTGCGTTCAACCTCTGCCTACCTATTTAGCGATGTGGACGTGACGGTATTTATTATAACAAATACTCTTACTAGAAGTTTTTACACACGGCTGCGTATCAAAAATACCAGTCTTGGTCTAGATGGAGTCCCTGGACGAGTATTAGCATTGGCAATGAAGTGGCTAAGTCCAAGGTTTCAAAACCTTTTGTCTTCTTGCCTACAAAAAGGAGAGTTTCCACGATAGTGGAAAACTGGGAAACTTGTTCTCCTGCGAAAGAGTGGTCGTCTGGCTGACTCACCATCTGCGTACCGTCCCATAGTTTTATTGGACGACACTGCAAAGCTCTTTGAGCGGATTATCGCTAGTCGGCTGGTGGATCATTTGGAAAGCGAAGGACCTACTTTGTCTGATAGTCAATTTGGGTTTAGATGCCAACGATCAACCATGCATGCTATACTGCGTGTAAAAGAATTATCTCAACAAGCAGTAACTCAAGGAGAAGTAGTCGTGGCGGTATCCTTTGATATAGCCAATGCGTTTAATACCCTCCCTTGGGCAGCAATCAATGAAGCGCTCCGGTTTCACAGGGTGCCTCTTTACCTGTGCCAGATTGTGAAATCTTATCTTTCAGAGAGGTCAGTGGAATTTCCTAGCAGGAATGGTTGGTGTTGGCGAGCCATGTCCCGCGGTGTTCCCCAGGGATCGGTACTTGGCCCACTCCTGTGGAATATAGGTTACGATTGGGTGTTGCGAGGCACCAATCCCGAAGGGGTCGAGGTAACATGTTACGCCGATGACACGCTCGTTAACGCAAAGGGCAAATCTTTTCGTGAGGCAGCCGTTTTTGCAACTGCAGGCGTGGCCCAAGTTGTGAGCCGAATAAGGCGTTTGGGGCTGGAGGTCGCTCTTAATAAATCCGAGGCTTTGTGCTTTCATGAACCTCGGAAAGCACCTCCAGCGGGTTCCAGCATAGTGATAGGGGGCGTTCCAATTGCTATTCAGACGTCAATGAAATATCTCGGACTCGTGCTGGATAGCAAATGGAGCTTCTATGCTCACTTTGAGCGCTTGTCACCCAAGCTTTTGCGTGTGGCAGCTGCTCTTTGTAGGATGTTGAGCATCTTGAATGGACCAAACGTTTCATGCCGGCAGCTGTACGTTGGCATCGTGCGGTCAATAGCCCTTTATTGGGCTCCTGTCTGGGCTGACTCTTTGAGAAGCCGGAATATCACCCTGCTACGCCGGCCGCAAAGGATGACGGCAATCAGAGTAGCCCGGGCATACCACACTGTCGCGTATGATGCTGCGTGTGTGCTGGCCAGGACACCACCCTGGGACTTAGACGCCAGAGCCCTCTTGTCACTTTTCCATTGGCGAGAGGAAGTGCGACGGAATCGGGGTTTTCGGTTGGCTCCCATCGAGATGCAGAGAGAAGCACGGCTTCGAAACGAGGTGATAGAGGCGTGGGCTCGGCGGTTGGCGAACGCTGAATCGGGTCTTAGAACCGTTCGTGCCGTTCTGCCAATACTGAAACAGTGGTTGGAAAGGTGCCACGGCTTTTTATCTTTTCGCATGACGCAGATCCTAACGGGGCATGTTTGCTTCGGACGGTATCTGTGCCGAATCGGTAGAGAGCCAAATGCTGCCTGCCACCACTGTAACAGTCCCGAGGACTCCGCTGAACACAACACAACACTCTAAAACAGTGACCAGCTTGGACTGAGGAGCGCAACGCACTTTGCGCCATAAGTGGAACTGACCTCTCGTTGTCAAGCTTACTGGAAGGTATGGTAGCAAACGAGAATGTGTGGAAAGCGGTACTTTCATTCTGTGAAAAAGTAATGTCACAGAAGAAAAGAGCCGAGCGCGATCGGGAGCGAGAGGGACCTGTCCGTCGCGGGATGCGACGCAGGGAAGGCCGTACACAGTTACCAGTACCCTTGCGTTCTGGTAACGCTTTCGTGCGTGAGACGGGGGTCTCACGCACTTGCTTAGCAGCCATGGAATGGTACAGAAGTATATATATAGGTTGCCAACATACTTCCGTAAACGTTTTAAAAGCGCAGCGTTTTAAAGCTATATCGAGATAAGCTGCACGTCGCACGCAAGTCGTTCTGGTTGGAGAACCCGGGGCTCGCCCATATGCGCTGAAGGCGGCAAACCGTGGAGTTTTAGTCGGTAGAAGTCCGGCATAACCATTTATTCGCCCCCGTGATTAGAATGGTACCCATGACGGGTTTCCCCACGTAAAAAAAGAAGTCTTTACACACGGTATCCAACTACAACAAACTATACCCATTTCTTCGAGAACGGTTTGTTTTTTACTCCATGGTTTTTTAGAGATTACTATAAATAACAATGAATAACATTAAGAATTCTGTGGCTTATTCATGTTTATGTCGATATTTAAATATTTGGTCTAAAACATATTAAGCCAAACTTTAATTGTGCAAAAACAATTGATGCTGTTACTAGAAGCACGTAATAGTTTACTCAAAGGGCATTTGCTTACTTGTACTCTATAAGGTAAAACGGCATCCGGCGTAATCTGAAGTCCGTGACAGCCGCTTTTTTTCGGACGGACGGATATTTGTAGCCCAACATTCCAGCCTATTTTATAGTCCATGTACTTTCTGCCTCTCAGAAATCCTGTGTGGAATAAAATATCGGCGGGGCGTTTCCGAATGGATTCGAGTTAGGGACCTTCATGAAAAGAGCTTACTCATTTTTAAAAGCCGGCAAAGCAACTGCGAGACTCCTGGTATTGCAGATGTTCATGGGCGACGGTGATCACTTACCGTCAGGTGCACCCCCTGCCCGTTTGTCCTCCATACTATAAAAAAGCGTTAGCATTTTGTGTTGAAAAGATGGGGCTATTGGAAAAAGTTGCGTTATAGGTACTAGTAGTATCATATTCATCAGTTAACCTTGTAAAAGTGTAGATATTTAATATCATATTCATCAGTTAACTTTGCAAAAGTTGCAAAACAAATTACAAAATTTCCAAAAAAAAAACACATTTTCGAGAAAATCTCTTAACAATTAGGAATAATATCTGTAATAAAGGTTGTAAATAATTAAAATTTCTATAAAAAAATGTCGTGTACAATTTTGCATAAGTGTAATAGTTTTCGCAAAAAAAAAACACGAGAAAACGTGAAAATATATTATGAAACATTTTTTTATATTTAAATATATATTTTTTGAATAAAAATAATACGAACTATCTTATTATAAACTTCCATTATGTTAGCTTCATACTTTTCAATTGCTAAAAACAGTTGAAAATACTTTTTTTACCCATTAACGGATTGTTTTTTTTTAATTTAATTAAAATGTAACTAACAGATCTATGTATCTATTTTACGAGTATTTATGGTTTTATGCATTAGTCGTAGTCACTAGTAAACGATTGATAAATTTGAAACTGTATTTGTATTCTTCGGTAGCATAGTGGTAAGTATCCCCACCTGTCACGCCGGAGATCGGGGTTCGATCCCCCGCCGGGGAGTTCTTTAATGTAAACTAATTTTAGTTATCAGTAAGTCATTAATAGATACATGCAATCCTCGGTAGTATAGTGGTAAGAATCTCCGCCTGTTACACGGAAGACCGGGGTTTAATTCCCCGTAGGGAGGTTTGTTTTTGACTTAATTATATTCATATAACAAGGTTTGATTTATGTGGCATTATTGAGAATAATTTCATAACAATATATGTATTTTTTAGGCTTCCGTAGCCAAACGGCAAAAATCGGAATCTTTATAATTTGGTTATAATATGTTTGTCCGTATCTCATAGTTATTTTACTCCGAGACTATGGGGGACTATGATTGAAATTTGGAAGGTAAATGTATTTTATGAACTACTAAAAAATGATGCAGCATGATATTGCTACCCAATTCCATACATTAACTGAGGGATGAAAAAATTAAGAGAGCATAGCCTATTGGGATATCATTTGATAGGTCAGTTTTATGATATGCGGTCTATATTTTATTAGTGAATATTTTAAAATCGAAAAAGCCTCTCTAAGAAATATGTTACCGACAAAATAATAATTTTGAGTCGACAACATATATCCATAAAATTCTGATTGTCGAGTATTTTGTTAAAATAATGATTAAAAATTCTAACGGTGCTGACAGACAAATCGGGCATATTTCTTTAAAGGTTACAAATATCTGGTGTACATGGCGTGAGCATTTATTAAAGTATCATAGAACGGAGCGCAGATTATCGTGAAACTTATTTTCTCTTCATTCATAAAAGAGTAGAAATTAAATAATAGTTGAAAGAAACGTCACTACAGTGTTGCTACTTTTTAATGTCTACTATTTGATTATAGTATATAAGATTGTGTATTATGAGACTTCCGAGCGAAGCAGGGTTTTCATCTAGTAGTTCATAAATTTGTACAAAAGACCGGACCGGACCGGACTGCCGGATAGTCAGTAGTTTAGTTTCTTACATTTTGTAAAAAAACCGGGTCTGTTATCGTGTTACGTTTATCGATATAGCTCCTATGTTAATTATTATGTGTAGCACATCACTACCCGTCCATGAAGTACAGTATTATTTGTGAGAAATTTTAACGTAAACAACACAAAATTACATGGGCGTCGATCTCTCATCGAGAAAATAAAGAAATGGAAATAGTATAATGACGTAGTTATTCATTATTACTTAACATGATTCTAAACTACTGGGCTTGTTTCTTTTTTGTTTAGTTTTCGATGGCAATAAATCTTTTTTTTTTGATGCATTCGGGTTTTTTGTTTTAATAATTTTTATAAGTTCTTAATTTTAAAATTTGGCCGGACATTTAAAAGTAACCCTGTAATAAATAGGCTGAAAGTCGATTGTTACAGTGTTACTGCGTTTATATTATCGATAACCCCAAACCAGGATCTTGAACTTTATTATTTGATATTGACTACTGATGGATTTGGGTTTGCGATAAAGATATCTGATACTTTGTGTTAATCCCGAAGGTCAATGGTATACTTTTATGATTGTGATATTTTAAAATAATTGCTATTCAGCAGACCTTGAGACGTTATTTAAGAACAAATGCTTTCAATTCCGCCATTCACAAATAACTCAAAAACGAATGGGAAGAACTCGAACGGAACAGAAAAACGTGATTTATACAAGATAAAGGTATTAATTGGTTCAGCGAGTCCGGTTGTCGATTGTATGACAATACCTGTATTCCTGTCATTTTAAATAAATTGGATAACCATTAGCAAAGAAAACCAATACAGATTATTATGTAAATATTGTAATATTTAAAAAAAAACAGGCAAGGAATAGGAGTTAGAGGCACTCTATCAGTATCGTTAAGAAACCGTAAAGTGTATGCACGTAGGTTATAAATTGGCAAATTGACACGATTGTAAGAAGGTATATTATAAGCTGGATTATATTATATATAAGCTGGGAGATTTAGGAATACTCTTCCTATTGACATTAGGAATAGCCCCTCCAAATTTTCTTTTAAACGTTCTCTCTTTAAACATTTGGCAGAATAACGGTGTAACGCGCTATGGTAGTACTAGTATATCTATATATTATATAAAAGGCAAAAGTGACTGCCTGAGGTATCAACGCACAGGCCAAACCCTTAAAACTTGAAATTTCGCACACGTATTTTCCTTGTGATATAGGCATGCACTAAGGAAGGATTTTCAAAATTCAAGCCCGAAGGGGTGAAATAGGGAATAAAAATTTCTATGAAACTTTTTATTCCCTGGACATATCTGTATGAAATTTTGTATAATTAAGTACAAAAAAATAATGAATTACGTGTTCAAGCGTTTTTTAAAATTCGATCCCTAAGAGGGTAAAATAGGGGATTAAAGTTTTATAAATATAACCGCACAGGTCATACCATTATATTTGAAATTTTGCACACGTACTCCTCTTATGACGTATGGATCCACTACGGAAAGATTATTAAAAATTTAACCCTCAACGAGGTGAAATGGGGGATAAAAGTGTTAAACACTTTATTCCTTGTCCATATTTGCATTAAATTTCGTATAATTGAGTATAACAAAAATAATGAGTTATATATTTCAGCATTTTTCAAAATTCAGTCCCTTAGAATGTAAAATAGGGCATGAAAGTTTTATATTAACGTACAGACCAGACATTTTTTATTCATGAAAGAATGATTTTTCAAAAGTCAACCTCAAGGAGGGAAAAAAATTGTATGAAACTGTTTATTTCTTAGACATATTTGCATGAAAATTCATATTTTTTTTTATATCATAAGATAGCAAACAAGCAGATGGGTCTTCTGATGGAAAGAGTCAACCATCGCCTATAGACACCAAAGATGTTAATGGTGCGTTGCTATCTTGTGGCGAGGTCTAATGCCACATGCATAAGTTTACCGGCTACCTTACCCTCCAAACCGGAACACGACAGCGACAAGCACTGACGGTATTGCGGCAGGAATAGGTAAGGCGGTGGTACCAGACCCGGGCGAGACAATGCAGAACTCTACCACCTAGTAGCCACGATGGTAGTGACTCGATAGCCAATCGGTTGCCTTTTACGACCTGCCTGGCAGAACGGCAGTTGGCCTATTCTTCAAAGGAGGCCGGGACCAACACGGAGATATATGCCATATACACAGGTAATATTTCACGATTCATTATGAAGTCAATATGTCTGTATGTATGTGTGTGTGTGTGTTTATGTATGTTTATATAAACATCTCATACTTTTTGAACGGCTATTAATTGGTTATTGTATTGAAAACAATAACAATAGCATAATTACACACATCAAAAATATGGAATAAACAAATAACTTTCCACATTTAATATGTTCAATGTTAAAAAGTTTACAGGTATTATAGAAATATAAAAATACTACCTTCTTAAAGTGTCCGTAATTGGTGTGTTTACTGTATTAGTGTCGTTGATTAGCACCCATAATACAAGCAAATAAATTGCTTACTTTTGGGTTAGATCAATTCGTGTAATTTGTTCAGGGATATTTATTTATATTTAATCACTAGAAATATAGGAACGTAAAGTTTGTTTACTTAAAGAGATTGAGGGAGTTAATGTGTTTGATGATATTAAGATTTCCCTTAGCCTTTTAACCCGCGGTGGCTTTTTGCGCTAAAGACACTCACGTGTAAACTTTAGAAGTCGTGCATACGTGAGTGAATAAATATCACTGATTTTTGCCATCGATGAAACGCAATAAAATAAAAACAACGTATGTTTAACTTAAGCCTTTGCCATCTACGAGACGCGGCCATATTAATGTTAAAGCATGAATATGACAAATTACTTATAGGATAAAAAAATTATAACTTAGTTTCACCACAGATATAACACTAAAATCTTTTCTAAGTAAGATAATGGACTTTAATCATAACCAAAACAGTACATGCGTATGTGTGTAATATTTTTAACTTTCTAAATGTAGATAAGAAAATCGATTTTCGAAAATCGAGTTTTCACCAGATCTCCACCTTTTGAGGTTCAGGAACCTTTTCTAGCTATTTTCACGATGACGTCAGTGGTATGTATGTGTGTGCGTGTGTATGTGATATGTGTGTATGTAAACATCTCGTGACTTTGAACGGCTTGACCGATCGAAGCGTGGTTGATTACATTCGACTGGGTTCCGCCAAAATTAGACTTCGTGAAAATCTGAACGGATTTGGCCCAAGAAAATGTGAGAAATTTAAGTAAAAATAAAGCTCATTTTTATTCGTTTATCAATGACAAAAATTTATGAAAAAACAAATTTTTGACATTACTTCGACATTTTTTAACATCGATAGGTTGAAAAATTATGTAGCTAAAACAATATTTTAAATTTCAAATATTGCGTTGAATGCCATTCGAAAGATCAAAATCGATCATAGTTTACAAAATACACAGTTTTTGTAAAATTAATGTACCTACTGTAATTTTTAAGAATCTAGATGTTTGGACTGAAAAAATCTATGCCTGTCTATACTCAAAGATGCCGTTAGTTTTTACTCTTGTGAGCTTAAAATACGTCAGTTTAGCGGAAAGTTTCAAGGATGGCCTACGGGGTCAATCAGTTTACAAATTTTCTTAATTTATTTGTTTAGGTATATACTGTTACAATACTGATCATAATATGTCATGAAGATGCCACATGTATAAGTTTATCTTACAAACCGGTACACGATAGTAAGGTTTTGCGGCAAAGCAAAACATTACAGAAATTAAATCTACCAAAGTTGCTACTACGTTAGTCAGGACCGTATTAAACCAATTGTAGGCTTTTTACTTACTGCCTGGAGGAAGGTTAGATAGTCTTTTTATTAAAAGATGCCTGGAACAACATTTGCTGTTTTTTGGAACAACACTTTAAAGGATATTTCAGATCTTAACTAGTTTATCGATTAACATAACCGTTGTCAGGTATATAGAAAAGGCCATAGGATACCTTTAATCTGGAAAAAGTACTGTTTCCGACGAATAGAAAAATAGCTTTTAATGCGAACGAAGATGCGAGTAAAAGCGGGAGAAATCATACAAAATTTAAAAATTGGTATTTTTTAATTATATATTACTAACTTAACCTAACTTGTTGTTGCCTGCGACTTCGTTCACGTGGAATTTAGGTTTACCTTTATATTTTAACAGGTGGATAACATTATCCTTGACAATGATATTAAGTATATGTTACTATAAGCTCATTGATCCCTGACATTTGATTTTAAAGTATCTTCACGCCGGTTCGCTTGCTTGTTAAGCCGAGTGAACCGAATATTTATAGATTTTCTGGTATTCGTTGCTTGGTGATAACCGGGATCTACAGTTTTACGTGCTCATTTGAGACACGGAGTGTTAATTCACCAACACCATACCCCAAGCTGATATTGAGAATACGGATTTTTTAGAAAAACTTTCAATAAACCTCACTTTTGCTCGGGCATGGGATCGAAACCTAGCTGTCGTGATTTTAACGGCGGGCAGGCGGTAGAGTGGGCTAAATGTAATAAAGCCCTTATTCTGCTCTAAGGCAATACCCGTGAAAAAACATTTTAAAATTTCCTTAGTAATTTCAAAACTGTGCATAAACAAAAAATATACATTTCTTAATTCTGTTCTTATTATTTCTTCTTCATTTATGATATAGGTCGATTTTAATGTACCTTTTTTTATAACATTTGTTTTTTTTTATATCATAAGACAGCAAACAAGCAGATGGCTCTCATGAAGGTAAGAGAAACCATCGTCTATAGACACCAAAGTTGTTAATGGTGCATTGTTTCCGTGCGACGGGAAGGCAATGCTATATGCATGAGTCTATCTTACCCTCCAAACAAGTCAATGACAAGCTTTTACGCTATTGCGACAGAAATGCGTTGGAACCATATACCTACTCAGGTGAGACGTTGCGGAACTTTACCACCTAGTAGTCACGATGCTAGTGACACGTATAGCCAATCGTTCACCTTTTACAAACGGAGTGACAAAATGGCAGATGCTACTATTCCTCAAAGGGAGCCCGGACCAATGATATAAAAAAGGGAAAAATTTACTTTAAGTACAGCTACAGCACTGTATCATTATCTCTGGATTTCACTGGAATGCGATGATGCCATGACCTTCAAGGGTCGGCTGCAGTTGTGCCATTCTAGTTTTTTCGGTATTATCTGCTTTTATATGTAGTACTTAAAACGTTTTTTGAAAACGCCACTATTTTAATTATTTCATACGTAAAGACATAGGTCTTTAAATATAGATACTCGTAATATATGAGTACGAGTTCAAACTGTGTTAAAAATTACCAGACCATTTAAGACAGTTTGCTCCATGCTGACTTTGAACATTCAATTATTAATAGATTTCAAACATCTATTATTGAATAAATCCATTGCATGGTGCGCATTGCATCCAGGATGCGGATCTTATAGATCCAATCACTTCTTCAAGGTTTGTTAATACATACCTATTCCGATATTAAGCAACACTTTCCTTTCTAAATTAAAGTATGCGGTATAAATCTCACAATTAACTAACTATTAATATTAAGTAGCTTCGTTTGTTCATTGTTCGCATACACCTCGACTTTGATCGAGATTCGGGTTGGATTTCCTACAAAAGAGGAATTTTTCATTGTATTAGGTACTGGAACTTCGGTATCACGTTTTAGCATATTAGTAATGTACACAATATTCAGCAGCTTGCGATTCTAATATCCGTTCGTGGTTACTATGTACTTTGTAGTACTAAGTAGGTACTTAATTATGTAAATTACATTATGGTGGCTACACAATGGGGCATATGAATAAGACGATATGAATAAATTCCATAATCTAGCAATAACTGGGTAATCTTTTGGATATTTTAATAAAATTGAAATGTCGTAAAATGGTACCTACCTAGCTTATGCAAAAGAATTCCAAATAAATTATAACATTCTAAAGAATTTTTACCCTTTTAGAATTTTATAATTTGAATTACCCGTATTACGTGAAGCGTTTGCTGTTCGGCCTAGACAAGCTGAGTGAAAGCTGATGTCTAACAAGGTCGTCACTTTAAAATAAGGTGCACCACGTGTTGTTGAGGTTGACTTTGGGATAGATGTTGGCTGGAAAATGCATTAAAATTTAAAAAGATTTCTCGTTTTGGTCCGTATCTCTTTTGAATAAACTATATAAGCGAACAAGACCAAGAATGTCAGTACCATCGTGACAAGTAGTTGGTAGAGGTTTGCAACATATCACCCGGATTTGATATTACTGCCTTACCATTATTATTTCCAGCATCCATTTTTGGTTTTGGTTTTGATAGATTGTGTTATAGCAGGAACGTAGACAATTTTAAAACAAGATAATATGACTATTTCAAGGACATTTCTGCTTATAACTCTTTGTTATAAAATATTTCATCAGAACAGTTTTTGTGTTAATTAAAAATTATACATATTTTCAGAGCCAAACAGATATTGTTAATTAATTATCATTGTAATACACAAGATTAAGATGCCTGAAGAAGGCTCAATAGAGCCGAAACGTCGCTGAAATGATGATGTATTAGTGTCGTTTAAAATTGTCCACATTTCTGCTGTAACACAATCTTTAATAACCGTCTTGCCTTTTGCAATCTGAAGCACGACAGTGGTATGCAGATTATCTCTGTTGTTTACGGTTTGGAGAATAAGTTACTAGCAGACGGTATACACTTTCTTCCAGTTTACTTTTAAAGAAAATTAATTTGTTTTGTTACAGTAATCCCAGGAATAGTAGAGACAATTACTATAACGTCCAATGGCAATAGTCCAGAAACAAAGATGAGAGAAAGTATGATGAAAGAAGAAACGAAGCATTTTTTATCCACCCCGGAAGTAACTGGTAACTTAAAAAACAAGTATCAAACTGTCAGGGAGCCAACAAAATTATCGATTAATGAAAGATATAGAAGATTGATTCCATACATGACATTTTATTACGCTAATGATTTAGCGACGACTACAACTGAAAGTTATAATGAAAGAAGCATTGAAGTAGAAAAAGCAGAAATAGTAGAAGCTGGAACACTGAGGCCCCATGAACGTGAACCAAAAATACGTTACATTCCAAGACATAATAATATTCCTGTGTATCAGGGAAATAGATTAACTCAATATAATATTGCGTCTTCAAATCCTTCGAAACTATACTATAAAAGTATTTCTCCCGTTCAATTTCAATATGTTCCTAAGATATCACAAAACTATAATCCTGTTATACTGGATACATTTGAAAATAATGGGAGAGTTATGTATGAGAGGTTTACTCCAAAACCATTTAAATCTTCTAATGTACAATATGTAACACCAAGAAAACCATATTTTAACATTTATCAAAACGAGAACATAGCAAACGTGCAGTATTATTCGTCTGAAAAGGAAAAGAGTCCAATTTATAAACTAGTCCCATATGAACAAGCACCCCCTGTTAAAGTCGTTCAGGAAGTTCAAAGTATTACAAGCGCCAAAAAGCCACATGCTGTGTCTGATGCGAGCAAAAATGAAGTTTATGTACCGATAAGACAAAATCAACACGAATATATTAATGAGCCTATTTACAGTCATCACCCTCCAGATAACATTCGGAAACCTCCTACGATAGTTTCTGAAGTCTATTATGAAAAACAACCTCAATCTGAACCGATTCATTCCGTTGTTCTGGAGACGGGTTTTAAACCTATAGTAGGACCATTTGTTCAACCTACTGAAACAACCCAATATAATCATGATATAAACACATTCTCAACAAAGTTAAACAATCAGCAAAAATTAACAGATATCAATTCTCATTCAATTGATTATAAGGATAATACAAATGTGCCACCATATGAGACCGAAAGGCTTGTGCTATATGATTCCACTAATAAAGCTACTCTTTCAGATATTATTCACTCATTACAGTTGAATAAATCAATTCCAAAACAAATTACAAAAGAAAATTTTAGTTCATCAATAAATACTTTGTTGCAAGTATTAAATGTAATAAAAGCTCAACAGAGTGATACGAAATCTTCTAATCTACATTCTGCTAAGTTTGAAACTGTCCATACTACTGTATCACCAACAACGGAAGCTGAAATAGAGTTTCAAGAGGAGCCTTACCTTGCTCCTGTAAATACACCATCACAGCATTTAGATGGTAATAACTCCGTTAAATATTTATTTTATTAAATCAAAAACAATAAGTAGTACCTACCTAAGTAGTTTCACTTAATTATGATATCGGAAGCTTCCTTAATGCCCAGTTCCTATAGCAGTAAAACAACATTTTCTACGAGGCGTAAGTTAAAACTGTTACTTTACATTTGAAATTACCAAACGTACAAACAACTTGTGGGACTCCTTTTAATGTGGATTATTATTGGTTACTAGCTGTTGCCAGCGACTTCGTCCGCGCGGAGTTCGTTTACTCCGCACTGCCCCTCACCCGTAGGTGATAATATGTAGCCTATATGTTGACCCGACCTATTAGTAATATTCATACAAAATTTGAAGTAAATCCATGCAGTACTTTTTGAGTTTACCCTGGACATACATACAGACAAACAGACAAAAATTCTAAAAACTATATTTTTGGCTTAGATATCGATTGTAGATCACGCCCCAAGTATTTATTTAAAAAATATATTCAATGTACAGTTTTGACTTTCCTACGATTTTATTATATGTATAGATTGGAAACTGGAACCTGGCATTACACGTTCATTAATAATTTACCCTATTTATTTTTGTTTTTTTTATATCATAAGATAGCAAACAAGCAGATAGGTCTCCTGATGGAAAGAGTCAACCATCGCCTATAGACACCAAAGGTGTTAATGGTGCGTTGCTATCTTGTGGCGAGGTCTAATGCCACATGCATAAGTTTACCGGCTACCTTATTCTCCAAACCGGAACACGACAGTGACAAGCACTGACGCTATTGCAGCAGGAATATGTAGGGCGGTGGTACCAGACCCGGGCGAGACAATGCAGAACTCTACCACCTAGTAGCCACGATGGTATTGACTCGTATAGCCAATCGGTCGCTTTTTACGACCTGCCTGGCAGAACGGTAGTGGCCTATTCTTCAAAGGAGCCCGGGATCAACATGGGGGAAAATCTATCTTGCTCTATTATGTACAGGTTGACTGGTTTGTTGTTTGTTTGACTGGATTGTACCTACATACTGCAGAAGGGTGTTCAGCGCTCGATTCTGATACTGAATATGTAAAAAAGTAGGTAGGTAATTTAATTTTGATCTAATGATCCAATAAAAATATTAAGTACGGCCACCCGCGCATTATAGATATCGAAATTCATTGTTTACAAACAGCGATTTGTTGTCACGGCATGTGTAAATTAGGCGCGCGTCTAACGCCCGCACGGTGTATATATAACTAGGTACACTAATTTCGTTCTATTTATTATACTTTTATTGGTTAGGTATATATATATATATGACCACTATCGTGTCCCACAATTTGAAGTCTTTTTTTACCAGCCAACCTGTACAATTGTTACAAATATGGTAGTATATAACATACCTATAGGAAAAAAGAATCTATAAACTATCTATATAATATATTTATAAATAAGTTTTTTGCAATGTAACTAATTTGGCATGGGAACATCCAATTGCATCCAATCCTTGGCATGGCAAGGGAGAAATGCTATAAAGGTTTAGAACAACTATGCGATTGGTCGTATCATAGTCAGTTATACACCTGAATTATCTATACTCAGACTTTGTGTGAAATATTTATTATAAATAGCATTAAGCGAATTTCCTTTTGCGATCACTAAGCAAATTCACACAATGTTTCTCTAATATTTACAGAAATACCTAGTGGAGGCAGCAGTAGCCAGCGTTTTCCTCTTCCAATATCCTCTGACGATGAAGGTGGAACCCCCGGTAGACCTGGAGTAGACTACCCAATTTTGACTGTAATTCCTCCAACCAAATTTAATTGTAAGTCGCAGCGGTATAAAGGCTTTTTTGCGGATCCCGAAACTAGATGTCAGGTACTTATGTTATTTTAGTAATTATGAATTATTAACACCTGTTCATTATTATTATTAACACTCATGCGTACGCGCATTTGTTTAAGACACATTTTGTGTGTTAGTCGGGACTTTATGATGACTAGATTGTTTGCTTGATGCCAATTACTTGTAAAACGCAAGTGAAAACTAAACGTGTCATCGCAATTAAAATTTTGACTATTAGGAGGTAGAGAACATACTCGTAAACAGTGCGGTTTAGTCGGAACTCTTAGTACACGCTACCAAAAATTATGGAATGATCTTCGTAAGTCAGACTTTCTGAATTCTATGACACGGAGATCATGTAAGAATGTAAGAAAAATGCATTTCTAAAGAACCGGCAGCGCATCAATTCTCATGTTGTCTATGGGTGACCGCTTTCCTTCAGATTGCTCGTCAGTCAGTTCATTGTATAAGAAAGAGTTCATTGAGGTATCTCTAGGGGATGTGTACCATCTTATTGAGTCCTGCTATCATAATTTCATTTGCAACTAAAATATTCAATTTTTGTAAAATTGGCATGAAAATTATGTTTGACCAATCGTTCGCGTTTTAGGAAGCGCTTGGCAAGAGCAGATGATTTATATTCACCATTAGTCCATAATTAACGAAAATATCAATCGAAGATCAATTTTTATAACTGTTTTGATGACGAGAATCTTAGAAAAATCTTAAAAAATTTAGGAACGTATCCATAGCGTATTTTAATCAACTATTGAAAACGTGCAAGGTAGAAATTTGATGAATTCTAACAATATAGGGAATTAGAAGTCCGCATCAGAGTTTTATGGCGTTTCAATAATTATAATTATATATTTCATCTTTCAGGTATGGCATTACTGTGATCTAAACGGCGGGCAAGCTTCATTCTTATGTCCAAATGGAACAATATTTTCTCAAGCTGGTTTAACTTGTGACTGGTGGTTTAATGTCAAATGTGCATCTACAACGCAGCTGTATGTTTTAAATGAAAGCCTTTACAAGTTCATTCTTCCACATTCACCCAAGTTTCCAGAGGATTACAGTGGACCACTTGTTGACAAGTATGTTAATCATATTTACTATCGAAAATTGTAATGCTATATCTGGCCCAGTCATTACTCTATCGAGTACTGTGGTCAAGAGCTTCCAAGCACCAACCTCTTGACAGATTTACATCGCCTTAATCGTAAATGATCGGCTTTGGCATTGAATGGATCATTTTTGAAACGCTTTTCAACTTCTATTGCATCTGTTATGGAAATGTTTGATTTAATTTCTGTCACTGAACTTATTTTAAATATATATATCCGTTCAAATAGTTATTTCAATAAAATTACTGTTTGAACGGATATAAGTGAGGAATTTTCAAAAAAAATAAATTATTCATTCTTAAAAGGCTGGGAGAGCAATCAAAAGACATTTGCTGTAAAAGTCCATGGGCCGCATTTATCAAAAGATAAACATTCTGCCCACTTACCCCCTTTTCTACAAAAAGAAGAATAACGTCACGTTTGCTATCGTAGTATGTAGAAGAAGAAAGAAGAGGATTAGTAATTCCAACCTTGATCAAGGAATCTGACTAAATTAATAGCTACTAGAAATTCGTGCGTCTGCATTGGTGCCTCTTCTACTGTGGAGTAGATAGTAATAGGTGTCAATATATGAATTGTGATTAATGTTAACATAATGATAATGTAAATGAATATTAATTTTTCTTTTAACTCAAAGCTAAAATATATTTTTTTAATTCAGTTTTCCCAATTTTGTTCAGGTATCTGACTTTAAAGTTTAAAGAAATGGAAGAACAATTCCGAAAAAACAAAAAAAAGCAATCTGAAGGAGAGAATATCGATGATTCTAATGAAGGATCAGAAGAAACAGATGGAAAAGACTCCACAGAGACCGAAAACGCAGAAACTAGGCATGAGGGTGCAGTTAATGAAGCAGATGTTACAATAGAATCAGCCGGACGAAGTGGGAATGTACAAAGATTACAGGATGATTAACAAATTAGATCCTCGTCGTAAAGGCGATTAGGTTTTTAGTGTCGATACTTAAAATACCAAGTATCGAGACTTAAAATAATCATGGAGTAATTATAGGTATTTTCATTTTCCTAGTAGTCGTCAGTCAACTGTGATAATTTCTAATATATTTTACTATTATTTGCTAGATAGACTATCTTAAGATATTATTTTAATACTATATAATTATATATTTTTTAAATTGCTTATGTTGAATTAATCTATGTGTCCTTTTACTTATTTTTTGACAATCTTAAAAAAGAATTAAGAAGCACAGTTTCTGTTAAAAAATATATATTTTTTAAATAGTTGTATAGGACAAGTCTGCATGACTTGGCCTTTTTCTGGGGTTCTGAAGTTCTTGGATGAAACTACGAGAGCCAAGTTGTTCTAGGTAAATGGTTTTCCCTTTAAGGGTGAATGAGCGCAAACTCGAAACACATACTTATGTATAACTAGACAACTGTAGATTTGTATAAGGTATAGACCTTGTCTACTAGCATATAATTAATCTACTTATTGAATGTTACGTATCTGTTCTAGTCTTCATATATTTAAAACTAGCTGATACACACGACTAGGTTCGGGTGGCCCCAATAACTTCCTTCTGTTTAGTTGCATAAAAAAGTCAGATACTCAAGGAATCTTTCAAGTTCGACTGGCTTATCTAGAGATTAGCGTGTCCAAACAAACAAAAAATCTTTAAATTATTACAATATATTGTATTATGTTTTCGAAAATTACAAGCTAACAAAATAATCTTGTAGTAAATACAGAAGAATGATACAAAAATAAACTACTGTCTGGCTCGTTATTTTAAAGGATAACAAACGAAATTTAGTAGCTTTTTCTATACATAGGCGTACCCAGGTTATGTAACATTTAAAGACTATATTTTTAACTTACAGTAGATAGTTAGTATAGAGGTAAACAAATTCCGAGGGGGGGGGGGGGCAGCTCCCCTCCTCTCCCCCCCCCCCCGAACACCAATATTTCTACAGTAAGTCTGTCTAATTCCTAACAGTCTAAGCGTTGATTAAAATAAAATTTATATAATCTACGTTAATTTATAACTCTAGGTAGGAGGTAGGCTAGGTATATAACTTCACGCCAAATCGCATGCAAGTTAGGCAGCAAGATCTGAGTGCCATACATTACAGTACATGCAGACTTACCTCGCTTTCACCATATTCGTAATTCTTTCCAAACCCACAAACACAGCGGTTTCGAAAACTCTTGAGTCTAGGCATTTCCTGGTACTACCTCATTAGGAAAGCTTAAAAAAAATGTGTAACTAAAAAATAACTAAAAAGTGATATCAGAACAAATGCTATCTAACCAACTTAAAAATTATACATTTCGTATAGATGTTATGTTTTGAAAAGTAGGGGTAACTATACAAAATGTATACTTATATATATATATATATATACACATACACAGATTATGCTTACCCATATTGTGTTAGATACTTCTTAAGCTATATTTAGCGTAATAAGGTACCTAAATAATTTTAAGTTTTTACAAACATTATTTAGGTAGTTGTTATTTTTCATTATAAGTAAGAAAATCTTGGCCATTACTAATTTCTGAAGCAATATAATACTCGATTACTTGTAATAGTTTGGAGCCTTTCTTTGTTATATATTTCAAAGATAATATAGATAATCTAACAGAGTCATTGATTAAAGGTAGCTTAAAATAAAACTGGGTTAAATTTTAATAATAATAATATTATTTTATTTAATTCAGAAATACCTATGTCTATGTTTGTGAACTAAGATGATTAAAAGTTGTATGGCCAATAATGTTATTCCTAGGTAAACTAGTTTACTTTTATCTTTATTTTTAATAAGGCCGTAACTAAATGCCTCTAAAGCTGCCATAATCGTATGGTAATTTAATCTAGGCATAAATAAGCAGTACTTAAGCATGTACATAACCAGGGTTTTTGGGGGCACGCGGGAGCACGCAGTGCCAAAGAAAATTTTGAAAATATCTAAAAATTGCCATAAAAAATGAAAAAAAATGAAAGAATAGTTTACAATTATCCAAATACAACGTTATAATAATACAATAATATTATGGTTTAAGTAATAAAAAAATTATTTACTTCGATTTTTTTGTCAAAAACATAGTAACTACCGGGGGGGAGAGTACAAAAAAATTAAAAGACCCACAACTGTTAGAGAATTAAAGTGCCTCCAGAAAACAAGTGACAAAAAAGCCTGTACATACATAACTAAGTTATTTTGTTAGTGTTTTTTAGCAGCAGACGAAGCAGACGTGTTTTTATTTTCTTGTTACTAATCGCTTAGTTAAACTAAAGTTTTGAAACACTCTATAGATATAATACCTATTTTATGTTATTTAATATTAAAAATTTAAGAATTACCTATGTATACCTAATACATATTTTACACATTGTTTTTTTTTTAATTTACAAATTAAAAATATAACAAACGTTTGTTTTAAAATAAGCTGTTGCTCGCGACTTTTCTTTCTTTTGCCACAGAATAGCTTAACAGCTTTCTTGTTCTTTGAGACCGTATTTACTTTATCAGTATCAGTTTAACATAAGGAGCTAATCAAGCAACTAGTAACGACAATTTACTTACACACTAAGCAGGTTTAGCGAGAAAATTCTTTTTGGATCCTTTTAGAGAATGGCAAGAGATGGACTTTAGGCGGCTTCAAAATCCATCAGTTGACAGGGTGAACAAGAAAAGAATATGATTAAAAAAAATGTGCGAGAGACATTTTATGAGGGCATTAATATTTGAACTACAATAAGATCCAGATGGATGCCAAAAAGCAATTACCTCGCGAAGAAAACCTGATGCGTGAAGATTGAACCGAATATATTTTAAAAACAAACAAATAATATGTTTTTTCTTTTCGAAACGAACTTAAGCAGTTGGTTAAAATGATCGTTACTACGAAACCGGGCGTTTCGGGTGAGCAGAGTGGTCAGCCTGAGTTTAAATTAAGTGTGCTAAGAGTCTGCCCTAAGTGTGTCTCCTGTGAGACCGAACCTCGGCTTAGGGCAGTATCTTCATGAGTTTATACGCAGCCGTTCCCAAACGTTATCTAGTAATAAATATAAACGTATGACTACGGAAATTTGCCACCTGTGAGTGATTTACCTGGTTGTTAGCTTTCCAAATGGACCCAGTAGTCGTTAACCAGGGCCCCTGCGTGGGTTAGAATGCACCTGAATTAATCCTTATTTATTTTGTACCTTATTATACATATAATATCTAATTTTATAATAACGTAAGCGGATCTTTGAGCCATAATTATCACTTGTAAATAGATAGGTACTCGTTTAGTAAACAAAGTGTAATAAAAAGTAAAAAAAATAATTTAATAATTTCTTTGAGGGTGTGCAGAGTGCACCGAACGTCTATAGACTTTGCGGTTCTATACGATTCACCAGTTAGTGCTTGACGAGATGAATCTCATCGCCGCAATTTACCGACCATCACGATCATCGCCCTTTTCCATCAATAACCGGAAGTAAAAGCTTTATGTGCTCACCTGAGACACGGCAATGGTTACACCACGACATACCTAATTATGTCGTTTTTTTCGTTGAGATAAAGCTTTTTTTTCCCTATAGAATGCGGAGAGTTGCTTTTCTTCGCTACCTACACATACATGTTTTGTAATTTCTTTGAATTTTTTTTTTTAAGGTCCTAGTAACCTTTTCCGACTATTTTCACGATGACGTCAGTATGTCTGTATGTATGTGTGTGTGTGCGTGTATGTAAACATCTTATAACTTTTGAACGGCTAGACCGATCGAAACGCGGTTGATGGCATTCAATTGGATTCCGCTCAACTTAGACTTCCTGAAAATTCCGATTCGGTTCAGATTTTGAGAAATTTTGAATAAACACCAAAAAAAATTTTGGCGAAATAGTTTTTTTTTAATATAAGTTTCAGATTTATGTAACAACTGAGTACAAAAATTAATCAGCTCTATTTCTCAAAAAACTACGTCTAATACATAAATTGCATCAAAATCTGTTTATCCGTTTGAGAGCAATCGTTGACGAAAAATATTGAAAAAAGTGTTTTTTTGACATAGCTACGAAATTTTTCAACCAATCATTTTTTGGTATTCTACGATAATTTAGTACTAAGAAAACTACGTCAAATGTCATTCCAAAAATAAAAATCGAATCTTATTCTCAAAACTTATAGCTTTTCAAATATTAAAATTACGTTGTTTTTAGCAAACTTACTTATTTTTTTTTAAATAACTTTCAAGTTAATTCACCGATTGACTTAAAAATCTTATCAGCTTTTCTCCTTAAAAAACTGCGTCAAATACCTACCGTTAATTGGATAAAAATCGGTCTATTTATTTGGGATTTGTTAAGGATAAAAATTTTTGAAAATGTTTTTTTAACATTGCTTCGAAATTTTTCAACCTGTCGATTATATAGCTAAATAAATATTTTAGATCTCAAAAATTTTGTCGATTGCCATTTGAAAAATCAAAATCGATCATCGTTTCCAAAATATACTGCTTTTCAAAAATCAATATACTGCCATTTTTGACATAATAGATGTTTGAACTGAAAACATCTATGCTTATTGATAATTTTTACTCCTTTGAGCTTAAAATACTTCAATTTAGCGGAAAGTTTCAGGGATAGCCTGAAGGGTCAACTGTTTACAGTTTTTTTCTATATTAGCAGTAGATATACCTACTTTCCATCCCTGCAATAGAATATCTAGGATATACTCGTAGATACAAACTCATTCATTTGTTCCAACTCCATTTAAAAATCTACAGATGCATTTTGTAAATAATTGGCAAAGCTTTCACTAACCCTCGTGTTGGCCTCGGGCTCCTTTGAAAAATAGGCTAACTGCTATTCTGCCAGGCAAGTCGTAAAAGACGACAGATTGGCTATACGAGTCACTACCATCGTGGCTACTAGATGGTAGAGTTCTGCATTGCCTCACCTGGGTGTGGTACTTCCGCCTTATGTATTCTTGCCACAATAGCGTCAGTGTCGTGTTCCGGTTTGCAGGGTAAGGTAGCCGGTAAACTTATGCATGTGCTATTAGATCTCGCCACAAGATAGCAACGCACCTTAATATCTTTGGTGTCTATAGGCGATGGTTGACTCTTTCCATCAGAAGACCCATCTAATTGTTTGTTATCTTATGATATAAAAAAATAAAAAAAAGTCTAGTAGTAGACATCAGTGACGTAGCTACAGTAAGACCAGGTGGCGTTGTGCACCAAGGCCCCGAAACTCAGAGGAGCCCCCTTTTAGGTCTTCACCGGTTTGAGTACCATAGAATTAACTGGCGCAATATCATCGATGCTTGTCTTTGTTGTGTTTCGGTTTAGAGGGTAAGGTAGCCGATAAAATTATGTGAGTGGCATTCCGACCCCGCCACACCTTTAGCAATGCATCATTAACATTTTTTTTGTCTAAAAAATACCACTCCAAACGCCCGTTTAATTATAAATGATAAAAATTTCTATCTTCTAAACAAGCTACTACTTAACACGTTTTTCGCCTTAAGCAACTGTTGTTTATCTATAAAAACTAGTCTGCATGTTTTGGTAAGAAAACATGTCGCCTTCAGCGGAAACGAAAAAGAGGTTTAGAGTGAGCCAGCTCTGAGGAATTTAACTGAAATCGAGATTTTTTAAATCAACCAATGTTGTAATATACTTTTAAAGAGAAAGGGCG
This sequence comes from Apodemia mormo, assembly GCA_036924255.1. Taxonomy (NCBI): domain Eukaryota; kingdom Metazoa; phylum Arthropoda; class Insecta; order Lepidoptera; family Riodinidae; genus Apodemia; species Apodemia mormo. Next base: position 17,360,832 of record JAUPFN010000011.1, on the reverse strand, counting down.
ATAATCATATTGCTAAAACGAAAGGATGTGCGTCGTTTGTTCAGCCGTGTAAAAAAATGGTAGGTTAAAGGTTACTAGCGATCGCGTTGTGGCCGAAATTCGACCGTATAAACAACAAAAATCTCTTTTAAGACTTTAGCCCTAAAATAATAATATACATATGCGTATATTATCATGTTCGTCACATGAATGCAGTGGGAAATGTTTATTTACTTAATGTAAATCTAATACACATTATTTCAAAATTTTAGGTTTCGGTAATCCTCCGCAATGGAAACTTTGACTGTGCCAAGTTTTATTCTTTACCGTTGCGTAATTGTCTTAAAAAGGGGTACAGATTTTGCTTTACGTATATAAATAATACAGATATGCAATGGGACCGTCGATAGATGATGGTACCCGATGGGGACAAGCAATTAGGTGATGAGCAGTATAATTGTATATTTGAGTTTGAGTGGTTTTTCTTATAGAAAAAGGGGGCAAACGGGCAAGAGGCTCACCTGACAACAAGTGTTCACGCCGCCCATGGACAACAGCTATAGTATCAAAAGTCTTGCCAGTTGCATTGCCAGCCTTTTAAGAAAGAGTAGGCTCATTTATTGAAGGTCCCTAAGTTGTATCATTTCAGAACAACCCCTGCCGCTAATTGTTTCCACAGAGGAGTAGTGCGGGGGAAAAAGTGTCTCGAGAATCGCACAGTTGTGGACTTCCAGACTTCGAGATGGTGAGGATAAATTTTCAATTTGTCACGAAGTCCGATGGTGAAATTTCGCGGTAGGAACTAAACTAAATAGTTCCTCGGAACACTCCCCATGATTGATTCGATAGAAGATGCTGAGCAAAGCCACATCTCTACGTAATGCCAAAGAATCAAGCCGCTCAGAAATAGTCTTGTCGTCGACGATTCGAGCCGCTCTATGTTGAATGCGGTTAAAAGGAAGGTGCTGGTACTGAGGAGCCCACAAGTGAGAGCAGTACTCCATATGAGGCCGGATTTGTGCCTTATGGCGATGAGCCGCGGACGGTGTGAAGTACTGCCTGGCCCTGCTGAGAACACCCTGCTTTTTTGAGGCTAATTTGGCCTTGCCTTCCAAGTGACCATGGAACTGAACGTTGCTCGATATGTCAACTTCAAGGATTTCAAGACTGGCTGTGACTGTTAGAGAAGTGTTTTAAAAGCGAGGAGATACGACAAATGGAGATTTTTTTGTGGAAAACGCGCAAATTTGTGTCTTCTTGGGGTTAAATTGGTCTAAGTTTAGTCGACCCCACTTTGGGACTGCGGTAAGTTGTTCTTCGATTTCTGACACAAGTTTGTTCCGGTACACGTTGACGTGTTGTCGCGAAACCCGCCAGAAGTACAAAGTATCACTCGTACTGTCATCCGCATAGCAATGAATGTTGCTTGATTGCAACATGCCATTAATATGCCGAAGAAACAGTGTAGGTGATAGCACATAGCCCTGAGGAACACCAGCATTGACGGGTCTAAGTTCAGAGCATGGCCTTCAACAACGACCTTGATGCTCCGATCTGCCAAAAAACTGGTGATCCAATTGCAGAGTGAAACTCTCTTGAGAAGCCCATGAAAAGGAACTTTGGAAAGAAGTGTTTATTATATATATTCCAGTATTTGCGAGTATATATAATGTGTTTCTATGTAGGTACCTATAAGTATCGTTGACAAATACCCATGACACAAGGAAAAAATTTACTTACTTAGGGGTTAGACCAAATAATGTTATTTGTCCAGCTATATTTATTATTATTATTAATTTGACGTGGAGATATATGATACCTAATGGTTCCAAAACGCTAACAACAACTGTTAAACGATACATTTTTGACACTTTATTACTTTTATGAAATGATCATGCGTCACGTTTTTATTGATGGATATGTTGAAACAGACTTATTCAATACGCTGATTTAGTCTGCTTCAACATAGGTTACATATACATAACCCATTAACGCTTTGAACTTATGTTAAAAGCATGTCTATCACCAATATATTATGCATACATATTCTGATGACGAGATGAATCATTCGTTTTAGTAGATAATTAATTAATAATTAAGGAATCATATCTCATTCAGTCTTACAAAAGGTCGCAATTAGGAGCAATTGCTTTTAAGCTAACACCGAATTAAAATGAACATCCGTCTCCTCAAGGTAGACCATTACTGTGAACAAGTAAGGTACACGATTTTTTTTAAATACGGCACAACAAGCAATGTTTTTCCTGATATTATAGACAGGTAGGTAGACACACACATTATTGGCGCTTTGCTATTCTTGAGAGGAGTTAAAATGTCACATGCAAAAGTTTGTCTAACTCTCTAAATACGAACACGATAGCGACAAGAACAAATGCGATTTCGACAAGAATAGGCAAAACGTCGTGTACAAAACCGGGGAAAGACGTAGCAGAACTCTGCCACTTCGTAGTCACAATATTAAACATGTTTGGTAAATCATTCCTCTTTTTCTAGTTGGTTGTCAGAATTTTAGTTGGTCTACATCTAACGACATCCAATTTGTAAAATGAAATGTGTTTAAACAACATGACTACAAGGTGGTAGATTCCTGCAACATCTCGCCCGGGTTTTGTATCATCGCATTACCTATTAGGTACTGCCGAAACAGCGTCACTGCTAGGCACTGTCGTGTGCCGGTCCGGCTTTATGTATGTGGGGTTATATCTCGCCACATGATTGATACCACTAACATCATTGATGAGAGCCATTTGTTTGTTTGCTATCTTATAAAATAAAAAAACATGATAAATGGTTCTCTAACAGAACGTCTTCCAATAAATCAAGCGCACATAATACGCGACTCTATAAAGTAGTAAAATTGTGTATTCCTCAAAATCTTAAGTTCATCGGGGCGACTTTCATTCGTGTGATGTAACTGTTATTGCCGACCAAAGACGAGATATAATCAACAGTTTCGACTCTATAAATAACTTGGGAATTAATAAAAATAAAACCGGCCATGTCATGGAGGACCATGCGCAATGTTTCATAGTTGCCCAATGCCCATAAAAATGAGGATTTAGAGGGATTTTTCCATTATTTTATAGTATGAACGTTAACATTTTCAACGCCAATGACGGATCTATTAGCTTCTCCAAGTTTATTTTGTACGTTACTGTTAAGTGTTAAATTACTCAGCTGAGATAGTTTTCCTTCTATCTTCGTTATAGGTATATATACTACTATCGTAAATCTTCACACATCTACAAAAATTTAGCTAGCAGGGAGGGACAACGGACGAAACCCCACACCATGGGGTACTCAAAAAAATTCTCATCTCGCATCGCATCTCCACTTTACCTGTAGAGGTACCCTATTTTTTTTTTCAATATTTTAACACTGTCGACGGGCTTAATACGAATATTAATGCCAAATTACCGCTCTCTAGTACCAACAGTATCTGAGCTAAGATGTGCATAGATTGTGAGCTGTGTTGCTCCGGGCCCCTTTTAAAGAATAGACCATCTGCTATTCTACCCGGCAGTTCGTAAAAGACAAATGATCAGCTATATGTTTCACTATCATCATGACTACTAGGTGGCAGAGGTCTGCAACGTCTTCCCCGAGTGTATGGTACCACCGCGTCATAGTATGTGCCGGTTTGGAGGGTATGAGAGCCGGTAGAATTATGGATATGGCACTGCCATCCTGCCACACGAATGGATAGCTATGCACCATTTAGGTACTTCTTTGGTGTCTATAGACGTTGATTACTTTTTCTACTTGGAGAGCCATCTGCTTGTTTGCTATGTAATGATATAAAAGAATTTGAGGGTTCTTTGGCTCTTACAGACTACGGAACCAAAAAAATCTTTGATTAACAAAAAGAAAAAAGTATCTTCACGCCCATATCCCCGAAGGGGTAGGCAGAGGTACAACAAGTGCACCCACGATTAGCCGAAGATACTTGGTCCCACAAATGTGATAGGTGGCAAGCATATCGCCAACCGGGGACTTTCCAATCTCGGGCAACGTTGTGTTTTTCAGAAAACTGAAAAAAAACACTTTTCTTTTGTGCCCGACCCGGGAATCGAACCCGGGACCTCATCTGGTCAACGCCAACACTGGACCACTAGACCACAGAGGCGACTTTGATTAATAGTATTGATGAATTGTTATTTTTAATATCATGATATTGGATCAGGTGTTATATACGTAAGGAAGTGTGTCCAAGAGCCTGCTTTCTTGCTTCTATCATTGTTTTGGAACAACAATTTCTACAGTAGGTAAATAAAATTGTTAAAACTCAGCTACACTAATGCAAGTACGCGTCAGAAATAGTACAAGCACGCAAGCTGTAGATTGTGGTAAGACTAATAAACCTAGTGTTGACATACTTTTTTATATCAGTAGGTAGCAAACAAGCAGATGGTTCTCCTGAGAAACCATCGCCCATAGACACCAAAAATGTTAATGGTGCGTTGCTATCCGTGTGACGGGATGACAATGCCACATAATTGCCAATGGCATAATTCTACCGGCTACCCTATCTTCCACACCGGAACACGACAATGACGAGCATTGACGCTATTGCGGCAGGTACAAATGAGGCGGTGGTACCATATACCAGGGCGACATGCCATGGATGCGGCTCTGCCGCCTAGTAGTCGCGATATTAGTGACACATGGCCAATCGGTCGCCTTTTACGACCTGCCTAACAGCACGACAGTTGGCCTATTCTTCAAAGGAGGCCCGGACCAACACGGGGAAAACTCGTTGGACTGCACGATTTCAGGAACTAGTACCTACCTAGACATAGCATATGGTAGCCATTTATTTTGTTGTGCCATTAAGCACACATTGTGTTTTCTTGATTTGTATTAAAACTCTTTTGATGTGTATTATTTGTATTTAATAAAAATATTTACAACATTGATGCAATTATTTGTCTACTATTGAGAAATTATGTTTAAACACTAATTAAACATAAAAGGAATTGGTATTTGTAGTAAAAAATATTATTAATCAACTATAATTAAAAAACATGACCATGGTTCAAAGTCAAAAACAATTAGTTTTCTTCAACTGGAGATCAAAAATTTAAAAACCATACATTTAATTTTATAAAATAAATTAAAGCTTTAAATAAATGGCCTATCACATTAACCATATAGTATTTTAGCAAGATAATTTATACAATTTATAATTACATTTTCAAACGACATTGGACCGTCATTAGCTAATTCCTAAATAATAAATGCAACTTTAATAATATTTATACAAAAATACAATTTTAGGAATAAAACGATACCCAAGGTATAACTGCTTATTCTTAGACATTAATTGAATAGTAATTGTCATTAAACTACCAAGTCTCAATTAAAAATTATAAATAGCTAATAATATTTACATTACCATATTCTTACTCATATATTCCAATCACAAGTTGTTACCAATCAGTCATAGTCGTTACGCTTTCTTAGATAAATATTGATCTAACAAAAACGATGTATAAATCGATGTAGAACTCAGAAAATATTATGGATTAGGAGCTGGTCATTGATACCGCAAATGTTAATTCGCGATATTCGGATATCGCGTACTGCTTTACTTAATAAAAAGGTACTCTACCTCACTTTTATGGCACTTCTATAACCAGTCTCTTTTAAACTATACTATCTCACTCACATTTTAGGAAGCAACGCCATGCTTGCTTCGATTCTCAACATGTCTAACAAACATAAGTTAACCTAGGTATTTTATTTAAATTACTTTTTTTATAACTATGCTATACATACGCAATTTATACTGCGCTCTTCAAGTAACTAACTAAATAAATATATTTTATTAATACTAAAATATTATAAAAACAAGTTTGCCAAGATTAAATATTTTGTTAATAAAAATTTACAAAGCAAATTGACTAAATATATATATATATATATATATATATATATATATATATATATATATATATATATATATATATATATATATATATATCTGACTTAACTACGTAAATCGCCCATTTATTCGGAAAACAATAATGTCCAGCTCCTATTCTTTTAACTATTACTAATTAGTACTAATAATGTAGACACCCAAACATTTTATACATTGAAATGCATGTTCAGTTGTCATTACTTACCATAAACTGACACGAGCCACCCATTTAAGTATTTACATATACCTGTTACACATTACTGAATAAAGATATTTTCTAATTTAATCTCATTATCAAGTAAGTTTTTACTTGCATTAATATTCAAGTTATCAATTAAATTACTTAAATATTAAAATAAAACATACATCTTAAATCATTTTTATGAAAATTCTTTCAATAATATCTTATCCAATTCATTCAGAATAGTACCCTGTTGATGACGTCATATACCATTAAATTGTAGAATAAAGAAGTGCACAAAAAACGTGCAATAAAATATTCATCTACTTACATTTACAATTAAAAAGAGAAATGTATAATTCGTCAATATAATGACAACATTCCTTAACACTATATGGTTTGTTCGATTTGTTATCAAGACAGTGTTGTAGGGGTCGGGGGCTTTCGTGTGGCTTAATGTTTGGGAATTAGAGCGGCGTGTTTGAGCCGCAGGTGCGCGCGGAGAGTGTCGATGCGGCTGTAGGTGGCCGGGCAGTAGGGGCAGGGCGAGCGCTGCGCGGTGTGCGAGTGGTAGTGGTGCCAGCGGTTGGAGACCTCCTTGCCGCAAGACTTGCAGCGCCACAGCGCGGCGCTCTCAGTCGCCGCCACAAACATGCTGTGGTAAGAGTACTGCGCCATCGGCACGTGGGACCGCTCTGTGAACAACGCCCCATTCACTTCATCCCCAACGCCATCCGCTACTTTATAAAAATTATAGTAGAGATATTCTCATCTTACAAATACAGGTGGTGTTTATAACATACTACTACGTTATAATAAATATGGTTTCTTTATTTAATTTTCGAAAGAGCCCATCATACTTATTATTTTACAAGCACGCGTCTCCTTTGTCTGAACTATTTTGTTTTAAAGGTTTTGGGCCTGGGATGATAATAATAATATAATAATATCAACTTTTGATAGAAAATTTCAAGCTATTCCATTGCTTTTTCTAATTTAATATAATATAACTTTATATTTTCAGATTTTAATATTCTGATAAACTACTTGTTAGTATGAAAAGTATCGTTAATATTTCTGTTCAAGTCTTTAATTAACGATATAAGAAAAATATAGAAATAGACAGGATTGACACAACTCGGTCCGGTATATCAATGTATTTGCATGTAGCTTTAAAAATATTACCCTTCTAATTAGTACCTATAACAAATTTGGCTAAAGATTCTCTTTGGATTTATAAAAAACTTTTGAGAATTACGGCTTGATACTAACAGTTAAGATACTTGTGAGTGATAAGTGTGTGAGTGATAAGTTCTGCATGTGTCAATTACAAGAAAATACTTTAATTGAAATACTCAATGCATATGGTAAATTTGGTAAGGTCGTAAAGTAGATATCTAGAAATTCATGAAAATAAACAGGACTGTTTCGATTATAACGGACGCTAAAAGCTGTAACGAACGCTAAGAGCTAAATAACGCGCAGCTACTCGTACGTATATTTTGATTATATTGTTTTCGATATTTATAAATCAGTCTGTTACGTAAGTCTCTCGTTAAGTTTTGAAATGTCCGAAATTTAAAAACTGGTACGCACCGATGATGTCATATGTTAATCAAAATCAATTTGTTAAAAAACACAAGTAGCCAGTTAGCTCAATAGGAAATAACTATATTCTAGTCATTTTACTACATGCTACGTTTTCTTTGAAACAATGGGGGTTTTACGATTTTTAATTTGGTTTAATCGAACAATTTTAAGTCGCAACGATAACAATCACCATTAGGGAACTCTGCTCTATTACTGGCAACAGTTTTTAGAGGGTTCGGTGAATTTAAAAGGGGTAAAACTAACAACAGAAGCGGTCGCTCACAAATAGCACTAAATGCGAAAATCCTGTGGACTACTGAAATGTTGGTGCGACAAGAGCCGAGAATTACATACATCGAGAACATCCTAGGCGTTAGTTCCGGCAGCGTTCTCTGTCTCTAGTCGTTGGATCTCGCGTTTGCTCTCCGAAACTCAAGAACGGCTCGTGTGGATTGGTGTCGTGTAATGCGTCAACGATTTGAAAACGAGACATCAAGATATGTTTCTGAAAACATCAAAGGTGACGACACCATCGTAGGTGTCGTTTGTAGATTGACGTTCTCGATGACTGACTTTTGTCTCTGGATTTCTGGATCATACTGATAGATCCGTAATCCGTATGATTCAGAAAATAAGAGACATAAGCCTTTATGGCTCTTCTCTTCTCTACAGACAAAACTCAAAAGACCTTGAAACGTTGGCAAAATAATGGTGGCTAATTTATTTTTTCTCGGAGCGGACATCGTAGACATCCATGCTCGAAAATTATTGCTCTGTTAACTCAGATTAGACTACAATAGCATTGCCGAAAGTTTAAAAGCATTGCGAGAGAAGAGACCAAAGGCTGAACTTCGGGAAATTATACTCCATCACGACAACGAAAACATACGTCCCTAAGAACAAAGGCGTTTATTGAAAATTCTTGTATCAAAATCTTACCTTACCTGCCATACAGCCCCGACTTAGTTTCCTGTGACAGTAAAAGAAAATAAAAGGCAAGTTTTAGCGAGTGAGTAAAGAAGCCATGGCTGCCTGTCTGAAGAAGAAATGTATGACCTAAAGAATCAATACTGGAAAAAGAACTTGCGATGAAATATGATTCCCCGAAGTCCTGCTTCAGGGGATCATACTCTATTACGACAACGCCTCTTCACATACGTCCCTCAGGTGTTTATTGAGGATTCTTGTATCGAAAGCCTACCTCACCTACACTTCAGCCCCGACTTAGGTTCATGCCTTTTTGTGCCAGTCAATAAAAGTAGATAAAAGGCAAGTGGCGAGTGCTAAATAAGCATTGGCTGGCTGTCTGCCTGCCTGAAGTAGCAATTTCTGACCTATCAGATCAAGACTGGAAGAAGTGTTTTTTTTAAATTGGTTTAGACGAATGGAACTTTGTATAGGAAATGACGGAGTATTTTGAAAAAATGTACCTATAATAAAATAATAATGGTAATATCTTTAATAGTTTTGGTTTGTCTCAAAACTTATCGAGTGACTCACGTATATATTCTTTATAAAGCTATTTAAATGTGATTTTATTAAATGATATTGTTGTAGTGTTCGGATGCAGCTTCCTGATAATGAAATTCACTTTTTGCAGATATCCTTATTTTAACATTCATGCACCGAGCACCTATATGGATCGCCTAATATGGCGAAAATTGTGTACTGTTCAGACCGAGTATGACCGTGCGTTTGTACATGAACGTATAAAACAATGAGTGAATGGGGTAAAGCGTATAAAACGCAAAACTGAAACTACAAGACTTGTAACATACCACAATTTAATGTAAAAATTAGTAATAAATACAACAGATAAATGCAGGAGTTTGCAACATGTTAAAATTGCATTACATAACATCAAACAATGTGAAAAAAAAAATTGCATTAACTGCTTGCATAAAACAAAATTATTAAAATTAAAATTTAATGGAGGCATCAAACCAAGACAATAAAATATTCATAAACAACAAATATTTCATAAAATTTCATGTAAAAATATAACAAGAGCGATCATTAGGTGTTAGGTACAAGATTTGACACCCCCGTCCCTATCAGTATTAAACTATTGTGATACACGACACTATAACAAATTCGCTAACGTTATAAACAAAATAAAACGTAACTAGACCATTGCTATCCTGAAAATTACCATAGAGCTTATCCTGCACTCCATTGATTTCAAATGATATAATCACATCATTGTGATAGTGTATAATTTATAATATACAATAAATTGGAATAATTTTTTAATTGGCCAAATAAGTGACTAGGTCCGCAAGACCTCATCTCATTCTCATAAGACTAAATTTAGTAATTCGTTAACCTTATGTTAAAATTCCATATGGCATAAAGTTAGCTTTCATTAAGTCCAATTGCATGGTCACCGTATAATTATTAAGTTGTATACTTTTTGAAAGCTGAAAGAGATCAAAGGAAATATTCTGAGCCAAACGATGTGATACTCCAAAATATTTTGGCCAGACACCATCATAGTATCCTAACCTAAAATATCTTAAATAATATATTTTACTAACCATCGAATTGCTCATAGCAAATTCAATTTTAAAAATTGGTCTCGAGTAATTTACACGAATGTATTTAAGGTTCATGTGAAGCGATTGAGTGAGTGTGCCCGCTTCCACACAGCAACGGGACCCGTACCGGATAGCTATGATCTATTTCAACAATAGCCATTACTTGCGCGACAATAAATTATTAAACAGTACATAACTATTACGATTGGCAGAGGTAAACAAGCTAAATCTTAATATTACCAGCTATAAAACCTGTACATCTCCGTAACCCAAACTGTGTTTCACTAGGTAGAAATAGAAGTTAGGAATTCACTTATGTAAATACAAATAGGTAATTATTCTCTTTCGAAGACATTAATTATTTTTAAAATATCCTTTAGTTTGGTTACGTAATTAAATAACTAGTAATATTGCACTGAGTATGAAAGGCTATTAAATTATAAGTGCCCACTATATACATATCGGTAATATAAAAATCTTTAACTCTTAAAATTAAATATAAATCTTTATGGAAGAAATGTTTGGTGATATTATAAATATTAAAAGGAACACGGGAGCTTAGCTTAATAATCCAAGTGGGCCCCTATATTCAATAGACAAATTGTATAAATCTAGGTACGAGTTATGACTATTTTAAAAAATTGCACAAGTGAATTGCATGTTCACAGCTACTAATAGCACTAATGCCACAACTTAGACAACATTAGAAACGATCGCGGATTCTTTTTAATTGTTACTTTTCAAAGTCATTAACAATAATTTATGTATTTTTGGTAGAATAAGTATCTGTTTTATTCAATCGGCGACTTAACATCTAGACAGTAGACATATTATTAGTATATTTCAAAGGTTTTGTAAAAATTAATTTATAATGTTGAGTGATACTGTAATCTCTAAGCGTACGTGTAATACCCGTTGTCCAGACAGATGCGACCTCAATTGGATGCTAGATGCCTTACATTAATGCAAAATAACTAATTATTAAAACGTTAATATTACAATAGGAGTCGAAACGTAGCATGTTTACACTCTTGGTTCTAGCACCATTCCATTTTATCACATTTCAGTTACCGTACCACTCTAAGTGTTTAGCTAAAAATGTAACAATCTTAAATCTTAATTGAAAATACATAAACGCTAGGTTAGTCCCAATTGTAGAATGCCAATATTAGTTACTAAATGCGCAACCTCGTATCGCTCCTCCCTACTCGTATCTTAAAGTAATTGAATGAGGTCTTTGACCTCAAGCACCGATCACGCGTGAGTCACCTCCACATTGGCGGTGGCCCGCAAAAGAACTAAACACCTACAAACGATAAAATAATAAAACACGTCAACATCACGAGCACTTACACTCCTAACTAATCGTAACTCAAATCAATGCTACTACAATGAATCAATAAAAACAAACAACACTAATAAATCATATTACATCATTATATAAATATAAAATTATATTAAATCAGACAATAGAATATATCTAAGTATAAAAAAACAATTTCCGTATATAGATCAACTAGTCTAGTATAAAAATCTTTTCGTATGTTTCCTTAGGCGCTATCCGTTAATACATCACAATTCCTTAATAATTATCCATCTTTCGAAGGCCTCATAGAGTTACAAATGCATCTACACTGAGATTCAGTCAATATTTATATGTCGTTGACCAACGACAGATCACACTTGCCAGTCCTTATCAATTTGCTCTTTTGTCTTTCCAAACCAACCATAGGATTTAATAACATAAATACAATTAGCTACAGGAAACTCATAATTTCCTATCTAATGAATAAATATAACAGACAATGTAGGCCCCTTCGGGGACGACCGTTAATAGCCAGCATCACTTCGCGGTCGCACCGCTACTCAATATAGTGTATATTCTTAAATAGCTTAAGATTTCTATCGATACAATATAAAAAATAATATGGTAATAAAATTAACATCATATTATTGCTTTTGCCCGTTCCCGTATAGCAATTGGTATAGAAAAAAAATTGCTTACCTACATATAAACGCTTCGAGTCACACTTCAGTAACAACGACTTAAAGGTATACTCGAATTATAAATTCATACATCCTCACAGAATATACTAGGTCACACTTGGGCAAGTAACGCACAACCGAGACAATACTAAGACGAGTGACCCGTCGACGGGTATTAAGAACTGAATTTAAGGCCCGCTTAAGTAATAGCACTTCAGCTTAATCCTAAATAGGAAATAGTTTAGACGCGAGACGGTCCGAGTTTTGACACAGGAGGGGTTGCTGGCGGGGCGGACGCGTTTCACACCGCGTCGAGGCCGAGCCAGTACATGGACAATCAATCGAAGGGCGCGTCCAGGTGCGCGGCGAACACGGGCGCGCCGCCGCCCACGCTCGCGCCCTCGAACTTGCGCGTGTCCGGGTTGTACGCGGGGTGCTTGAACTTGCAGTGCGTGCGCAGGTTGTCGGAGCGCGTGTACGTGGCGCGGCACAGCGGGCACTCGAACCGCCCCGGGAAATGCACGTGGTAGTGGTTGCGGATGTGCGTCACCACCTTGCCGCACAGCTTGCAGCGGTGCAGGTTCAGCGCGCCCGCCACGCGCTCGAACGTCAGCCGCATGTGCCAGCCCTTCGAGCCTGCAACCAGCCCACCACCACCTCACGCCTTACTCACTCCTCACATGTCACGGCCTCCGCACTTCAACATCCGCTTTTCACGTGAATACGTCTATATTGACCACCTCATTGGTCGAGTGCTTAGCGAACCTAATTACGCATAAATGGGCCTCGGGTTCGATTCCCGAGAGGAAAAAACATTTATGTGATGAGCATAGCTGTTTGTATTTCTGGATTTTGGTGTTTATTAATTCTTACTCAAATAGACTTAATAAACAGCAACTTATGCATATATGTTCCTCTAGTAGTATCGTTGACTGACACTCATATCACAAGCAAATAATTTGCTCACTATGGAGTTGAATCAATTCGTGTACCTAATTTGTCCAGTGACATTTATTTATTTATTCCTACAGTTCCACCCAAGTGTTCATAGCTTTACCATGACAAAAACATATCTTTCTCAATTAATTACGTGATTGATTTGATTGAACATATTCTTTCGTATCATCATTCCAAAATACTTACATAGCTAAATACAGAAATATTAAATCCCGTTAAAAGAATTTTACCGCCCTCGTTAAATTTGTAGAGTATATTGTGATATTGTATATTTGTGATATTAACATACTTGCTGTGAATATCACATGTCAATGTGATCTAAGAAAACAGTTAAATATTAATTATAGTTAGTTCAGACTGACATCATATTTTATTTATTTAAACTCTCTATTGCATTTCAAAATTCACAACAGACGAACTTAATATATGTACACATATATACTCTACTAACAGATTTTATAAAATGTAATTATAGAATTGAATAATTAAATAGCTCATTCATCATAATTGTCTTTAAACCCTCTAAGTAGCTCAGGATATAATTTATTGATTTTTAATAGGGTTATATTAATTATTCGATGTTTAATCATTAATGTAATCGTAGCAATTACAACAAACGAATGTGAAACAGAAGATTTCGCACATCTGAATTAATTTTTAAATATTCAGTCACATTTAAAATTTTCATTAGACGTATTCACGTTAAAAAGCTTGGACGTAATATATTTTCATGTAAATTATATTTGAAAACAGCATTAGATAGCACGATTTCTTTTCGACATTCACAAAAATGAATAATGATGAATAGTACCACAAACACAAGAGTTATGAATGAGTGTGTGTCCCGTGGTGTGAATGACACACATTTTTAATTCTTGCAATGCCACAGGGCCAGTGAAGTTTCCGTAGAAAGATTTAATAAGATTTTACGAATTTTACGAGTCACAAATTATATTTCAATAATAAATAAAAACGGTAAGTCTCTCATTGGTGCTGTAGCATTGATTCGAAGTTAAAGGACAACTCAAATATTAAGTATTATAATGAAAAGGAATAAGTTCATGATAACAGGTAGAAATTGGCATGTAACGTTAGAACATAATGTTCAAGACGTCCAAATTCTACTGTGGAAGTAAGGCTGTGTTATATATTATAAAAGATGCTCTATTTAAAAAGCTCGGAACTTTAGTCACTTTCTACACGCTTCACCTAAAACTAAAAGCATTTACTTATTTAGTTGATAAACCAAAAAAATCAAAAGAAATTTAATTTATAATAATAACGAAAGATTTTTATAGAGATCCATGCATAAATGAATCAATGATTGAAGAAATGGTGTTGATTATTTATTTATGTTATTATGCGAGAAAATTTTTTATTACTTTCACCAAGGCTTTTTACAGAATGCACTGAAAGATAGGTCTGCTACAAAGAAAGCGCAAGGGAAGGATGGAAATGAAAAGAAAAGAGGTATAAAAAAGGAGTATATTTGCAACGAACACACAGTAACGATAAAATAACGTACAACTTATCACAATTATAAGTAATAAAACTTAAATTATCGAGAAGTATTCAACACTACACAAGTATAAAGATCAGTCTTCAATATAATACTTATGAGTAAATGTAGATTGTACATCTAAAGGAACACTAAGAGATCAATATGTCACATATAAAATATTTTATGAATAGAAATATCAATTGGTATGATTAATATTAATTATTTCATTAGGAAACTTGCAGGTTTTTGTTTTAAAAATTAGTTTTTTTTTTAACTTCAATATAATATGTTTTATTTATAATCATAAAAACATATTGGGTAAATGCCAAAGTTTAAAATTAATATAAACATATTACATAGCAATTAAAATATAAATAAAACAAGTTGAAAAATACATTTTGAGTGATATTGGAGTACACTAATTATGTTATTTAATTTTATCTGAAGCGTTTCACGTCGCGACATCAGCAATTCATGCCCAAATTTTGTGCTTTAAATTCGTGGCTTATAGTAGAGAGACGCCAGCTATAAATTTGTCTATTATACCACTAAGCATAATAGTTGCTCAAAAGGGGCTTGGACCAACAATATTTAAAATTTAAAATATGTATATTTTAAAAACGTTCATTTGAAAAGAAAACCAATTTTACGGCTTTTTTATTGAACAACAAAACTTAGCAAGTTTCCTTTTGTTTATAATTAGTATCACAAAAAGCTTAGTCGCTAATGACTTAAATTAATAGTAGGAAAATTATTTAATATTATCTATATAAATGGAACAGTTTAGATTTGTACGCGTTTTTTAATAATCAGTATTATCAATAATATTATTAAAATTTTTGTGACACTTCATAGAGATTATAAACACGGTGACGTGTTATAACGTTGTAGATGCTAATGCAGCAATGTATTTGTAATTTGTAACGAGTAAATTGTTAAAACGTCCTTGTAAAATTCCACCGTGTGCATATTCTCTTAGTATATTAATATAGAGCAAAGTTAAAGGTTTGAGTAATCTTATTATATTAATGTTACTATTACATTTTGCAAAAGAAGATTATTGCGTGAACTTATTTATAAAACAGCTTAAAAATGATGGTACATTTTTACAATACACATAACTTTGTTTTAGCTTATGTTCCAATTTTGTTATTATTTGGCAGTTCGTTGTTATGTCTAATAAGTGATTTCCATGCTATTAATTAGTTTATTATGGCCTCACGTAGTGCATTTTATTTTTAATTTAGGGTAATGGAACTACATCGAGTTAATATTAATCTTGGAACGTAGGTACACGTGTAAGAACGAGACACAATTAATATAAATATTCACGGAACAAATTACACTTACAGATCTAACCCCAAAGGAAGCAAATTATTTGCTTGTGTTATGGGTGTTAGTCAACGATACTAATACATATAAATACATATTATATAAATACTAGAATAATAAACACCCAAACCCGGAAATACAAACATTTATGCTCATCAAACAAATGCTTGTCCCCGTCGGGCATCGAACCCGAATCCCGTCGATTGCGTAGTCAGGGTCGCTAACCGCTCGACCAAGGGGGCGGTCCACGGCGGCGGTCTTTCACATAGTAGTCATGATGGTACTAACTACTAACACATTTAACTATGATCTTTTATAAAATACCTAGCAGGATAAATTTATGTAACAACTGAGTACAAAAATTAATCAGCTCTATTTCTCAAAAAACTACGTCTGATACATAAATTGCATCAAAATCTGTTTATCCGTTTGAGAGCAATCGTTGACGAAAAATTTTGAAAAAAGTGTTTTTTCGACATAGCTTCGAAATTTTTCAACCAATCATTTTTTGATATTCTACGATATTTTAGTACAAAAAAACTACGTCAAATGCCGTTTCAAAAATCGAAATCCAATCTAATTCTCAAAACTTATAGCTTTTCAAATATTAAAATTACATTGTTTGTAGCAAACTTATTTTTTTTAAAATAATCCTCAAGTTAATTTACCTTTTTTATTGACTTAAAAATCTTATCAGCTTCTCTCCTTAAAAACTGCATCAAATACCGTTAATTTAATTAAAATCGATCAATTTGTTAGGGATTTATCAACGAAGAAAAAGCATCATTTTAGATCTTAAAAATTAAGCTGAATGCCGTCATCAATTTCAAAATATACAGCTTTCCAAAAATTAATATACTGCCATTTTTAACAAAATAGATGTTTGAACTGAAAAATCTATGCTATATTATTTACTCTTTTGAGCTTAAAATACCTTAATTTAGTGGGAGGTTTCAGGGATGGCCCGTAGTAGTAGTTTACACATTTTTTTTGTCCGTAACTAATTTTCGAGTTTGACGATAATGGTTCTTTAGAAACACATTTCCACATGTTTCATTTTCACGTGCATTCTGTGTTCCGTGATAAACAACGAAAAAACAACAACGAACAAGGACAAGCGAATATAGATATTTCTTAGTTCTGAGTTCAGGCATTTATAAGATCTCGTTTCTGGGTGTTGCCACCTAGAGGTCTAATGATTATTGGGATCAGTTCATAAAGTCAAGAGTCTTGGATTCGATCTACGCGGATCGGATCGGATGTTTTGTTATGTAATATAATTATGTTCTTTAAAGAAAAATCTTAGAGACAGCTTGAAGTCTGTTCTTGATATATAATACCGTCAATTTTCGACGAACAAGTAAGATTGGGTATTTAGTCGATACTGTTCTAATGTGGAGATAACCATCCATCTGGACAACCGGCAAACCATTATGGTAAGTATGAACGTTTATTGAAATTCAATTTAGTCTTACCCCGCAAGGATACCAGCGTAATGGTTTATACTTTATTTATTTTTAATACATATATAGCAGACTTACGTTTAAATAAAGGAAACTATGGATGGTGCAATTTCAAAGGTGTAATATTATGTTTAGAATAAAAAACAAGGATGTTGGCTTTTTAAAAATGGACGCTCTATTTAACTGGTAGTGTTTTTTTTTTTATGTCATAAGATAGCAAGCAAGCAGATAGGTCTCCTGATGGAAAGAGTCAACCATCGCCTATAGACACCAAAGATGTTAATGGTGCGTTGCTATCTTGTGGCGAGGTCTAATGCCACATGCATAAGTTTACCGGCTACCTTACCCTCCAAACCGGAACACGACAGCGACAAGCACTGACGCTATTGCGGCAGGAATAGGTAAGGCGGTGGTACCAGACCCGGGCGAGACAATGCAGAACTCTACCACCTAGTAGCCACGATGGTAGTGACTCGATAGCCAATCGGTCGCCTTTTACGACCTGCCTGGCAGAACGGCAGTTGGCCTATTCTACAAAGGAGGCCGGGACCAACACGGCGAAAAAATGTAATTAGTTTTTGCTATTAATTTTGTATGTTTTTGTATATCCTAAAAATTAGTAAGCTTTATTTTTTATGACTATTTACTTAGTTTTTATATTACGCATATTTCTTTCCAAGATTGTTTATCAAAGTATCTCCTTTACCTAAAGGTTGTCTGACAGAAATCGCTTTGGAGCGATAAGACCGCCGTTGCGTACCCTTGTACGTAAAACAGCTTTTAAAAAATACTTGTCAATGTAACTTTTGGTGCGCAATAAAGTATATTCATTCATTCATTCTAAAACGAAGTTGTGAGGCTTTTATACGTAGAAACTTTTAGTAATTTTCAACGATTTTAGGATACTATAGACAATAACAAGGAGCTGTAATGTTAGTAGAAGTTAATACTGTGAAGTAATGTAAACCCTCGACAACAAGCGTAAATGAGTTTGGTCCCTGAGGTAACTTGTTATAAATTAAACACACCACACCTTATATCTACTTACAAAATATATTACTGTACAAATATTCAATTATCCAAGATTAATACTTATGTAGGATAGTTTTAAATAACAAATGTGATAAATCATAAAGTTACTAATAACAGTAAAAATGTTGTTTTTTTTTAAACAAAACTATTTTAATGAGATAAATAGCTCAACAGCATATTTTTGCATTAGTAGTGCATGCGAAGGTTCCTTTCAAAGACAGTAAATTAATCCTAACAATCTCAAAAGAACAATTCTCCATAGTTTTATATAACATAATGTTTGTATTTACACATCAACTTCATTTACATACTTGACTGCAACTGTATCTCTACAAGCCAACCCTAAAAACCACAGATCGAATGGCGCTTTGTGCCATCAACTTATATATAAAAATAAGAAAATTGTACTTTAAGCTTTTTGGTATATTTAGTTATGGTTAACATTGACTTTGGATATTTGAAAAGTTACTTGGACCTAAAACAGAATAGTGCTTCATTCTTAGGTGCCTTTTTAAATTGTCGGCACGTGTCAATATTATTTGACAGTATGGACACTTATGCTGTTCTGGATTGTGCGATTTCATATGTTTCTTAATGTTGGTAACATTTTTTCCACAAATTTTACACGGTATGGGAACATTGTAAGGTTTTTGGTTCATCGCCATATGTAAAGATTTAACTATATTAACAAAGTTTGGAACGTTGTGGTTGATGCGTTCCTGAGGTTTACTGTTTTCGTCTCCATACTTAACACCTGCAAGATATGTAAGTGCTTGACTGTTTTGTAAATTTCTGTGGGTCATGCTACTTTTCAAAATCCAAACATATTTGCAAAGTATTCTAAAAATCATGAAACATCTTAACACAAAGATTTATCCACATACCCCCGTTTTACATGCTACGGTCCTAAATTTCAATATGCTAGTTTTTCAATTATAGTACTCAAAGGTAATTAATGCACGACCTATGTCCCTTTTGGGGGCGCCAAATCATTTTCATTCAAAAATATTTCACACCGATTTCTTCATAGATTATACATACATAAAAGCAAAAGAGTAAGAACATAATATTGTAAATAAGCACCAAATGATGTACGACCCATGCAAGATTAACAAGCGAGACCATACCGTATTAGTTCATGCTATGCTGATAATGAATTTTAAACAAGTAACTAGGAATTATTAGTCAAATCCCATTTACTGTTATATTTTCACAAAGCAAAAAATACCTAATAAAAACTGAGAAGCAATGAGATTTGTCCATTTTTAAAGACATTTTACAGCAGTTCTTTAAAAATAAATACTGATACTTATGTTGCAAATAAACAATATAAAAATTTGTTTTAATTGTTCGTTGTTTTTTTTGTTTGAGCCACTTATTATAAAAATATATACTAGACGAAATTTAAAATGCATATTTAAATGCTAAAGTTTAATGATCTATCTTGAAAATTAAAATGATAGCCTAACTATTATTATTAGCAAAATTTTAGTTTCAAATATTGTACTGAAGGTAATTTTAATTTTATACCTAGACAATGAACAGTCATAGTTTATTTTAGTTTTATATTAAAAAAATACACAAAGCGTGTTTTGCTAGATAATCTCAATAAAAATGGGCTTATCTCAACGGAAAAATCTTATTGGTTGTATTATATGATCAATTTTGAACAGTTCAAAAATTGTGGTAATAAATTTAGCCACTAATTTCAACGGAGTTTTAAAACAAAAATGCTCTAAATTCATTTTTATATGTAGGTTACACAATATCTTCCCAAAATCCCCCAAAGTTGAAGGGTTGGAAAAGCCCTTATACCATTAAAAACACGCCCTTTATCGTGCCGGGACTCCTTTTTAAGTTATCGGTACGCACATTCTATCAACTTAATTTTATTTATATAATAAATATGATTTATTGAATGATTGAAAAATGATTGTAAAATAAAATTTGTATTTTTGTATGTTTACAACAAATAAACTTAAGCTACTGGACCAATCTTCAATATTATTTTACCATTGGAAAGCTATAATATCTATGAGTGACAGGATATTTTTTACCCGGTTGAGTTTAGGGAAGTAATGATTTATGGTCACGTGAACAAAATTGTGAGTAACAGCTAGCAATTTATATTATTATCACCTGCAACTTTTGATAAACTGTTCAAAATTAATCGAAATATGTAATAAATAACTTACCATCTATTGTGTCTGTCTGGTCGGGATGTGGAGGCATGAGTGGTTCGCTCTCGTTGCATTCATTACTCATAGAATGTTGCGTCAGCATCGAACCCATGTCATTTACCCCCATATTCTGAAAAATGTAGTTTTTTTGTTAAATTGGGATTTGAATAATAATATTAGCATCATCACGCGAAATATCACTAAAAGCCTTTCGTGACGAAAAGTAAATGAATGGTATTTTGTAACAGAATCCAATTTCCGCTAGTTTACCTTATTAGGGTCGTTTTTATGCCAGGCAGTTTGTAAGAGGGTGCGAAGGCGGATGTCACTATTATCCTTACGTTTATGTAGTAAAGTTCTGACAAATTGGTTGGATAGGGTACTCATTCTCTCCCACTCTCTCTACCGCCATTATATTAGTGCTAATATGGTAATAATCTTAACCTTGCACATGTCTTACATCGGCAAGTGCTACGCTAATAGCAATGCATCATTAACAGCTTAAGGGATTATTGATAGTTTATTTTACTAGACACGTTCACGACTGAGAACGATATTGAACCTTATCGCCACGCAATAGAATCAAAATTATTTTTTTTACAACAAATAAAAAAATATGATTATACAATAAAATTTTAGGATCGGCGAAGTGATACTTTTGGAAGAACTCTTGTTTTTATAAATTTTAATTAATCACAGAGGAGTAAACAAGTGGACGTTTTTCTGATTAAATATTTGATTGATGGGATGCTATCCTCAGGACTATTTTAACTTACGCCCAAGTTGAGGATAAATTTACCTAAGTGATACGTGGTGTTAACGAGTCTCCGTAAATGGCGTGTTTGTAATGTCTCGGCCGCATTTGCGTCTACCTTCCCGAAGATATTAGCGCGCTAAGGCACACGCAGTCCAGAATGTATGTGACAATAGCCGGTCACGGTCACATCTGCATTTATCTTGTCATCGTGCACGAATCTTTGTGACGATACACGCAAGTGCGGACGAAGCATAAAAGAGAGTTAGGAAGGTTGAGGAAATAGGCATTTTTCTGGATCGTGATGTATAGGACTTATTCCTCTGTGCACACCTCGTAGGGGATTTGGCGTAAAGAAATGTGAACATTTACATATCAGCAGATAAGATGATAGGATTTTGCTTTTGCAGTATAGGCTATATAATTGGACTCGTATAGAGCAAAAAAAAAAAACACCAGCAGTCACGCGGACTGTCGGCTGAATTAAATTAAAATTGTATTTTGAACTAGCTGTACCCGCGACTTCGTCCGCGTGGAAAAATTTCTAAAATAAAAGTCCCGGAGTTTTACCCTTATAGGTCCCGTTTCCGTGGTATTTTCTCGGGTCTCAAACTATCTTTGTATCAAATTTCATCCAAATCGGTTCAGTGGTGTAGGCGTGAAGAAGAGGCAGACAGAGAAACAGTTGATTTCAGATTTATAATATTAGTATGGAAGTATGGATTTTCAAACTGATTGTAATATTAAAAATGAAAATTTCATAATATTACTTTAAAAACATCAGCATGTTGCAGACGCGAACCATAAATTTTTCCTTACCAAAAATCGTCTAACGCACCTATATAAGTTTTTACTTTAAAATTTGGTGCACTGATCTGATCACCAGACGTGAATAACCAAAGGACAAGTTTTACACAGCAAGAGTAAAATAATGTAGTTTGGTAAATGCAAGTATGGCAGTAGTGTGGAGTATTTTTATTTATTTATTTATTCTTTTGTACACAGAGAGATACAAAACAATACTTATTTAAAAAGAAAATACATGTACAAAAGCGTGCTTATCTCTTTAAGAGATTTCTTCCAGCAAAACCAGCAATACCGGTTGTTTGAAAAATCACAAGATATAAATAACAGGCATGGTGCATCAGATTAAAAACTAACAATAATAAATTTTAACAAACAAGGATAAATGCAAGGAAAATTTTTTTTTGTGATAATTTCAATAAAAGTGACAATGAGACCAAATCTAGGATTTTTTAAATTAGATTAGAGAAGTAGGATTAAAAATTAAAACTGAGAAAGTGAATGAAAAGAAAATACAAAGTACAGAAATTAAAATTATTCATTATCAAGCGACAAAAAGTGCTGCCTGACCCTTATTTTAAAACAGCTTATAATCTGGATATCCTGAATGTGTCATGGGAGATCATTCCAGAAATTAGCTGCGTGAACAGTGAAGGACTTGCCAAAAACATTTCTATTAAACTCCGATATATAGAAAAATACTTTGAGGTGATGCAAGAGCGCAATGGCCGATTACTAATATCTGTCAGAAAGATATGTAGGACAAGACTTATACATTGCGTTAAACAGGACATTCAAAATATGCGCATTTCGACGTTGACGGATAAGGAGTCAATGTAATTGTTTGCGAAAACTCGATATTTTTTGCTCTGGGAGAGGCAGTAGGTACGTGTTAGGTACGGCATATTTCACGCGTCATTGGTTAAATCACTCGTTACACAATAATTTACGTGTCACACCAGTTATATGCATCGAAACCGTCTGTTATATAAACGCGAGCGTGATTTAACGTGGGTCAACCTACTACTTAAGCTATAATTCGCAAAATTTCATCGTGCGAAAGGGACAAAACAACAACATTTGAGCGACGCCGTTAATTCACTTTACTAATCACTTATAAACTGTAATCGTATAAATAACTAGGTACATCAAATCATTATCACTGCGACAATATATATATATATATATATATATATATATATATATATATATATATATATATATATATATATATATTTATGTATATATGTATATATACATATATACACTAGTCTCTCAAGTAGACTGGATATAATGTTAGCCCAGAGTAGACATAGCTTTAAGTTTTTTGTAATAATTGCTGTGTGAGAGAACAAATTAAGTATTTGTGTGTGTGTGTGTGTGTGCGCGTGGGTATGCGACTGACCGGCAGGTGCGTCTGGTCGTAGGGCGAGGCGTGGTGCGGCGTGTGCGCGTTGTGCGGTGGGTGCGCGTGCGGCGGCAGCGCGGGGTACTCGGGCTCCTGCTTCACGAGCGGCGTGTGCGCCGGCGAGCGCGCCGCGCGTCCGTGCGCCGGCGGCGGCGTCGATCCTTCTGACCCCGAGCCCGTCGACCCGCTCGCCCCCTTAACACTCCCGCTTTTTACTATGCCCTGGGAACACATACGTTAGGTTTTTATGGTCTATACCAGGGCTGTCCAAGCCAGATACCATCATGGGCTAATATGAATTAATAAAGATATTGGAGGGCCGCAAACGCAACTCACTTTTCAAATAGGAACACACACAAAAACAAATACATTTAAGGAAAAGTATTAAATAAAACATAATACTGTAAAAGGCGAGCCTATCTTGTCTGATTTCTTACATCTTACGCACACGAAGAAGACAGTAAATTTTTAAATATGTTGCAGTAGTTTAAAAGCACGTCGCGGGCTGCACAATTAAAAATCCGTAGGGGCGTGCGTTGGTCAGCTCTGTTCTATACTGTTAATCGTCGGCACTTGGTGAAACTGTAATTTTATATACTTATAAACACCCTTGTACAGGTTTTACTGTTATTTTATTAAAAATGCTATACATAATATAATGTTGTAGTTATTTTATAATACTTTAATTTCATGTGGATGTGGTGATTTAAAAACTTTTACAACTCTTAAGGCAAGGAGACGCTAACCACGCAGCTTATACAATTGAACAATCACCTGTATTAAGATCAGAACGGTAAACTTATATGAATCGTGTTGTGGTTATTAAACTTATAATGGCATTCGTAATGAGCCGCGCATGGACACCAAAAATATGAATGATAAGTTGCTATGCTTGTGGCCGATTTGTACTCATTGCGTATACGGCCGGCCGCAACAAGATGGTTACAAAACCATTTTCTCGGCAGACACGCGTAAGCTGAAGTTTCAGTACACGGAAAATACGTCACAAATATATAGCCCGATGATCCCGTAGCCACGACGGTCACCGCTTAAGCCGCTTTTGACCACATTTTGCAAAAGCGACTTTCCAAATATTACAAGAACAATGTTTAGTTGGATAGGCAAACTGGCAGACGTGCCATTTGATGGTAAGTGGTCGAGGTCACCAATGAACATAAACTAGTTTACCTCTAACTAGACATAAGATGTTAAGTCTTGGTGCAAGTAATTACACTGACTGTCTTGCCCTTCTCTCCGAAACACAGCAAAGCCGTTTCACGGGAGAAACAAGCAAGATGGTGGTACCCATTAAGCTGGCATTCCTTGGAGCGGAATAATAATCATAAAATGTTGATTTACCCACAAAAATATGCACCTAGATCACAAGTTGAAAAAATTGTTAGCTCGAAACAACAAACAATCGTTTTTCCCCGTGTGGGTCTCGGGCTTCTTTGAAGAATAAGCCAATTGCCGTTCTGCTAGGCAAGTAATAAAAGGCGATCGATTGGCCTTGCGAGTCACTACCATCGTGGCTACGAGGTGGTAGAGTTCTGCATGGTTCACCCGGGTCTGGTACCACCGTCTTACCTATTCCTGCCGCAACAACGTCAGTGATATTCACTGCATGTTCCGGTTTGGAGAGTAAGGTAGCCGGTAAACTTCTGTATGTGGCATTAGACCTCGCCACAAGATAGCAACGCATCATTAACATCTTTGCAGTCTACAGGCGAAGGTTGACTCTTTCCACCAGGAGACATATCTGCTTGTTTGCTATCTCATGATACCTACATAAATAATGCACCTAGACCATAATTTAATTAATAAAAAAATTTGCTCCAAACTACAAAATTGATGGCTTACCTCGTAGTGTCGATACGAGAGATCGATGTCGTCCCTGGGCACAGCGGAGTTCTTCCGCCGGCGTTTCTCGGGCGGCAGCGAGTGCGGGTGCGGGGCGCCGGGCGGCTGCGGCGCCGGCAGCGGCGTGGGCACGGCGGCCGCGTGCGCTGCAGGCGGCGTCGCAAAAGACTCACCGCGCGACGACAGGTTCTCCGCACTTGCACTCGCTACCGATGTCGACCGTTCTTCTGACTGCAAATTTTAATGATCGTGTTTAATCACTTAAATTTTGATCACTAAACTCATTGTTAGGTTTGAATTGTGTTTGTAGAATGGACCAACTGCCGTTGTGCCAGGCAGGTCGTAAAAGGCGATCGATTGATCATACATATCACCACCATTGTGACTACCAGGGGGTGAGTTCCGCAATGACTCGCCCGGGTATTTGGTACCAGCGCTTTACCTATTTCTGCCGCAATAGCGTCAATGCTTGTCACTATCGTGTAACAGTTTAGAGGGTAAGGTAGCCGGTAAAATTATGCATGTGGCATTGCCATCCCGCCACACACATAGCAACGCACCATTAAAATCTTTGGTGTCTATAGGTAATGGTTTCTCTTTGCATCAAGAGAACCATCTGCTTGTTTGCTATCTTATGGTATAAAAAATGCTTACCAATTGTTTCCTTAAGTAAGTGTTAGGGCTGGTTTTAGTGTCACGCTGACCGCACGCTGACGGTCGGCACTGATGGGTCAAAATGTATGTAGTAATAGGTAGCGTTTTTGAGTCGCACTTACCCCGCTCAGCGCTGACGGCTGTAGGCTACATACATCAGCGTCGGCCCACAACGTTTCGCACGGGCCTGGTATCACCGCCTTACCTATTTGTGCTGCAAAGCGTCAGTGCTTGTCACTGTTTTTTGGTTGGAAAGTAAAGGTAGCCGGTTAACTTATACTTGTGGCATTACCACTATAATCTTGTCTCTGTAACATCGTGTCGCTGCGGCATTATAGGAATACGACCAAAATTCGCGTTGTCGCGATGGATATGGATGCGCTAATCAATTCGTTAAATCATGAATCATTCTAGTTAATACAAAGGGCTTCTGTTGTTTTTTTTTACCAGGACAAAAATGTAGAAATATAAAGTTCATCTATCTTTTGCGGGATAGACCTAGTTTTATACACATATTTTTGTCCAAACTATTAACATTATTTTGATCACGTGGCTCGCCCGCAGTACCGATAACGCTCTTAAAAATCTTCGCCCGATGGTTTGATCTCGGAGTAATGAAAAGTAAATTCCGACACTACTAATTTATGCTAAATACATACGTATTTCAAGCATTTCAACGTTTTGCAAAAAATGTCATTGAGTCTATTTAAAAAAATCTCTGTAAAGATTATTTTTTACCAAACGAATTTTCAAAAATCTCTCGGTATCATACTGATTTTCGAAAATCGAGTTTTCATCAAGTTTTGAAGCACTAGAAAGCTGTTCTGACAAAAAAGACAAGACGTTAGTCAGTATGTATGTACTTACTCAACTTAGCGGGCAATTTGTATTTGTAAGCCTGAGCGTTTAACTCGGTTTAGAGATTTTATTGTCTGTGTTTCTCATTTTTATCATATTTTTTTATTATAAAGTTCCTAAGTTATTTCCATAGCCTTATTAAAAAAACAAATATGAAAGCTTAAGGCCTATTGAATGTGTA
The DNA here is from genome assembly GCA_036924255.1 of Apodemia mormo. NCBI lineage: Eukaryota > Metazoa > Arthropoda > Insecta > Lepidoptera > Riodinidae > Apodemia > Apodemia mormo. Next base: position 17,333,631 of record JAUPFN010000011.1, on the reverse strand, counting down.
TTTAACATTTTTTGTTTCTATCAATATCTAATACAGACTCACTTGTGTCAATGGCCGAATGATTGACAAAAACTACACGATGATGGCCTATAATAGAAAAAAATAATATGTTGGTGCTCGTTTATTTGCAAGACGTATGGGCATAAGATACTTAAAGAGTGTCGATTATTTAGACATTTTTAGCGTTCTATCAATTGAACCGAATTATCTCGGTCTTTTTAAAAAACGTGACGCATTCCACATAATAGAACACGATGTGCCAACTCTTTTAGAACGATAGACTATCTGCCGTTCTGCCAAAAAGTTTGTAAGAGGCGAGCGATTCACCACCATCGTGGCTACTTGGTGCTAGAATTCTGTTTTGTCTCGCCCGGATTTGTTACCACCGCTTTACCTATTTCTGCGGCACGCTATTGCCACTGTCGTGTGTCGGTTTGAAGGACAAGGTAACCGGTAAAATTATGCATGTTTTTTTATATCATAAGATAGCAAACAAGCAGATGGGTCTCCTGATGGCAAGAGTCAACCATCGCCTATAGACACCAAGGATGTTAATGGTGCGTTGCTATATTATGAGGTCTAATGCCGCATACATAAGTTTACCGGCTACCCTACCCTGCAAACCGGAACACGTCAGTGACTAGCACTGGCGCTATTGCGGCAGGAATAGGTAACCATGGCCGGGTCGACCCGGGCGAGCCAAAGCAGAACTCTACCACGTAGTAGTCACGATGATAGTGACTCGCATAGTTAATCGTTCGCCTTTTACGACCTGCCTGGCAGAACGGCAGTTGGTCTATTCTTCAAAGGAGCCCGGAACCAACACGAGGAAATGTTTTGCCCGGAACCAACACGGGGAAATGTTTTGCCCGGAACCAAACAGGGAAAACGGGACAATTGACCTTGTAAGATATCAGAGCTCCAAAAAAATGAAGTGTAGTGTCTCGGCCGGGTTTTCGTTCTCGTAGCGTTAGAGTTTGTCACTGTGAGAGGGCAAAGGAACCGGTTATCTTTACTAGATTATAGAGATTCTGTATTGTCTCGCCCGGACCTATTACCACCGCCTTACCTATTCCTGTCGCAATAGCGTCAGTGCTTTGTCACTGTCGTGTTCCGGTTTGGAGGGTAAGGTAGCCGGTAAACTTATGCATGTGGCACTAGACCTCGCCACAAGATAGCAGCGCACCATTAATACCTTTCGTGTCTATAAGCGATGGTTTCTCTTTCGATTAGGAGACCTATCTGCTTGTTTGCTATCTTATGATATTAAACAAAATTCTTGTGCAAGTGGCATTATCATCGCCACACAAAGATAGCAACGCACCATTAACATCTTTAGTGTATATACGCAATAGTTGTTTATATCATGAGAGCCATCTGCTTGTTTGCTATTTTATGATAGAAAACAAACTTCTGAAAGAGAGCTCTGACCGTCATAATATACAATCGACGATTACCTAAATTCATAACTCGATTCTTTCGTACATTACAACATAGATAATTGGCTACTCCGTTGTTTGGGCCGATTGGCCCACTCTCATTTTTATTGTTTAATACAGTTAATTAAAAAATAGTTACATCAATATTCTATACTAATATTACAAAGAGGTAATTTCCACACCTCACAATCCTGGCAGGCTTATTAAGCATACATTTGCCAATAATTCAACAGACGACCATTCTTTTTATAAGATAGCAAACAAGCTGGTGGCTCTTCAAATGATATGAGACAACCATCACTTATAGACACCTAAGATGTTAATAGTGAATTGCTATCATTAGTGCATAATACTTTACACCCTAAACCGGGAGACGGCAGTGATACTGACGCTACTGCGGTAGAAGTAAAGCGGTAGTCTTCGGGCCTAATTCACATAATTAAACGGCAATCGAGTCGAAGCGCTTAAAACTCTTACACATTTCTTACATATTATGCCGTATCGTAACATGCCTCGACGTTCTATCGTGTTTATGTGTGTGAGAACCCTAAGCGCATTGACTTAAGGCGAGGCACCGAGACAAACGAAATCTGGTTTGTGTAATCACATTTTTATGTATTAATTGTTAAATAACGGTTTTACAAAAATTACACGATATATCTGAAGATATTATCTTAGGAATGTACTAACTCATTACATGATAGATACCTATCTATATATACTTCACTCGATCATATAAAATTCCGAAAACAAGCAAAAAAATCTCTAAAATAAGTAATTTGTTCATAATATTTCAAATATTCCACATGATTTTTATATGGTGATATTTAGTTTTAAGTACAAAAAGGAATGTACTAAATTTTGGTTTTCAGCTAGCAGAGTGCTAAGTGTGAGTTTTTCTTTTCGCATTCGATCGTGAGCGCGTTTCGAGTTTACTAGGAATTTGTATGAGATTTGTACAGCGCCACCTAGTGGTTAACTGGTTTCTCACGTTTACCACTAGGTGGCGCTGTACAAATCACATACAAATTCCTAGTAAATTCCAAACGCGCTCACGATCGAATGCGAAAAGCAAAACTCACACTTAGCACTCTGAAGTCCTATATTTATTTATCCGAAAACTAAACCATTTCCCAGCCGTTTCAGAACATACCGCCCGCCCACTTTCTATATTATTGGCGCGCGTCGAAATACCTCGCCTAAATGGCGTGAATTGGGGGGCTGAACTCTACCTAAATGGTAGAGTTCCACGACGATGGTATTGACACGTATGGGCTATGGTCTGTGTGTCACAAACTAACTAGCAAAATGGCAGATGGTCTATTCTTCAAAGAGAGACCTGTAACAACTGGACCGACTTATTTACATGTAATACTTAGGTAAGTACTTGACTTTGAAATCAGTTTAAAGTTCTAATCAGTGTATCCTTTTTAATTGTTAATCTCATACATAAATACTTAAGTGTACCAATACATATGCTATCGTTTTAATTCAACAAGCAATCGCTCTGTGGTCAAAATTCGATCATAGTCTATTGTTTTATTAAATCTCTTTTATTTTTGACAGCATACATTAGCCGTAAAGCAAAATATTCAACATGTGTGTATATTATCATGTATGTTATAAGTAATTTATCTATATTAATATTATGATATATATTTTTATTAATTTAATATTTCTAATGTACATTATTAAAAAATATTAAGTTTCTGCAGTCCTCCGCAATGTAAACTTTAACTGTGCCAAATTTTATACTCCACTGTTCGCGTTATTGTCTTAAAAAATCAATTAAATACTATTATTATGTTTTGATTGCATTTTTATTTTGTTTGAAGATAGTTATGAAGTAGAAGAAGAAACGAGAGAAAGTCTGATTAGTAGATAGTAGATTTTGTAAATTATAAGAAAAACAAGACAAGATCGGTCGATGGTTGCTGATACCGTCCTTGTCTCCAGCCTTGCGTACTAGAAGAACGACAGATTTTTAAAGTACGAAGGAAATACTCCAGATGAAATACATAAGTCGCATAGCTTAGAGATTTGGGCAGATAAAACATTAACAATTTGTTGTAACAGGATTGGCGACAAACAAGTTGGTTGCAAATAGTTGGACTGTTTTGTTCTCTGGCATGCACGAATTGTCAAGTCCGATCGTTTTCTCATGTTGAATTACCGACAGCAGAAGATTCGTTTGTTACTGACGAATTAACATGCGATACATCGCTTCCGACGGGATCCATTTACACTTAGGATGAAGAAAAAAAATATCAAGAAGAAGATCAAGAATATTAAAAAACGCGCAAAGTACACACCTTAAAGGTGGCCTGGAAATGTGTGCATTAATGTTATGACGCTTAAAACTGTTTGAATCCTTTTATGTCAGAAGCGGTAGCTTTTAGAGAAAAAAATATTGATACCTTTTTTATAGATAATTTTATGATTTACAATTTTTGTCTAACGTAAATTTGCAATAAAAATTACCGTTTTGAAGAAAATTGCGCAATGTTTTTGACCTTTGAACTCAAGTTAATTTTTTTCCATGTACCGGAACGATGATGAATTTTGAAATGTTTTTAATTATGTTTGAACAAGTTTACTCACTTTCCGCTGGATGGGAATTTATGTATCTTCCAATGTCTAGAATGACCAGCCCATTATTTTTGTAATAAGTCGTTTGGACCCGCAGGCTACATCTTTAGCGGGTTTTAACGCCATACTTCTCAGATCAGGATTAATCGATTTGGTTATAAAAATATAAACAAATTAATTTCATAAAGCCGGTTCCTTTTTGGGGGTAAGAAAGTTAATAGTCACTCCGATTAACCACGCTAGATTAGTTTGATGGTAAGCAAAATGTTGGTAATTCCCATCGTTGCATTTTACCGAACTGTAACGACTAGCGCTTGTTTATTTCATCCTAGAAGAATATTTTATACTAGCTGTTGCCAGCGACTTCGTCCGCGCGGCCGTTTACGCCGCACTGCTCCTCCCCCGTAGGTGATAGCGTGATAAATATTCATGCAAAATTTGAAGTAAATCCATGCAGTACTTTTTGAGTTCACCCCGGACATACATACAGACAAACAGACAAAAATTCTAAAAACTATATTTTTGGCTCCGATATCGATTGTAGATAATGCCCCATGTATTCTTTTAAAAAAATATTCAATGTACAGTTTTGACTTTCCTACGATTTTATTACCTATATGTATAGGTTATTGTTATTACATTTTAAATTACATTATTATTACTACAATAAAAAGAATATAATAGAAAACGATTTAACATATTTAAGCAATGAAGAGTTAATAACACATTTTAATCCGTGAAATATCAAGAAAATAACGAAATACCTACCTACTTTATATCTAATATTTAACTTATTAGCACCCATTTATACGCAACAATACATTGTATTTCCATTAAATAAGTCATATTTCAAAAGTTGGTTTCGTTTATAACATATTATTAGAATCCGACCAGTCGAATAGACGAAAGCACGTTATGAACGCGGTCCCAGCATATTTTATATTATCAGATAAGCAAATAAGCTTATGGTTCTAAAAAGAAACTATCGCCTATAGACACCAAAGACGTTAATAGAGCGTAGCTATCCTTGTGGCAAGATAACAATGCCACATGCAAGTCTACCGGCTACCTTACCCTCCATACCGTAACATGACAATAACAAGCATTGACGCTATTGTGGCAGGAATAGGTAAGGCGGTGGTACTAAATACCCGGGCGAGACGTTGCAGAACTCAACACCTAGTAGCCACGATGGTAGTGACACGTATAGCCAATCGGTCGCTTTTTACGACCTGCCAGGCAGAACGGCAGTTGGTCATTCTTCAAAAGTAGGCCGGACAAAATTTAGCTCATAGGCCTTAATGTTTTTAATGAGAAGGAAGTAAACACCTTTAAGTTATTTGTAATATCTTATCCTTTGCTCAGCCGCGCATTCTACAACGCTCCAGTTGGCGATTTAAATGAGAAAGGGAAAGAAACGAACAGATAAAGAATTACTGTTACTTGTCAGTAATTATATAAAAAGCTAACTTTTACCTAAGTATAAAATAATTATCGTTTTGGAGTACGAACACATACATAGTTACAAATTTTGTTGATAATCTTTTGAGGTAATATCATAGATTTTTTTTGATAAACGTGATTTTTTTTAATTGTATGACTCACTTATATAAATTTTGCCATTTTGTTAAGATTTTATCTGTATGTACCTTCAGGAACAATTGCTAGGACATACAGGTCCCACTATAACTAAAGAACAGCTTGAATAATGTTGATCAAAATTTGTATTGCAAAAATACGAGATTGTACAAAATATGATGGGTTTTTTTTGTTTGTGTGTACGCCCCTTTATAAGTCAAGAACGGCTGAAACGATCTTGTTGAAAGTTTTTTTTATACACATATAGAACACGTGATTGCGAAAATTATAAGCTATAAGTTTTTGTATTGGTGTTTGAAAACTTAACGAAATAGGACGAAATGTCACTAACACTCAGATACTACCTACTATTAAAATATATTTTTCTCTTATAATAATCTATCTATATTACTCACTCGCTTATCTATATTACTAAATCGCGAAAAAAAGTTCCAGTTACATGTCACAAGAATATATTTAAAAAAATTAATTGTGTGAAAAATCAAAATTCTTTATTTTTATCTAGGCTATTCATTTCTATATTAAGATTATTTAGCTCATAGGCCTTAATGTTTTTAATGACAAGGAAGTAAACACCTTTAAGTTATTCTAGTTATAATATCCTTTGCTCAGCCTTACCCATTCCTGCCGCAATAGCGTCAGTGCTTGTCACTGTCGCGTTCCGGTTTGGAGGGTAAGGTAGCCGGTGAACTTATGCATGTGGCATTAGACCTCGCCACAAGATAGCAACGCACCATAGACACCGAAGGTGTGAATGGTGCGTCGCTACTTAATGTTAAGGTTATGTCGTTAGTCTAAATTCTCTTTTTGCGCTTTGTAACTAATTTGCCTCGGACATTTTGTAGCGCGGACCCAACGTCCATAGTAATATGTCAATGATATTACTATATAAATCTGTAGTCTCTTGTCTTCACTATAATTTTTTGTCCTGCATCGCGATTTAAAATGTAGTGTCTGTAAAATTTTTTTTGACAAACTATCTGTTCCTTTGTATGCGGTGTGTCCCGACTCCCGTTATAACGCAAGAACGCTTGAATGATTGCGAAAATGATAGGTCACATAATTGATTTATTAATGACTAGCTGTACCTAGCTAGCTGACTTTGTTCGCGTTTGGCCATCCTTGCAGAGTAATTATTAGTAACTGACAACAGTATTTCTCGTATTCAGCAATACTTTGGATGGCAAAGCACTTTTATCAAAGGTGAAATATTAAGAAAGGATTCTTTGTGTGGATTTGAAAACACGTTGACTTTGATAACGAACCTTGTGCCTTGTAGGGATTTAGGCAGTGTTTAACATAAGTCACTTCGCCTTTTATTTTCTACAGTCATGCTTACAGTTTTATTTGTCTGCCATTATATACTCATTCCATATGACTATTATTGACTAAATATCATTTTTGCAAAACCTATTTTTTATAGAGAGAAAGATTACACACCGGTGAAGCAAATGTCTATCTGTATTATCATTTTTAAACATGGCTGGGGCTATCAGTCTACCGGATAAAAATGTCGCAACTAAAAGACGCCACTGCCAGGACAATCATAATCAGCCAAGAGGCTGCGAATTTAATTCTTATATGTAAAAAAATGTTTTCGTCTACTTTGAAGTGAGTCCAAAAAACTTCCACCCAGAGTTGTTTACGGCATTATCCTTACTCCATTGACAGCTGTTCGCTGTTTAACGACTGCACGGTTTAGTTTATATTTGTTATATTACGTGCAACGTTTGTCACGTCATAGCCGATTTCAGAGCAGAAGGCTCGGTCAATATTCCTTCAGGAGTTACCGCTTTCGAAAAAATTAAAAAGATGTGGTTAAACATAACTTTGAGATTTATCAACCAGTTAATTTTGGCCCAAGACAACGTTTTTCATCTTGCTAAAACTGCGGTAAATGCTGTTTGAAGATTAAAATCGATAAAATCGCGAGCAAAAGTTACAGCATTAAAACTTCAAAATATATATTTTTGGTTTCAACAACCTTAGATATTATTATCATAACAACTTTAAAGACGCCACTGCCAGGGCAAGTGATGATGATGATGATCCTTGATTCGGCGTAATACGCGGCCTTCTGATTGATGTATCTAATTTTGAAATATTCACCGTGTTGTCTAGCGGTCCGGTGTCGGCGTTGACCATATGAGGTTCCGGGGCCGGGTCAGGCAAAACAAAATGTGCTTTTTCAGTTTTCTGATAAAACAACGATGCCCGAGATTGGAAAGGGCCCGGTTGGCAATAGGCTTGACACCTATCACATTGTGTGAGATAGTATTCTGGCTAATCGTGGGTACACTTCTTGTACATCTGCCTACGTATTCCAGAATGTGGGCGTGTAGATAAATTTTTATCCTTTTTTACGTTATGCAATGTAAAAACTAAATAGTGAATTTTCGCAATAGCCTATCCTTACGTTAAATTTTATAAAGAACAAATTCTATAAGTATAATCAATTTCGATTAGATGCATATTTTCTGAGATATTAGCAAAGACCTGAAAAATGACCTGTTTTGTTTTCAAATATATTATAATTATTCTTATATAAATAAATGTTTAGTTTTATATTTTACACATATTTTACTTATTTTTAAGCTAGTAAAATTGCATTTATAACATGTTATAAAAAAAGTATACATTCTAGAACTGATTCTCTCGGGTTATATCCATTATACAAACACTGAAATGATAACGCTAACTAATGAGCCGTGCGTTCAAGGGTTTTGTATACATTCCGGGTGTCACGTTCAACTGGACTTACCACCCGAAACCGTTGAAACTTGTGATATCTGTAACTTCTAAATTATAAAACTCATGACCTTGAAATTTTTAAGGGATAATCTTTATAGTACTTACTTTTGAACAAAAAAATAATAAAGGATTTCGGATGACAGGTTAATGAATTAAAGCTAAATATACGTTTTCCCCACGGGAACCGTACCGAATTTTGGGATAAAAAATATCCTATATATATAACCTTCTTCGGAGTATGAACTCTAATCATCCTAAATTTCATTCGAATCCGTTCAGTAGATTCGGCGTGATGCGCAACCTTGATACAGAGAGACAGATAGACAAAAATTAAAAAAGAATACATTTTTCCAAAAAAATTTTTAAAATATCTTCAATGTACAGAAATCGACCTCTTACAGTTTTATTATATGTATATAGATGAATTTTTGCACAGCGAAGGAGATGGGTATTAGCTAGTCATATTTTATTTAATATAGAATATTAGTATACGTGCGTGTTTTGTCATCCCTTCAGACCAAAACAGCTAAACGGATTTGAAAAAAAGTTAACTAGGTACATCCAGACTCAAAAATAGGATTTTTTTAGTAGAAGCTTTAAGGTCACATTTATGTTTAATTTTTTTTGTCATTTACAATTTTCTACCTTTGTTTACCGTCTTTTTGCGTATAGATGCGTATGCTTCGAAATTCCCCAAGGAAGTATTATAGGACCAACTTAACATCTGGATTCGGCATAATTTATTAACATGGAATACGGAGAAAACTAACTTTATAAAGTTTTCAATGCCTAAAACACCCGAATCGAACTCAAAATTAATCGATCATTATTGTAATGACCACAATAAAACAACCAATGTGTATGTCCAACAAAATCACAAATAAAATAAAATACCTCGGTATATTGATAGATGAAAATCTTACTTTTAATCATCATATCGGGGCTTTATGTAATAGAATAAGAAAGCTGATATTTGTTTTTAAAAAACTCCGCTATATTGCTAACTTAATAATAACTTACTGCACACCTCATGGGGTAGTGCAGCTAAAACGCTACTAATATCCGTCGAGAGAGCGCAGAGAGCAATTCTAAAAATGGCTACAGCACGCAGCTCTTCCCTACTGTACAGAAATTACTAACAAAAGAAGAAAAATATATAGTTTGCTACCAAAATTTGCCACAAAACATAGTTTTGTTACTAAATTTTACTTATTTCCAGGCCCATATCTCTACAACAGACTAAATGCATTGTTAGAAATTTATCCGTTAACTTACCATAAATGAAAAAAAATCTCCAGTCATCCTTACAAAGTATGTCGTACGAAGAGACAGAGAATTTGTTAATAAGGTTAGAGTAGACTTTACCCATTTATACTATAACCTATTTTTGTATAATAAATTATACGTTTATTTGTAGTGTAAATGACAAATTATGATTAGTGAATTAAAGTTTACTTGCTTTTTTAACTTGAAACACAGGTTTTCCTAGTTCAGGCACACGCTATGTCATTAATATCTAAGAAAACTTTGTAATTATAGATTTTATTCTGCTTATGAAATTTTTTGAAATAAACATTTATTATTATTATTATTTATTATTTTTATTGCAGGTTAACTGGAAGAAATCTCATTACATTTTGTTATAGTATGTTTAATTTTATAGTTTTCCTTAACTATGTTTGTGTACAATAAACTATAAAAATAAAATAAATGTATTTTCACTGTCGTAGGATCACAAAATACTTTGACTACGCAATAGGCTACGGTGGCGCAGCTAATACTGTATACAATATAATAAAAATGCGATTAGTAGCGATTTTGTTTATTTGTTACGCTTTCACGGTTAAAACACTCAACCGATTTTGATGAAATTTGGCATGAAGATAACAGGTACAGGGTTAAAATAGGCTAACTTATTTTTCAAAAATCAACCGCTAAGGGGCTGAAATAGGGAATAAAAATTTGTATATAAAACTAAATTGACGATATGTTAATTTACACGCGGGCGGCTGCGCGGATCAGCTAATGCTGTTAAAAAAATGCAGCTAAAAAAGGACCACACCCATAACCAGCCTTATTTAATTTAACTTACATGTTTTTGGCATTATTTTATCATAAAAACTGTATTATGGTGTGAAAGTACTCGGTAGGAAAAGCGAGTTAAAAGTACCGGAGGATTGTGTGACATTTGCCGGTATATGAACCGGTTTATATAAACGAGTCCATCGTAAGATGTGTAAATACATAGAATTCTGTTATTACGAGTTCTATTAAAATACCAGTCTCTAATCTACTATGAACCCTCATTTGAATTGCTATCGCAAATTTACAATATAACTAAACATTCACTTCTGGACGGACGCCACTTTTCAAATAACGATGCAATTTTCAAGATTTTATATATCATCTGAATATTACAAAAGTACGATAAGAAACATATTCAAAACGGATTCCGAATATTTAAGTTGGGTCAATGAATATAAATAAACGATAACACTTACGAGTCGATTTAGACGTCGTATAAATTTTACTTAAATAAAATTCATTATCGCTTACAATTATCGGCGTAGTAAATCGTAGTAAAGTGTGATTTGATTTGTTGATACATTGTTTGTTATTTTTAATTTTAGAGAGATATTTACAGTGTTATTAAATATTTTCATGGAAGACTTCGCATAAACATAATTCGTCAAGCTATGTGAAAAAATAGTTGTATTTTCATTTATTACACAATTTACCCATTGCGTACAGTATTAGTAACATTTATGAATCGCAAAGTAACCTTGGCCACCTTTTTGGTTTAGTGGTTAGCCCACTAGCTACGATACAAACGGGACTTAGGTTTGACAGGGACAAACATTTATGTTCTGCCTTAGTATAGATACATATTTTATTTTTAGATGTGGGTTCTCATATAATTTTTAACGCAATAAAACTTGCAGCAACCGACTTCCCATTTCGTATATCACCGGAACCCTGCATCAGATCTTTACCAAATTAAAATGGGATTATACGGAAAGTAGGTAGGTATACTCTTCCCAAACAAAAAAAAGGATTTTCAAAATTTCAAATCAGTTCATAAATGACTGAGTTCTGAGGTAACAAACATAAAAAACATACAGCCGAATTACTAATCTCTTCCTTTTGTGACGTCGGTTAAAAATATAAGTTGTTACCTGAGACTTTGTTCGTGTGACTTGACCTAAGACTTTGCACGTAACTTCTTTTTGCTCAGTCAGGTAAAAAAATAGTCTATATTATTTTCATATTATAGCATTATATTGGTGAAAGAATTTTTAAAATCGGTCCAGTAGTTATTGAGTTTATTCACTACATACCTAGAACCAAAACTTACCGCTTTATATTATGATATTTAGTGTAGATATTTCAGCAATTTGTAAATGTATTTGAGTATATTTTTATAGTTGACTAAAACCCATATTGCAAGCAAATAATTTCTTACCTTGGATATAGATCAATTTCAAGTTATTAGTGCTATGATATTTTTAAACACTGTATGTTATTAACACATAAATTTATTTTGACATCATTTTTGTAATGCAATAAAGGCATTAAATTCAATTTAACGTTGAAATAATTTTTACCGGAGTGGATGATGAAATATTTTACAATTCAACTCAGTAATTAATACATACCTACATTTTTTTTAATTGATCCAAATGTCAAAGATCCAATATACGTCTTTGATTTGCAATAATATTAGATGCATAATTTTAAGCAGCAATAATGTAAATTGGTTGTAGAAGAGTAACTTTCAAATCAAGTTTTTTAAATAATTTTCTTGCAACGGTCACGTTCATAAAAGACAACTTTGAACATTCTCTTTCAAATCTCGAGTTGACCCTTCGAATTTCCGAGTATGCTGATTTCAGTTATAGCCTACAATGACTATCTAGCTCAAGCAGATAACTCCCGTTTAAATTCGTACCTTGTCCTTGTCCAGTTGATCAAGCGCTGGTTGTCAAGTAGTACGATTTTACGTTAATTTTAAATGTTTGAAGTATCTAGAAAACTTGTCATTATAATTCGAAATATATTATACTGGAAGTTACACAAAAAGTTTTAGGCGCTTGGGGCTGCTACAGCAGCATCGAACTTGTGAGCTAACTATGTTCCCAGCCCGATTTTTATTGTTAAATTTGTGCTTTCAAAAAAATCAAGATAGTGCTTTAAGCTGTTTCCTACGAAACAGCTTAAAGCACTATCTTGATTGTTGGTGCACCCATGAGAATTATAACCATATTGAATCGCTGCTGACTTAGACCAGGATCTTGGATGTTCTCTATAGCCGATGCGTTTGTGTGAATTGTGATGTGTACCTTAACTATGCTGAGATCATGATGATAAATAAGGCAAAAGGAACAATGAAGTATTCGTATAATTACCAAGCAGTGAAGAATTTCTTGCTATATTTTATTGGATATACTCAGATTCAGAGAAAACTCCTAGCTCTATCATCTAAAACTATTAAATCGAGATGCCATTATACAAAAACATTTACATCAAATATTAGCGATCGTTGGGCAATAATTTCGGATCTAAAGGGTCATTGAGCGCTTGGCAAAAACGTCAAGGTCGGCGCACCATACCTACGACTACGCAAGTGCGCCAGACTAGTCTGACATGCTCTATTCCGCGCGTTATCAGTCTTTTATTAATTAACAGACTTGTACGGACAGCTTTGCCCGCGCGAAGTAAATTTTAAATTTACAAATAGGCTAGATATAATTAAATATAATAGTTACTCAGCGCAAGCCAAGGGATGAGTGATACGTTGGGTCACTAGGTATACTTATTGGATTGTTTTTAAGGGAGCTTATTTTTTTGACAAAAATCTACCTAGTTTGTCGCTTAAAAATTTAGAATTATAGAGTAGGTATTTTAGAATTAGGCTTAACATGAAAAAATGCCAATCTATTACTTGATAACATTAGTTAAGACTAGCTGATGTCCACTACTCCGTAGTCCGTATTAGTAAAACAATTTTATCTTGAAACATGACTTCTCTAAATGGAAATCTTTTTAACTTCGTGTTGAATCGGACATTTTGATGAATATACTATTTGTCTTTATGCGAGATGGAACAATAATTTGTCACAATATCTAGGTCACATTTGTCACAGTATCTAAGTACCATCTATTTTTTATGTCATAAGCAAACAAGCAGATGGTTCTCCTAATGGAAAGAAATAACTATCGCCTATAAACAAAAATGTTAATGGTGCGTTGCTATCCGAGTAGCGAGGTGTTAACGCTACTTGCACAAGTTTACCGGCTTACTGTACCCTTCAAACCGGAACTCGATAATGGCAAGCAATTGTTAATATTTATAGTAATAGTAGGTAATAGGTAATGCGGTGGTACCAAATACTCGGGCGACACGTCGCGGAATTCTACCGCCTAGTAAAAACTTGTACACCTTATAACTTTAGTTACATGTACAACTGCCGTTCTGCCAGACAGGTCGCAAAAGGCCACCGATTGGATATACGCGTCACTACGCGTCTCACCCGGGTTTGGTACTAACACCTTATGCTATTACAATAACATCCGCTCTTTTAAAGTTTATGTTCCACTTTGGTGGGTAAAGTAGCCGGAAAATGTCTGCATATGTTAATTTTTTGTTTTTATGGGCCCGACCGAGATACTTTATGATCTGAGCTAAATGGGCTGATAACTACTAGTGACTAACCCAAGACCAGGCCTCTGACACTCGCCTATACCTGCCGCGATAAGCACCTATAGCGCGCGACAACTCGGTGTTGCAAATCAGTCGTATGAGTACACGCGTACCTGTACGACGGCCTGTCGATAATCGTCTCAAAGTAAGGTTTGTTACTGTAGGTACTCTTATAAAATGTGGAATAGTAATGCAAATAATTGCTGTGTGGATGGATGTCGAAATGAACGTTTTCGTTTTTTACTTTACTGAAAGATTCTGAAAGGTAAGAAATATTTATGTTTTGCTTAGTTTACTCGGAATTTTTATAAGTAGGTTTTAAGTAAGTACTATAGGTAGGTAAGGTAACAGTGACTATTAGCTGGTAGAATTCCGCATCCTCTCACCCGGTATATGGTACCACTGCTTTACCTATTCCTGCCGCAATAGCGTCAGTGCTTGTCACTATCGTATTCCGTTTTGGGGGTTAAAGTTGGCCGGCAGACTTATTTATATAGCATTGCCATCCCGCTGCACAGATAGAAAGACATCATTAACATCTTTGGTGACTATAGGCAATTTTTTCTAATGAAATCAGGGTGGTCTCAAAGATAGAGTATGTTTGAGACAGCCCTGATTTCATTAGAAAGGATAAGAGTTATGTGACAGAGAGAGATGCAACTTCTAGGCAAATATCAAGCGCCGCGCGATCAGAATTCAACTTAATTGTATCGTAGCAAAAGTCCCTATTTCTATAAACGAATTTCCGGAGTGTCTCTTCTGTACTTGTACTTAGGGATGGGCCGAAATTCGTTTTACATTCGGTTTAACCGAATTTCGGCAGCTTGAACCGAACTTCGACATTCGGCCGAAATTCGGTTTAAATGCCGAACATTCGGCACTAGAAAAAAGTATCTTCTTGCACTATTTTGCTTGAAATCTACGCTAATGTTATAAAGAGGAAAGATTTGTATTCTATATTTTTATATATTGCATAATTTAAACTCAAAAACTACTACACCGATTTGAAAAAATCTTTCACCACTAGAAAGATATGAAATCATCCCCGAGTAACATAGGCTATAACTATACTTTCGTAAATAATCCGTAAAACGGTTGACCCAGCAGGCCATCCCTGAAACATCCCGGTAAATAAAAAAACATTAAAACGAAAATGAAAAAACTTCAGCATAGATTTTTGAGTTCGAAGAGTTCAAAAAATATGTAAAACGGTTGACCCGGCAGGTCATCCCTGAAACTTCCCGCTAGATTTTTATCTATATCTTAGCATATCACAGATTTTTTCAGAGTTCAAAAATCGTAAATTTGTTACAAATATTCGTTAGTACATAGAAGTCGTTGTAAATGACAGTAATTTCAAAATTTTTGAAATGCTATATATTTTAGAAACGATGATTGATTTTGGTCTTTCGAATGGCATTCAATGCAATTTTTGACCTCTAAAATTTTTTTATAGCTACGTAATCTAGTCTCAGAAATGTCGAAGCAATATCAAAAAAAAAAATTTTTCGAATTTTCGATATTACTAAATCTCAAAAAAAATCGACCGATTTTGATGCAATTTGCTTATTTGACGCAATTTATAGAAGGAAAAGCTGATTAGACTTTTAAGTCAATCGGTATATTAGTCTGAAAGTCATTTTAAAAATGCTAAGTTTGCTGTAAACAACAAAATATTAATATTTCAAAAGCCGTAACTTTTGAAAACTTGATGTAATTTTGATTTTTGAAACTGTATTTGAAAAAAATTCGAATTTACGTCTAAAAACACTTCCAAATTTTTTCGTCAATGATAACTTCCGAGCGGGTTAACCGATCATGATACAATTTATGAATTAGACGCAGTTTTTTAAGAAAAAGAGCTGATAAAATTTTATACTCAATCGATACATTAACTTCAATTAATTAATTAAAAAAATATGTTTCGGCAATTTTTTTGCGATTTTTTCAAAATTTCTCAAAATATTCTAGTCCGAATTGGATAAAATTTTTGGAAGTCTAAGTTGAGCAGAATCTAATTCAATGCCATTAACTGCGTTTCGATCGGTCAAGCCGTTCAAAAGTTATGAAATGTTTTCATACACACATACATACAACCATACACTCTCTCTCATACACACACACATACATACAGACATACTGACGTCACGAAACTAATCAGAAAATGTTCCATACGTAGCGGGAAGTTAAAAATCTAAAGTTTGATATAGATGAAGATGCATATATTTTAAAACATAATGATTTAGATCTTTTTAATTGCATTCAACGTAATTTTTACCTTTAAATGGTTTTATTAGCTCCAAAATCGGTAGGTTAAAAAATGACGAATAAAAGCCGCGGTAGTACGTACTACCGAGAGCCGCGGTAGTACGTACTACCGCAGCTCTCGTTGAGTGTAGTAGTGCTCCTGTCTCCTGAAGATGCTTCGGTTGCGAAGTGAAACGTGCATTGAGTGCGTCATTTGTGTGCTTTTGTGTTTGGTGCTGTCGTGGTATAAAGTGTGGTGTAAAGTGTGGTGGACGAGGGTGGATAACTGTGCCGCTGGGGTCTTCATTATTTTCAGACCTACGGAAGTTTGTTCCATTTCTTACACCACTTTTATATGTTTTCCTTTTCAGTAACATCACAAAGGTACACTTAAAGTTCGCGGAAAATTGCAAAATAACTAGTTTTCTTCGTCTTACTAAGTTATGTCAAAAAACACTTTTCTAAAGTTTTTCATCAACGATAGCTCTTGAGCGGAAAAACCGATTTTGTTGCAATTAATGCACTGAACGCAGTTTTTGTAGGAATAGAGCTGATTAGATTCTGTACCTAATCTATACATTTATGTACTTAGATTATACAAAGTTATTTATTTATGTATGTTATTTATGTACAAAGTTATGAGATGTTTATAGATACACATATATACAGACATGCTGACCTCATTGTGAAAATAGTCGGAAAAGATTTCTAGGACCTCAAAACGTGGAGATCTGGTTAAAATTCGATTTTCAAAAATTGGGGCAAAACCAGTAACTTCCTTATCTATATACCTACATAGCAGAAAGTTAAAAATAAAAATCCATGCCTAAATTGGAACAATGTAACTCAATGTATCAAAATTTTGCTGTTACGTCATTAATTCACGTGCGTTGCGAAACCCATTAACGATATCCTATATATCTATACTAATATTATAAAGTTGTGGAGTTTGTTTGTTTGTTTGGTTGTACGCGGTAATCTCGAAAACTGCTGAACCGATTTGATTAATTCTTTTTGCGTTGGATAGCGTGTTTATCGAGGAAGGTTATAGGCTATATAACATCTTGCTACCTACGACTAGTAAGAGTGGAGTAAACAAAGTCCGCGCGGACGAAATCGCGGGCAACAGCTAGTCCATACTAAAATTATAAATGGGAAAGTGTATCTGTGTGTTTGTTTGTGTGTCTTTCACGGCAAAACGGAGCGACAAATTGACGTGATTTTTTAAGTGGAGATAGTTGAAGGGATGGAGAGTGACATAGGTTACTTTTTTCTCTTACTTTACGAGAGTGAAGCCGCGGACAATATAATAGCTAGTAGTAGTAAATAGTAAAATAGGTAAATAGCTAGTATAAAATAATTAAATTTTAAGCAAATTCGTAAAAAAGTCACGACGTGTCGCTTTTAAGAAAGCTCCCCAAAATTAAACCGAAGTTCGGCCGAAATTCGGCCGAATTTCTTATTTTCACCGAATGTTCGGCCGAAGTTCGAATTCGGTTCAAACCACATTCGGCCCATCACTACTTGTACTATTATGTATTCTGTGCCAAGACGCAGTTTATATGAGACAAACTATAGTATTCAAGGAAGAACAATTTTATAAAATTAAAATTCCGATATTGTCATGATTCATTTTGAAAAAAAAAAAATGTGTAAACGGTTGACCCTATCCGAGCCACCCCTGAAACTTCCCACTAAATTAAGGTAGGTATTTTAAGCTCAAAAGAGTAAAAAATAGAGAGTTTTCAGTTCAAACATCTATTTTGTTAAAAATGGCAGTATATTAATTGTTGCAAAGCTCTATATTTTGAAAACGATGATGGATTTACTCAATTTTTGAGATCTAAAATATTGCTTTAGCTAAATAATCGATATGTTGAAAAATTTCGATGCTATGTTTTTTTTATATCATTAGATAGCAAACAAGCAGATGGGTCTCCTGATGGGAAGAGTCAACCATCGCCTGTAGACACCAAAAATGTTAATGGTGCGTTGCTACCTTGTGGCGAGGTCTAATGCCACATGCATAAGTTTACCGGCTACTTTACCCTCCAAACCGGAACACGACAGCGACAAGCACTGACGCTATTGCGGCAGGAATAAGTAAGGCGGCGGTACCAGACCCGGGCGAGACAATGCAGAACTCTACCACCTAGTAGTCACGATGGTAGTGAGTTCCATAGCCAATTGATCGCCTTTTACGACCTGCCTGGCAGAACGGCAGTTCGTCTATTCTTTAAAGGAGCCCGGAACCAACACGGGGAAAAAACATTTTATTTTTAATTTTCTTCATTGATAAAACAAATTGACCGATTTTGATTAAATTAACGGTATTTGACGCAGTTTTCAAAGGAAAAAAGCTAATAAGATTTTTAAGTTAACCGGTGAATTAACTTGAAAGTTATTTCAAAAAAAAAAAGGTTTGCTAAAAACAACGTAAATTTAATATTTGAAAAGCCCCTATAAGTTTTAAGAATTAAATTCGATATTGATTTTTGAAACGGCATTTGACGTAATTTTTTTAGTACTAAAATATCGTAGAATACAAAAAAATGATTGGTTGAAAAATTTCTAACCTAGGTCAAAAAAAAAACATTTTTTTCAAAATTATTCGTTAACGATTACCTACTCCCAAATGGATAAACCGATTTTGATGCAATTTATATATTAGACGTATTTTTTTGAGGAATATAGCTGATTAGTTTTTGTACTCAATGGGTTCATAAATCTGGAACTTATATTAAAAAATACTGTTTCGCCAAAAATTATTAGGTGTTTTTCAAAATTTCTCAATATCTCCTGGACCGAATCGGTTAAAACTTTATGGAAGTCTAAGTTGAGCGGAATCCAACCGAATGCCATCAAGAGCGTTTTGATGGGTCTAGCCGTTCAAAAGTTATGAGATGTTTACATACACACATACATACAGACATACTGACGTCATCGTGAAAATAGTTGGAAAAGGTTCTTAAGACCTCAAAATGTGGGCATCTGGTGAAAACTCCATTTTCGAAAATCGGGGTAAAATCAGTAATTTCCTTAGGGGGCGTTCATAAATTACGTGAGATGTTTAAGGAGGCGAGAGGGTCGAGTCAAATCTCATCTAATCTTAAGTTGGAGATTAGATTAAGGTCTCGGAAAATATCACGCAACTTTTTTTTCTGATTGAAACAAAAAAAAATCTATTTTGGTCCATTATCCAGATTGTACATGCTTAAGATTTAATCTTAAGCGTAATCGTAATAGGATTAAGATCATTCACTAATTCGCTCGAAAGAAAATAATTTCATTTATACTTCGACGTTATAAATTACTACTGACTGTCAAATCACCATATTTGTTTTATACCAAATAGATCTGCATATAATTCTTCACGACCGTTTTCTGCCATCGCCATACTCTATCACTCAGGTTGTGGACATTTGACAATTCCAGACTTTATTACCGGACTGGACCGGACCGGAGCAATATTAATAACTAGTCGTAAATAAAAACACGAAGCAATTTTTTTTTCTTTTTACAATAACAATCCAACGCGTTACATATTTAAGAAACCCACATTTTGAAAAATCTCACCAGGTGGGGAGGGAGGGACACAAAATTTTAAAAAACACCTTACGTAATTTATGGACGCCCCTTATCTACATACGCAGTGGGAAGTTAAAAATAAAAATATCAAGGGATGTACCTTTAAACATGGGACGACTTACTTATACATAAGAATGTCTCTGCTGGCGGCGACGAAGTTTTTTCATTTGGGCTTTGTAAATACTTGATACCCAGTTTAAGGAGCAGTGACGAGTCGAATCCACCACTATAATTTTTGCACGCCCAAAAGACGGAAGCCGCATTTGCAGACAAAGTACTTTTCAGTATTTCCGTAAAAATATCCTTTTTAATACAAAGGAGTGTGACAAAGTGTCTGAATAAATAGATAGTAAGTAAATACATAAATCGTAATACCGAACGTTTTAAGAATTTAAAAAAAACAGTAGTAGTCGTGGGACTGCCGATAGAAGTGAAAACGGAACTATTGAGAGTAATTAAAACTATATGCAAAACATAGCTATAGATATACTATTATCATTAGCATGTCGGTGACGCGAACCGAGGATTTTACCCTCTTCCAAAACGCTCAACGCGCCTAAAGAAGTTTTCACTTCAAAAATATTTCGTCTTACAGTTAAAGACGAAAAGTCTTACGGCCGGTTTCCGAAATGCAAAATCAAATTTAACAAGCAATTAATCTGTGTTTAATATAATTTTTACAAGCAAATGATCTGTTGTGTTTAATAGATCATTTGCTTGTAAAAATTACGTTAAATATAGATTAATTGCTTGTTAAATTTGAATTGCGTTTCGGAAACCGGCCGTTAGTGTATTTTTTTAACTTTTATAGTAATTTGGAAATAATAACATCCCCCGATTAGACTTTGTAGTAGCTTATGTTTACCTCCTATAATTAAAATACTAATAGTTTTTCTTATCATGTAAAAATTGTTATCTTTCAGTAGATATGTTTAATTCTATCAATAAGAGATTTTGCATTAAATTAGAACGCGTTTAATAATTAATAATGTACCTAATACGTCTTGAATGCTATAAATCAGATTCATTTTTTAACTAAATGAGAAATGTTAGGTATACGTTATAGCGGACACCCCGAGCGCGAAAGTGGGATAAATACGGTTGAGACTGTGATGTACCGTTGGTCTTAATAGAGGTAAAATTGAATGAAAACCTTCATGTTAAAGTGAGAATGTTTAAAGTTATTGGCGAAAGATTATAAAAATCGAATGCACACAGGAATGTACACGTCGGGAGTAATGAGACTGACACTCCATGACTAAATTGATTGATTGAAAAAATAATTTCCGAAAGAGAATTGTTTAATCAACAAGAGTAACCAGTGAAAAGTTAAAAGGTAGGAATTCAGCATGCTATCTCTTGTTCTCTGATTAAACTCGTAACGCATCTAGTGTAAAAGTAAATAAATCGTGTTCAAGCAATGGTAGCACTAGGTATAATTGAAGTACGTTATCTTAATTATATTGTAAAGTTTGTGTGTTTGTTGTGTGTGTGTGTGTGTGTGTGTGTGTGTGTGTATGTGCGCGCGCATGTTGTGTGTTTATATGTATGCTTACCGGTGGGAGGGATGCGCTGTGCCACGCTCCCGGCTGCATGGGTACCACCATCTTGCCTTTTTCTCCCGTGAAACAACTTTGCTGTGTTTCGGAGAGAAGGGCAAGACAGGCAGTGTAATTACTGGCACCGAGACTTAACATCTTATGTCCCAGGATAGGCAACACATGAATGGAATACCTGGGCTAGTTCCAGCCCAGGTATCCCATTTTTGTTCATTGGCGACGTCGACCACTTACCATCAGGTGGCACGTCTGCCAGTTTGCCCATCTCAATAACATAAAAAAAATGCATGCACACACATTCGCGAGCCGTTGTGTGTGCGAAAATTATGTGTGCTTATGTGCGCGTTTATTGCTCTTAAAACGACTAAATAAAATTTAAATGAAATTTCATTTTCAGGCAGCCAAGACAAACACATAACATAATACTTTGGTACGTATTATATCCCAGATCCCAGATCTTATTACATTCCAATGCTGACAAAAACTTCAACTGCGCATCGGACGTAGCCTGCTATTAGTACGTTCTACGTATACATAAATTTAAAATACTAATTTAAATATTCAAAATATAAAACGTCCCTATGAGTACTTCTATCTAGGAGAATATTACAAAAACAATTGAATAAACATTGTTTAGTAAGTGATGTTAGCGTAAATTGTAATTCTGTCGTAATTATGTTCGTAGGTTAAACCTACGTAAACGATTTAATTCCACGAACTACACTATTCGTTAGGTATTTTAGGAACGTTGTATGAATTAGGGCATGAACCAATAACGTCGTAGAACACAGAAAAATAAGATCTAGACGCAGTTATTTATAGTCCGTCAGACTAAATTTCGATCAACTTTATAGGCGGTAGGATTTTATTTAGTAAACCGATAGTACAGTACACGAAGTCATAATTTAGTAATTAGTATCGTAGGATAAATCAGACGGGTCTCACACCATTTACCATTCCACCTAGCAGCTCATAGGAGGAAAGCGACAAGAAAAACATGTACCTACTATCATTACCGATATGTAGTGGAATTCTGCAAAAAACAATGTATGAGTGCATATTAAATATAAACCTTCTTGGTTCTAGGGTTTAGGCTCCGGTTACACCTTGATTAATGCCCGTGTTTAACGCAGGTGCTTAGTATTAAGCAAAAAATACGTGAAGACAGTCGTTTATTAGTACGAGTGATTAGTGATCAGGTTAGTATTAAACACTCGCACTCACACTAGGGCCTTTGGCTAGGCGGTTATATTGAGTTACGAAGTTTCTTTTTTTGTCTAAGTACAGATAGTCCTAGTGATTTCTCTTATTAAGCTAGTAGGTAATAAATAACATCTTTCCGAGTTTTTTGGTTCATCAAGCATTATAATTAAAAACTAAAAATTATTTATCAATATGATTTATAAGTAATTTAAATCGAGTCATAATATAGAAGCGACTTTAATATGATATCACAAGTAATACCTAGTCGATCGAAGCAACAGTGTCAGGTACATTGCCCGTTAAAACCTGTTAAACATAGTCATTTACTGTTATTTCAAATAATCATGTATGCTACGAGCGGTGTAATTAATTATATCAATAATTTGTTTACGCGAAATGTCTCTCATGATAATATGCATAAAGCTTTTGCGTTATTAAAAATGGACCGTAATGTATGGATTCATAGCGAAGGATTCTGTGATTAAGAGTTTCTATACTGACGTTTAGAATATTTTCTGCACTGCAAAAACTGTAACAAGCGGACCCTGGGTTCTCACGTCCCAACATGAGGACCAGAAGAACCAGGACTAACGTTATGATGATGACGAATACTGCAAATAAGTCTTCATTTCTGTTTCTTCGCAAACCTGCGCCTATATTTCGCCAATTTAATAACTAAGACGTTACTTCGCCGCATCGTTGTAATATAGTAATACTAGCTGTTGCCCGCGATTTCGTCTGCGCGGACTGTTTACTCCGCTCCTGCTGGTCGTAGCAAGATATTATATATCCTATAACCTTCCTCGATAAACAGGTTATCTAACTCAAAAAGAATTATTCAAATCGGTTCAGCAGTTTTTGAGATTACCGCGTACCACCAAACAAACAAACTCTACAATTTTATAATACTAGTATAGATTTAAAATAATATAACAAAAAACACACAAAAAGCACCTATATGTTACCGGTCGGATGAAAATGAGACGCCACAGGATACTTTTTAACTAAATTTGAAATATAAAATATTTTGCAAATTGTGTCCACAATTAAAGAAAATAGCGTTGAATAATTATTATTTAAAATATATTCCGACAAATGGAGAATCAATTTCGACTCAATGAATGAGAGAATGCATATCGGCTCGTTTCGGTATCGGCAGTTGAAGTCGTGACCGTTGTTGCATTATTTACTGCCGAGTGCCGGAAAGTATACCTATTACATTTAAGTCATCTTCGTTCAAAGCGTTTTTTAAGATAATATGCCCTACCTATATCTATCTACTTCTTTGAATGTTCGAATTTGTAATATACTTTCCCGTGGTTAAAAAGTTAAAAGTGGGTATTATTATATTTATTAGGATTTTGAAAGCGGCATAATTCCAAACATCTTTCGATTCAAATAAAAATCATTTAGTAAATCATTTTGACGTGCTATTCATTCCTCAGAATCCCTATTTTTATGGGTTACACAAGCCTCCTTATTTCGCAAGTAGCGTAGCACCAATAGTCTTCAAGATTTGTTGTGATTAACGAACTGATAGTCAAAATGTCAAAACTCTTAAAGGGTTCCCGTTTAGCAGTAACTCTAAACTATAGACATGAACAATCCATATTTTTGGATATAATTTATTGCCACAACATTATATTATACTAATTAGTAGTATCGATGACATTTTTTCTTACTCCATACCCATATAATAAACTTTAAAGTCTATCTGTCTGTGATAAACTGCTGGTATATACATTAGAAGTGCAGAAAACTACTAATTATATATTATATGCACTAGACAAAAATAATTAAAAAACTTGAGCGGGAGAGGGAGAGGGAGGGAGGGGGATGGAGGGAGAGGGAGAGAGAGGGATGGAGGAGAAAGAGAGAGAGAGAGAGAGAGATCCTCTGCTGGACAAAATAGTTCAATTTAATTAAATTTAATAGCTTTTAAATAAAAGTAGATATATCTATAAAAAATATTTACGACACTTGCCAGTATCCTGTATCGTGTCCTGCCCATACTATCGTATGTGTAGGATAAGTCTCAAGCCAAACAAGCGCGAAGTCACAGCGAGAGGAGTCTACGAAGTGCAAATCTACCACACAGCACATAGTTAAGCTACATTGTGTAAGGACTTTGTTAAGCAGTTAGCGACCTTGACTACCAAATCAATGGAACTCGGGTCCGATTATATATTATGTATTTCTATATACACATTAGTATCACATTCTTATAATACAATTACACAAGTTAGTACAATTAAAAACAATAGGTACCACAAGTAAATAGTTTGCGTTATTTGGGGCTAAAACAATTAGTGTAATATAAACAGCGATGTATAATTTATTTAAGGAATGTTTATTGCTTTCGCGTTAGTTTGGCTCCATCGAGGTATGGCAGTTGGTAAAATGTAAAACTTTACATTATAGCCAAAAGGACATTCCGACATTAGTAGATCCTTATAGACGATGATGATGTCGGCAGAGGTTATTTATTACCATCTAAAAAACGTGTTTTCCTTATCCTTTGCAATGATAATAGTAATTAATAAGTATTATAGACTTACCTTAGGATTTAATGTATTATTTTCTGTTAAACCTCTAACTTGTAGGCTTTCAGCAGTCTTTAGGAACATGGGAAGCATATTTTGACCAACATTTACTTCCCCCTGTCAAAGAAATATCATTAAGTATTTGTTTACATCTAGAATTTACGCATTAGAAGTGTTCGTGTACACGGCGTCATTATTTATTTATTACTAGCTAACCCGGCAAACGTTGTTCTGCATTTATAACTACTCTTATTTTTTTTTCTATATTTTCTCACCTTTTAAACCTGCCCTGGACTTCAGCAATTAATTCAAAACCAAAATTAGCCAAATCGGTTCAGCCGTTCTCGAGTTTTAGCAAGACTAACGAACAGCAATTGATTTTTATATACCTATATAAGATTCGATTTACACATGAAAATTTTTTTGAATTTTTTAGCTTTATACGTGAAACCTGGTTAGTTGGGATCTCAAGGGATCAAGGATTTTGTACAATTTAAGGTTTTCATTTATCCAGTTCCAATTAGACAGATTTAAAATTAAAGTTGTCTCATTTACACAGGCATCCGCTTATACAGGTCGAAATATACCGTTATTCCATTTAGAGACGTGGAAATGTTAATATATATGCGAAATAAATTTAAATGTTTGGAAACAAACGTGTCGAAATCTGACTTTCCTCTTCCTCACCTGACAAAATTGAAATACGCTATGCTATTTTATCGTGTCGAATAAAAAGCTAAGGCTTAAGGATTACTCCTGGAGTGATTTTATTTCATCGGTAAATATTAGAACTCTGTATTTTTGAGTGTAAATGCAACCGACACTGAAAACCTAAGAAATTGCCTTGAAAGGTGTATCCAGTTTAATCCGTGGCCAGTACACTACGTCAATATCAAAATATGACTTTCACTTGAAGTTACTATGTCTAGTTTATTATTATTATTATCATAATTCTTTTATTGTTTCTTTGTCATGGAACCCACAAATATCACCTGTGAGCCCTAGTTTGAGGACCACTGCAGCGATGCGCTGAACTCCTTCGCGATGCAGTTCCGCAATAGCCCGATTACATCGCTACAATGCGAACCTTCACCGTAGCACGACATATCTTAGCCACACCATTTCTAAATAAATTGACAAAGTGCATGCCGGGCCTCGTGATGTAGTGGTTCCGTAGTTGTTTACCACAACAATATGAACATTTAACCAATGTAACGTCAAAGACCGATAAATCCGCACCACAGTTTCACCGCCTATAAAACTTCTCCAAATAAATTTTCTAAGTTTGTCGACTATGACTCATAAACTTGTAAAGCCTATGTACTTAGCCATGGAAGTTATTCTTTTAACTTTTCTCACCCCCAAGACCAATCGTTTAGCTGGCAAAGGGGAACCCTTAACTCTTAACGAAAATTAGCACTTTAAAGCTTAATATGTCAAAAACCGATCCCTTAATTGAAAAATTCTTGTCACAAGCCAAAAATATTTTTGAAAATCTATCCAACGATTTTCCACACTATGGGCGTATGCGAAAAAAATTTAAAATCCCCTCTTTATATGCAGGAGCTATCCTAAAAAATATTTCTTAATATTTTATTTTACCACATTGTTGTCGTAACTAATACGTATACTCGTGCCAAATAACAGCTTTCTAATAATAAGGATCGCTGAGCATGGCGACATGGAGCATAAGACATGGCGAAAATAAGAGGGGTCCTACTTTACTTCGGAACACTAAAATCTCCTTAGAAATCGTAGCCGCCTCCGTGTCGAGACCGCTACGACATCAAACGCGTGCCGCCACTAACGGACGGACGTAGTGTGGTCCATATACAATATACATTTTTTAAATATTCGCTAAGCGACTAATTTCATTATTTTTTTCGTATAATGTTATCGAACTACCCATATGCCCTTTCTAGTTAGATAGGGTTTATCACTCACTGTATGCATATAATAATATATAATAATATGTATATTTACACTACCAACTATCGGAATGTTTGAACTTAGAAGATAAAATAATTTTGATAGAACATTTCTTTGCTTGCCAAATTATTAAAAACTTGCTTGGAAAAAAAAAGATATAAACAAAAAAAAAGGAATTATTATAAAGAAGCTCTAAGTTGTACAGGCGTTACCGTAAAAAGCAATTAGTATAAAATTCAAAACTTATACTTACTTTATACATGAAATCTAAAAGTGACTTTATCTCTGAGAACCGAACATCTTTTAGGAATATAATTGGGTGTGGATGTGAATTTTGAAGGAAAATACTTTCAAAATATGGGGAACACGCTGAAAGTATTGTTTGGTGTGCCTGAAACAAAAGTATAAATATAATAACTATATTTTACAAGATAAGTATTTAAAGAATGACGATAAATTAAAGCGCTTTTAAAATATGGAAATTGGAAAAAGTTAAGAAGATATATTATGATTTTATTCCCACTAAGTCGAAATGATCAAATCTTTAGTTTCTTTTTGTTCTGTTTTCTATTCAGTTTAAAATAAATTGTAGCCGCTATGAATTAGGATTTTTGTTCAGTGCAGTCACTGGTGAAGTTAAATATTATTCCACCTGTAGTCGACAGCTGTAAACATTTAAGTTAAGGCAGTAAATTTTGTAGTTGAGGCGGTAAGCGTTGTTGTTGAAGCAGTACACATTATAGTTGAAATAGAAAACATTGTAATTAAGGCAGTAAACCCTAAAGTTGAGGAATTAAATGTTATAGTTGTGACAGTAAACACTGTAGTCAAGGCGGATCAAAGAACATCGAAAACTTACGCGATTGTTTATTTGTGTAATTAATTCATGTAAATGTACGCAGCTTTTCACTAGGAATCCGTTGCGGTCCCAGTCTCGTAACTATATTTAAGATTCTGTATGATAGTAGGCTATATATTTAGTACGTTATAGCAATATTTTTATCCTTTATACAATGATCGCCTCTGTGGTCTAGTGGTCCAGCGTTGGCGTTTACCACTTGAGGTCTCGGGTTCGATACCCGGGAGGGGCACATAAAAGTGTTTTTTCAGTTTTTCTGAGAAACACAAAGTTGCCCGGGATTGAAAAGTGTCCGGTTGGCGATAGGCTTGCCACCTATCACATTTGTGGGACCAAGTATCTTCGGCTAATCGTGGGTGCACTTGTTGCACCTCTGCCTACCTCTTCGGGGATATGGGCGTGAAGATACTTTTTTTTTAATATAAGCTGCAAAACTAACTGTAACAGGTAAAGTTCTTTTATGTTTCTTGCGAGCTTTCAAGTAGGAAGACTGGTGTACATTGTTTCCTAAAGAGCCCGGATCGAATCAAGCAAGAAATTATAAAATAAATTGGTAACACCGAACACGACAATGAAAAACATTTACGCTATTGCGGCAGGAATAGGTAAGACGGTGGTACCAAATACCAGGGGCGAGACTGCGGAACTCTACCACCTAGTAGTCACGATGGTAGTGACACATATAGCCAATCAGTCGTCTCTTACGACCTGCCCGGCAGAACGGTAGTTGGTCTCTTTTTCAAAGCAGCCTGGACCAATATAGGGAACTCGAAGTAACATCATAAAACAGACCATTAATGGCTGAGCTGTGATATACTGCTAGATAGACGTTACGAAATATCTCTCTCCATCAAATTGCATGTGTCGAAAAGGCAGCCGTTTGGACTACTAGATGTACATTCAAAAGAATTTAGTGTAGTCTAGACCCTAAAACCTGTCAAACGTGTGCTATAAAATTTAGAAAGTTTAAACACAGCTTCTCAGACTTCTATAAAAACTGTTAACTATCGACCTACTACGTAAATCGTATTTTATTAGCATAAATTTTCGTGGTCTTGTTTTAGGATCAGACATTTTTAACTAAAAATTTTAAAAATATGTGACTTTCTCTGATATTGTTTATTGATTGATTTCATTAGTCAAAATAAGATATTGCGCATATTTTGATATGCTTAGAGCTATTATGTAAATTAACTTGGATGCAAATATTGAGAATGCTTAGGATCACTAAATTATTACTTTGTACAATAAAATCTGACTGCCTCGTGGTATAGGGATAGCCGGCTCAGATCAACAAGTCCCGGGTTCGATACCTGGGTCTGGCAAAAGAGTATTAAGGTTTCTTTGAGGTTTTTCTCGAAAATCTAAAATCTCAGTAGCAGCTCGGAATCTGGTAGGGAGCTGTCGATTACGGTTATCGATAGAAATAGTAGATAATCGCAAACGTGTCGGCAAATGCTGCGATTAGGATCACCACTTATCTCGCCAACCGACAAACTGGTAAATCGCGGTGAACCGGAAAGTCTATAGTCGTTCGGTTTACCCTGCCTACCCCACAAAGGAACCGGGTGTGATACATTACATCCTAAAATAAATTATAAAGGGAGAAACTAACTGTACACATTTAATGTATGAATGAAATAAATTTAATTATGAATATTATTAAATAATTTCAGATTATTGAATAATATATTTAAATCTATAAAATATAAGGTATTGAAAAACACAAACATTTAAATGTGTATTTAATATGAAAAATCATAACAAAACGTTTTTATTATTATTGAATTACTAAATAAAATGAACAAGAAATATACGTAACAAAACATGTTCTTTTAAATTGTTACAAACAAAATACTTTGAATTGTTAATTACATATTTTAAATTGTAGGTATAAAAACAGGGTACAGCTAGCTCCATGCAGCTTGCTGCATTATTTTTAAAAGAATTTGCTAAATTTCACGAAAGCAATTCTTTTCCCCAGTATAAAATGTATTCTATGTGCTATTCGAGATCATTGTCAACTTAAGCGCTAAATTTTATCCAAATCAGTCCAGCTGTTTTTGTGTCATTGAGTAACAAACATCAAAAGATTCAAACGTCTAAACAACCAAATATCCAAACATACAAACTATCACATTTATAATATATCTAAGATTTTACATAAATACCTATGATTGTCACATTTATAAGATTTTATATAATATTATTTTAAATAGTATGTTTATCTTTAAAATGGGTATCACATTACCTATTTATTTTTTGTTATTTATGTTTATCTTGAAATAATTATCCATCAAAGAACAGGCAAAAGTTGTTTTGACTGAAATTGCAGTCAAAACTAGTTTTGCCCAAAGGAGCTGGTCAAAAGTACATTTGACTGTCTGAATCAGTCAGAAGTAGTTTTGACCAATATCTGTCAGTCAAAACTCTTAAAAATTAAAGGCAGCAACTAAAATAGCAAAAAAATTCATTTGTATACTTTTACAAACCTGTTATTGTGTTATAAGTACTCAATATTAAAAAAATGAGTAACTAAGAAGAGAAAGAACAATTTTTTACAGAGAATTTTAACTGTAGAAGATATAAAAGACAGTTACTTTTATGTAGGGAAAAATTTGCAATGAATGTGGAAGATGCAAATTTTATAGAAAATAAAACACTGTTGCAATACGGTAGACTAAAACATTTTAAACTCATTGAAAAATGTGGAATAAAAAATCTATATTAATATTATAAATGCGAAAGTTTGGATGTTTAGTTGGATGTTTTTTACTCAATCACGCAAAAACTACTGAGCGGATTTGAATGAAATTTGGCACCTGGAATAGCACATATGCTACTTTTTGTTTTACAATGCAATGCTGCAGTTAGTATCTAATACTTTTAAATGAGCAATTATTGTATATATATATATATATATATATATATATATATATATATATATATATATATATATATATATATGTATGTATTATAAGTAACCTAAGCAATATTATAATTTAACTGCTAACCTAACCTAACCAAATAATAAAATCCCTAGGTAGATTATAATCTAACGGCTGTTGACAATTTCACTGTGACATATATATAATTGGAATCTCGGAATCGGCTCCAAAGATTTCATGAAAGTCACAAATTAGGGGTTTTTCGGGTCAAGGAATCGATTTATGAAGGTTCCAGGTCCAAGAAAAGCTCGGTTCCCAAGATATGGGTACGTGAAAAACTGAGCAAAGCTCGGTCAACCAGATATTTTAATAATTAAGTAACAATTAGAGATGAGCCGGATCTTTAAAAAGCTAGGTCAGTGGATACGGATACAAATATAGATCATTTATCTTTTAAGATCCACAAATAAGGATACGGATCTTAAGTTTCTTACAATTATTATATGACACAGTCAGGCATTTAAACACTACGCAAATTTAAAATTAATATAATATATTATAACTTTCTATAATAAATATTTCGCTATGTTTATAAGCCCTCATATTTTCAAAACTAATTGCCATTGTGCCAGGCAAGTCATTAAAAGCGAATGATTGTGGTGGAACCAAATACCCGTAATAGTATTTGGTACCACTACATTACTTATTCCTTCCGCAATAGCGTCAATGCTTGTCATTGTCACATTCCGGTTTGGATGGTAAGGTAACCGGTAGGCTTATGCATGTGGTGTTGCCATCCTGCCACACCATTACTATATTTGGTGTCTATAGGCGGTATCTTTCTACTAGGATAGCCATTATAGATTTGTGATAAGGTGTTTCTGTATACAATTTAAGGAACGATTAGTAACTCAGTTTAAAAATAATGTTTAAACATTTTATTTGTGCAAATGTAATCTAAGAAATAAAAAATATTTTAAATGGAATTTAATATAATTTCACTCTTTATTTAGAATATTGCACATTGTGATGTAATCTATTAATATAAAATATCCGTTCAAAATCCGCCTAAAGGATAATGGATACGGATCTTTCTTCTACCTTGGATATCCATGGATATGGATATCCAACACATCACTAGTAACAATTACTCTATTTTTATGTACTTTTATTGTGAGATTAATTTATTATCTATTTGATACCTATGTTTGGTATCAAATGTAATACTAATGTCTAAGACAAACATCACACAGGCTGGAAGAAATCTCTTTAAGTAGAGATAAGCTCGCCCATTGTACTTATGTTACGTTTATTTTTTTCCCTAATTGTGCTGTTCTCTGTGTACAATAAAGAATTAAATAAATAAATAATTTTGCGAGTTCTGATTGCGCTTACAGCACTAAATAATATTTTGCTTTTTTAATTTATATTATTTAAACTCAAGCAAAGAATTATGTCGTAATAGACGATTGCTTAGTAAATAACTGTTTTATTTTTTATATTTAAACCATTAACAATAGTTACTTCTGATGCTGTTGCGGTTAAAGGAAGTTTTTACTAATAATGACAGTCAAACCACTCTTGACAATTAATTTCCAGTCAAAACTGCTATTGACAAATAATTTTCAGTTATAACTTTTGACCAACCTGGTCAAAAGTTATGACTGAAAATTATTTTACCTAACCTACTATTTTGGAAGTGTCAGTATAAACATATGTAATGTTGGTGAATGACCACTATCGGTTAATGACAGATATGACCTAGAATTGGGAACACTCTTTTTTTTATGGCATGAGGGTTAACAAAGGACATTCTTTGAAATATTCTAGCGATAAATATAACCTGTCTTGTGTATTTCTGGACTCATTTGAAAAGTAGTCAATCTACCATCCTGCTAGGTATTTTATAAAAGATCATAGTTAAATGTGTTAGTAGTTAGTACCATCATGACTACTATGTGAAAGAGTTCTCTAACAATGTGGTACTGCAGCCTTATACCTATTTGAGGCATTGGCATCAATGTATCACTATCTGTTTCAATTTAAGGAATGCAACAAGTAAAATATACAAGTAAGCATTAGGTACATCTCTACCATGAGGATGGTGATTATACTATGACAGATGCACACATATATTAATTTAAATTTTACAATAGTTTTTTTTGCATTATAACATTTGTTTTTTAATATTTAAATAATATTTTAGTGTCTAATTGATGTAAAAACAACAATTACTTATGTACATTTCAATTTATTACTTAAGAACGTAAATTAACACATTGATGTGTACTTCTCGTATCAGGCCTTAGATCCTATAAACTCACATAACTCATCGCAAAATAAATTTTTATCCTTTAACTTCTGGATACAAATGTTATGTGTTCCCTATACAATTTCCGTGATGTACAGATAGATGGGCACTAAATTACATATAGTTTCTAAATGCAGCCAATTTCTCATGGTTTGGGGCTAACAACAACACCACTTGAGTTTAGTTGTCTTATTACTAGTTATTACCACCTATCCCTCAGGTGGTTAACACTGGTACCATATTTTTTACTTCACATGATACAGTACACATAAATATTGTTTATTTACATTATTAAAAATCAAATTGAAATAAATTTGTTGTTTTTACATCAATAAGACACTAAAAATAGAATTAAGTAATAAAAAATAAATGTTATAAGTACTGTAAAAAACAATTGTAAAATTCAAATATGAACATGTTGTTTAGACTTTTTTGATGTGTGTATATGTTAATAATGTGTTGCTGTAATAAGTTAATGATGTAAAATTAAATGTTACTGAATACATTGGCTTGAACATAATATCATATAATTGCTAGCACTTATGGTCAGCTTTGCCACACCAAATAAGAGTTATTTATATCATGTATATAATGTATATTATGTATAAAATAGAAGACCATGTTTCTAGAATAAAGAAATTTTAAAAACGCTTGTAGTCCTATCCACATCTGACCCTTCAAAACATACAAAACCTAACTCATATAAGAATTGATAAACATAATGTATTTCTTAGGCAGACATTCTAATTTGACAGATTAACTTTGATATTTCACATTTTACAACAAAAGAATTTACTTAACAATAACAGTCCCCGTGTTGGTACCGGGCTCCATTGGAATCCCTGTGTTGGTCCCAGGCTTCTTTGCAGAATAGGTCAACTGCCAGGCAGGTGGTAAAAGGCGAACGGTTGGCTATGCGTGTGACTAACATCATGGCTACTAGGTGCTAGAGTTATGGATTGTCTCGCTGGGTCTGGTACCAACGCTTTAGCTATGTTTGCCACAAAAGCGTCACTGCTTGTCGCTGTCGTGTTCCAGTTTGGAGGGTAAGGTAGCCTGTAAACTTATGCATGTGGCATTAGACCTCACCACAAGATAGCAACACAGCATTAACATCTTTGGTGTCTATAGGCGATGGTTGATCCTTTCCATCAGAAGACCTGGGTTTGTTTATTAATTATCAAGTATATATATATATATATATATATATATATATATATATATATATATATATATATATATATATATATATATATATATATATATATTAGGGTGGTCCTTATTAAGGGTTTGTTCAAATTTTTTTTCACAATAGTCCTAAATGGGTTCTAAATCTATTAAAAAAAAATTCATGCCTAGTTATAGCTCCTTATTTTAGTTTTAACCCGACCCCCCATGATAGCCAAAGTTTTAAATGGAAATAGCATGGGTAAAGTTCTGTTGATTTTTTGAAATATTTTTTCATCATGAAATAATGATCATCAGATCATGTCGACCAATGACATTTCTTATAGCAAATTTAACGCTCTACAAAAAGGTCTCTTATTATTTTTATGCTAACTCTAACGGTTTCTGAGTTATTTAAGGTCATAGTTGAAGCTTTTTTATGATTTTTCTATTTCTACCGTCATTTAATGGTTTAAAATTGACCAACCAGGTTTCTACAGACTATTAAACAACTTACCGCAAATGTATGGCTTTTGTTACCCTAAAAGAACAAGGCTAATCGAGTAGAACCTCATCTTGAGACCACCCATGATTATTGTTATTGCAAACAAGAAGATGGTTTCTGTGATAGTAAGATGTATAAGCAAGTTTTCAATTATTTTTCAAACCAGAATAAGATGAAGACAAATACTACATATTACAACACTGGCAGAAGACATACAAAGCAATAGAAATATATTTTTTTTTCTTGAAATTGGTCCACTGTTAATGCAAAACCGGGCTTTTGGGTGAGAATTGGTCAGCCAAATATAAATAACAAGAATAGTATGTTACTTTACAATAACTAATTTACAAAACTATTATATGGTAGGTATAAAATAAATAAATTATAAATATTTATTTGGTAAAATACTGTAATTTAGAGATGTTAGCAAAAAACATGAATGAATCAGAATCAGAATTATTTTCCAATGAATTATATATCTAACATTAATTAATAGAACACAAAATAATTCATAGTCATCTCCACTAATATAATAAGAGATAAGATTTATTTGTTTGTAATAGATAAATAAATTCGATCAATTTAAAAAAAAATATTCACCAATATAAAGCTACATTACCATTAAATAAAATAAAAGAAGGTGATGTGCGGATTCACACAAACAAACTAACAGGGGACAGCTAGAATTTAAAACAGAGGGAAAACAAAACTTTTACTAAAAGACAATATATTTCACACATCTCACATTCCTTTCACCACCCATTTTTAAGAATGTCAAACATTTAAACATAAACTATTGCTATGACATATTTATTATTTCTAAAATTGTATAACATTCATATTCATGAAAATCAGACGTATTCATTATTTTATAAGCATATTTTAGTTGCAATACCAGAACATACCAGAAGCAACCACTGATGTTATGAGGAAATTTTTATCGAGATTTATTAATAAATATAGATTTAACTTACTATCGTAATGCAACAATTATGGGTGTATATGAACATTTATCACTCCTTCACACCTCTATATTGGAATAGATTTAGATGTATGCTAAAACATGGGTAGCAACCACTGATGTTATGAGAAAGTTTTTTTATTGAGATATAATAATAAATATAGGTTTAACTTACTATTGTAATGCAACAATTATGGTCGTGTATGAACATTTATCACTCTTTCACACCTCTACATCTGAATGGATTTAGATAAAATTTAATATACATGTGTCATGTTCAGAATAAGCAAATAGGCTATTTCATATTCTGGAAAAACACATGATAAAGTGAAATTTCATTATGCAGTTGGGTTCAAGCAGTATAAGGTTAAGGTTTTACTTTAAAAATGCTTTACAGAAACATAATTTTGACTTGTAAGAAATGAATTGAAAGATGTGACCATAATATTTTGGTTACTGTATGAAAAATATCAATTTAACTCTTGGACTCTCATCATTGTCCTTGACACTCCAGTAATAAGCTAGTGAACATGCTTTGGGGTGAATATTTCCAAAATGTAGGACCTCTTAAGATTCTTATTAAATATGCAGCATTACATATAACTACCATGATAGTTTAATTTTTAGAGCTACAATTAAACCAAAATATGTTTATAACCAAATATCACTAAGGAATTTAATATTCATATCAATAAATTGTTTATTTGTAAATATTACACAATAAGATAACAGTAAACAATGCTAATTTGTCAACAAAGCTTTAATTTACACACATTATTTTGATATACAATAAGCTTGAAATTTTTAACTTTACTCTTTTTTATCATTAGCTTTCAATTCTATACTTTTAATTTCAATATTAAAACTTGATGAGGTATGAATACTACTGTATTGCATATTGTTGTGCTGTAACATGAGAAATTACAAATATAATATCAACACAGATCATTGTTTGTAAACAAAATACTTAGTAATATGTCTCTTTGTGTATCTTAAGGATATGTTCCTTACTTTTGATGTGAAATCGAATACATACCTTAACTGTTTCTCCATCACATGCTAATGTCACATCACAAAGTGCTTCTCGCTGTAACAGGCTTGCAAGTACATCAGTCAGGTTGGTTGGGTGGTTGTTCCAGCGCAAGCAAAATTGCTGGTCCATAGTGGGTGCCAATGTCAGTGACCGTGCTAAAATGTGAATGTATAATTAGACGACTCATAAAATAAATATAAAAAAATTCGCGATATTGCAAAAATATTATTGTTTGAAACCTTCAGTCTAAACACATCCTACCTTAGGTAAATTAGACACGTGCACTGGTTATAAAAGTTAATGTAGTCATTATGTACAAAAAATTGGCGGCCGTAGGGCCTAGATAGTGGAATCGAGTGCTAAGTGACATCAGCGGCTCTAGTTAATGGGCGCCGCAGGCAGAAAGCTTACTGTATTCCACATTGACAGTTAGGCCGCTGAGCGTCGACACATATCTACTTGTTGCATGCTCCAAGCGAAACCCATACATTATGTAATTTAACTCCAGAAAGCAGTTGACGAGGCCACCGACCCTACGGGACGCGAAAACCTCTAGCTGTCTATAAAACGAGTTTAGAAAAGTAGTGCCGCTGGCCAAAAAAATCGCATGCTGACACCGTTATAATCGCCAAGCTGGATGTGCCAAATACTAATTCTAAACGCGTGATTTCTGGATTCTGATAAAGCAGCAATAATCCCATTTTTACTTATCAACATGCGTGCCTGGAAATTCGCGAACCAAGGACAAACGGGATTTCTAAACGCGTAGTTGTGTCAACTTTGACTATTTGTAGCGCCATTTGCCGATCCCCTATCACAGAATCTTAGATTTATCAATCAACAACAATTTTCTTTTATGCACATATAACTCACAATCACAAATTTAAATGAAGTATGAGACACACAGTCAATAATTCCTAACTCACCATTTGCAAAATTTTTGCCATCACAAACGCCACCCGACCCCTACCTTGCACTGTCTTTTTGACCACACACACATCTCGATTTCCGTGTTCACTCACGGCACCTCACGGCCTTCGGAATATCTTTCACATCATAATCGGCCACTATTCGCAATGCGAACTTCATACGTAATGAAATGACGCGCTAAATTTAAATTTCGCGAATTGTATTTGTTAAAATTATTTCAATTTCTGAAAGAAACAACTCCTGATTAAGAAACAAAAAAATAGAATGTATTAATATTTCACTAATAAAGATCTAATTATAGTTAAAAAGCTAATTTCAGGTTGATTTGCAAATATATTTTTATACTATTGTTGAAATGAGGTTAGGTATGATGCGGAAAATAAACAAATAGATTTGTGGTTAGGAGAAAAATATTTTTTAAAATAAAATAATTACATACTTCTTGGAATTAAATTAATTACTAATAAACCAATTTCAAATATATGCTTAATTTAAAAAGGTTCTATTTATCACGCTTAGAATTTTAGCATTGGCCTTGACATTTTTGTTATCACAGTTTGCACATCTCCTGCATGCAATATGGATCAGCGCCATCTGTCACTTTCTTATATAACTAACTTAAAACTTCTTATACGTGTTGTGATCAGATGGCGTTATATGAACGAAATGATCAAAATGTAGTTCAATGTAGTTGGCAACTTAGAGTAGGTAAATAATCTATGTTGGCATTCGCTAATTAAAAAATTTAAAAATGTGTAAACGGCTGACCCTACAGCCAAGGATTTATAACGATATAATTTCGATATTTTTGCTGTTTCGTGATTGGTTCCCTGCGTTTCATGCTGTTTCGTAATTGGTTCCCCAACTAGCGCTAGAACACAACGTCATAATATCATATACCATAACCAATCACAACGGCGCAAATATATCGAAATCATAACGTTTTAAATCCTTGCCTACAGCCCATCCCTGAAACTTCCCGCTAAATTAAGGTAATTTAAGCTAAAAAGAGTAAAAACTATAAGCATAGATTTTTTCAGTTCAAGCATAGATCTATTTTGTTAAATGACAGTTCATTGATTTTTGAAAAGCTGTATATTTTGGAAACGCTGATTGAATTTGATCTTTCGAATGACATTCAACTCAATTTTTGAGATATAAAATATTGCTTTAGCTACGAGTAAATAATTGATAGGTTGAAAAATTTCGAAGGAATGTCAAAAAATATTTAGGTATTTCAAAAGTTTTCGTCATTGGTTAATCCCAAAAAAATTAACTGATTTTGATCTAAAACGGTATTTGACGCAGTTTTTAAAGAAAAAAAGCTGATAATTTTTTTAAGACAATCGGTGTATTAGCCTGAAAGTTATTTCCAAACATTAAGTAAATTTGTTAAAAACAACGTAATTTTAATATTTGAAAAGCTGTAACTTTTGAAAATAAGATTCGTTTTTAATTTTAGAAACGGCATTCGATAAAATAACTATTATTTTTTTAGTACTAAATTATCATAGAATACTAAAAAAGTAATATAGAATACATAACGATTGCTTAGCAAACTATACCACGTATCTACGTAGTAGAAGGTATGTACATACTATGGTACTATGTACCACCCAAGCAATGTCTTGTTAGGTTTTGTCAGATTGCACTGACGATACCAATACACACACACACCATGGTTGAAACTACTAATTTTTATACTCAGACAGATACTTACATCTAACTACTAGTGTTCAAATAGTCATGGTAAGATATAGATCAAAAGACAATACCGTCTTGGTCCTTAGTGAATATGTCATTTTCATTTTAAACTTGAATGATAGGTATATCACTAGAAATTTGACCCCTGTTGTGCTAATCAAAAACATAATAAAACTTATTTTCATTTACCATTTTTCATAGGAGTATGAGACTCGGGCATAGTAGAAACTATTGATGGATTCCAAATATAATGTAAACAGGAAATTTTCGGCGTCCAGTGTACAAGAATCTGGATACGTCGCTCCATCACTTGCGCTTGTTTAGACTACACTGGTGGCCGAAGCCACTGATCCTGGTTAAGCGAGATTATCTTCTGGCACTTTTTGGTCAAGTTCTTATATAACATAAATTGTTTTCCTGGCTATGAACGCTAGTGTTTCCTGTCTTCTTCCAAGACGCTTATTCCGGACGTCCAGCCATGTGCTTCTTAAAAGGGGGTATGAAAATATTTTCGCTTGAAGTTTTAAATTTGGCATTTTGGCACATCTTGCGACAATATAGCACTAGTTTTGCCAAACTATCGATTGTTCCGCCATCGATAGTTTTAATTTAAAAAAAAAGCCTATACCATCGATGCAACCATCGATTGTATCGATTTTATAGATACTATCGATTCAATCGATAATTTAGAAGAATACAATACAATCTGCTAAGTGCAATACTATCGATACTATATATAGTATCGTGTTTCCTAATTAAAAAAATAATCAATACTATCGATAGTATCGATACTATTGAATGTTTAGGAAACAATAGTAGCGATATAATTTACAGTATCGATACCATCGATTGTTTTGAACTATCGATTGTATGCTAATTTATGATAGTATCAATAGTACCGATACTGTCGATACTATCGTTTCCTAGAAATTCAATAGTATCGATACTATCGATAGGATCGATACTTTTCTAACTGGGAGATACGATACTATCGATAGTATTAATACTAGTATTTATTTTCCCAATAGTATTGTATCTTTTTGAACAATCGATAGTATCGATATTATCGCTTTAATCGATACTATCGATTATAATATCGATAGTACTACTATCGGACTACTATCGATAGAATATCGATATCCTATCCATAATCTACAATCGATCGGCAACACTATATAGCACATAGAATGACCTCTGATGATGAATGACCAATGATGAATGCTCCTCTTGGTTCTACCCCAATGCCGGTGCTATTGGGCTAAATAGTCCGGTAGAAATAGAGGTTGAGCGTATGGATGTCTTTAGTAGCTGAGAAAATGGTTGCCAATAAGCAAAGAAATATAATATAGACTAAATGCTCTCATTTTTGGCATTTCGGCGACACCTGGCTACGTAGCGCCTAGATCGACCGCTTCTCACGTTTTCCTCTGGGTGTACGAGTATGGGTGGTTTCCACATAGTCCGGTAGAATCTTTCGCATATGGAAACGTCATATGACTAACTGGATTGATTGTATGGATGACTTTAATAGTAGAGAATGTGAATGTCATCAAGAAAAAAAAATGATAACGGGATTTCACTAAGGCTTGTATTGTTTATAAATTCAGTATTTATTTGTAAAATTATAGGTAAGTTTTTTACAACAAACAAAGTAGAAATTAATTTTTATAGATAAATATATCCATTTCGCAAAGTCGTGGGTAACAGCTAGTCAGTAGATGAATAAAATATAAAATATTTATTTAAATTCTCAGATTAATGTTGAAAAATATCGAAATACCTGTTACCCCTGTTATGTAATATGTTTTAACATTTAAAAATTGCCGGTTTATTCTGACGTTAGATGTAGCTACTATAGGCCATTAAGTATTTTTGGTAGTCAAACAGCAAACTTAATTAGGTACTAGCTGTTGCCCGCGACTTAGTCCGCGCGGAATTCGTTTACTCCGCACAGCTCCTCCTCCGTAGGTGCCAGCGTGATAATATGTAGCCTATATGTTGACCCGACCTGTTAGTAATATTCATGCAAAATTTGAAGTAAATCCATGCAGTACTTTTTGAGTTTATCCCGGACATACATGACTTTCCTACGATTTTATTATATGTAATAATATAGATTAATATCTTACTTAAGTACGCAGGTGGTATTCAAGTGTTACACAAGTACCTATACTTTTTGTTAATTTAACGCAGTTAAGTTTATTTCAAAAAAAGCTATAACTATGCTTGTCGCTTTCAAAATCGTAGCCCTTACTCAAATGTATTAACACATATTTGTGTGTTTTATCAGAATCTAAGAAATAATGCAAAATGCGAGTAAATAAATAAATATCGTTGACATAATCACCATTTAAAATTTAATATAAATAGGAGATGGGAAGGTTCCCGTGCCCTATTTTACCAAAGATTACAATAGTAAAGTGGGGGTCATTTGGTGCTTACGTTTAACACCAGTGGTTCCAAGTCTTTATTTGACATCGTACTTATCCTACCGTCTACGTCATCTTACAAACATAAACAACAAAACAAAAAACATCCGCTTTCTCGTACCAGGCAGTTCGTAAAAGGCGAAACGTCTCACTGCCATCGTGATTACAAATTTGTAGTCACCATGACAGTGACAGTTTCGCCTTAAGTCTGTCTATATATACGTATAGTCTACACAGTACTTGTCGCTGTAAGTGTTTTGGTTGCAAGCTAAAACATGTGGTATCTATCGCATCTCTACCATTAAAAGCTCTAGTATTTAAAGGCAATGACTATTTCTTTCCATCAAGAGACCCATTTATTTGTTTACTCTCATGTGACGAAGAAAAAAATACTGATATTCTATTTATACACCTAAATAGGTACGAATCGTTGCAGTTCTTTATGCTTAGCATTAGTGTGCCGAAATTTTGTTTGGTGTGGTGATTTTAAATTTAGATTTTCTAACACGGTCAAATTTGGTAGACTTTTATCGAGCGTGCGTGAGGTTAATTATAATGAAGGGTTGAATTTACTGAACGCTTGTCATTGTAGATTACCCCTTGCATGCAAGATGAGGTGTTTCAGACGTCTGCGTAGGTCATGTTACAAAACAAATTCGATCATTACATTTCTAAAACCTATCGAAAACGAACTGAAACTTGCACCAATTGAATTCAGTAGATGTAAAGAGAGAAATGACGACGTCGTAATTTTACTGTAAACTACAACTTCATTTATTTATTTAAAACTTTATGTACAGTTAAATATATAGGTGGACTTAATGCTACGTGGTATTCTCTAGCAGTCAACCCAAATTATTTGGAAGACTCCACATTTGAAGGGGTGCATGAAAAAATTA
This sequence comes from Apodemia mormo, assembly GCA_036924255.1. Classification (NCBI taxonomy): domain Eukaryota; kingdom Metazoa; phylum Arthropoda; class Insecta; order Lepidoptera; family Riodinidae; genus Apodemia; species Apodemia mormo. The sequence goes on along the minus strand of JAUPFN010000011.1, from coordinate 17,290,797 downwards.
ATTAATAGAGTTTTCATTAAAATGAACAACCGCTGACGTAATTTTAATCAAAAATAAAATATAGTCATACTATACATACTAATAAAAGATATTATATATTTAATAAAAAATAAAGTTACATACATAAGTATACGCATATATACATAATATATTGCTTACAGTAATTAAATAAACATAAATATAAGGCAATAAATATATACATAAAATATCGTCTGATAGTGTTAATCCAGTAGGAACTTTTTAACTCAGCGCTTAGTAGCAAATTTGTAGGGAATCCCCGTGTTGGTCTCAGGCTCCTTTGAAGAAGAATAGGTCAACTGCCGTTCTGCCAGGCAGGTCGTAAAAGGCGACCGAGTGGCTATGCGCGTCACTACCATCGTGCCTACTAGGTGGTAGAGTTCTGCATAGGCTCGACCGGGTCTGGTACCACCACTTTATCTATTTCTGCCGTAATAGCGTCAGTGCTAGTCACTATCGTGTTCCGGTTTGGAGGGTAAGGTAGCCGGTAAACATATGCATGTGGCATTAAACCTCGCCACAAGATAGTAACCCACCATTAACATCTTTGGTGTCTATAGACGATGGTTGACTCTTTCCATCAGGAGATCTATCTGCTCGTTTGCTATCTTATGATATAAAAAAAGACTATTCCTAATATCATTCGGGAGAGCATTCCAAAGTCTCACCGCTTGGGATACAAATGACTGAAAGATGAAATCAGTACGACAGAAAGGGACTTGAAGAGTAGAAATGTTATTGGAGTGGAGATTACGAGAATGTGTTGTGCTTTGAAGTTTGAATTTCGGCTTTAGGCATAAAGGAGTTGCTGGAACATGCAATATGGAGAATAGAGCGCATAACGTTCGTGTCTGCTTTCGCTGATAAATTGGGAGCCACTTTAGCTTAGAGCGATATTGGGATATCAAAACAAATCTTATACAACTATTAAGCAGACGCTCCAACTTGCCAAGGAGAGCTTGACTTAAATCCAAAAAACACACATCCGCGTAATCAATTATAGGCAACACCAACGCTTGTACCACTTAGTATCACTAGGTAAAAAGTTTTTGTGACGATATAATGAGCGCAAAGCCATGTTGACTTTACGACAAACCTCAGCGATATGAGGAGACCACGAAAGAGTGTTGTCAATAATAAGTCCGAGATCCTTTACATGAGGGCAAAAAGGGATAGTGCTATTGTCAAATGTTATGGGCGTAACCAAATTCTAGCAACGTGCCGTGAGCTACCAATAACAATAGCTTGACATTTATTGGGATTAACTGAGATATATGATTGAATGACGTCACAATTCGCAATTTTCGTTAATTCGGGCGAGTTATTGTTGAGTCGATCAACAATCATAATCTTCGCCTTGCTGCGATTTATCTTCAAGACGAAATCAAGGCTCACTTGCTCCATTTTAGCTATCAGGGATTCCATATTACCGATGCTTGTTGCAAATAGGGTAGTGTCATCTGCAAAGCGCAAATTGGAGATTTTATAGCAAATAATAGTGATTTCGTCTGACCAGTTCTCGAGTGCTATTTTCATAATGAGTTTCGTGTTAAAGAGAAGTGGTGACAAGATGTTAAAGAGAAGTGGTGACAAGATGCAGCCTTGACGGACCCCGGCACTTGGATGAAATTTACTCTATAACACGTCGTCTGTTCTTACCGATGCTGTTCCCTCTTCATAAAGTCTTCTCAGGAGATGGACAAGATGTTTGGATGTTCCCATTGCCAGGAGAGTTTCCCAAAGTAGTGGCCATTTTACCGAATCAAACGGCTTCGAAAAGTCAACAAAGCAAATATAGGTCGGCTCGTTGAATTCCCTAGCCTTTTCAATAATCTGGCTCACGTTTAGGATCTGCTCACGAGTACGCTTTCCCTTCACAAAACCAGCCTGTTTAGAAGCGATCTCTCTGGATAAGTAGGACCTTAATCGCTCATTAAGAATATGCAGTAGAATTTTGCTTGCGTGTGGTATTAAGGCGATCAAGCGGTAGTTACTGCACATTTTTGTAGAGCCCTTTTTATGAGCGCTGTATATACCTACAGTAAGATTTTCTTCTGGCAGTAATTTTCATATCTTCGAAAAACGGGCGGCAGACCCCAATATAATTGGAGAGACAAAAGCTCACAGACTTCGCTGGCACCTAGAGCGAACAGAAGGGGATCGCAATGTTAAAAAGGACTATAAGGGTCAACCATCAGACCAGCACCCGATTGTTCGCCCTATATATAAACAGCGTGGTGTAGTAAATGCAGACCTGAACAAGCGTAGGGCAAGTGACTTGAAGCGCTCTGCACACGACCGGAAACAATGTCGTATTCTCGTTACGGATGCCAAGATTCACTTCGCGTCGCTGAACCGATGGACTAAGTAAGTAGTTTTCAAGTATCGACGCTGCATGGTGTGATTACACAAAATCTGCCCGACTGCTAGCCGGCTGTTCTTCCATTTGCATCTTAACCTGAATATATGCTACAAATCATCTTAGATTGCTACCAAGGTTCCCAGCAACTACGCGTTAAAAACACAAAAACAAGAGAATAAATAAAATCCAGAAAATCACAGAATTGGTTTCTAATATTTCTTTACTAGTTTTGTTAAAGGAATCATAGGATTTTTGAAAATATAATAACTTTAATCGTTAGGAAACAGCTTAAAAAATATTGTTTACCTATAGACAGACAGACAGAACATTGATACCTATTTCATTCTCATATTGTTATTAACGCGTGATTAACGCATAGCTCATAAAAGGTATTTCGATATTTTTTGGAGGTAAATCTAGCTATTCAAACCTGTTAAATTAATTTTATTTAGGTACTAAATATATTTAATAACTAGCTGTTGCCAGCGACTTCGTCCGCGCGGACTTCGTTTACTCCGCACAGCACCTCCCCCGTAGGTGTTAGCGTGATAATATGTAGTCTATATGTTGACCCGACCTGTTAGTAATATTTATGCCAAATTTGAAGTAAATCCATGCAGTACTTTTTGAGTTTACCCCGGACATACATACAGACAAACAGATAAACAGACAAACAGACAAAAATTCTAAAAACTATATTTTTGTCTTCGATATCGATTGTATGATCCCGTCACAAGTATTCTTTTAAAAAAATATTCAATGTACAGTTTTGATTTTCCTACGATTTTATGTATAAATATACATATTTTATACACTGAATATATCAGCATAAAGTTTATGTAGCTTAGTGTAACAAGTGATCTACCTACTTGTACTTTTATTTCACTATATATATATATATATATATATATACTTAAGTATATTTTATGAATATATATAAATATACTTTAAAATCTGAAAACCGTTAATTAATGTGCGTACTAAAATACGTCTATCTGAGTAATAACAATGGATTTTCACCAAGTGCTGAATATGGATACTGTAAAATATGAGTTGTGTTTTCTTTTTATTTTCAGATGAGGATAAATAACTCTGTTTTTTTAATTCCATGATCTTTAATTTTTATCCTTATATTATTATTAATATTATTTGTCGTTCCATTTTATTAAGACAAAAAAAAATGTAGACAGTCACTACTGATGTAGTACAAATGTATGTAGCGTTTCAAGAGGTTATTCGTTACTGGAGAGCGTCAGTATTCACAGACCGGTAAAATATCTCACTCGACATTGGTGTCTCCCGTTAATTGAAGCAATCACAGTTAAATTCCAATGTTTATGTTCACACATGATAATTGGATATTTGTGATCGTGTACAAAGAGTCTCAATAGACTCAGAGCCTAAAATATACTAAAATAGTATTACGAAAATCTCAGGCCGTTACGTATAGAACAAAAATAAAATCTGGAGGATGATGGGTGTGGACCCACCTTTCCAGACGTTTTCTACATGGTTAGAAGACATGGACACTGAGGGCTGCCGACAGGCAGAGAATTTACGAGTTTGATATGTAGTGCTAAATATAATGTTAAAAAAATTAAATAATTCCTACTTCACTAGGTGTTACAGTTGTGTAATGCCTCGCCCAAGTTTGGTAAAACCACCTTTTTATGAAAACTATCACCAATAGTCACTACACCTCTTAATGGTGCTATGTTATACGTGTGGGGTGGTGTGTTAATGCCACATGCATAAGTTTACCGGATATTTTATCCTTCGAACCGGAACATGACATTGTCAACGTCTCACCCGGGTATTTGGTACCACCGCCTTACCTATTCCTGCCGCAAATGCTTCTCATTGTCGTGTTCGGGTTTTGAGCGTAAGGTAGTCGGTAGACTTATGCATATGACATTATCGTCTCGCCACCCGGAAATCAATGTACCATTAATATCTTCGGTATTAACAGGCGTTGGTTTTATGGTTTCTCTTTTCACCAGCAGAGTCATCAGTTTGTTTGCTATCTTATGGTATAAAAAATATGTTTTTGTTTCTGTGTGATTAGATAAGCACCCAAGCTTTTAAATATATTTTAGTATCATACATGTATTTCCACGTTTACCGGTGAAAGGGATGCGTTGTATCGCGCTCCCGGCTGCATGGGTATGGGTATGGGTATCTTACTGGTTTCTCCCGTGAAATAGCTTTGCTGTGTTTCGGTGAGAAAGGGCAAGGCAGTGTAATTACTGGCACCAAGACTTAACACGTTATGTCTCAGGATAGGCAACATATAAATGAGTTACCTGGGCTAGTTCCAGGTTAACTAGTTCATGTTCATGGACGACGCTGACCGCTTATCATCAGGTTGCCAGTTTTCCTGTCCAAGTAACATAAAAAAAATCTACTTATTATAGTCTGCTCGACAAGTTGAAAATGGTCTAAAATAGAGACACTGCTCTTAAAATATTCTTTTTTAAATTTGAAAAAAAAATGTGATGTATTCTGAACACTATAAATAATTTATTTCCGTTGGAAATTTTACTTAAAATTAATTTTTCAACAAGTTAAACGATTGTCAACTAATAAAATTTTCTCGTACTTCCGTCTTAATTGTAAATGAAAAATATGTTATATATCCTAATTTTTTCAAATTTAAAAAAGAATATTCAATACCTTTAATAAATTAATTTATGTGTCATACTTGCTTTTGAGGCCGTGCGCGCACGTTATAATATTGATATGTTTGCGTCGTCGTGATTGGTTATGGTAGGTATATGATATATGACGTTGTCTCCTAGCGCTAGTTGGCTAACAAATCACGAAACAGCAAACATATCGATATCATAATGTTTTAAATCCTTGATTCTAGCCCAGGCTAGGGTAAAGGTAGGACTGTCGATAAGGTTTTGTGCTCAGTTCTATAAAATTGGAATGTGTATAAGTATAATTAGTATTTGTGGTGACTAGATGAAGATGAGATGAAGCACAAGTAGTTAGACTTAAAATGTCGCCTAGAACGATTCAGCTTCAACATTTTTTTAAACTAGCTTAGCTTACTCTTCAAAAGGTGACGAAATTGAAATTCGTTTGCTGTTTAGACACCTGAAATGTAAATGGTTTCAGAGATGTTGTAGGAGATAAAGGGACATCCATAAATTACGTCACATAAACCTAAAAATGTCGTGCGGAGAATTATTTTCAGCGTAAAATTAAAATTATAAATAATGGAGATAGAGTTCCGGGATCTAAAAATTTTCTCTTGAAAATTTCCTCTTCTTTCTAAATCTTTTTGAAATTCCTTAAATATTAATAGTTATGAAATATTGGCAAAAAACGAAATGCCATTTTTTTCATCTTTAATTGTTTATAAATTTTGCAATTTTTTATGTGCTAATACACGCTTATAGCACATTTTTCTAGGTGTCATTCCGGATCCAATGAGCTATCGCACATAATTTTATCGCACATTATTTCTATTTTAGACCATTTTCAACTTGTTGAGCAGACTATTAGTATTGTCGAATAATTTGCATACATTGTGTTTAGATCAATTCGAGTAATTTGTCCAGTGATATTTATTAAAACTTTCTCGTCTTGCGATAGGTCGCTTACAGCCAGAGTTCTTCTTTCTCCTCAAGTACGACGTCATCGAAGGCAACGTGTATCAGCGACTGGACCTGGCGTAGGTGTGTGCCCCTTAATAATACAAGATCTTCAAGCCACCAGTACTGTTGCACCATTAGAGGCACAAATTTATTCCAGGGCATGACCGAGGCGCCAACTTGCGACAGCGCCTTCTAATATTAGTCAGCTCAATCCAACTCTTGCTCAATTATAATTATAAATAAATATAAACGAAATTTGTGCGAGTTACAATAATATTTATTTATTTATTTAAACTCCTTATTGCACGAAGTATACAACAGGCGATCTTAACGTCTAAAGACATTTTCTACCAGTTGACTTTGTATAATAATATATTGTTTAGATATGTCGCTGATTTGTCAACAAATCAGCCACGTAACACATCACATGACGTAAAACCGTTAGTGATCGTGGGTGCCCTAATTATGCATCTGCCTACTTTTTCAAATACATAGGTGTGATGGTGTTGGCTTTATGTTTAGACAAAATGGAAAACTAAGATATTAAACGAACTGAATCCTTTTATTACGGCAATGATTAGAGTGGGTGCTCGTGTCACTCGGTAATGTAATACAGTGCAAATGAGTCAATCTCGACGGGGCCGGGTGGTCACACACTGCTATTAGGAAATCGATTCGTTCTCAAACCCATCGACATCTACATTCAACCTTTTCGTTTACTTGATAATGGGCCGCTTATTTAATTAATTATAAAGCTCCTTTTGAATTTTATTTGTTCTTATTGTCTTGTTTAGAGCAGTTCTTTTTTGCATTAAAGATTGACCATAAAAGTTAGCACTTACTACGATCTTAAACGTGTACGATTTAATATATATTTTTATTTTGTTTTATAATAATCCAAAAATTCGGTAAGTATATAAAATCGTTACTAACGATTGAAAAACTAAGAACAAATATAGAAATAGATATCATATTATATTCTAACCTACTTGTAGTCAGAAAATTGTTGATGATGCAATGCTATTCAAATATAATAAAATCAATAAAAAACCGCATGGAAAGAGTTTTAAATGGCATTGGTTTTATAACCTTTTAAGCCTGCGAGAAAAATTACAGTTTTGATGAAGTACAAACGAATGGTCTAGATTTACATAAGAAACTAGGGTTACAGAACATAGTCGGCAAAAGATTATCCCCAATTTTATCAAACAAATCAATACAAAAAAATACCATCAACGTACAATAATTCTTAATCAAATAAAACTGTTAACATACTCTCCCTAGTGATTTGCAAATTTTTACAATTTTTACAGGCAAATAATTATTTTGCACTGTGTTCGCATATGTGTATCTATTAAAAATCGGTTTTGTTAATTAAGAGATAATAGAAATTAAATAATTGCGTGAACAGAAAATGGACGAATATGGCGCTCTTAGTTTTCCAATCTAAACAATAGAAATTCAACGGGTGCGCGGCCCGCGGGACACTGATCTATCTCTATGTAAATTATGCGGGAAATAACACTGACTTGTATTCATCATGTCGTCAGAGCACGTGGCATAGAAATAAAGGCATTGTGCGAATATTTTAAATCGACTAATAACAAAAACAATTAAAAAATATTTTCTTTTTAATTGCTGTTTTGTGATTGCAAAATATGAATATATCGTCTGATACAAAAATAAATTAGTGTTGTATTTTCAGTTATCTTTACAAGACTCATAATCATAGAATCTTTTTTTTGTTATGACTTAATGTAATTGGCATAATGTAATTGGGTGTTTTTTTAATTTTACAGATTTTTGTACATCAGACAATACATCAGACATATTTAGGTTATATATAATATTTAAGAAACTTAATAAAAGGTAGATATTAAAGGACATACCAAAATATTGTCGAAATGAGGAAACGTTCGCAGAGACATTCGCACAGCTTTAATTGATATAGGTGGATGAAAGAACCCATATTGTTTGTGGATAGTACACTTCCTTCTGCTTTAAAGATTTCAAAATAACAGGCCATTTGGTAGCTCACTTCGCTTAGCATTCCTATATACACATAATGTAAAAGATTTATAGTGCTTGTAGAGTGTTGATAGTTAAAAAATATAATTTACATAATATTATAATATCATGTAAATTATATTTTAAAAAATTAAGAAATACGTATATAAAAAATAGCAAATAAAAACAAAAATTAATGAATAAACAAATTGAAAGTTACATCAAAACATTAAAAGTATTAGATGTAAAATTGACATTGAAAATAATCCCATAAAATGTCAAATTGCAGTGTTAAGGTTGCTTTTAATGATAGACCAACGCAGTGTACCTCGTTCCAAGTAAGTTGCTGTTGAGCTGGTGCCAGGAAATAACGAAAGTAGACTATTTGCCAAATCTTTCATTTCGACTAAATACCTACTTTAGGGCTCCTGCAATCATGTAGGTAATAAGAAAATGTTCTATTTTAATTGAATATCTTAGCGTCACTATAAATTTTGATGTATTTATAATTTATTTTTAGCTCTATGACTGAAAATAAACAAAAAGTAGCCCTTTAAATAAATGTATGTAAAATATTTTTTTTTTGCAAAAAAACAACACTTGTTTAGATTAATCATATCACGATCCTATTATGATATAATAATTCCTATAAATACAGGTGTAGCTAATGCAAGAATAAGAATGTAAAAATAATATGAGTAGTGTAATTTATTTTTATTTCTCAATAAAAAATCCTACGAATATGATATTTTCAAAACATTGTTTAGTGTAAATCATATACAAGTAATTTGAATATTATATGGATACATAAAAAAGTGTAATATATGGCATAATGCAAAACCTGAATCATGCATACTAATATTTAATTTTAGAAATTCATATAGATAATTTGTAATTATTATTTTTTTTAAATATTTCTAGTTTCATTATTAGGAATATTGTTGAAGGAGATATAAGTATCTTATTAGTTAAATATATTCGTTAAAATACCTTATATTTTAAGTGCAAAATAATATGGATTGTTTAACAACATTTTTGATTATACGTTGACATAAAAAGAACAGGTTTTGCCTTATTGCACGTTAAGTCATGTTTTTTAAATAAAAGTGTCTTTTTAGTGTATAAGACAAAAAGTAACGTTATTGCTGTGAATTCAATTTAGGAATTCGCTTTTGCAGAAGATTGAACAGCGCAAGCACACCTGAAAAAGAAAAAAAAAGACATTAGTAAACTTATAAATACCTACTTAAGTCTATATATTACCTCGGGTACATAATACATACGGATTTATGAGAGATAACACCCATGTTACTTTTGTAGTGAGTAAATAAGTATGCGAACTTATAATTTTGTACATAGAGTAACTTAGTTCATTTTTAGGTAGGTATTTAGTTTCTAACTAAATATTTTATTTTATTAATTAGTTGAACATGTGAATTTTCTGTTCTACTCAAATCATGATGTCCTTAATTGGACAAATTAAGTCCAGTATTATATGTTTGCTTAAACGTAATACAATACCTCAAAACACGTTTGTTTGTATTTATGCTATTGATATAGTAATAATATCTTTTTATCAAAAAATTAAACCAACGAAAGGTCATACATTAAAATCAGTGAGTGAACAATCAATCATCCTCTGTTTTTGTGCTATTTTTAGCGGGGTTTTTCCAAAATATATAGAATAACTTTAGGGTATATTCTATTCAATAATAGAGGAATTATCAAAATCGGATCACTTTGTAAAATGCTATGCGTGGTCACAAATCAGTGAGTGAACTATCAATCATCCCTTGTTTACGGACTCTTATGTTTGGAATTAAAAAAATACATGGGACGACCTTCGGGGTATACCCATTATAATAAAAAATAATTGTCAAAATCGGAATACCCTGTAAAAAGTTATGCGTGGTCTAATTTTAAAAATATACGCGTCGAATTGAGAAGCTCTTTAATTTTTTTATCGGTTGAGAAGTGTGGTGGATGAGATTAAATCAGAGAAAAGTGTTATATTAAAATTACATTATTTTTTATTCAAGTAAGGATTTCAGCAAAGTAATCCTTGAATATTTTTTTCCAAATATTGGATAGCTCTCTGGGATTGATACCGATGACCAATGCTGTTAATGGTGCATTGCTATCCGTGTGGCAACTATCGGGATGGTAATGCTACATACATATGTTTATCAGCTATCTCATGTTTCCAATTGGAACACAGCAGTGACAAGCACTGATGATATCACGCTAGGAATAGATCATCACATGATATGTCGATAGGCGATTGCCCACCAAGGGTGATGATATTGATATTTTTTTTCATACAGGGATTTATTTAACAACTAAAAGTACTCTAACGTAATTACAATTTATATCCATACAGGGACTTTTTAATTGAATTGTGTTATTCTAGCATGTTCAGCTGAAACAAAAAATTTTTCTTTTAAATTATACAGTTAAGGCAATAAGGCGTGGATTTTACTTTCATGAATTTTACATGTTGCAAAGTAGGCAATGAGCTCGTCACCGCTCCAGCCGTGAAGGTAACTTTTGTTACGGAATCACTATGGCAATATTACCAGTTCATGCATATCCATGCCATTGTAAAAAGAAAATAAATGCTGTTGAATTCGAATTAAATGATTCTATTATAATTTCCTGGATCAGAATAAAGGCTTACTAATATTTATAAATGCGAAAGCCTGTTGCCTGACTTTTCTTCTGTTGGCCTGTCTGTTACGCTTTCATGGTTAAACCGGCGACCTGATTTTGATGAAATTTCGCAAGGAGATAGCTAAAGGAGGCTCAAACAGTCCGCGCGGACTTCGTTTACTCCGCACCGCTTCTCCCCGTAGGTGATAGCGTGATAATATGTAGCCTATATGTTGACCCAACCTGTTAGTAATATTCATGCAAAATTTGAAGTAAATCCATGCAGGACTTTTTGAGTTTACCCCGGACATACATTGACTTTCCTACGATTTTATTATATGTATATATATATATATATATATATATATACATATATATGACTGACTGATGTATTAACGCACAGGTCAAACCTTTAGAGCTAGAAACTTGAAATTTCGCACACGTGTTTCTCTTATGATGTAGGCATCCACTAAAGTAGGATTTTCTAAAATTCAACCCTAAAGGGGGTAAAATAGGGAATTATACTTTGTATGAATGATGATGTTTTTTGCGGGATTGAGTAACAAACATTCATCCATACATCCAAACTTTCGTACAGATTGTTTCGTAAGTCTTTTTCTGTGCTCTACCCGTTACTACAATGTTTCTATAAAGTGCAAGGTTAACTGGTAGAAAATATCTCTAGACGCTATGTTTGCATGTTGTATATTTTATGCAATAATGAGTAAAAATAAATAAAATAAATAAATAAAGAAGTTTGTATGAAAGAATGTATCTAACATTGATGACATCTACTCGCGAGCGAATCTGCGCAGGTCAGCTAGTCATTAAAGATCCGCACGTGTATGTGTGTGTTTGTTAGTTCTTCACACTCAAACGGCTACAAGTAGTTATAAAGTAATTGTGTAATATCATATAACAAGCAGCTATTAAACCAGTAATTTTTGTCCAAACTTTACGTGCATACTTTAATATATCTACTTATAGACTATTTTTATCACAGAAAAATGTTAAAACGAAAAAAATGTAAAAATATTATTTTAACGCCCTAAGTATAAAAGTTATATTTAACGCGTAATTAATGTAGTGTAAAATTCCTTCAAAACTGTCGGAAAAATTTCCTCAGCCAGTTACAATGCACCCTTCAACAGAGTAGGAGAGTAGGTATAACGAATGAGACAAAAATTAAGAGATTTTCCTCGATTTGCGTAGGTCTGCATTTTGTGTTAACAATATAACTGATCTACTGAGCTATATATTAGAAATATATTAGTTGACCCGTTAGTAGTATGGATAGTATGGATAGCGAAGCTGTGCTCGGTATCCATACTATCCATACTAATATTATAAATGCGAAAGTAACTCTCTCTGTCTGTCTTTTCTTCATTCCTAAACCACTAAACCGATTTGGATGAAATTTAGTACAAAGATAGTTTGAAACCCGAGAAGGGACGTAGGATAGTTTTTATCTCGGAAATCCCACGGGATCGGGAACTATGCGGGTAGAAATTTTTCCACGCGGACGAAATTGCGGATACAGCTAGTCTTTCATAAAAGCTTTCATCTCCTTTTTTTATTTAAGCTTATTAAAAAAAAGCAATGTTCATGTTTGACCCAGGGTATTCAAGTATTTCGTGGCCAAATTTTATCAAAATTGAGGTAGCGAATTAGCCGGAAAACGTTACATAAGAGACTACCCAAAACAGATCGCAGCTTCACCTACCGGGTTTAATTGTGAATCTAAACCATTTTCGGATTCACCTAAAGACACACAAAAAATCATTCTTCATCTTCCATATCTATTCAGGAGTCGATCTGTTCCATATAGCTGTGTGTGTATATACATTTCGAGTGAGATTGGTCAGTTGGTCTTTTTTTTACTTCGTATATATCTTCTTCTATATATATATATATATATATATTGATTTATATATATATATATATATATATATATATATATATATATATATATATATATATATATATATATATATATATATATATATATATATATATATATATATATATATATATATATATATCAATTGCTGTTCGTTAGTCTCGCTAAAACTCGAGAATGGTTGAACCGATTTGGCTAATTTTGATTTTGAATTAATTGTTGAAGTCCAGGGAAGGTTAAAAGGTGAGAAAATATAGAAAAAAATAAGAGTAGTTAAAAAGGCAGAACAACGTTTGCCGAGTCAGTAAGTATGTTATATAACTATGTTTTATAATTACATATACATTAAAATATCTTCATATACTTTGCACAAATAGATGATAATTTTAATAAAAATTTAAGTAAACTATTAATTTTAAGATTGTAAATACATTGTGTGAAATATCTATGTCATTTCACTTATTAATCTTTCAATCATTACTTAAGAATATAAATAAACCCTTCATTTGTACCAACCGTGAAAGGTAACTATGTATTACTAATCAAAATAAAATAACATGAAAATATATCCTTATATATGCTCTGTATAATTTAATATAAGAATCCCATCAATTCATACTACCTACAGCATATATCATAATATATTCATTTCTATATAATTAATAATGTGTGCGTTATTAAAGTGGCCGTCCATTAATAACGTGATGTTTTTTTTTGGCATTTTTAAACCCCCCCTCCCCTTCGGTGATATATGGTGACGTTTAAGACTACCCCCCCCCCCGCACTCCTCACCCCTATATCACGTGTATTTTTTAGTACGTACAAAGAATCTCAATTTTTTTAAACATTTAGGAAATACAGGTATAAGTATCATCTAATTTTATTATAGAAAATTACAGACTACAATAATAACATCTAGAGGTAAACAGAAAGGTTGCAGGTTATTTTTGGCTGACATAAGAATACAAGGAATGCGAAAAAGTTTGTTGTACTAATACCTACATGAACATTAAAGCCCCGTTTTCACTTTGAATAGTGCGAGTGCGAGTCTTTAATGCAGGTGCTTAGTATTAAGATAGCCGTTGATCAGTGCGAGTGATTAGTATTCAGCATATTAAAAGTGAATAGACGCTGATTACTAATCACTCGCAGGGATTAACGGCTGTCTTCACGTATTTTTTGCTTAATAATAAGCACCTGCATTAAACACTCGCACTCGAACCACACAAACTGAAAACGGTACTTAAAGTACAGGTTCCTCGGACCACGGATTAGCAAAACTTTCAACAGCAATAACTGTATAACTATCTGGCAAATAAATACACGTGATATATTGCTACACCCCCTTGGGAGGGAGGAGCTCCCTTGTGATATTTCGTGATTTTTATGGATCCCTCCCTCCCCCTTTCAAGCCTCACGTGATTAATGGACGGCCCCTAATGTAATACTAATAATTATTATAATATAGCATTTATGTGATAAGCGTAAAAGCTTGTATTTCTAGGTTTGGCGTCATTGGCGAGACAGATAGATGGTAACCTACCAGTTTGAGGGTTTTTTAATATCATTAGATAGCAAATAAGCAGATGGTTTTCCTGATGGACAGAGGAACCATGGGCTAAAGACACCAAATATGTTAATGGTGCGTTGCTGTTCGTGTAGCAAGATGACAGTGTCACACGCATAAATCTAGCGGCTACTTTACCCGCACGAACTACGACAAGAATTGATGCGATTGCGACAAGATTATGTAAGGCGGTGGTACCATTATATATCCGGGCGAGACGTTGCGAAGCTCTACCACCTAGTAGTCAGGATGGTGGTGACTAATACTAGTCACCACCATCCTTGGCTATACAGCCAATCCAGCCAGTTGGTCTATTTTTTAAAAGAGGTTCCGAATCAGCTTAAAGAACTAGTATTGTATGACCAAACTTAACATATTATGTATATTATATAATCTATATTAATGTGTATATTACATATATAAATTAATATATTATTGTTTGCGTCGGAAAAATGTGTTATCCAATAATAAATGTAATAAATATACCACGGCAAGTACAAAATTTATATTCGCCGCGTAATTAATGTTGTAAAAAACTTCAAAACTCTTGGAAAAACTTCCTCATCCAGTCACAATACACCCTGCAACAGCACTCTTTACTGGAAGTAGGTACAACTAATGCGACAGAGATTAAAAGATTTTCATCTGATTGCGGAGCTTTGTGTCTTGTATTAACAAATTAACTGGTCCACAGTGCTACACATTCAGAAAAAAGTATCGGAATTGGGTGATTTATTTGTGGTTCTAAATTAAATTTGTTGTTTTTTTTTGTTGTTGTTAGATTGGTATAACTGTTTTCCGTTTTGGCGCGGATTTTGAGTTGCATCTATTATTTAGATTAAATTCAGTGTTGTTTTTAGTTAGATCATATCTAGTGTACATTGCGAATTACATAATGGATCAAAACATCGAACAAAGAGCTTGTGATAAACTTTGTATCACCAATGGAATTTCGTGTTCGGAGTTTCTGACAATATTACAGAAGGCTTACACTGCTTCGACTTTATCAAAAAATGTACTTATGAGTGGTTTAAACAGCATAGGGTACAAAGCGTTTAAAAACAGTCGAGATGTGGTGGAAGATTTGCCTCGCTCTTGTAGGCCATCAACGTCTTCAACTGAAGTTGAAATCACAAAAGTGAAGGAAATTGTGACTGAAAATCGTCATTCAAGTTTAAAAAAGATAGCCACTGATTTTTTGTGTCTTGCGAGTTGATCTGTACCATTTTTAATAATCACTTGTGTATAAAACATATTGCCACTCAACTAGTCCCGAAAGACCTGCATTTTCTCCAAAAAATCAATCGCATAAGAACCGCTGAGGACATGCTATAATGAGTCAATTCCGACCCAACATTCATGAAACGCGTTGTTATTGGTGACGAGACGTAGGTATATGAGTTTGAAATGCAAACTAGTCCACAAACTTCGGAGTGGAGCCTTCTGACTGAACCGGAAACAAAAAATAAGCCACGTCAAAATCGATCAAAAGTTAAAGATACTTGACTATTTTCTATGACTGTCGCGGTGTCGTGCACTCGGAATTCTTGCTCGAAAGTCAAACGGTACCTAAATAAAAATATAATTTAAACGTTATGGGGCATTTAAGAGAGCAAATTCGACGATAAAGAGCAGATTTGTGGAAAAAAATTCTTGGATTTTGGACATTAATAATGCGCTTTCGCACAATTTCACTAAAACATAATTTCATCAAAATAAGTTTGGCTATTCAACCATGAAAGTTTTAAATATGCTACACACCCGTGTTAATCCGAGGTCCTTTGGAGAACAGTCTAACTGCCGTTCTGCCAGGCAGGTCGTAAGAGACAACCGATTATATATACGTGTCACTACCATCGTGACTACTAGGTGGTAGAGTTCCGCAACGTCTCGCCCGGGTATTTGCTGCCACCGTCTATCGCTGCTGCAATAGCGTCAATGCTTGTTGTCGTGTACCGATTTGGAGAGTTAGGTAGCCGATAGACTTTTGCATGGGGCATTGCCACTCCGCCACATGGAGAGCGACGCACCATTAACATCTTTGGTGTCTTTAGGCGATGGTTTCTCTTTCCATCAGGAGAGCCATCTTCTTGTTTTCTATCTTATGTTATAAAATAAAATAAAAATACTAGAACTTGTTCGTAGCACCACCTGATGGGTTCGATTGTAAATCAAAAAATACTGTAATCCACTTGAAAACACACAAGAAATTTCATCAAAATCGATTCAGTCGCTTATGAAAAATTAATGTAGATTACATTTGGTCATAATCAGTAACGATATCCATATCCTGAATTTAGTATAATGTAAAAACACCCTGAAAGACAAACACTAATGAACACAAGGTTAAAAGCTGTTTTTTTGGCTGGGGGAAATAAACGGTTTAATTTAAGGGCGTTTGCTGGCACATGAAAGTGCTCTTAAAGTAAAATGTTGTCCTGTTAACCTACTACTGAGAGTCTGCCTCAACTTGTTTGTTTCAAGTGTTTAACTTCAGTTAGCTGCCTTCTTATTATAAATGATGGCAAGGCAAAGGCAATTTAGGTAAAGGTAATTTTTAATAAGTAGAGATTGCGGCTTCATCCTTTACGAATAAATTTGTAAAACATTGTCTTTGACCAGGAGATAAAATAGGTACAATATTTAATAAGTAGGTAGAGCTCGCGGCTTCGTCCTTATTAAATGGATTTGTAAAAAAAAAGAAGTTTGGCAAGTAGATAAAACTACGTAAAGGCAATTTTTCATAAATAGGTAAAGTTCGTGGCTTCGTCCATATTTAGTGTATTTGTAGAAAAACAGGCTCATCAAGTAAAGAACTAGGTAAATGCAGTATTTAATATACAGGTAGAGCTCGTGGCTTATGGCTATATATATATATATATATATATATATATATATATATATATATATATATATATATATATATATATATACATATATATATATATATATATATATATATATATATATATATATATATATATATATATATATATATATATATATATATATATATATATATATATATATATATATATATATATATATATATATATAGTCTAAATGACGCATGCGTATCCGACGTTATAAAGATGATAAGTTGATAAGATGTTCAAAACGAGTTTAATATACGATGCACTTGTACTTAAACAGTTTGTTACAGCTAAGCGCAATAACGGGACGCGTTTTAACGAGAGTTTACAGTTTTATTATCTCATAGTGCAGTAATTGCGATCTCTAACAGCGTTACAAGCAGAATACATTCCACAAGATTTATTGAATTGGTTAGCAGAATGATGCAACAGTGGCTTTATTTCAATAAATTATTGATTTGTATTTAAGTGTTAAAGTGATGTTATGTAAAGAAGGTTCTTCTGTGAATGTTTTTCTAAAGTTTGGATAAAGCATTTCAACAAATTCCAACTTTTTAAAATTCAAAGTAATGACATTCAAATTGAACGTAGTTTTAGATTATTATAAGCTTTTAAATTTATTTTTAATTTTCAAAAATTATAATAACGTTGTGATTAAATAATATTTATTATGAGGTTTTGGTTAATAAGACTTGAAATCGCTACATAGGTCACTACATGTAGATTGGGAGGTGGCGACGAATTTTGAGAAGGTCCAGATTGGAATTTCGAAAATATTCATGGGGCACACTAAAAGTTTTGCACTTCTAGCTAATCGGAATTATTTGAATTTTGAATGTTATATTTTTAAAACGTCGCAACTTTCTTAGTAATAAAAAAAACAATTGGCGGGAAATGATTTGTCAATTGTTTTTTATCACACATCAAAGTTCTACGTACGCAACGAAAATGGAGTTAAGTCGAAAAGATTTTAGAGCGATGATTTTTTATGATTTTAAAAGTTCTCTTTCTCCGCAAGACTGTGCCGTTCGTCTTCAAAATGCTTTTGGGAGAGAAGCACCTTGTTTGAGCACTTTGAAGCGATGGTTTGCTGAATTTGAGAGAGGTCGAGTTTCTTTACATGACGAATTTTGTGAAGGGCGGCCTTCAACTGCCGTCAACGAAAATAATGTGGCTACTGTTAAGCGGTTAATTAAAGAAAACCCCCGGATTACCTATGAGACAATTCGAGGACTATTGGGGATTGGTATGAGCCAAATTCAGAAAATTTTATACGAAGAATTGAAAGTTCGGAAACTTTATTGTCCTTGGATCCCTTATGATCTGACAGCGGAGCAGAAGCGGGCTCGCGTGGAATGGTGCTCACAGATGCTACTGAAGTACGACCACGGACATTCTAATGCTGTTTATGACATTGTAACAGGAGACGAAACGTGGCTTTTTCGTTTTGAACCCGAAAAAAAACAGCAACCTTGTGAATGGGTGTTTGAAAATGAGAACAGGCTAACAAAAGTGAGACAGGTGAGAAACGTTGGTAAAAAAATGATCACGTTTTTTTTTCTCAGCTACGGGTCTTATCTATACAATTCCACTTGAAGATCAAAAGAGTGTTAATGCCGAGTGGTATTCTACCATTTGTTTATGTAGGGTGCTAGAAAAAGTTCGCGAAAGATGACCCAAAAGCCGCATTCTCCTACACCATAATAACGCTTCTTCACACACGGCCAACAAAACAAAGTCATTTTTAGCTTCCGAAAAAGTACATCTCGTCACTTATCCTGCGCATAGCCCCGACCTAGCACCCTGTGATTTCTATATTTTCCCCAAAATCAAAGATTTGATGAGAGATTTTACTTTTACCAACTCCGAAGTGGCAGTGATAGCGTTCAATCAGCACGTAGAAAACATGCCTTTAGATCTGTGGTCCTCCTGTTTTAAAAAATGGGATCGACGCATGACAAAATGTTTAAAATGTAAAGGAGATTATTTTGAAAAGCAATAAATATAATATTTTGGTTATAACGTGTGACCTACGTATAATTTCGTGAAATGGCGATACCGGTCCTGCGAGTCTGGCTGAGCGTTTGTGGTTATTTGGCTACCAAGCAATAAGTATACAACATTTGCAAAAAAAAAAAAACAAAATAGTATTTGATTTTTGTTTCATCTTTTAGTTAGATTTTTTAAGAATTAAAAAAAAAATGTCCCAGACATTTTTGCTGATTTTAAATTTTCCCAGACCTTCAAATACATTTTACGAATACATTATATACCTTACAACATACGATTAACGTATATATATTTTATACATTAATAGTGCGTTACTATCCGTGTAGCTGGATGGCAATGCCAAATGTTTAAGTCATAACTTTTTGTAATGGCACTGAAAGGAGCCATTCTCGCCATTCCCGTTTTCTTTTGTCTTGTATTATCCAATCTATTTGAAGCCGCAAATCTCTATCTTCAAACGGGGCTTTACGCATCTCATCAGTTTCCCACCTGTCATCCGTAGGCTTAGTTCGCCAAACTTGAATCCTTTCCTTCTCAATCCTTACACAATGTTTGCTATCATCTGTACATGGTCGTCGTGATAATGCATCTGCATTTGAGTGAGACTTTCCGTTACAGTGTACTGTATTCCTCAACCTTAGGTTACCATTGCTAGTCATGTCTGATCCCACTATAATTGGTGTGGCTCCAGTGTCACGCGTTAAGCTGCAGTTCTTGCCATTGGTCAATCCCTTAATGAATAAACTGTTGCGTTCGCTCACCTGAGGTACAACATCTTTTGGGACTGTTTCTCGTTCAGCCAGCATGTGCCGCTTATTACTGGCTGTTACTCGTTTCATTGCTGGTTCAACAGGCTGTTTAACCTGCTTACTCTCTTCAGCTGCTGAATTTCTTGCCGCTTGCTGTCGCCAATTCACTGAAATTGTAGGTTTAGGTTTCGCTGGGCAGTTAACCCTAATATGTCCACGATTTCCACAGGAATAGCACATGGTGCCCAGTCTCCTAAGTTCCACTTCCATTGATTGAGCCACACGCGTACCTATAGGCGCGCGGTTCATGGCTACCACCTCCAACGCATGAGCCAAAGCCTCCTTCATAGTCACGTGATTTTGAAGGTGAACAGGACTCGAATCCCATCAATCAACGCCTGGACGATGTTGTTCACTGTATTGTGTTGGCTGAAGGATACGCTTTCCTCACAAGTTTCTCAATTTGTACGGCCCATTGTTGAAGTCCTTTGCCGCTCTTCTGTATCCGGTCTTTCAATTGGGCACAGGAAACATGCTCTAAGTGACGTTCACCGTAGCGTGCTTCCAATACCTTCATCAAATCTGCGAACTAATACTGCTTAGGCATTGCATCCAAGACGGAGAGCGCCTGTCCCCGTAACGCCGTACTCAGAGCTGTTAGGCTATGTTCGTCTGTACAACCACTGGCCTTCGCTGTTATTTCAAACTGAGTCCGGTATGCACTCCATGAAGTAAGACCGTTATAAGTGGGTACCTTTACCCGAGGACCTACTTGGTGAGAACAGCTGGCAATGGTAGCATCCGACTTAACTCCTGTGATCTTCATTTTCATGACTACCCTCTCCAGTATGGTCTAGGTTTTCAGTTATTTTATCGCAGCTGGACTCTAGATTGTCAACCCTTTTCCTAACACCCTTCATTACACGCTTAAGAAGGCCCATATCGCTTTTTAGCTGGTCCTGTTGCGCCAAGATAACTGTCAATTTGTCATCAAAGCCAGATAAATGTTCCTTGATCTGTTCTTGTAGCTTTAGTTGTCGCTATTCTTGTAGGTGTTGATGCTGCTGAAGTTGTTCCCGTAGCTATTGTTTTTGCTGAAGTTGTTGTTGAAGCAGTAGTTGTTTCCAGTATGAGAGAAATATCAGCAGGGGCTGTGCTTGATGACAATGACGTGCTGGCAACACTTGCAGGCTCCTCACCTGCACGCATCTCAGTGTCCTCTGACACCCTCTGTGTCTCCGCCTGAGACCTGGTGATAATACCTTCCATTTAACAATTTCACTTCCGACACCAGTTGTTACGTGCTTCGTGTTCGTTTTATGTAAGAAAATACCACTTATATTAAAACCGTGTATTTACGACACAAATATACAAAACAATACAAGTAGTACATAAATAATTATTCAATGGCTTAAGAGAGAGTAGGTAACACAGAAATTGGCCTGTAATTATTTACATCATATTTTTTCCTTCTTTTTACATTGGAGTGAAAAGCAATTTTTTAAAGGTATAGGAAAAATTTTAAAGCAAATATTACTCAGGTAAAATAATATGTTGAATCTAGGCATATACCTGAGTACTTTGGTATTTTATATTTCATTTAAGTCTATTCAACCATTCAACCGTTTGACAAAGTGACAAATAAAACTTGTAAACATACACACAAATATACTAAAGTGCTTTCACATTTTTAATATTAGTGATTTTAAGGATTCTACACATCTTCCTAAAGGAGTTGGAATGAAAGAGGAGGAAAGTAGAAAAAAGCAAAAGTAATAACAGTGAAACATCCTGTTCTGACTTCTGAGAACGTTTATTTAATTTGAACTTGAAATTCTGGATTATAAAATTGTGTAAAGTAATGCCTGATTCTATGTAATATTTTTAAAAAGCTTTATCAACGTTGACATGCTAGTAGTGGTGACTATACCGTATTTTACATACGAGTACACAACTTGGTTATCGGCGCATTACAGGACACAGGGAATGAAATCCGCTTTCCGTCGAGTAAGTCCAACTATCTTAGTTCGAGCAAATTCCACTTTGAACAGCTGCTGATATTTTCTATTTGACTCGCGATTCAAGATATTGATAATTTATTCCATTAACATACATACAAACATATTACAAATACATAATTATAAAATAGGGTCAATCATATCTCTACTATAGATATGTTTTTATGTGGGTTCGTGTCTATAAGAGTTCTATATCTCTATGTGATTTTGATGTGGATTTTGGTCACGCAAATGATTAAATATAAAGATTTGATGTTTCTTTACTATGTGCTTCTATGTATGTTTATGTGTCTATATTATGTATTCGTGCATGATTTTATGTGATTTTAATGTTAATTTGGGTCTCGTAAAATATTAAATACAAAAATCATTACAAAACTATGTTTCAAATCAGTAAAAACCTTTTTTAATATAAACATTTTTTTTAAAAACATTAAAAAATAAGCAAATATTTGTAAATGCGTACGGTGGAGTATGAAATTTAGCACATTTAAAGTTTACACTGCGGAGGACTGCAAAAACTTAATATGTGTAAATAATATGCATTTCAAATACATTAAATTAATATAAATAAAAATTATCAATGCAAAGCACATAAATATGTGCTTTGCATTGATAATTTACGCACATTTATACTATTTTTTTACGGCGAAAGCCTGTTCTCAAACTTAAAAGAGATATCATTGTTTAGGCTATCGTCGAATTTCGGCCACATGACGATCGTTAGTATAAGTATTTCAATTTCGTTAATTTAGTCTTAAATACTTAAAGAGCTTTTCTAAAACATACGTTGTGAACGGCAAAAAGAGTTTTGGTATTTTCTGGTATTTAATAATTTCTTTATAAACCAGACTAAATCAAATAGTGTAAAAGTCAAATCTACAAATACTTCAAAATCATATATTTTACCAAATTGTAGTAAAACCATGTATTTGACACCAGTAGATGAGCATGATGTGAAAAAAGTTATACATTCATTGAAAAATACTTATGCTACTGGCTATGATAATATTAGCACAGAATTATTGAAAAATGTTGCTAGTGTAATATCAAAACCTCTTAGCCATATAATTAATTTGTCATTTTTGGAAGGTAAATATCCAGAACGATTAAAAAAGTGTATTGTCAAACCGTTGTTTAAAAAAGGAGATATGTGCGATATGAACAATTATAGACCTATTACTTTAATTCCAGTCATTTCAAAAATCTTTGAAAAAATTATGTATGAAAAGCTCTATAATTATTTACTTGATTTTGACCTACTAAAAAATAATCAATATGGATTTAGTAAAGGTAGGTCTACTACATTAGCATGTTTTGATTTAGTAAAGAGCATAACTGAATGTCTGAATAAGAAAATGTATCCACTTTGTGTATTTTTGGATATGAGTAAGGCATTTGATTTTGTTTCACACAATATTTTACTATCAAAACTTGAAAAATATGGTATTAGAGGGAAGTCTTTAGATTGGATAAAGAGTTATTTAGAGAATAGGAAACAATGTGTTGAAATATCTAAAATATGCGGAAACCGTAAAAAAATATATACTTCAAACTACCTTGTTAACAACTGTGGTGTACCACAGGGCAGTGTTTTAGGACCCTTGCTATTTTTAATTTATATCAATGATCTTCCTGATAGTATACAACATGATTGCTTTTTATTTGCTGATGACACTACCCTACTTATTAAATGTAAAAATAAAAAAGACTTGGTAAACGAAACAACTGAAACCTTACTTCAAGTTTCAGACTGGTTAATTAATAATAATTTAAAAGTAAGTAACTAAAACAAAATTAGTTGAATTTCAGAACTACCACAGTAATATTACTAAAAACACAAATGTATTTTTAAATAAAGTAAATATAGATGATGTAGATTATACAAACTTTTTAGGAATAGTTATTGACAAATATTGTAATTGGAAAGCACACATTGAATATCTATGTAATAAGATTGATAGATTTGTCTATGTCTTGAGAAGACTAAGAGAAGTAGGAAACGTAAAAGCCTCCCTATTAGCATATCATGGATATGTATCTTCTAATTTACAATATGGAATTCCTATTTGGGGAAATTCTGTTGAATTGATATGAATTTTTAGAGTCCAAAAGAAATGTATTCGAGCAATATGTGGTGTTAATCAGTTACATTCCTGTAAACCACTTTTCAAGTCTCTTAAGGTACTTCCCTTACCATGTTTGTATATTTTAGAGGTATGCGTATTTGTAAAAAAGCACCAAAAGTTATTTAAAACAAATGCTGAAGTCACTGGTAACTCATATTTTAGGAATAGTAAAAAATTATATGTGCCTAATCAAAAATTAAATATTTTTACAAAAAATGTGTATTGTATGTCTATTATTATATACAATCATATTCCTGATAGTCTTAAATCATTACCTATAAATAAATTTCGCAAAAAGTTGTTTGATTTGCTGTTAGATAAAACTTATTATGATATTAAAGAATTTTTAGCCGATAAAATTAAATATTAATGGATAGAAATATAAGTTTGTTGAATTTTCCTTAAAAAATTTCAATGTAACTAGTAAAACTTTGTAAATAGTGAACATTTTGTAAATTATAAAAAATTTAATTGCACAAAATATGAAACTTGTAATTATAAAAAATTCTTTTGTAATATGAAATTGTACATTTATAGCAAGTACATAAAATAGAGAAAAAAGACCAGCCCGCTGAGTTTCTTCCGCCGGATCTTCTCAGTGTGTGGCCGCGTTCCGATCCGGTAGTAATTCTAAATATTCGATAGAATCTTTTAAATGTAATATTTTATAATGATAATTTTTTTAAATATTTGCACACCATATAATGGTAGAATATGTTGGTAACTTAATTTATCTTTAACAACTTGTAACACCCATATTCTTGCAAATAAATATTTTCTTTCTTTCTTTCTTTCTTTGGAACAGGTGATAGATAGAACCGCTGGATGGATATTTCTAAATTGACCATATACCCATAGAGTACAGAGATACGACTAAGCTTACGTTTAACGCACAATATTAGATAAGCGTCTAGTCCGATCGTCGCGTTAAGCCGAGGTCCGGTCTCACAGGAGACAGCCCTTAGCGCGGGCGTTTATATGCCCAATTTTAACTTAAACTCTGGCTGAGCACTCTGCTTGCCCCAAAAGTCCGGTGACGCAGTAACGACCCAAGAGGTCAACTGTAATAGCCATTTCGAAAAAAAAATAGATAAGCGTCATCTGTGTATTACTTAAGGAACTATGTTTGTGTCCCTAGCTCATAGGAATAACTAAATCACTGAGGTCCCTAGTGTAAATATCCTAAAATGATGGTGTCTGCGTGCTATCGTCTTCGACCTTCGTTACATCGTCGCATGTGCTTGCTTTCGCAGAATTATCAACACGCACTCGTTTGCGTTCGTAGGGTAGACAGAGAAAACTAGACGTCAATTGATTAGACGTACCAATTCACCACGATTCACCCGTTTGTCAGTTTGTTGCCAATGCTGTTGCCAATGGGTGAGATGCGTGGGGATCCCCACCATCACATTTTATCGACCTTTTAATGCCTATTGCATGTTATTTACGATAATCATATCCGACGGCATACGTGGTCATCTAAGGTTTGGAAATGTTACCGCTACTAGACTCTGAGCTGCTACTGTTATTTCGAATTTCAATGATAACCACGAAATATCTCAATAGCGTTATTTCTCTATGTTAATACCGGGGAAATCACAGATACGAGGGGAATCAGGACCTGGAACGAATAAGCCAACCAACCACCAGACTTTGAGTTATTTTTGCTTTCGTTGGGTGTATAGTATATTACGTATCTGACGTCAATATCCCGTTAATTACCATCGCTCTTCTAAATATTTTTATAGTACATATGTTTGTCCAAACCTACTCTAGGAAGAATCTCATCGCTACAATGTCGCTATGTATGTTATTAGCGACCCAAGATACAGTAATTCTTTGATTTCTTCATATCTATCAAGCGCGTCAGCAAAAAAACGTATTTGAATTCGGACTACTACCTTTATTTTTGTTTTAGAATGGTACAAGTCCGTGCTAGTTTATAGTACTCACTAACTCTATAATATGAATGTGTTACAGATACAATGTGTTACAGTTCGTAGTTTGAACTTTAAAATCTAGTTGGAGTAACTTGAGACTTAAATTATTTAGCCGATTATCATTGCTCGGTGTGTTATTTCATTGTTATTGTAGGCTAACTTGCTATTAAAACCTTTTGCTCGATGGATTCGTTCATGTTGCCTGAGATCGTGTAGCAAGCGTAACTTGCGATATACGAAGATATTATGCAATGAGTCTTATAGTTGAATGGATGTTGTCCAAATGTCCTGCGGCAACCATGCGATTATTCAAAACAGACGCGGTAACATGAATTAGCAGTGTATTCCTATATTTAATGTTGTTCGTGTAGATATGTTTCAGACAACTAGATAATAAACATTTGTATGTTACGAAATGAGAACATTTTATTAATAATAAAATTATTTTAAATTGCTGTTTAGTGCGGTTTTGCCTGCGTAATAAATTTATCTATATATTAATACGTAAAGCAAATACTTTGTGTTCCTTTTATGACTATTACGCGAACGGAGTGTGCGATCGTTAGTGATATTAAAATTATCTTCTTGAAATTTATTCTTCTGTGTTTTTATTAGAAGTAGTATCATTATATTAATTTCTTTAATATTATAAAAAAGTTAAATTTATGAGTTTGTCTGTTAATTTGTAGAACTACTAAACCGATTTTACAATTTTTTTCTGCTACGTTCAGGAGTAATATACCTAATTATCTATTAGGTATATTACTCCTAAATGTAGCCTACCTTTAATTTCAATTTGCTCACGGGAATGGGGATCTGGCGTCAGTTATTCGGCGGACACGGCTAGTAAGTTTTAAGTTATCTACATGTGTACCTAATTTTACGTCTTTGGATCTGAAATTTGAATGATTTTCCTTTACCATTGATTGATGTATAAGGAACTCGATTTGAAAAGTTAAACTGATATTACAATTTCATGATGCGTGTTTAATGTTTATATTTTCAAAGGCTATGTATACTTATGTAGTTTTGGCCGAAGATTCCTTTGACGACAAATACTATTAGATTTTCTGTTAGATATTTTGTAAATGACGAATGAGGGACAAACATGTCACTACCACCGTGACTTTTAGGTAGTAGAGTTTGAAACCGTCCTAAATGGATTTTATACGCCGTAACTTTTTCTACGTAATAGCTTTATGCTTGCTATTTTTCTCATTAGGAGCTCTATCCGCTTGTTTCCTATTCTATGACAGAAAAAATACACATGCTAAAAGAAGAAGGTCTTTCTCCTAGAGTGGAAAGGGATAACCATCGCTTAAAGACACACAAGATGTTAATGGTTAGTAGCCGTATGACAGGGACGAAATACCCCGGAGAAGCGCTACCACTACTGCAGCAGGAATACGTATAGCAGTGGTACCTTTAATTTTATTTTGTTGTAGGTATATAAATAGTTATTTTAAACATAATATTCATATGTTTTTAAAAAAATATAACTGCAAGGTTTCGTACCAGTGCAAATGTATTAAAAAATTTTCTTCTTTAAATTGTTCGATTTTTGAGGTAGAAGTATTATGTACAGAAATGCATAATGTTCCGCAGCCTTTGAAATCAACAAACATCCCAATAGGGAAGACATGTTTATATTGCCGGGTTCGTGGAATCAGTATGATAATCGTAATATCAAATTAAACATAGTGACGTTAGTGTATATTGCAACTTCATACCTACAAATTCTGGTTGTACGCCTAAATGAACAGTTGGAAAAAGATAGACCGGCTTGTCGCCTAAAATGATCATGGTTCTTGTAACAGCGGCAAAAAGTTGAGAATATAATTTAGCAACTAATCGCGCTAATAACTCGTGACTCCTTAATAATTTGTGTGAATAAGTCGCTTACCACCCGGCTACGCGAACCGGCGGCGGCAGCGCGGCGGGCGAGGCGAAATTCGCGCGCCACGGATTTCCAGGCTACGCGGACTTGCGTTTTCGCCGCGACCGTATTAGTCCGAGAGCAAGATGACTTTTTCAACTTTATCTTGATATTGCTTTGAGTAGTTTTGTACTTCAACACTAACCATTTGGAAGAAAATGTGTAGTGCATGATTTAAATATATGTGTATGAGTCTGTACGTGTATATGAGTGTGTGAGCGTGTACGAGTATGTTATGTCAGCACTAGTAATTGTAAGTAAACGTGTTACATTAATCTTAGCACTAGCAGACAGATATATCAGTTACTAGAGTTTTCTTATATTATCTTGCTATTAATAATTGATTCAACATCGTCATAAGACAGTGACTTAAGCCAGCCTATTAGAACATCCTTAAGGTTGTAAATGGTTTGTGGATAAATATTTAACTTCTTATTAATTTTTTTTTATATTATAGTAGACTGATTTAAGAATTGTATATTGGCAAAAAGTGTTTTTACAGTTGATTTTTGTAAAATATCATCCTTCCTTCTTTTAACTTTTTGGTTATTATCATATTTAATCAACCTATGTCTTTTTTGTATGGCATAAAGTATATATAGTTTTCTAACTGTAATCTGTATCACTGTATAACTGTAATCGCTCGCTCGGTAGTGTCGATAATATCAAAACTATCGATAGTCAACTTTATTCTAATACTGAAACTGTCAATAGTATCAAATATATCAATAGTGAATGCAACATTGTCTAACAATACTATTGATTTAATCGATACTTTGTTCATCTCCAATGATTGATACTATCGACGCAATTGATAATTTATTTACTTGCAGTGTCCAATACTATCGATACTATCAACGCTATGGCATTTCTAGATTAACACTATCGATTTTTTGGCGACACTAATTATATTCTTATGAATATTCAATATTGTAGGAAGAAAAAAAAATTGTATCTCTGGACTTTGTTTATACTTGTGATGTGGTGACCAGACTTACAAATTACTGGAATGGTAAGTATTTGAAAATTATTGTTTTAAATTTTACACTTGTACTGTTTCACAATTCACTAATTATATATAATATATACTTTTTTTTTATTTAAATAGCCAACCGGTTTCGCATTTCACTGCATCATCAGGGCTAAAATATTCGCTAAGGCCACCGCCATACGCTGTGCTGATTCATACATTTGTCTCACGCGTTCGCCGAGTCCCGCGCCTCGCACCCGTTTTCCTCGGCAAAATACGTCCGTCCGACGCGACAAGCGGGGCCTGTCGCGTCGCCACGCCGCGTCGCGTGGTATGTTTAGTACTTCCTTACATTTGTTTCAGACGCTAGACGCGCCGCGCGAAAAATCGCATGCGCGAATTTCCCGTGGCCAGGCCGTTAAGCTTAAAAGTGTATATTTCATCACTTAAGTATATACCAATTCCCTTAAATTTTAAAGTCTACTACATCTTCATACTCACAATTATTTGATGTTGTTGATATTAGCTTTAGTTATATTTTTTTCAAACACATACTCATTTTTTGACCGCCCTCACCTCACCTAATGTAAGTTACAGTATTTATATAATACGTGTTTCTATGTATTCGTGTCGTTGACTAACACCCATGACGTAAGGAAATAATTTTTTTACTTAGGAGTTCTAATTTCTAAATTTTCTAAAATTCATGTAATTTGTCCAACGATGTATTTATTTATATCCTTAATATACAAATTTTGTTGAGTTATAAAAATACAATTTTAAACTTATTTTTAAATTAATTAAATAGATTTCTTGCATGTCAAAATATATCCTGGCTTTAAACATAGTTTAATCCTCACTATGCATATTCATATATTGTAGCTACATAAAACGCGCTCATACGTCACAAACCTTGTAAACTCCGGTTGAGTTGCTAGAGTATTACGTATCCTAGATTATCTGTATACACAAGGTAATTCTCATTACAAGCCCTCTCCGTCGTTCACGTTTTATGAAAGAACATAATATAAATATGTATTATATTTTTATTTAAAATTTCATAAGCATTTTGCTTGTAACAGTCGTTGTTTGAAAGATATTTAATTAAATATCCATAGTTAAAATGTAATAAGCCATTTTAGCAAAAAAGCTTGAAATAAAATAATTATGAAAACCGGTTTATATTTGAAGAAAATTTAAAAATAGAAGCAAATGATTTCATGCGTGCGCGAAGGTGCACGAAGATTCCTTTAAAGAAATCACTCAAATATTTATTTTCAAATTATGGATATTTTAATAGTAATAGCAAAAAATGCATATTTTTTCTATTACTATTGATGTAATATGAGTGACAGGAATGTCAGAGTATTTTGATATCCATATGCTTTATTATATTACCTATAAGAAATCAAATACGCGGATGGTTCTTCTTACGGAAAGAGACAACCATTGCCTATAGACACCAAAGGACGTTATATAGACAGAACTAATGGGGTGTTGCTATTCGTGTGACTGGCAATGCCACATGCATAAGTTTACTAGCTGCCTTATACTCCAAATTGAAACAAGACAGCAATACGCAAAGCTATTGCGGTAGGAATATGTAAAGCGGCGCGGTGACACAAAACCCGGGCGAGACGTCGTTGAAATCTACCACCCAGTAGCAACTGTGGTAGGGATACGCGTAGTCAATCATTCGCCTTTAAGGGCCTGTCTGGCAGAATGGCAAATGGTCTATTCTTCAAAGGAGGCTCGGACAATATATCGGATATCGGAAATACAAGTGCGATAAATAATGAAATTAAGGCGGCAAGAACAGACAAGACAATGGAACGTGGTTCTGAAAAAGTTTTTGCCTGCTCTACTATTCATTACAATCATTTTGGTTTAACACATTTAAATACCTTTGTTTCTATAGAATTTCCAAAAACTTTAAAGCATTGTTCCTACGGGATTCCTAAAACTAAAATACTTTGCTCCTGTGGGATTCTCAAAAACTTAAATGCATTTTTCCTATGGGGTTCTCAGAAGCTTAAATGCATTGTTGCTGTAGGATTCTTAAAAAAGTTAAATGTATTGTTCCTATGGGATTCCCAACATTTAAATACATAATTACTATAGGATTTCCAAAACCTTAAATGCATTATTCCTATGAAAATTTCGACACTTAATAAATATATAGTTTCTGTAAGATTCTCAGAACTTAAATGCATTGTTCCTGTAGGATTCGTAAAAAAGTTAAATGTATTGTTCCTATGGAATTCCGAAAGCTTAAATTCATCGTTCCCATGGGATTCCCAAAGCTTCAATTCATCGTTCCCATGGAATTTTCAAAATTTAAATACATATTTCCTGTGGGATTTTCAGAAACTTAAATGCATTTAGAGATCGCGCTGCTGGATCCAGCAAACCGTGCTGGATCCAGCAGCGCGGACCTGCAAACGTATCAAATTCAAATAAAGTTAATTTATGTCTTCATTAGCCGCTTTTTGAAATAAAAGCTTCTATACGCACGCTTGACTTGGGGAATAAGCTGGTGAATACATGCCGAGACCGTTATGTAGTTCTGTGCAAATTAGGTTAAACTACTATTATTATTATTGTTATTGTTTATTTACTTCATAGAAGATAATGAACAAATGATTGTATTTGTATTGTTATTTTAAGTCAATTATTTTGATCTCAGATATTAAAGAATTAAGAAGCCAAACTAAAATTGATATGGTTACCAAATGATTACCAATTTTATTAGTTTATAGTAAAAAGCTTAAATATTAAATAAGCAAATATAAATATAAAAATTATGTATTTATTTTGATTTCATATTTTGCTGGATCCGCGCTGGATCCAGCTGGATTCAGGCTAATCTTGCAAAAATCCAGCTGGATTGAAAATGCTGCTGGATTGTAATCCCTAAATGCATTGTTTCTATTGTATTCATTGTATTTTATTGATTCAGCCGTTACTTTGCGAAAATCCATTATTAAAAAGGTGAAATTTATCAACTTTGCTATTATCCACGAACTGTTCTATGTATCTTCCGCGATCGTACCAAAAATAAAGACGTCGGTTTAGTAAATAGATAAGTACTCAACGTATGTTTCACTTCGAAACCGAAGCATCTTTAGTATCGAAGTGAAACGTACGTTACCGAAGGATCTTCGGTTTCGAAGTGAAACGTACGTTGAGTATATGGATAAATTGTATGCTTTTGTGCTTGGTGCCAGCGTGGATGTGGGTGTAAAAGTTTGGTGGATGTGGGTGGATAGTTGTACCGCTGGGGTCTTCTTTTTGTCCGGACCATCGGTGAGTGTTATCCATTTTTTAAACCGTCGTCTTTCTTTTTGGCACCATCGCGGAAGATAGATAGAACAGTTCGCGGATAATAAAGGTAATTAATTTCACCTTTTTAAATGCATTTTTCCTATGGGATTCTCGCAAAATCAAATGCATTGTTCCCAATGGATTCCCAAATATATTTCTAAATCTGACATTCACAAAAACTTAACACGCAGCGGGTTGCGTAGCGAGTTACTAGTTACTCATAAATATGAAAATGTGTCAAAAGCTTAAATGTAATGAAATAACGGCGATGAAAAGATTTGTAGAAGCAATTAACTTTACGGTCCAGTTAACTTTTAAGTAAAATATTTCTTAAACTTCCACCAACCTCAAGGTTGCAAGCCGTAGCATAAAAAAATCTAAAATTTAATTTATGAAGGGTCCATAAATACAGGGTCTATGGCACGGTCTATCGAAAATCGAAACCATAGATTTGGACCCATAGTTTTGGGCCGGAAATTGTTGTTTTTTTACGACGATTGATAATTTTTTTAACTTGACTTTGTATAATTTGATTTATTCAAATACCTATGACGTTTTTCTTAAAATTATAAAGGAAATACACAAAATAATCAATGTATTATGCCGTGCAATTTAAATGTTCGAGAGTACCGCGGGGAGACGAGCTCGAGCATTGTACGCTTTACATTGCGTAGCATAAAAATTAAAAAATAATATCATAAATAGAAAATTTTGCATTTCCCACAAGAAAAACAGCATGTTATTTTATTTTTTTGGCACACCGTCCCTTACACGCTGTATATTTTTATAACCAAATGGTTGATAATTTAAAAATCTTTTAGGTTACCTTAATACCTAGCTAAAGTAATATTTGTATTATTCTACAATATATTTAATATTGTGTACTTGGTTTAAAATTGAGCTACTTCAATATCTTCCCACGTGGCCCGGATCATTTTGAAGAACAGACTATTATTCTGGACTAGCTGTTGCCCGCGACTTCGTCCGCGCGGACTTTGTTTGCGCTGCTCCTACTAGTCGTAGCAAGATGTTATATAGGCTATAACCTTCCCCGATAAACAGGCTATCCAACTCAAAAAGAATTATTCAAATCGGTTTAGTAGTTTTCGAAATTACCGGGTACAACCAAACAAACAAACTTTACAATTATATAATATTAGTATAAATTTTATCCAAGAGTTTGGTAATGGCAAATGATTGTCTTGTTCCGAGTTGGATGGTAAGGAAGCTGGTAGATTTATACTAGTGGCATTAACACCGAGCCACACGGACAGCAACGTACAATAACATTTTTAGTGTCTATAGGCAATGGTTTTATCTTTCCATCAAGAGAGCAATTTCCTTGTAAGTTATCTTATGTAAAAAATATATTTCTTAAAAACACAAATATTTTGAATGTTCAGATTATATTTTATTTATTTTTTGTCACGTTTTTGTCACATATAATCTTGTTTTGCATTTTTATTTATTTTCACGTTTTTGTCACAAATAAACATGTTTTGAATTGAAATAATTAAGAAAAAATGCATAAATATACTTTAAAACCGTAGTTTTTTATTATTTATAAAATAATATGTTTTTTTTCTAAAATAAATAATATTTAATTGTTAATTGCATAAATATTTTATTTATTATTTAGTTTGTCATTAAACTTAGTTTTTTTTAGAAAACCTTTGTTGCATAATTCAGAATGGCATAGTTTCACTTTTAAAAATCACGTTTTTAGGGTTCCGAAGGAAAGGAATAGGAAATAGGAAAGAATCACTTGTACTTTAATGTCACTAAAAATATCGACAAATAATTTTAAATTAATACTATATTACATCCTGAAGATGCTTTAAAAAGCGAAACCGGTCGATTAATTATTATTATTTGTCTACGTTTGTAGTGAAATTAAAGTACAAGTAATTATAACCTAGTTTGGACTTATAACAATGGAGTTTCACCAAGTGCCGACGATTGAAAGTGTAAAATCTAGGATAGAATCCTTACAGTTTTACCACAAACCACATGAATAATAATAAATATGCCATAGAGAAGGAAACGTGTCGCCGCACATATGAGCAAACGCTCCTATCACTGTCGAAAATGTCATACGTTTGTAAATATATTATATCGTGAAAAACCATATTGTATTGTTTTATCGTACAGAATAATATGGAAAGGTTTAAAAATTACCCTTGGAGTGATTGTATTTCATCGGTAAGTAGATAGTATAACTCAGTATTTCTGCAAGCTACACTGACAAACTAAGAAATTGTCTCGAAAGGCGTATCTATTTAATCCGTGAGTTTCACTACGTCTGTCCGTGTCTACCTCATGGATCCCTGGTATTAAAAAGCTGTAATTCAGCATGAATATTAGTCACGGCAATAAAGTGGTAACATAGTCTTGAAAAATATTTTTTATGGTATCTCTTCTACATGTAAAGTGGATAGGTTTTTAAAAAATGTTTTAGAAACCTATTTAACAAATTTTTGATGAAGAGGCTCTATTGTGAAATATTAAGCTTTAAAGTACCAAGTTTTGTTAAAGTCAAGTGTCCTCCCCCCTATGCCAGCTAAACGGTTGGTTTTGGGGGTGGGAAAAAATTCATGGTAATAGTAAATACAATAAAGTTGAAAAGAAAACTGTCAAGGCTTAGAAGGCTTTACAAGTTTTCGGGTAATAGTCGACCAATTTATAAAATGTACTTGGAGAAGTTTTGTGTGGAACACTATGGAACAATAAGAGCCCTCTTTTGGTCTGCAGTGATGGACAACTTCAAATCCCTGCGCAAACATTGCGCGTTACCCGACACGTACTTTCGTTTTCGAAACGTAAACGAACGTTTCAATTTTTTCGTTTACGTTTTCAAAACCAACATTTTTTTATTTAAAAAATAATTATAAGGTATCATCACGCTGGTTTCTCGTGTGTAAGTAAGAAGAGTGTATCATATGTCAATAGATGTTTCGGTTCACGGCGATCGGATGGCGAGATAGATCGTGATACTAATCGTCGTATTTTACTGACCAGATAATGACCATCGGGTGTTATTCTTATGATTACAGCAGCCGACAACTTTACTTTCAAGGTACTGAGGTGTTAACACACATCATGACCAGAATCTGAATTCCTACTGAGATTGCAATATTTGCAAACCCTCGAAAAAATTAAAAACTTTATTAACGCTTTCGCCGGACCTAGGACATCATGATCTGAGCTAGTAGTAGGCTAACTACCCACAATGTTTAATTACAAAATAACATTGTTTTTATTTAGTTCGTATCGTTCATTATGTTTATTTGTTTTAATTCTAATAATATCACTTTTAATGGAGATCCATTAAAAGGCTCTAAATAAGAGGAGGTTCTTAAATTTGTCTCAATGTTTTTTCTGTATAGTATAGTATACGTTCGCGATACTTACGTCAATAATGATTATCACAATAGGTTAATTATAAAATATTTTTGTTATTATTTATTTTATTTTTTAATTGAAAAAGGGGGAAACGGACAGAGCCTCACTTGCTGATAGATAAGTGATCGCCGCCGCCCCTGGACAACTACACTATCAGTTGGGTTGCCGGCATTTTAAGAAAGAGTAGGCTCTTTTTTTGAAGGTCCCTAAGTCGTATCTGTTTGGAACAACCCCTGCCGGTAATTGGTTCCACATAAGAGTAGTGTGGGGAAAAAAGTGCCGCGAGAATCGCACAGTTGTGGATTTCCAGACATCGAGATGGTGACGATGAAATTTTGAATGTAATTTTTTTTTTGTTTTTTATTTTTTTATTCTAATAACATTGCCTTTACTTTTAAAAAGATTCTTAAACTTGTCTCAATGTTTTATCTATTACTAGACAACAATTTTTCTTACCCCTACAGATTTAATTGTGTTATTTGGGTTCGTTATGTTACAGAGAATTTAGAACAACGAATAAAATATCTTAGTCAGTAACTAAATATCTTAGAATTAGTAGCATAGTTTTTAAAATAAATTTATTTTTAACAAACTTGCGTAGTTACTTTAAAGATGATGTATTTTTTGACGTAAGAAATAATCTTATTTTTGTTATTTTGGACCGCCAATTGTAAGAAGAGATCTATGTTTTGCCGGCGTAGGGATGTGATGTGACTTTATCGGCCACTGGTGAGATAATTTTTGTAACAAAAAATATTGAACACCATTGCAGTCAGTCAACTAAATTAGTGGTAGTGCCATGCTGCAATTGCAACCGAATAGGCCGACACGCCCGGGAGATACCACTCTCTCACTTAACACCGACATAAAGTAATAGCTCTGCTGTTGCGTTTTGTTCGGTTTGTGTAGAGTCCCGGAGGCCTGACCCCACCCCCCAGAACACTATGGATGCGCAATTAAAAACAAAATCTACCCCAGGGGGTATTACTTGCACCAGCAGTGGAGAATCCCCCCCCCCCCCCCTTGCGTCCGTGCTCTGGATTCTATAAGCAGCCAGATCATGGATGCTCAGGATTTTAATGCCCACCACGCCGAATGGCTATGTTGACGCACCACCGATGATGCACGGAGGTTTGTTCACGATTTTGCCTTGGCGTATGGTCTAACAGAATTGGTAACCTCGTCTACGCGAATTCCTGATGTGGATGGCCATACGCCTTCGTTATTGAACCTCCTGCTGACCTCCGACCCGGATTATGATCAGGTATCGGTGGACGTTTTACTTGGTACCTCAGATCACTGCCTGATCCGGAGTAAAGTGCCGGTCACGCGCCCATCACGGCTTCTCTTTGCAGGCTGTCTTCGCATTTGGCATTATAGGGCATCAGATTGGGACAGGATGTGGTTTTTATTTGCATCCTATCCATGGGGGCAGTTGTGCTTCACGCTAGATGATCCGAATGCTGTTGCTGACTCTGTTACTGATGTGGTGCTGAAGGGCATGGAACTTTTCATTCCGTCTTCTGCGGTGCTCATCAGTGGTACGTCTTGGACTGGGTTTGGTCGCCACTGCAAAGCGGTTTTACTGTAAAAGCAGGAATGTTATCGAGCTTGGGCTGTAGCGTCAGCATCTCGTGATGTAAAAACTAGCGCATTACGAAAGGAGTACAATTCTTCCTCGAGGATTTTCAAAAGAGCTATCGCCAAGGCAGAAGCGGAACACACAAGGCAGAATTGGTGAGAAATTAGTTCGCCTTCTTTTGGGCACTCGTGCGTTCTG
Source organism: Apodemia mormo (assembly GCA_036924255.1). NCBI lineage: Eukaryota > Metazoa > Arthropoda > Insecta > Lepidoptera > Riodinidae > Apodemia > Apodemia mormo. The sequence continues at coordinate 17,253,558 of JAUPFN010000011.1, read as the reverse complement.
GTCTCTCGCCAAGTCTGTCTTAGCGAATTTCTCCCATCCTTCTTTTACATCTTTGCATAGAGATGATGACTTTACGGCAAAGGAGAAAACCGATTTTTTGGGCTCATTCTTTGCGGCTAACTCGACTCTGGATGACCAGGGGAACGCACCGCTTACCATCCCTCAGTGTGATAGTTCCAGGCCGGAACTAAAATTTCGATAGTCTTCTATGCACTACCTTCCTTAAATATCCACAAGTCGAGTGGGCCTGACGACATCCCTCCGAGTGTGCTTAGAGTGTGTGCTCCAGAGTTGGCAGTTGGTTATTCCAGCTTTACTATTCACTTGGCTTGGCACCAAATTCATGGAAAACAGCTAGTGCATCCCATCCCTAAAAAGGAGAGCGTTCTACTCCGTCAAACTATCGGACAATAACTATGAATTCCTTGGTCTCCAAAATCATGGAGACACTTATAAACTGTCAGCTCCTGAAGTATTTAGAAAGCACCAGCTGATTAGTGACCGTCAGTGCAGTTTCCTTCGTGGCCGCTCAGCTGGTTATCTTCTAGTATACCTGACGCATTGTTGGGCGGAGGCAGTTAAGTCCAAGAGGGAGGCAGTACGTTTAGACATAGCGAAGGCCTTTGATCGAGTATGGCATAAAGCGCTTCTCTCGAAGCTACCTTCCTATGGGCTTCCCATATGGAAATTATGCAAGTGGATAACAAGTTTTTTGGCTGACCGGAGCATCAAGTTCGTAGTCAACGGTGCATTCTCCGACCTTAAACCTGTCAATACTGCTGTTACCCAAGGCTGCGTGCTATCACTGATACTGTTTCGTCTGCATATCAATGACATGCTGCGAATTAGTAACATATATTGCTATGCGGCTGACAGTACTGGTGATGCTACGTACTCTGACCATAGCGATATTTCACGGGAACACGTCGAAGAGAGCCGAAACAAGCTCGTGTTTGAAGTTGAAAATCGACTAACTGATGCCTGGGAATGTGGTCGTCAAAACCTTTTACTTTTAACCCCAAGAAGGCCCAGCTTCGCACGAGCACCGCAAAAAAGATACCATTTGTCGTATCAACTCGATTTGATAATACTCTCCTGACAGTCTCAACCAGTATTTGAATTCTGGGAGTCGACATATAGAACAACGTTAAGTTCCACGGTCATTTGGAAAGAAAGGATAGAAGAAAAGCCTCCAATAAAATTTGGTGTACTCAGCAGAGCAAAGCAGTACTTCATGCCAGCCCATCGCCTCCAACTTTACAAAGCCCAAATTCGTCCTCACATGGAGTACTGTTCTCACCTCTGGGCCGAGGCTTTTCAGTACAACTTCTTACTTTTGATCGCATTCAACGTAAAGTGGTTCGAATTGTCGATGGCCAGGCTATTTCTAATCGTATTATATGATCTTTTGTAACAATAATTTAATTTAAAATCGTAAATTGATAAAAAATAATCATATATCTTTATCTATACGTAATAGTAATAAATACTTAGTTATTTTTCTGTTATTAGATTTTATGATTATCTACGCAACACGTCACAAAATCTGGAAATTTTAAGTGTTGCCCAGTAACATAATATTAGACGAGTAGCTGGATCTACAGTAGATACATTAAAAATATTTTTGTTACTACTTAGTTCCTGTCATTAAGTTTCTGATAATATTGCTTTTAATGGACCTCTTATTACGAAGAGGTTCTTAAAGTTATCTGAATGTGTTTGCGATACTATTATATAGTTAATAATATTATATGGTTAGTTATGGCCATCGCCGATTATATTAGAAGTTAATATTGTATTTTATCCGTATACTTACAAATGGTAGGGGAGCACAAGGGGGGCTCTTAGGATTTACTCGAGTGCATCAGATTAACATAGGGTGGATACCTCGTAAATTGTTGAGGTTCTTCACCGCTGTAAGCACTTTATATAGAGTATCTCGGGAAGTAGAAAAATAATTAACCAATGACTTCGGCTTCTGGATATTCTTAGATTATCTTTTTTCGTAACCACGTAAGGTATATCGTTTCCTTTAAAATAAAAGAAAATTTAACCATGCTCGATAAAATTATGATTATTTTTTATTTGCAATTTTGTAATCCCTCACTTCTCGAATCGTCAGATTTTCTAAATGCATGTATTTACATTTTTTACTTCTTCTTTCGCTTCAGTATTTCGATGTCACTGTTTTATTTATATTTTTATAAATCAGTAGGTAGATATTTTTCCACATCATTGAAATGAAAAACATTATAATCTTATACTTTTCCTATCATATAATCTACAAATTTCCAATAAGTCACCCGGACATTCGAGTAAATCCTCATTCACCATCTTGAGCTCCCCTACTGAAACTATCTTGATCCTCTTTTTATTATATGCAACTGTTACGCAATGCGCTTACAATTAATGTTTTGTAACATTCGCAAATGCGAACATATAAATATATGTTTAAAATTTTGTGAATTCTTACCCTTTGTAGTTAAATTCATTCGTCCTTTAAATAATTTCTCGCGTGGTGGTACTGATTAGACGTCTGCAAATGTGGACACACCGTCGTAATATCCTGCAAATACGTGGAATGTATTAATTACATCATCATACCAGAATCATTGCTAGATGCGCAGTTGGCTCTCCTGATGGAAGGAGACAACCATCGCCATATAGATACTAAAGATGTTAATCGTGCGTTGCTATGTTTGTGGCAGGGTCTTAATGTCACGTTTCAAGTTTACCGGCTACCTTACCCTCCAAACCTGAACACAGCGGTGAGAACCACTGGCGCTATTGCGGTATAAAAAAGTATGGCAGTGGTAGCAGACCCGGGCGAGACATTACAGCACGTGGATTACTACAAATCAAAAACCACATAGTAATACAGAAAGAATCAAAAGTCGTTTAACATTCTTTTTACCCAGTACAACCCGCAGTGTTATGGACTGGTTTAAATGATGATCCTGTTGTTACATTTGCCACTTAAGAAATAAGTTATGACTATTTCCGCGAAATTTTACGTGTACCCTTGCGATACCACTGAAAGGGAAAAAATATGAACGTGGGGTTAAGAAATGGAACTAGCTTCCAGTAAGCCTGTAAAATAACGAATACCCCAGCGCCACAGTTACGCACCCTCGTCCACCACACTTTACACAACGACAGTAGCAAACACAAAAACATATAATATACGCACTCAATGCACGTTTCACTTCGCAACCGAAGTATCTTCAAGAGACACGAACACTACTTAAGTAATACTTCAGCTCTCGTTAAGCGAAGTAATACTAAAACATCGCCAATTTTCAAACTTCAGATTTCAAATTTTCTAGACAGAAAATAATGTTGTTTGTTATATAGTAGTTACTATGCATGTGCGGCGTTTACTCTTGGATCGTTTGTTACGAGCTCCTTTTTTAGAAGGTAGCTGCAGAAAGGTAGATATATCCACTATTTATCGTAAGGCGCTGAACCAATTTGGCGGATTCAAAAGTGTTCGGATTGTTCAAATCCGTGTTGGTCCGGTCTCCTTTTCCGTGATGATCCGGGCTACCTTTGAAGATGAGATCATCCGGGTTTGGTACCACCTCTTTACATATTCCTGCCGCAATAGCATCAGTGGCTGTTATTGTTATGTTCCGGTTTAAAGGGTAATGTAGCCGGTAAACTTATACATGTTGTATTCTTACTACTTGGAGAGAATTTGGAATTACTATTATTTGGATAAAATGAGATCAGTAGAGTTCTGTAACGTCTCGCCCGGGTTTAATACCTCTAACCACTTTACCTATTCCTGCCATAATAGCGTCAATGCTTTTCACTGTTTGGAGGGTAAGGTAGCCGTTAAACTCGTCCCTTCAAACGGAGAGCTAATTACCACTAGCATCTTTGGTGTCTATTGGCGATGGTTGTCTTCAGGAGAGCCACGTGCGTTGTTTGTTGACCTGTAAATAAAAAATAAATATGGGAAGCGGTTTGAAAATATATAGACATTAAGACGTGAAGCGAAAACACATCGTGGGACTATGCATTTTCGGCTAATCATGGGTGCTCTGGCTGTACACCTGCATTCGACTTTGGAATATGGGCGTGAATACAATACAGATACATTTTTTAGTCTATGGTCGAACGGATTCATAGAATCATTACATTATTAAACTATTATATATACTTTCTAGTTGGGTCATTTGCAGAGGAGGCAGAGTTAATCGAATATCAATAGATGCTCTGACTCACATCGACACAACTCGTTTGTCAATCAAAATTGGTTATTATATTATTATACCTACATTTTCTCCATCATTGTTTTTGCCTTAAGCTTTACGTTGAATTCTGAGATACGAAAATGTTAAGACGTAACCACTAAGTTTCAGGTTTATTTGTTTAATAAAAAAACAATATGTTTACTAAAAAAAACTAAAAAATAATGTGTAACCTGGGAAGCGAACCTGGGACCTAATGATCCAAGTAAAACGGACATACCGATATACCTATAGATTAGAATATTTATAGAGCTATTATGTAAAATTTGCACTTATGATGAACTTAAATATCACGTTACCCTCTTGTCTATTACACTTCAACTGTTTAAGGCGAGGCATCGGAACAAATGGGAAAAGACTGGTTTGCTAAATCGCGTTTTTTTATATTGATTGTTAAATAACAATTTTACAAAAATACACGATATACCTGAAGATATTATCAAAGGAATGTGCTAACTTACTACATGATAGAATTTACTTTACTCGATCATGTAAAATTCCAAATACAGCCTAAAAACTCTCTAAAACAAATAATTTGTTAATAATATTTCTAATCTTCCACATGATTTTTATATGGTGATACGTAGGTCACACTATAAGTTTTGCGTAACTTAAAAAACAACATGTTATAACCAAAATAATATGTTTATTGCTTTTCAAAATAATCTCCTTCACATTTTAAAGTTTTTTCATGCGATCGAACCATTTTTTAAAACAGGAGGACCACAGATCTGAAGGCATGTTTTCTACGTGTTGATTAAACGCTATCACTGAAAGCGTTATCATGGTGTAGGAGAATGTGGCTTTTGGGTCGTCTTTCCGAACTTTTTCTAACACCCTGGGTAAACAAATAGTAGAATACCACTCGGCATTAATACTCTTTTGATCTTCAAGTGGAATTATACAGATGGGACCCATAGCTGAGAAAAAAAAACGCGATTATTTTTTTACCAACGTTCTCACCTGTCTCACTTTTGTTGGCCTGTTCTCATTTTCAAACACCCATTCACAATATTGCTGTTTTTTTCGGGTTCAAAACAATAAATCCACGTTTCGTCTCCTGTGCCAATGTCATAAACAGCATTACAATGTCTGTGGTCGTAATTCAGTAGCATTTGTGAGCACCATTCCACGCGAACCCTCTTCTGCTCATGAGGGATCCAACGACAACAAAGTTTCCGAACTTTCAATTCTTCGTGTAAAATTTTCTGAATTTGGCTCATACCAATCCCCAATAGTCTTCGAATTGTCTCATAGGTAATCCGGGGGTTTTCTTCAGTTAGCCGCTTAACAGTAGCTACATTATTTTCGTTGACGGCAGTTGAAGGCCGCCCTTAACGAAATCCGTCATTTAAAGAAACTCGACCTCTCTCAAATTCAGCAAACCATCGCCTCGCGGTGCTCAAACAAGGTGCTTCTCTCCCAAAAGCATTCTGAAGACGAGCGGCACAGTCTTGCGGAGAAAGAGAACTTTTAAAATCATAAAAAATCATCGCTCTAAAATCTTTTCGACTTAATTCCATTTTCGTTGCGTACGTAGAACTTTGATGTGTGATAAAAAAAACAATTGACAAATCATTTCCCGCCAATTGTTTTTTTTTAATTACTAAGAAGGTTGCAACGTTTTAAAAATATAACATTCGAAATTCAAATAGTTTCGATTAGCTAGAAGTGCAAAACTTTTAAGTGTGCCCCATGTATGTAGTTTTAAATATAAAAAAGAATGTCCTAAATTTTGGTTTTCAGCTCAAGTTCTATATTTATTTATCCGAAAATTAGCACGTTTCCCAGCGGTTTCAGAACATACCGCGCCGCCCGTTTCCTATAGAATTGACGCGCGTCAAAATACCTTGCCTTAACGATTTTAGTAATTTTATTACCAAATTTTGGTGTTACTGAACGATTTGAATTTCTACAATTCAAAATATAATTTAATAGCACAAAATATTGAGGGAATCGGTAATAATCACTGCTCTAATTTAACATAACCCAAATATTTCAATGATACCAACAATAAAGTTACGTTACAGTACCTATGTATAAATTTGAGCATGGTACGTCATACAGTGCCTACGTCGGATGGGATCTGGCGTGAATATAATAAAGATATAATATATATTATTATAGTATTGAAGTAGGTGTACTTATTATGTAAGTACCATCAATTATTAAAAAAAACTACGAGATCAATGACCTAATTTTATTTTTGTACACCAAATAATAATTTATTCGTAGATCAACTTATATAGGCGCAATCATGGCGCAATAATTGATATATGAATGACGTAAAATACAACATTTATTTTAAGTGCTAATTTAATAGATCAATGAAGTTTATAGAGGGTATTTCCCTTTAACGAAGGGAGGTATTTCCCTTTAACGAACAGTATATGTGAGATTGAGGGAGACAAGAGATTGTGACAGACAGATACGCGTCCTTTCGACTGGGCGTTGAGTTACATCGAGTACTAGGCGTCCATATAGTCAAGGAGCGTTAAAGCTTCCTGGATAACTTAATTTTCACGTAAATAATGTTAATTACAGGACCGTGTCTGTGTTGTATTGTCGTCAATTTCAATCTATTCGCATTTCATTGTACGCGTAGGTCAAGTGGCCGTTTGTGCAGTAAATGTTGAATAGATTGTTAGTCTAAAGCAGTGTTTTGGCATTCAGAATTTGTTGTACATTTAATTGAGAAATTTCTCCAAACAGTTATTAAAACTTATACTTAGAATAAACAGTACTGTTGCGATTATTTACTTTAAATTCTAACAGAACTCTAATTAAATGATGAATTTTGAACTAACGGCGACTTTTTAATGCCAATGAAACAAATCAAACTAGAGTTATTGCTTTACGTTCCTGTCAAAATTAGAGATGTGATAAACGGCTTTTAATTATTAACACGTTTAAACGTTTTGCTTATACTTTTAAGCGTGCTTAAAAAAGCGCTTTTCGTTTAAACGCTTTTTTAAACAAAAGTTGTTGATCGTTAAGAAGGTCAATTATAAAACGAAGATTTAAGTGAATTAGTAGCGACCGATAAAGCCGAGAGCTGAAAAAAGCGTTCAATGTTTTGTGGTTTTGTTAGCGTTATTACTTATTACTAGCTTATAGAAATGACGTGTTATCAAATACAATACAAATTATTATAAATACTAGCTGACCCGGCAAACGTTGTTTCGTCATATAAATTATTGGATTAAAAAATAGGGGTTGATGATAGAAGGGTGAATATGAGGGTTGTATGTATTTTTAAAGCCACAATTTAAAAAAAAAAGACTTGACCAGACACCAGAATGGAACGCAGTTCCTTTTATTATTATTTACAAAAAACCTGTATGTACTCAACAAAAATAATCGTCGCGACACCACACTGTTCAATGCGAAATAGAATTTCGGCACCCGGTCGATATGGGAACCCGGTCGAATTTCGGCACCCGGTCGAATTTCGACCCGCGGTCAGATTTCGACCCGCGGTCGAATTTCGACCCGCGGTCGAATTTCGGCACCTGGTCAAATTTCGACCCACGGTCGAATTTCGGCACCCGGTCGAATTTCGGAACCCGGTCGAATTTCGGCACCTGGTCGAATTTCGACCCACGGTTGAATTTCGGCACCCGGTTGAATTTCGACCCACGGTCGAATTTCGGCACCCGGTCGAATTTCGGAACCCGGTCGAATTTCGACAAACGGTCGAATTTCGGCACCTGGTCGAATTTCGACCCACGGTCGAATTTCGGCACCCGGCGGAGTTTCGGAACCCGATCGAATTTCGACCCACGGTCGAATTTTGGTACCCGGTCGAAATTCGACCGGCGGTTGAAACTCGGCAACCGGTCGAAATTCGGCACTCGGTCGAATTTCGACACTCGTTCAAAATTTGACTGTCCGTCGAAATTCAAATTTTGGTCGAAATTCGACATTCGGCCGAAATTCTGTATAAATGTCGAACATTTTGGCACTAGAAAAAAAAGTAAACTCAATCAAATAGTAGATAGACTCTTTCATTTTCAATGCACGAGCTAAAGGGAAGTGGCTGGATATTTCTGTGCTTACAATACTTTACTATAGCAAAAAGTGTCGTGACAACTTTTCGTAAGAATTTTTTTCCGTCTAGCCCCCTTCACAACGCGCGATAAGGAACTTCGTTCCAATAAAAAAAAAAAAATTGTCTTAAAAATAAAAAAATAATGTTAGGGGTGAACAACCCTTATCACTTAGGGGTATAAAAACAGTAGCCGATTTTCAGACCTACTGAATAAGCATATAAAATTTCATGAAAATCGGTAAAGCCGTTTCGGAGGAGTATGGTAAATAATATTGTAACACCAGAATTTTATATATAAGGTACTTTCTCAATCAATCAACTTCCCTTCGTACTTTTCAGACTTAGGACTGTCTGAAATGAATAGTAACACAATATATACTTTTTTATCCATTACGTAATTTCAATAATTAATATAAACAAAATTACTTTGGAAATTTGTAATGGGATTCGAGTCATGTTCTTACGCGCGCTAAGTAAAATAAAACAAACAATAAAATAAAATAAACAATTGATGAGCGCGTCCAATTTCTTCAACAACGAAAAGCGTACTGGAACTTGAAAAAACGTAAGTTGTCAATTCGTTGTAAAAAGCAAAGTTGTCAATTCGTTGTAAAAAGCACTAACCAACCAAAAACGGATCGTTGTCAGTCCGACACAAATATTGCGTAAACAAGTAGAAAATAATTTAGCCGCTTGATACGATAACCAATCCAAATTGTTATCGTTTCTTATAGGCATAGTAATAAGGTTGTTAATCCAATAAAATGAAAAATTATATTGAGTCTTAGAGTATAGAAATAAGGTTCTTTATTCTATTTTATTTTGATTTTTAACGTTATTGAAATAAGGTTACTTTTCGTCAATCATGCTAATATGGTATTTAAATTTTTGTATCTTAAACATCAACGTTTAAACGAAAACAGCTTAAATCCGTAAGCGCGCTTATAGGCTTATTTTGAAAAGCCTAATTTTTTAAGCCTATATCGTTTAAACGCCCACGACTAGTCAAAATAGCGCCAGTGCGTAGGTACCTATCTCTGTAATATTCCGGTATGGAGGGTTAGGTAGTCGGTAAAATTATGCATAATAATATGGTACTTCATCCGTTACACGGATGGCAAGCATCATTAACATATTTGGTTATCTGTAGGTTGCAGGTATTCATATTACCACCAGCTATCCAGCATTCTAATGTTTTATAAGTATATAACTGTATAGTGTTTACAAATAATTTATATAATTTTAGTTCAAAGTTCCAACGGGAAAGTGAAAATTTAAAGCGTTTTGGATTTAGGTACTTATAATTTGGCATAAATAGTTTCTTTTTTCTATTGTAACTACTGTTATAGTAATCATTAAAGCATTAACCTTGTCTTTGCTTCAGTACATTTTTTTTTTAATTCAGTAAGTATTTTCGTAACAAAAATCAAGATATAAGGTTTCTTGTACTAGCTTCAAATTATTTTTCGTACCTATAAGTGTTAAGTAACTGTATTTATAACAAATATTACAGCATTAACCATACTTATATTATAAATGTAAAATACTGACCGTATGTAACGTCTCACAGACACAGTTAAACCGCTAAACAAATTCAGATGATGTTGGGTATAGAGATAGGTAAAGACCCGGGGTCAAACTTAGGCTTGCTATTTTTTTCAAAAATTTAAAAATTTAATTAATTTAAAGGGCTGAAATAGAAGATGACAATTTGTAAGAAAAACTGTATCGATGACATGTTAAATCTACTCGTGGGTGAAGCTGCGCGGGTCAGCTAATATTATAAATGCGAAAGGTTGGAATTTTGTATGGATGGATGTTTGTTACTCAGTCATTCAAAAGCCACTCAATGGATTTAAATGAAATTTGGCGCACAGGTAAATGATGATCTGGCATAGCACATAGGTTTCTTTTTATCCCGGAAAGACGAGGTGATCCCGAAGGATTCACAAAAAACTTTTATAATGCAGCGGGCTGCACGCTGCAGCTAGTACTGTATAAAAAGGAGCCGTATCTATAACCAGGTTTATTTTAAATTTTTTTATAGTAGAAGGGGCAAACGTGCAGGAGGTGCACCTGATGGTAAGTGATCATCGCCGCCCATGAACATCTGCAATACCGGCGGTCTTGCAGCTGCGTTGACAGCATTTTAAAACGAGTAAGCTCGTTTCCTGAAGGTCCTCAAGTCGTATCCGTTCGGAAACACCCCCGCGGGTAATTGATTCCACAAAGGAGTAGTGCAAGCAGTAGCGTAGCTACTAAGTGGCTAGGCTGGGCAGTGCCCCGGGGCCCTCAACCTCAGGGGGCCCTCGAATCCTTACCAGCAAATCGCAATCGAACTCAACTGTCGAAAATTTCTCACATTTTCAAAATAAATATGACAGGTGGCAACACGACTTTAATCATGGCAACTCAGTTTCAGATAAATTCGAAATTTATAAAAAGGGAATTCCCCTAAATTATTTCTGAGGGTTGACAGTGTTATTAATTTGACGAATATCAAAATGTGCTTTTTATTATGTGCGTTTTTGTGATTCTCGATTGTGAACTCCCGTCAAGATTTTTTTTCGAGAATGTTTAAAAAGTTAATGTTGTATCAGCAGTAAGTAAGCTTAGTTATGTCAATATTTTTTTTTATACTGGTCTAAATAAAAGTTCAATTTTATTTGATTATAGTAGCACTTAAATTGATGTCCGTTACGTAAATAAATCTATAGACTTCGGCTACTCAACCGCCTACAAACCGGCTACGACTACAAAACCGCATCAAGTCCGAATATTAAACGAATATATATATACTTTTGCGAAAACTAAAACTAGGAAAATATTATGATTATAATAGCTATTTAGTCAGTTGATAGGTCGGATCTTTGTGTAATAAACCCTCGAATCTTTTCTATTTCGTTTTATTGCAATTCTTAAAATAGTTATATCCAATTATTAAAATAGTTGTAATTTATGTTGTTAGTGTTTAATATTTTTATTACCTGCCTTGCAATGCATGAAAAAAAGCTGATGATAAAGTAGCTTAGCATTTTTAAAGTATTTGTATATTTGATGATTTTCATTTCATAAAACCTTACCAGTTTTGATAGCAGTGAGCCCCATTTTTTTATTTGCCTCAGGGCCCTAGGTTATCTGGCAACGCCACTGTTCAAGGCAAAAATAGCAAACAAAAGTGCACGGTTGTAGATTTCCAGACATCGAGGTGGTGAGGATGGAACTTTAAATTTTGACGCGATCTCCGATGATGGAATTTAGCGGCAGAAATTAGTCCGAACAACTCGTCGGAACATTCCCCGTGAGAAATGCGGTAAAAGATATAAAGCGAACCAACCAATTTTAATCCGTGATTTTACTTAACTTCCATGTTTTTGGCATTGCTGCGCGGGTAAGCTAGCTTTTAATAAATTGTTAAACATAGTAAAACTGCTACAACGAACTAAGACTTTTAGATTTCTATTACATGCTCAAATCGTCATTGAATTCACATAAAGCTGCACTGTCAATTTGAGATCCACTCAATTGTTAAGGGGGTTAATAATACAAAATTTGTAGTATTTACCTATATATATAAATTTAGCTTTTCAAAATATTACTTTGGATATAAAATAAATAGATTTGCGATGAAGCCCTAAGTTGCTTAAAGATATTTCATCTACATTAATACGGGAATGAAAAACTTTGGATCCCTTTTTAAGACAATTGCGGGAACGATGGAGTATGAAAGAACGAATATGAGTTCATACCTTGTATTTAAAATGATTGTCATTAGTCAAACCTCCTATTATAAATAAACTTGTAATTTTATAAAATTTTACTCCTATTTATTATGTTTGAGTACGGTCTGTGAAATATATATTATTTTTTAAATGTAGTCTTTATTTGAGATATTTTAATTGTTTTCTATGTTTTCTTTAAAGTGTCAAAATATTGCCGTTTTAAATTATACCAGGTAATTCATAGATTTTTCCCTAATACCACTGCCCCATTTTGTTTTAAATATATCCTTTAATATAATAATATTTCAAAGTGACTGTAGAAAATGAAGAAGGTTCTAGATTACTCAGATGACTTCGTCATTTGTCAGTGATGTTAGCTGTCAAATATTATCATAATATAGAAATTCTGGCTAAGATTTCTACCGGTCAATGGTGCACTTTATAGATACTTAGAAACTTCCCAATGCCGCCATTTAACTTATTTAACATTATCATGGCATGGTGTCATGGCATTATTCCGACACTTTTTCCTTAGGTTCGTTCACTTAAAGATAGAAAATGTGTCCTGACTCTTGACCAAAACCGCTCGCTCAGTAAAAAATTTTATTTATTCCAACTGTCTAACCACAGAATATATAATAGTTGCTCTAACTCAGATTAGTGAGATTATAAATGAAATGAAATGAAAATTTATTTGCAATTGTTTGGCTGAACACACCATTAAACCTTTGATACAATATTTGTTATAATATTTTGGACTTAGTTATTCACTGATTTTTGATAATGTTTAGAAAAATAGTTACTTGCGCTTAATTTGTAAAAAAAAACTTTTAAACTGTTTAACTTTTTTGTATTTTTTTTTATTAATTTACTTCACCTCAAAATATTTAAAGCATTTTTAAAAATCTAACTCTTTGGATTGATAAAACGATTTATTTCTATTCTAGCATTTGTTTTAAGTTCCAAAAACTTTCTAGTTATTGAAAAAAAAAAGACGTTACAAACTTCTTTCAGGAATATTCTTGTATGACAACTCGGCATTGTTCTTTGACACAGTTAAAGTTTACATAGCGGAGGAATGCAGAAACCTAATATTTTTTAATAAAAAGCATCAGAAATATATTAAATTAATAAAAATAAATATTACACACTACATTTATGTGACATACATGATAAAAATAAAAAGCATTAGAAATACATTAAATTAATAAAAATAAACTTTACACACAATACATTCCTGTGAAAACCTACAAGATATTTACACACATGTATATTATTTTCTTTACGGCTAAAGTCAGTTGTCAAACTTAAAAAGAGATCTTATTGTTTAGTTTGTGGTCGAATTTCGGCCACAGGCGATCGCTAGAATTAATAATAAAATTATACTTACTAGAGAAATGGAGAAATGCTGATTTTTTTTTGTATATCGTAGACGAGTTGTCTTTTTGAGAACCTGTAACAAAAACAACCTATTTATGTATTATATATATGGCGGCGAGATGGGCATAGCCCAGCTTTTATAACAAACAAAACAATACAATCATTTAAACAATACAATCATTCTTTCTTTGCACTAGATACTACTATTACTATGTTAGATACACAACACACATACATACATACATATCTTCACGCTAGATCCCTTACGGAGTAGGCAGAGAGACCCTAGATAGATACACGAATGCGTTTTTATTAGACAAACTTTAAGTAAAGGAAAAATACATTTGAAAAAGGGGTTCTAACTGTGAGAAAATGAACAGTTTTTATACTTTTAGATGACAGGAAAAACAATAATTAAATTATATAAAAAATAATATGATAAAATCAGCCAGTAAAATAATGGTAAATGGTAATACGTAAACTAAATTGAAAAATTGAATGAAAAAACGATGTCCTGAAAATTAAATGAAAAAAATATAATACGTAATCTAAATTAAAATATTGAATGAAAAAAAGACGATGTAATAAAAATTAAATGAAATATATATCTTCTAAAAAAACGAATACTACCTAGTACAATATAAACGTCACTTTCTTGATACCTACCATATTAAGAAAGTGACGCTTAACCATTTTTTTAAAGAATTTAAACTCAGCGCTTCCCTAATATCTTCAAAGGTTGTTCCAGAGCGTAATAGTTAGAGAGGTAAAGAAAATGTTGTATGTAGTAAGCATTTTGTCTTTGCGTTAGGATTAACAGAGAATTAACATTTTTTTTCGAGGTGAATCCCTTCATTCTTGGGGTGAGACTAATTCGTGTTATTTATTTATTATCAGTTAGCATCCGGTAAAACACACAAAAATACTCTTTTAAATAAATTTATCGGTACGAAACGCGCGCCAACTATTACAAGTTAATTGTACTATGCCAGGCCTATAACCATCTCGCAAGTGCAAGCCATTAGGTTACAGTATCATCCCAATCAAATGAACAGAGTGGAAATACATTAAATACGAATACACCCATATTGATTATCTATACTTCTTATTATATGAATCTTCAAGGATTTCAAAATGTAAAAAAATAACTAGTTTTGTCACGAACACTTTTGGTGCAATACTAAATTTATTGATATCCGTGTGGTGGGACGGTTAGGTAATACCATATATTTACCGGCTACCTTGTTTGTATAATATATTTTTAGGTTCTTTGACAACATACATATGTATATGCAAAGTTTCATGATAATAGTTATAGTAGTTACGATGTGAAAGTATAACAAACAAAAAAAATATACTTACAGATTCATAATTTTGCAGTAAGGAATGCATCAGACATCATTTATTTGGATGTGTATTGTTTACAAAAGTTCTAAAAGTTTAATTAATTATAAAATCTACGTTAAAGTCCGTTGCGTAGTTTAAAACTAAGTTGACAACAGACAAAACGATAGTCGCTAGCGTTTTAATTTTATACTAATTAAAACACATGTTAATCCCGTGGTATCTTTAAATAAATACATAGCATATATGTCAAGTTTATAAACTGTATACCAAATTTCATGCAAACTTGTCCAACTGTTTCTAGAAGGAGGAGTAAATTTTTTTTAAATTATATGATTAGATAGCAAATAAGCAGATGGCTCTCTTGATGGAAAAAGAAACCACCGTCTATAGACACCAAAATATGTTAATGGTGCATTGCTATCTTGTGGCGAGATCTGATGCCAAATGCATAAGTTTAGCGGCTACCTTTTATCGTCTAAACTGGAACACGACAGTGACAAGCACTGACGCTATTGCGACATGAATAGCTAAGGCGGTGGTACTAGACTCGGGCAAGGCAATGCATAACTCTACCACCTAGTAGCCACGCATTTGACTCGCATAGCCAATTGGTCGTCTTTTACGACCTGCCTGGCAGAACGGCAGTTGGCCAATTCTTCAAAGGAGCCCGGGTCAACACGGGAGAACTTTAACGAGTGTCGTCTAATTTGTAGGTACAATAACCAAACCCAATCATTTATTTGTAACTTGCTTTCCGATAAACGAGTGCGTTAATACCTAACGAGCAGCATTCGGGCTGCTACTGAGATTTTTTTTACAGAAATAGGTCTTGCCATACCATGATATCCCGAGCCGTAGTCTTTAGAATAACAATGACATACCGCGCCGCGATACGGATAATACGGATATATAAACTGCTCGATGAAACAAAACGGTCAAAATTTGCTCGCCAATTATTGTCTGCGTTGTATGCACTCTAAATTAAAAAGTGATTTCTGAACAGCTAAGCAGTCATTAAAATGCCAATCCATAATAATTCACCCACGGCTATGAAAAATATGAACCTCACAAACAAAATCATTTTGCCTATACCGAAGCGAAGCGTTATTGCAATCGAAGCCGCGACAAAGATATTCCCAATCGAATTATCCGGCCGTGTTGACCACGTGCACCTACTTGCTATACGTTATCCATTCACCCCACGTTCCCCCAGATAGTTACATCAATTTGCCTGGATTGACTCACCTGTATACTTCTCTCTACCCGATTTAATACTATCAACAAGATTTGCATGTCACAGGACACAAGGTATACGGGAAACGCGATATTAAGTACGATACAGATATTGCACGTGATATTAATCTGTATGCTTTGCTAACATAATTTCGTTCTATTATCATGGAAATAGCTGTTTCAATATAAGCAACAGTTATAGATATGCTATGACCGTAATGTATACTACAATATTGTATTGTGTGAAATACTTACCATTAGAAGTACGGGTACTCTGAGAGCTTTCTTATTATTAGGAAAGGGTGAATATAGTAAGAGACAAAAGCAAAGAATAAATACGTTTGCAAAAGACTCTACCGTTTGGTATTGTTCCTTAGAAACGCAGTGTTGGATATTAATAAAGTACGATTAAAAAGTATACCTGTATATTTATAGACCGGACGTCTTCTGAATTTTTAATTGTTAAAAAGTATTCTATTTTGAACATCAAAAACTAGTTTACCCAAATCATTAGAATGAAACTACCGCCTCATTGGTCTAGTAATGTCGAATCACTGGTTAGACTCAGACACTGCAACCGATTGGGATTAGGTTAGAGTCTCGGTAAGTTTGTGTGACGACTGATGAGCACAGATGTTTAAGTTTCTAAGTACGGGTGATTATTCAATCTATTTCAATATTTATAAATGTATTTCCTTGTATTATTATCATATAGTAATCACACGCAAATAATTTGGTTACTTTGGGGTAAGAACAAATCCAGTAATTGGTTAAGAAATCTTTCTACATTTATTTCTACATGGGTACAATAAACAAGTTTATTTTTCGTTGTGCCCTCTTCACTCAGGATAGTCTATGCAGGTGAGTCGTTGCGAAGCTCTATCACCTAGCAGTTACGTTATTTGTAAATCGTTTAACCTTAGTCCATATTTTACGAATTGCTATTCAGAAAAGCTGTCAATATAAATTGATACTTATTATAAATGCGCAAGTTTTTATGTTTGGATGGATGGATGTATGGATGTTTGGAGGGATAGATGTTTGTAACTCAACCATGCAAAAATTACTAAACAGATTCGAATGAAGTTTGGCACATAGATAGCAGCGGGCTGCACGCTGCAGCTAGTATGAAATAACAACAAAAACCGGGATGGACATATGCGTTTGGCATTACATACCTGTTGCTTGTATAGCAACATATCTTTATCTCTTTTGTACTTATTAGTATCACAGAAGCCTGTGTAGCTGAAAATAACCAGAAAAACGCCTGTAAATGAATTAAATTTTTATACTTCACCGCAGAACAGACAATTATATTTTATATTTAGTGAGCCTTGTTGTATTTAGCAAATTTTATTATATGCCAAATTAGCATATAATAAAATTTGAGACTCCTGCTTTTACAAAGAATATAATAAATTATAAATTTGCTTGCATCCATGGAAGATAGCTTAAGACTGAATTAAATCTATACATATCTATACGATAAGAGAGGCCGTATGAGCTGCGCGGCTGATAACGTAAGTTAAGCAATAAAATAAGGTATAATGAAAATTACAATGAATAAACCTTTTTATTTAACAAGTAGTTGGCTGTAAAAAGTATTGTTAATAAAATTCGTAAACATTTGAAACTAAAAAATAAAAGAGAAGGTTACATTCAGAGCATTCAAACTTAAAAACAATTTAGTGTAAACTTTTTTTGTTCTTATTTGATTGAAATGAGCTTGTTTATTTTATTCAAATCATTTAATCTACACACTTTTGAACCTATTAGGCTAATACTTCTATTGTTATTTACATACAAATATCTATAAATATGACTTACCAGTTCTCAACAAGTTTTTACAAAATTTAACGTTTTGAGTTTTTAACTTCTAAAAGAAAATATCAGTCTATTATGCAAATGATTAAAGATCTTTAGTATCTTCACGCCCGTATCCCCGAAGAGGTGGGTAGAGGTACAACACGTGCACCCATGATTAGCCGAAGATACTTGGTCCCACAATGTGATAGGTGGCAAGCCTATCGCCAACCGGGCACTTTCCAATCCCGGGGAACGTTGTTTTTATCAGAAAACTGAAAAATCATTTTTTAATTACCCGGCCCAGGAATCGAACCCGGGACCTCATGTGGTCAACTCCGACACCGGCCAACTAGACCACAGAGGCTAAGAGCTTTTAGCATGCACAACAGCGGCAACTTCTAAAAGGAAATATCAGGCTATAATGTAAATGATTAAAGATCTTATTTCTCTGAACTCCGTTCGTTGCCTTAGACTCATAACGATATTAATTAAATTGATATTACGATATTATTTTAACAATTTATGTTTAATATTATAACTAATTAGAAATTAAAAAATGATAGAAAGACTAGATCAGTAAATTCCTTTTGTCGGATCTTCTAATTGTATAACCGTTTTCAATTCAGCATTGCTTAAAATAATTCTAACTAGCAACACTGCTTGTAAATAATACTTACACAAAAAATCTGTTTTCTTTTTTAAAAAGGCTTTTCGTTTTCTGTTAGATATTGTAAGTTAATCTTGATTTTGTTAAAAAACTGTTACTTATGGAAATATTATAACTTTTAAACATGTTCATGAAATAGTTCATTATTCAATAATGAAAATATAAATATCCATTTATATAAATATCACTAGACAAATCACACAAATTGAACTAACCAAATTATTAGTTCATTTCATGGGTGTTATGCAACGACACTAATACATAGAAATACATATTATATTAAAACACTAGCTGTTGCCAGTGACTTCGTCCGCGTGGACTTCGTTTACTCTGCATTGCTCCTCCCCTGTAGGTGATAGCGTAATAATATGTAGCCTATATGTTGACCCGATCTGTCAGTAATATTCATGCAAAATTTGAAGTAAATCCATGCAGTACTTTTAAGTTTACCCCGGACATACATACAGACAAACAGACAAACAGATAAACAGACAAACAGACAAAAATTCTAAAAACTATATTTTTGGCTTCGGTATCGATGGTAGATCACGCCCCAAGTATTCTTTTAAAAAAAAATTCAATGTACAGTTTTGACTTTCCTACGATTTTATTATATGTATAGATTTTAACAAATTATGTTTAATATTATATCTAATTAGGAATTAAAAAATGAAAGAAAGACTAGCTCAGTAAATTTCTTTTATCGGATCTTCTGACTGTATAACCGTTTTCAATTCAGCAATGCTTACAGTAATTCTAACTAGCAACACTGCTTGTAAATAATACTTACACAAAAAATCTGGTTGTTTTTTAAAACCTTTTCGTTTTCTGTTTGATATTGTAAGTTAATCTTGATTTTGTTACAAAACGGTTACTTCTGGAAATGTTATAACTTTTAAACATGTTCATGAAATAGTTCATTATCCAATAATGAAAATATAAATATCCATTTATATAAATATCACTAGACAAATCACAAGAATTGAACTAACCAAATTATTAATTCGTTTCATGGGTGTTATGCAACGCCACTAATACATAGAATACATATTATATTAAAACACTAGCTGTTGCTAGCGACTTCGTCCGCGTCGCGTAATAATATGTAGCCTACATATTGAATCGGACCTGTTAATAATATTTATGCAAAATTTGAAGTAAATCCATGCAGTACTTTTTGAGTTTACCCCGGACATACATACAGACAAACAGACAAAAATTCTAAAAACTATATTTTTGGCTTCGATATCGATTGTAGATCACGCCCCAAGTATTCTTTTAAAAAAATATTCAATGTAGTTTTGACTTTCCTACGATTTTATTATATGTATAAAGGAATACTGACCCACCCAAGTCCAGAAGCACATTATGTTCATAACACAAATGTTTTACCCTGTCGGGAATCGCACCCCATCTTTTGCCTACTCAGGTTCGCAAACCGCTGGATCAACGCGAACAAACTTAATGGTAACTCGATGAATAAAAAAATTCTTTTGAAATAAATACGTCTACTGTTCTTTGTACCCTATTGAAAATAGAAAAATAAAATTTCGAGTGCATGCCTTACTGTTAACAAATAAGGAGATTCACGTAGTAATAACATTTTAAAATGTACTCTCTACTTCCGAATATTGTGAACAGATTTAAGTTTATTTCTCACGTGAAGATTCGTATTAAATCCATGTTTACTTTATTCAAGAGTCAAGTATAAAAATATTACAGCGCAGACAAACTGTTAATAGATTTAAACTTTGAAGAAATTTTAAGTATTTAGTTTCAAAGTTTTCATTTTATTGAGATGAAGACAAATAAAAAATACGGAATTGTTTTCATCAACCTCGTTAAAATATACATCAAATATGATAACTTCATTTTTTAAATATTTACTCTTTCATTTTATGCATGTGATATTGCCATTCCGTCACATAGATAGCAACGCACCATAAATATCTTTGGTGGTCGCTATCTGCTTGTTTGCTATCTAATTTTTTTAATTTTTTTTATTATCAATAAGTAGGCGCTTGACCTCAATCTTACCTAAGATGGAACGCGCTTCCCTAGAAGGTACCTGTTCACTCTTCTATTGAAAGTTCCCTAGATTGTACTCGTCGGGGAACACAGACTCAGGAAGCACGTTCCATTCATTTGCGGTTTGAATGAAGAATATTGAGTCGAACCGCTTTGTCCGGGTACGTGGAACGTCCACCATATGGTGATGCCTGGAATCTGTGCGCCTTGACGATCGCTAGAAAAACGAGGATGGCGGAATTAAGTCGTGCAATTCCGCAGCTCACTCTTCAAAGTGTATCCGATAAAAAACCGATAAACTGTGGCTAGTTTATCTGCGTCGATGAGCGAGGGTCTGGAGTTTTTTGCCTACCAGATCATCGTCGTTTATGAGCCTCTTGGCACGCCCCTCTATCGCCTCAAGTGTCTCCAGCTGGTATTTGGCGGATTCATCCCAGAGGTGAGAGCAGTATTCCATGTACGAATGGACTTGTGCTTTATAAAGGTTGAGCAACTGTCGCGGGCTGAAATACCGTCTCACCTTCGCCAGAATACCAAGCTTTTTTGAGGCAACTTGGTCTTCAGATTCGATGTACGAACCAAAGTTGAGAGTAGGCGTTAAGGTGATACCAAGGAGCTCGAGGTGGTCAGTTATCGGCATGGACACATCCTGGAAAGACATCCTGGAAAGAAGAGATAGATAAAACGGACTTCGTTTAGTGGAGAATGGACACGCCTGGGTCTTAGTTGCATTAAACTTGACCAGATTGGCACTGCCCCAATCGGAGACTGCCTGTAAGTACAGGTTCATACGATCGACCATTGCCTGTTTGAGAGACTGGATCTGAGCCGTACTGGCCCGCGCACTGGATACGTAAACTCTCCACAACTGTGCTATGATCTGCGTACCCATAGATACCGGGCATCAGCAGATTGTTAATGTGTAGCAGGAAAGAAGGAAGGCAGGGAGGTGGTGTTCATATTGCGGAAGAGAACTGATCCTCCGGCATTTATAGCCATTTGGTCGGACGACCAAATGGTGACGGGACGGTGGTTAGGTACTTAATACCTAGTATTCGGGCGATACCCAGTATATTTAACAAGCAAATATTGAATCACTTCCAAATAAAAAACAATCATCGCAATATGAACAAGTACCTATTATTTGCAGTTTATAAATATTAAGAAAAACGTTAGCTAGCACAATTCACTCTTTTACTACTTTAATTCTCACATTAATTTTAGTTTTTTTATAAGATAGCAGATGGGTCTCTTGATGGAAGGAGTCAACCATCGTCTATAGACACAGAAGATGTTAATGGTGAGTTTCTATCTGGTGGCGGAGTCTAATGGCACATGCATAAGTTTATCAGCTAACATACCCTCCAAACCGAAACACGAAAATAACCAGCAGTGACGCTATTACGGCAGGAATAGATAATGCGGTGGTATCACACCCGGGCGAGATCATGCAGAACTCTACCACCTAGTAGCCACGATGGCTGTGATTTGCATAGACAATCGTTCGCCTTTTACAACCTGCCTGGCAGAACGGCAGTTAGCCAACTCTTCAAAGGAACCCGGACCAACACGGGGGAAAGTAGTTAACCTCCAGCTTCTTCCTCATACCTATATAATCTGAGATAAAAAGATTTTGTTCATAGGTTTTGATCAAATTGTTTGCATTGCATTATTACATAGTTTCTGCGACCAATTTTTATTCATACGTACACCCGTACAAAACGTAAATTCAATCGAAAATAGGACAAATTATTTGAACCCCAAGATTTAAGTGCCCACTAGGAAAGATCAAAGAAATAAATTTTAATCAACTTTAAATAAAAATATTTTTTAAATTTATATTTAAATTTAAATATTTCGAACTTTTCAAAGACCGACTGAAAATAGTAGGCAAAAATATAAAAGGTATATCTGTTTTTGCGTAATCTATAGTACCATTATTTTTAGTAGTTTAGTAAATTCAACTGTCAATAGATGGCATAAAAATCAAAACTAGGAGAAAGGTCATTCGACGACGTTTCAGCCTTAACCTTCTCATAAATGTGCATGTCAAAAATATTTTTTCAAATCCGACTGATACATCTAGAGATTAGTCCGCTCAAATAAATTAAGACCGATCAAGTTCGTTACCATCATAGCAAAAAATACGAAGAAAAACACGTTTGTTGTATGAGCACCCCCCTTAATATTTCATTTTTTTATTTATAGTAGTATTGTTATAGCGGCAACGGAAATACATAATTTTCTACTAAAAAGCTTTCTAGCTATCACGGTTTATGAGATAAAGCTTGGTGACAGAAAGACAGACGGACAGACAGACAGCGGAGGCTTAGTAATAAGGTTCCGTTTTACCTTTTATGTACGGAACCCTAAAAAGAACTTTAATAATAGATAATAGAGATATTTAATATATTTCAAAAATATTTTTTTTTGAAAATATAAATTTTAAGCTTGTTAGTAATTTAAAGATTAAGGAATTTAACAAGTTTCATATAGATAGCAAACCGGAAGCTACCTTCTATACTACTATAATACTTACCTAAGTCTATATCCTCTTTATTATCTTGTATAGTAGGTAGCTTCTGGTTTGCCATCTATATGAAACTTGTTAGATTCCTTAATCTAACAAGTTTCATATAGATGGCAAACCAGAAGCTACCTACTGTACTACTATAATACTTACCTAAGTCTATATCCTCTTTACATGTACGAAATAAGCTTATCGAGGTGTTCTTTGCCCTGATATGTAAATTTTATGACATAGCTTAAATCCGGCTAAATCTAATGTGGAAACTAGCCAGCAGTAAAGTTACAGCAGTTTGTAACAAGCTTACTAGTCTGTGTGGGAATTTTCATGTAAATATAAAGGCCAAGCGGCGCCGTCTGCTCTCTTGTCTATGTAGATAGGTATTTTATGAATTCTGCGTTATTCATACGAACGTGACGTCATTAACAACCAGGTCATATCTAGGCTAACTCAGGTGACATTTCTTTAAAGTTCGCGGTTTCCTATACATGCGCTCCGCAATCTTTCTTAAGAAATAATCAGTTATTCAAGTCATCACTCAATATGAAAAGATAAAAGATCAATTGAAAAAGTCGGGGCTAAGATCGTTTAAAAGACTGACATTGGCTTATTACACGTAACATACAAAGAAAAGAAGGAGATGGCTTTTTATAGGGAGACGAGATAAATATACAGACGATGGAAATTCTAAAAAGATAATTTCCTATTATAAATAAACTGTCACATAACTATGCCTGCCCATTGGTCTAATAGCTAGATACCCTATTTACACTATCAACGTGGTACGGGTTCGTTTACCAAGAGGGACAATTAGTGTTCGTATGATGATTTTAGATGCGCGTATTTTTATTTTGGGCCTAGGCGTTTGTAAATATGTATTCCTATATATTAGAATCGTTGATCAACATTCAACATACACCATTCACGTAGGTAAACGTCAAGTTTAAGAATAGCTTTATATCATTTGATAGCAAATAAGCAGATTGGTCTCCCGTTATAAAGAGAAACCATCGCCTATAGACACCAAAGATGTAATGGCGAATTGATATCCATATGGTGGGATGGTAATGCCACATGCATAACTCTACCGAAGGGTAAGGTAGCCTTACCCTCCGAATCGGAACATGACATTGACGCTATTGCTGTAGGAATAGATAATAATAGAATAAACAATAAATCGTTTTTAAGTTTGACAACAGGTTTTAGCCGTAAAATAAATAGAATAGGTAAATGAGTGAATGAAATAGGTAAGAGTGGTAAGACGGTGGTACTCGTACCTACCGATTAACAAATTATTTTACCATCATGTTGCTATACATAAACATTATTAAAATTTATGTTCTTTTTTACATGTAAATATGCTGTATAAGTTGTAACTGTCTTTTGTAAATGTAATATGTTTTATTTTCTTTGTTTATTGCATTTGTTGTTTTTTTTTTCTCTTATCTGTATGCATGTTATTGTTATATACTGTATATGTATAGTGATGTGTGGTAAATAAAACAATTCTTATTCTTATTCTAAATGTGTGTATATTATCAAATATATGTAATGTAACATTTATTCTTATTAATTTGATGTATTTCTAATGCATATTATCTAAAAATATTAGTTTTCTGCAGTACTTCGCAATGTAAACTTCAATTATGCCAACTGTTCATACTCCACCATTCGCGTTATTGCCTTCACCGATTCGTTTTTTTATTTATTTTTGATGTTTGTTTCGTTTGTTAACACTAACGCAGCTTAAAAAAGCTTAAATTTTTCCATTTCACAGAAAATTCAGTAATGATGCCTATAGGTTTGATTTACATGGAAAATTTAAAAGGTTTTGTTCAGGGTAGAAGCTTTTAAAATGCGATATAATCAATTTAAAAGGCTGCGGGAATAGATAAGGTGACTGCTGAGATGATCAAATACGGTGGTCCTGCCGTCCGGGACTCTTTTTGGGTCCTCTGCAATACATGTTGGAGGACCAGTAGAGTACCCGAAGACTGGCGGCGCGCGGTCATCGTGCCCTTGTATAAAGGCAAGGGCTCACGTATAGACTGCAATAGCTATAGGGCCATCAGTTTGATCAGCTTAGCATCGAAGGTGTATGGTAAGATCATTGAAAGGAGAATGCAAGGGAAGTCCGAGGGAATGTTGTGGGAGGCACAAGGGGGTTTCAGATCTGGAAGAGGATGTATGGATCAAGTTTTCTCACTCCGCAACATCGTAGAGAAGCATCTGGCTGTCGGCCAGAAGGTTTTCTGCGGTTTTGTGGATTTGGAGAAAGCGTTTGATAGAGTCGTGCGAAAGAAACTTTGGGACATTTTACCCAGTTATGGGATAGATGGGCGTCTGCTGCGTGCTTTGCAATCCATGTACTGGGATTGCAAAGCATGTGTGCGGGTGGACGGCAACATATCGCCCTGGTTCGATGTCAATGTCGGCGTCAAGCAGGGTTGTGTGTTGTCAGCTCGTCTGTTTATTCTATATCTGGATAAGTGTCTTCAAAGATTGAGGTCATTGAATGTGGGAATGCGCATGAGTGATCTAGTGGTGAACTGCCTGCTTTATGCAGATGACGCTGTACTTTTAGGCTCAACTCCATCTGAGCTGCAAACACTGGTCACAGTTATGAATGAGGATTGTAAGATTATGGGCTTACATCTGAATGCGAAGAAAACTAAAGTTTTAGTATTTGAAAGAGAAGCAACCAGGACGGACGTAAGAGTTGTGGTAGATGATGTAGTGCTGGAACAAGTGGATGAGTTTGTATATCTTGGATGTGCTTTTAGCAGGGATGGAAGGTACACCGCTGATGTTGAAAGAAGAGTGTGTGCAGGGAACAGAGTGAATGGAGCGTTAGGGAGATTACTTAATAGCACAATTTTAAGTCAGGGTGCCCGTCTAGCCCTGCATAATCATGTGCTTATCCCAACGCTATTGTATGGAAGTGAGAGTTGGGTATGTCAGAAAGGGCATGAAAGTAGAATCAACGCGGTTGAGATGAGGTCGCTAAGAAAAATATGTGGTGTGACACTCGCGGACCGGGTTCGTAATGTCGAAGTGAGAGAGAGGTTAGGTTTGAAAGAAAGTGTCGGTGTAAAGATGAGAAAGGGCATGCTCCGTTGGTTCGGACATGTAGAAAGAATGCCAGATGAAAGGTTAACAAAACAGATATACAATGCGAATGTGGATGGATGTAGGTACCGGGGAAGACCAAGACTGACATACCACGATCAGATCGATCGAGTACTGTCCGAAGGTGGTGTCAAGAGTCTTCGCAACCGGCGTGTATGTATGAAGAGAGTGATGAATGTAGAGGAAGCGAGACAAGCCTGCAAGGATCGTGATGTATGGCACTCGGTTCTCTCTGCCTACCCCGTAAGGGATCTGGCGTGAAGATATGTATGTATAATCAATTTAAAAATGACACGACTCCCGTGTCACACGCCATATTTTAAAAACAATCATGACATGGCTGCCGTGTCATTCGCAACGAATCGGTTAAAGAGGAATACAAAATTATTGTTTCACGTAATAATATATAGATATATTGATTTCTTCAAAAAGGTGAAATATGTTTTGTCTTTGCATTTATAACGTTTGTTGAGCATAAGCGAAGCAAAAAGCAAAAAAGCAAAATATGTATAATGTATATGATATATCAAATAATAATTGAAAAGATTGATCGATAAGAGCAATGCAAATTGGGACTCACAATTACGAGTATTACAATAACATTATTCAAACACTTTATGATTTTTATTAATGTCATTTAAAAAAAACATAAAGTGTTAACTTATATTTATATCGTATTAAAAGCATTTCTACTGTTTTACTTGACGTTTTATTTATTAAAACCAATCGGTTTCGCGTTTTAAAGCATCATCAGGGCAAAAGTTATTCCTTACAGAATTACGCATCATCAGGGCAAAAGTTATTCCTTACAGAATAACTTTTGCCCTGATGGTGCGTTAAAACGCGAAACCGGTTGGTTTTAATAAATAAAAAGTCAAGTAAAACAGTACAAGTGCTTTTAATAAGATATAAATATAAGTTAACATGGAGTTTTACCAAGTGCCGACGATATTCAGTGTTCAAAGCATAAAGTGTTTATTCTGTATTTTTTATTCAAATGTAAGCTTATCTCTGAATAACGCAATAAAAGTAGCAAGATCTAACAGATTTCGTGTTAATAGAAAGAGTTATTATTAACTTTGTTAAAATATAAAAAAAATATTGGCTTAATTAATATGTTACCTTGTCCTGCTTGAAAAATATTTGATCGTTGCCATTCAGTATATAAGTTTCAGTTAGTCGTTATCGTATATAGGTTTTGGTCAGGAGTCCGGACGCACATTCTAATTTTAAGTTAACGAACCTAGGGAAAAAGTGTCGGAATAATGCAATAACACTGCCGTGATATGTTAAAGTTAAATAAGTTATGGCGGCATTGGGCCGTTTCTAAGTATCTATAAAATTTACTAGTGACCGGCGGAAATCTTAGCCAGAATTACTATTTGACAGCTAACGTCATTGAAAAATGACAAAATCATTTGGGTAATCTACAATCTACTACATTTTCTACCATCACTTTATATATATATATATATATATATATATATATATATATATATATATATATATATATATATATATATATATATATATATATATATATATATATAATATATATATAAATGAAATATTATTATATTAAAGGATGATATATTTAAAACAAAATGGGATTTATATTTGAAACAAAGTGGTATTAGGGAAAAATCTTTTAATTACCTGGTATAATTTAAAAGGCAACATTTTGAGTATTACACTAAAAAGAAAACGTAGATAACAAATAAAATAGCTCAAATAAAGGCTACATTTAAAAAATAATATATTTTTTCATAGGCCTTACTCAAAAATAATAAATACGAGTAAAATTTTATAAAATTACAAGTTCATTCATAGTAGGAGATTTCACTAAAAACGATCATTTTAAATACAAGGTATGAACTCAAACTTGTTCTTTATTTGAATTATTTTTGTTTTCCCTGGATGAAATAAAAAGTAAGAGATGGGACATACTTAGTTCTGTCAAATTAATATTCGCGTTGCATATTTATAGATGTTTAATCTATTCTAACATATACGAAAGATTACGAAAGAGCTAAATCCTTTCCAAATTCTAGTCAGTATAGTCAAAATTACGCTGCCACTTACCTTTCTATCTAACATCTAGATATTGCTTTAAGCCAAAGTTTAGTCTCAGAAAATACACTCTTAGACAAATGGGCTTTAAGCCCAATAAAATACCTTTGGAATGTTATTTCGAAAACAAAAAAAAGCGCAAGAACGATATTATGTTCCGGGTAAAAGTTAATATTTTGTATCTTTTTCTTTTTATTATGTTCAGGAAATAAAAAAATGTTAAAAACTAATCTAGGTAGCGCTCAATGCGTTTGAGGCTTGTTATATATCTAGCTTCAAATTTTGATCTATATCCTATTTCTTTCCCAGATGCATTTATACAATATATAAATTTTACTTTTATTGAATGGATTGTGAAATTACAGATGAAAGGAATTGCTAAGAATAGAATAATCATTTAATAATGCATAAAGTGCATAAAGTATTATTTAAAATCGTAGTGATTAACTGCCGGCATGTAGTTATATGTTAATTAAAAACCGCGGAGGTTCATAATGTAAAATTATTATTTCCGTCACGTGCGCTCCTAGTTGAACTGTGTCCATGTGGAAATAGGGCTACTAAAAACTAAAATGAAGAAAGTTCGTATTCAAAGTTACGTAAGTTCATAAGCACTTACATATCTTCACGTTAGATTCCTTAGGGGGTAGGCAAATTGAGCTGAGTTTTATGTGTCACTTTCTTTGCCTTGCTTCCTCCGCATAATTATATAAAGCACAGATTAAAATAAAACTATTATATAGAGATTCCTGGTGAATCTTACGAAACATTTTTTTTTCATAAAAAAAGATTCTATATTCTGTTCCAGGTTACCAAATCTGATTCAAATCCGTTTAGCTGTCCTGGCATGACTGAATAACAAACATCCATCCATCTATCCAATCAACTTAAGTTTAACCTTTTCCAATTCTTGAATCTAATTACATCTTGATAGATTTTATGATCTTGGTTAAGTTTCATCAAATAATAAAAGTAAAAAATATGTTAAAATATTTGTAACAGTTTTTACATATCATTGTTGAGAAAACGCATGTGCCAAGGGTCAAGAATATATTATATACAAAATTTCTAGTTTTAAGCAATAGTCACTATAGCCGATTGACAAATATCGCGATGAGGATATTTATTCGATAAAATGTGACGAATCGGAGTATCGTTCACTGGAGCACGAACGACGAAAGACGTTCGGGTTACCTAGTTTTATCTCAAAAGAACCGATGTGACGATTTTTATTTTTTGGAATGAAACGCAATAACTATTTTAAGTATTTCGTTATTTAGCTTTTGAAATTTTATTATTTTTATGATTACTGGTACATTTTGTGATTGTCGCCCTTGATCGTTAAAATTTTTTTAACTTGTAAATCAATTATATCGTTTCAAGAGGCAACCCTAACAAGGAACGAATATCGTTACATGCATAGCTACGTACCCAGTTGATCAGGCTTATTTTCAGCTAGGTCATCAAGTTACATAAACTTTGGGTTTAGTCGAGTTAGGACTTTAGGACTTTTGCCAAAAGCGGACATTTTAAATGGCACAACTCAATACGGAATTGAGATTAAAGGTCAAATTTTAAGCATAGGTCTTTAAATGTTTTATCTGTCGACTGGGATAGGAAACAATTTTTTAATTTCCTAGTATTTAGGCAATAAAAACAGCTCCTACACTGTTAAGAAATCCAGATACGCATTCACAACATAGTGGCATAATGGCCACTTCGTATTGCACTAAATTTATAAAAAAAAAAATACTACACAAAACTTATACATGTGGATTTAACGTCCCGTTAAAAACGCACTGCATTCAGTCTACCAAATTTTGAAAAAAATCTAATTTTGATGTTACCTAAATCGAATGTCGTCAACTGCGTTGTGAAATGATCGTTCAAGCTGTTCAAGTGTTGAGAGGTTTACATTCATGCTCTCTCTCTCTCTCACACACACACACATATGCATACATACAGACATACTGGTGTCATCGTAAAAATAATCTGAATACTCGTAGCTGTCTAGTTCTTAAAGACTTCAAGATTCGATGAAAACTCGATTATAGAAAATCGCAGTAAACTTCCCGATTTATTTTTTATACTGGAAGTCAAATAAGTATTAAGGAATAAATGTAATATAATAATAAGTATTAGTAACTATAATTTGAAATATGAAATATTTCACAATCTTATATTTAGCCTAAACTTTGTGTGACTTGTCTGTATTATAAATAGAAACACATATGACATACTAGCTGAAGCATGCAGGCCGCTGCATTATAAAAGAATCCCGCAGGATCATAGTATTTATCCTGGATAACAAGAAGCTTATGTACTATTCCAGGTCATCATCTACCTGTGTGCCAAATTTCATTCAAATTCGTTCAGTAATTTTTGAGTGATTGAGTAACAAACATCCATCCATCCAAACCTCCATCATCCTCAACATCCAAACTTTCACATTTATAATATTAATATAGATTAATTGTGATTTTATATGTTTTGCATTGCTACTCGTGTGATAGGGTAGTAGGTACTATGCGTTTCAATTGAGAACTTCATAAGTGTGAAATTAGTAATGTCAGCAAAAAAGTATTTGTTAAAAAATTATTCCTGATTTATTGAAGAACAAATAACATTTTAATAATATTATTTTCATCAATGAAAAGATTAGTAAAAAACATGTCTAACTGTTCCTCTATATAAGTCAAGTTTTGCACTTCTAGCTAATCGGAACTATTTGAATTTCGAATGTTATATTTTTAAAACATTGCAACCTTCTTAGTAATAAAAAAAACAATTAGCGGGAAATGATTTATCAATTGTTTTTTATCAGACATCAAATTTATACGTACGCAACGAAAATGGAATTAAGTCCAAAAGATTTTAGAGCGATGATTTTTATGATTTTAAAGTTCTCTTTCTCCGCAAGACTGTGCCGCTCGTCTTCAAAATGCTTTTGGGAGAGAAGCACCTTGTTTGAGCACCGTGAGGCGACGGTTTGCTGAATTTTTGAGAGAGGTCGAGTTTCTTTACATGAAGAATTTCGTGAAGGGCGGCCTTCAACTGCCATCAACGAAAATAACGGGCTACTGCTGAGCGGTTAATGAAAAAAAACCCCGGATTACCTATGACACAATTCGAGGACTATTGGGGATTGGTATGAGCCAAATTCAGAAAATTTTACGCGAAGAATTGAAAGTTCGGAAACTTTGTTGTCGTTGGATCCTTCATGAACTGACAGCGGAGCAGAAGCGGGCTCTCGTGGAATGGTGCTCACGGCTCACAGATGCTACTGAAGTACGACAGGAGACGAAACGTGGATTTATCGTTTTGAACCCGAAAGAAAACAGCAATCTTGTGAATGGGTGTTTAAAAATGAGAACAGACCAACAAAAGTGAGATAGGCGAGAAACTTTGGTAAAAAAATGATCGCGTTTTTTTTCTCAGCTACGGGTCCCATCTGTACAATTCCACTTGAAGATCAAAAGAGTGTTAATGTCGAGTGGCATTCTAACATTTGTTTATCCACGGTGTTGAAAAAGTTCGCGAAAGACGACCCAAAAGTCGCATTCTCCTACACCATGATAACGCTTCCTCACACATGGCCAACAAAACAAAGCCATTTTTAGCTTCCGAAAAAGTACATCTCGTCACTCATCCTGCGCATAGCCCCGACCTAGCACCCTGTGATTTCTGTATTTTCCCTAAAATCAAAGATTTGATTGAGAGGTTTTACTTTTACTAACTCCGAAGAGGCAGTGATAGCGTTCAATCAGCACGTAGAAAACGTGCCTTCAGATCTGTGGTCCTCCTTTTTTAAAAAATCATTCGATCGCATGAAAAAATGTTTAAAATGTAAAGGAGATTATTTTGAAATGCAATAACATAATATTTTGGTTCTAACATGTTTTTTTCTTAAGTAACGCAAAACTTATAGTGTGACCTACGTATATCATCTAAATATAAACTATGCCAACTAGAATGAAAATATTTTTTTTTCAAATATTTCTTTGTTAATTTTTTTTACACACCTTACTCATCACTTATGAAGTTTTTGCAAAATGCGGAACAATATGTCATCTAGACAGTCCTATTCTCAATTGCGACGCACAGTAACGCCTTACTCACCAAACTAGAACACGATAGTGACACAGATAGGTACTATTGGGCTGAAAATTTAAGTACCTAATCTACGAGAGATGTTGTAGAACTCCAACACGTCTTAGTTACGATGGTAGCGACATATTAAACTATATTTAGTAATATTTGTTTTTATTTCATTATATTTTTATATGAGCATTGAAACTCTCACATTTTAAAAAAATTCAGTATATATTTTCACACATACTGTACTAATGTGTATATTGATACGTGAAGGAAAAAGTTTGGACCCATTTTTAAGACAATTGCGCGAACGGTGGAGTATGAAATTTAACACGGTTAACGTTTATATTGTGGAGACTGCAGAGACATAATATTTTTTAATACAATGAATTAGAAATACATTAAATTAATAAAAATAAACGTTACACACTCTACATTCATGTGACATGCATGATAATATACCACATGTATATTCTATTTTCTTTACGGCTAAAGTCAGGTGTCAAACTTAAATGAGATTTTATTATTTGGTCTATAGTCGAATATTGGTCACATGGTGAACACTAGTATGTATAATTTTTTTGTCAAATTACACTTACTGATCTAACCCTAAAGTAAGCAAATTATATATTACTGATCCATCCCTACACGAGTATTATTTCCCTATAAAAATTCCTCTAAAAGAAGATATGTACGTATATTTTACATTGGATATCACTACATAGTATAAAAGAAACTTTCCGCTGTCTGTTCCTATGCCCTTATGTAAGCTTAGATCTTTAAAACTACGCAACGGATTTTGATGCAGTTTTTTTAATAGATAGTGCGATTCAAGAGGAAGGTTTATATGTATAGCAATTTATACAGCAAAACAACGTTTGCCGGGTCAGCTAGTATCCAATAGAAATAAAATATTTAAAAAAATTCAAAATCTTGTTACGCACACATTAATTCAAGTAATTAATACAATTTAACTAATTAGTGCCAAAAGATTAACACGTTCTTCAAATGATTAAACCAAAGATTATTTTGTTCAACATTCATTATCTTACGTATCGTTTTTATTAACTTATGTAATATGACATGAACATATTAATTATACGGTAAGTTAAAAGAGAATTATGCGGTGTTACGTTAATTACAACATTTAACGATGTTAAATATCACATTTTATGTTTAATATTGAAATTACCGTTTCGTCGATTCAGAAAATTCATCGTTCGTCGACCGTCGCGTCAAATATTACAATTACATTATCAGACAATTCAAACAATTGTAAAATGTGAAAATTTGTTCTTATTTACAGTTAGTTTGTCGTTCATTTTCATCATAAATTATATAAATTGTTTCAACTCTCATTCTTTTTGAATAAAAATACGATAAATGTTTTTTTGTGTATTTACATATTTTATTTAAAAAAGTGAACTTAATGTGTTCAATTCGCAAAAGTTAATAATCCGAATTCAAAAAACTGGTCAAGTGCGTGGCGGGCTAAGTCAAGTTTAGGGTTCCTTTGCTCGCGTCGTCATCGCGAATAGCCAACTTAAACTTTATTTAAAGACAAACTAAAGGAACTTTCCTTAAAACCTTATAACTGCAATGCCACTGAGGTAAGAAAAGTACAATACAATACAAAAACTCTTTATTGTGCACCAAAAATAAATGACAAAATATACAACACACATGATGTTTCTACACATATTAGATACATAAAGCCGGTCTTATCACTAAGAAAGCGATCTCTTCCAGACAACCTTAAGGATAGGATAATAATATATTCTATACATTTATAGCTTTTGCTTTTAAAAGAATTAAAGATAACAATCCTACTGGATTGTTATCTTTATTTCTTTATTCGATATTATTATATAAAATAACAAAAAATAAAAATAAGCAAATAAATTACTGGTAATACGTAAACTACATTACAGATATTTAAAGACAAAATACAATTAGGTGGATAGAAGGTGACGTTTAATCATATTCTTGAAAATATTTAGACTCAGCGTTTTCCTAATATGCTCAGGAAAAGAATTCCAGTGTGCCACAGCTTGAGAAGTGATGAATGGCTGTAATAATCAGTATTTTGAATTGGCATTAAAAGAGAACGATTGTCAGCCGATTTCAGATATTTGTCTTGGTTGATACGGAATGCGAATCTTTCCTTCAAATATATAGGAGAATTTGGATCATAAAGAATGGAGTAAAGCTGTGAGAGAATGTGTATTCCGACGAAGATGAATTGGTAACCATTTGAGCTTGTTGCGAAATTCGGAAACGTGATCATATTTGCGCAGACCAAATATGAATCGTATACATAGATTTTGAAGTCGCTCAAGTTTATTAATCTGTTCTAAGGAGAGATTTAAAAAACTAGCGTCCGCGTAATCTAAAATAGACAGAAGTAACGAATCAGCATAATCTTGGTAGGAATAGGAAGCAAATACCTGAGACACTTTAGAAAACTCCAACTACAAAAAATTTTTTACTAATCTCTTGGACCAATCAGGTCAATCCACCAATCTATATAAACATCCAGATTTTTAACATAATCACTATGAGGAATAGTGACACCACTAAGTTTGACTGCTGGTAAATTATTCCAGTCAATTTTCTTTACTAGCCCCGGGCTGCCAATTATAATAGCCTGAGTTTTAATTGGATTCAGTTTGAGGCCAAATGATTTGCAGCATACGTCAATATTGGCTAGGTCATTATTTATGGAATGGATCGCATTTGGCAGTTTAAAAAGCGTGGCTTGTGAATAGATTTGTAAATCATCAGCATAAAGATGGTACGAAGTGGACAGTATGACAGTTATAAAATTAATAAAAATTGCAAACGAAAGTAGTGACAAAACACCACCTTGCGGCACACCAACCAATAAATTAGACCAAGCCGACGCAAACGCTCCTGTTTGAACGTACTGTCGACGACGTCAAAGTATGGTAAGGAATAGAACAAACTTAGCGAAGGTCTGGTAAATTAAGGTGATGTCAGTGTTACATAGACGTCCACCACGCAAGTATCATAAACATAAATACACAGTACACGTACAATACGCAACACACATTTGACTTCGTAAACGAAGTGTAATCAGTTGACCGGAATGTCATTAAACTGAATAATTTTCTTTTTATTGTTATTGTTATTATTAATATTGTGTTTTTTACTACATCATAAGATATCAAACAAATAGATGGATCTCCTGATGGAAAAAGTCAACCATTGCCTATAGACACCAAAGATGTTAATGGTGCGTTGCTATCTTGTGGCGAGGTCTAATAATAATAATTATAATAATAATCATTTAATTCAGGCAACATGGCCCATATTATAAATACCTTATAGACTAACATACATATTAATATAATATACTTAAAAACAACACTTTGTCACGTATTGACGCCGACGTAACACGCACTTCATCCCGGAGTCTCCCCCGGAACCTTCGGTAGACTACACCAGTCGGCCAGAATTCCCCCACCTCAAAGGTCGACAGGAGATGCGTCGGTACTCTCACCACAAAAGAACTAAAGTTCACCTTGTGGCGAGACTGCAGACGCTCGACCCTCAAGTAGAGAGACGTCTTCTTACTGATGTAGTCCACGACGTCCTCGACATTCATGGACCAGTGCAGACGAGATATGTACAAGGGCGTTGCGGGGACCTCGCTCCGCAGACGCAGCTCGGGTACATATGGCGCGGTGCCGCGATTGTTGCGGGCGGTGGACTTCTTCTTTCTTCTTCTCTCCACCAGTGTGAAGCCCTCCTCATTGCACCTCCTGCTCTCATCCTTGCCAGGTCGACAAGACTCCACCTTACTCTTTGTGACCTTCCGGCTCTCCTTAGTCTTGCGACTCTTTGTAGCCTTGCGGCTGTCATTGTCCCCATTTTTATTCGCCTACGGGTGAGGTGCGGGGCGACCAGCAACAGTCGCAAAGTTTTGCTGAGTCGCCTGTGGACTCGGCGTCGGCGCAACCGGGAGGGGAAGGCGGGTGGGGGCGGCAGCGGCGGTGTTCGTTGTTCCATCGGATATTGCTGACGGGCTAAACGTGACCGCTTGCGCGCCACATGCATAAGATTACCGGCTACCCTACCCTCCAAATCGGAACACGTCAGTAACTAGCATTAAACACTATTGCGACAGGAATAAATAAATAAATAAAATAATAAATAAATAAACATTTTCGGGACAAATTGTATACCACATATATATTCTATTTTCTTTATGGTTAAAGTCAGGCGTCAAACTTAAATGAGATTTTATTATTTGGTCTTTAGTCGAATTTTAGTCACACGGCGAACACTAGCATACTTTTTTTTTGACAAATTACACTTACTGATCTAACCCCAAAGTAAGCAAATTGTTTGCTTGTATTATGGGTGTTTGTTAACGATACCTATACATAGAAATACATGTGTAAATACTAAAATATATTTAATAAGCACCCAAACCCGGAATATATGCTCGAACCCGGAATATATACGAACATATGCTCATCATATAAATGCTTGTCCCGTTGGGGATCGAACCCGAGCCCCGTCGATTGCGTAGTCAGGGTCGCTAACCACTCAACCAACAGGGCGGTCAAAATAAAAATCAATTGATCTTTATTTTCCGTGCGTGGCCATTAATGCTGTAAGTGGACGAATTTTTAAATCAGTCTAATATATTTTTGAGTTTTATTGCGAAAACAAAAATTCATCTTTACTACTTACTTATAATAATAATGAGATTGTATTTTGATGTCTTGAATTTTTTGCAGAATGTAACTTGTACACTATATAAATTCTTATTATAGCAGTTTCTCGAAGTTTTAATAAGCCAAGTTTACTACTGCTCAATTTGTTACATGTGATTGCTTTATTGCTATTCAAGGCAAGTTAGAATTTTGAAAATTTTTGATTAGACTTTTTTAACCTAGGGAGAATCATATTCCAAAATGTTATTCAATTATTTGTCATATTTCTGTCATTCCATTGATTTACTGAATGTCTTTGTAGATTGTTGACTCGACTGTAGATCATGAGACTGGATTCCCGGGTAAGACAAAATGTATTTGAGTTTTTCTATGTAGAAAATTTTCAGTAGAAGTTGGCAGTCTGTAATTCATTGCTGCCACTGTGCTTCGGAAAAATACGTAAAATTACTGGTCTTGTCTTTTTATCGCATTAGTATCAAAAACAAAAATACAATATAGGTAAAACGCAATAAGGTAGGTACACATTTAACGTATACTTCACTACGTAACAGAAGCATCCTTAGGAGAATCAAATAGCACTTTACTCAACGAGAGTAATAAATGAATACAAGACAAGAGACCTGTTGAAGTAAATTGTATGATCTTAGTTTTTTATGTAGGTTTTATTACATTATCAATGATGGCATAATGGTGCAGGGAACGGTGTCTTTATAAAGATCAATTCCGTTGAACTTTTAATTATTTAAATGCCCTTTACGTAAATTACTACAGTGACAAATATTGACGCTATTGTAACAGGAATAAGCAGGGCGGTAGTACCAAGTCCAAACGAGACTATGCGGAATTAAATTGGTTCAGCCAATCGTACTAGTAGCAGTGGCGTACCTACCCCTGGGCTACAGGGCCCCTAATATGTGAAAGTAAAAATTCGCAAATGTCGTCCACCGTTATTTAAACTCTTATTCCCGAGAAAAATCTGTGAAGGGGTTGACTATCCTATATATCCCAGTTTATCCTTAATGCAGTTAAAGTTCAATAACTTTCGAACAAATCAAATGATTTTGATCTGACCTATAACATTTGATAAAGTTTTCAAAGAACACAACTGAAAAAATGTTGAAACAAATATGTACATTAGTCAGAAAATACCGCAAAGGGATGATCCAAATTTTCACCTTTTAACTACCGAATGGATAAACTGATTTTTATGCAATTGATTGAGAAAAGAGCTTATTAGACTTTTTAATCTATCAAAAGGTATAATAATGTGGATGATAAAAAAAATATGAAATTAATTAAACTTGCTATTATCCGCGAACTATTCTACCTATATGACCTAAGCAATGGTACCGAAAATAAAAATGCTGGTTTAATAAATGGATAAAACTCATTGATGGTCCGGACAAAAAGAAGACCCCAGTGGCATAATTATCTATCCACATCCACCACACTTTCCCCCACGTCGGCACCCAGCACAAAAGCACACAATTTACGTACTCAACGCGCGTTTTACTTCGAAACCGAAGCATCTTCAGGAGAAACGAACACTAGCTAACTCAACGCGAGTGTAATATTGATTTGTGCCGGTGTTTGTAATGATTTTTATACCGGCAGTGTGGCCAGTCAAAAAGTTTTTTGGAACAGGGGTAAATTTGAAATTTTTTTCGTTTATCAATACATTTGAATCATTATTATGGTTTAATAACGCTATACCGCGGGCATAAAAAGCATTACAAACAACGGCGCGAATCAGTACCTATTACTTACACTCGCGTTGAGTGACGTAGTGTTCGTTTCTCCTAAAGATGCTTCGGTTACGAGTATCATCTGGGGGCAGGGTAGTACCTCGCAAGCGGAACAAAAAAGGGCACGGACTTACCATCCTTTTCTCGAAGCAGTTCAGGCCATTTTCGACCCCCCTATAACTTAGTTATGGATAAAAGAAGCCTGAATTTTTAAGTAACCAAGGAACCATTGTATAAACATGGTATATTTCAAATTTTATTCAATTAGAACCACTAGTTTAAGAATTATAACTAGTCAAAAATTTTTAAATTTTGTCACTCATGTTCTATTTTACAGCATGAAACTCGTATTTTTGAATATGAATTGCATTTTAAGACACATATACCAGTGATATTAATACAGTGATCAAATGTTATTTCACATGTAAATACAAGCGATGTAAAGGTGCAAGGAATTGTAAAAATGCGCAGTAAATTAAATTAAAAAACGAAGCGTACACAATATGTCGATCTCTAAAAGTAATAAATCCAATTATATCGTACACGCACGTTTTCAAATTTACAATCAAGATATGTATTTTGTAACAATCGGACAAATTGACTGTATGCCCCGAGCTGTAAAACAATAGCACAATCATCAACCGGTTTGTTACTCCACAACGAGCAAACAATTATATTATTTTCAATAAAAATTCATCAATATAATTTTTGGATAGACTTTGAATAAACATTACCCTATTATAGTTATATTTGTAGCATGTTTTAGAGGGTTGTTGACTAATAAAATGACTAATTAAAGCTTTTGTTTCTATATGTTCATTCGTAGCGAAATATTTAAAGGTTTAGCATATGAATGCAGTTGCTATGGGTTTCATATCTCTGATTAGCATGTTCTAGTAACATCTTACTTATTTACAGACAATGATTGTCACCCACCACTCTACACGCAATGATTGTCTCTTACCCTGCTTATCACCTAACATCTGTTATCAAACAAAATCTTTCAATTGTATAGGACAAGCACGTGCATTCCTACCTATTCAGATAATATTGGAATGCCTAATGCTATTATGTAATATGTGAATAAAATAGTATTTTATTTTTGCAAACAAAATACTATTAATAAAACTAATTTCTATTAATAAAAGTACATGAGTGAAAAAAAAATCATATATACCGTCACGTTTATATCCCCGAAGAGGTAGGCAAAGCGTCTACGACTACGACTAGCCAGCCAGCCAGCCAGCCAGGCAAAAATAAAATTAAAGGTCAATAAAAGCTTGTTTTAAATTTAGTATAGGTAAGGCATTCTACTTTTAAATAACGCAAACTACGTATTTTCGTCCAAACTTTGAGTATATAAAACGTCTAATATATCTATGCGTCCAAAGAATAACTTAACAAAAAAGTTTTACTTCAATACACATTTTAAAAATTAGTTTAAAATTAATTACAATTGCGGTTAACCCACATTAAAATATATACCTTAATATTATTCACTCTTTTTTAAGTCGGTTAAATCTCAGCATTAAATTTTGGGATTCAGTGTTCTCCGGACTTTCAAAGAAGCCCGGTCCAACTCCTCATTCTTTTTTGAAAAATAGACCAACTGCCATTGCATTAACATCTTTGGTGTCCTTAAGCGATGGTTTCTCTTTCCATCAGGATATTATCTGCTTGTTTACTTCTGTTTGAAAAGATCTAGTTTCCCTGGATATCCATGGATGTATTATGATTCAGTGGGCGTGACGCTATGCCACCAATTGTGTTAAGAAC
Organism: Apodemia mormo; assembly: GCA_036924255.1. Taxonomy (NCBI): domain Eukaryota; kingdom Metazoa; phylum Arthropoda; class Insecta; order Lepidoptera; family Riodinidae; genus Apodemia; species Apodemia mormo. The sequence continues at coordinate 17,213,020 of JAUPFN010000011.1, read as the reverse complement.
GTGTGTTCCCGAGTTGCTACATTGTTGACGCGACTTTTCCGGCTCCCGTATAATTCAGGCGTTCGTACCAAATTCCTGGAAGATAGCTTTAATGCACCCAATACCTAAGAAAGGCGATCGCTCAGAACCGTCCAATTATCGGACCACAGCTATCACCTCCTTGTTCTATAAGATAATAGATTCAATTGTCAACTACCAGCTCTTAAAGTACCTAGAAGAGCACCTGCTGATCAGTGACCGTCAGTGCGGTGACCTTTTAGCCTACCCTATTCACAGATGGGCGAAGACAGTTGAGACCAAGGGGGAAGCACTGGCTGTTAAACTGCCTCAGCCAGCATTGGAATTCTTGGTATCGACATATCGAGTAACGTCTGGTTTCGTGCTCATTTGGAAAGTAGAGCTAAGCTGGCGTCCAAGAAACTTAGTGTTCTGAACAGGGCGAAACAGTACTTTACACCAGCCGGCCGTTTACGACTTTACAAGTCGCGAATACAGCCTCATATGGAGTATTGTTCTCAATTTTGGGCAGGTTCTCCGCAGTACCAGCTCTTTCCTCTTGATCGCATCGTCGATGACCGGGCTTAGCCCTTTGGCGTTGCGAAGAGATGTTGGTTCTCTCTGCATCTTCTATCGCTTTTACTACGAGGAGAGTTCGGAGGAGTTGTTCGGCTTCATACCACCCGCTGATTTTCACCATCGGACATCACGCCAAAATTCTAAATTCCACCTTCACCATTTGGATGTCTGCAAGTCCACTACAGTGCGATTTTCAAGGTATTTTTGCCTCGCACGACTGTTCCATGAAATCAATTACCAGCGGATGTGTTTCCGAACCGATACGACTTAGGAGCCTTCAAGAAGAGGTAGGCCGGCAACGCACTGGCAGGGCCTCCGGTGTTGCAGCTGTTCATGGGCAGTGGTGATCACTTATGAATAGGCGAGCCTCTTGCCCGTTTACCGCTTATTCCATGAAAAAAAATCTAAAATTAAGTTGGGAGTTTTTTTCCACAACTAAATAATGCACTCTTCAAAAGGAACTCGGAAGAATACTTGTTTTATTTTTTTAATACCATTAATTTTAATACCAATTCTGTAAATTTGCCTCACTCTTGCTACTAACACAAATATTATATTGACGTATAGTTTGCGAAATCGGATGGTTCGTTTAGTAGTTATGAGGAATCATGCAAACCTATATTACATATCGAAAAATTAATTCTCTTACTTTGGTACAGACATGTTGAAAGTTGGCGTTTTTGTAATCAAGTTGTAAAACCACATGCGAGGCGCTTCCGGGCCAGCTTGTTAAATATAATGTTCATATCGATCAAGTTTGAACTACAGTTTTCATTATGTAATTATTTACTTCCTGTGAAAACTTTTTAGATCCGTTAGGTCAGTTTATAGTTAATTAAGCATTGCATATGTATTTACGAATTTTATTTTTTTGTAGAAGACATACCTTTGAAAATGTTATCTTTTTATAGAAGAACATTTCATAAAAATGTAATCTATAATACAACTGTAGATCCGCGTACTGCGTACAAATTTCAAATTAATATTTTTACGCGCTCTTGGGAGAAAAGGTCTTGAAAGACGGACGGACGGAAGGATGGACGAATGGATGAGTGGAGGGGCAGGTGAAAAGATGAATAGACGGAAATACAAACAAACGGATAGATGACATAAGGACAGACAGATAGACGGAAGAACAAGAGTAATCCTATAAGTGTTCCGTTTTACTGCACGGTAAAAAAGTGTGAGCGCGTAATTTTTATGCGCGATTAAAGTGAAAAATTTTTTTTAAGTTTTATCATAATTTTCACAGATTTCATTAATTGTAAATGCAAATAATTGTTCTAAAAAGATGCTTTTTCGGATTTTGAGGGAAAAGTTTTTTTTACTGCCAATAAGGAAGCGCTTGACTTCGATCTCGCCTGATGATAAGCTAAGATACGGCCTAAGATGGAACGCGCTTCCCTAGAAGGTACTTGTTCACTCTTCTCTAGAAGGTCCCCAGGTTGTACCTAGAGATTGCAATTGCTGGATCCAGCATCCAGTAATCCAGCTGGATCCAACGCTTTTTTTGACATGCTGGATCCAGCAGCGCGGATTCGCATACGTATCAAATTCAAAATGTTACTTTATGTCTTCATTAGTTGCTTTTTGAAGTAAAACTTCATACGCACGTGTTATAATTAAAAAAAAAGGGAAAATAATACAGTCCCTAATGTTATTGGTGCCAGTTTATCAAAACATGGAAATAAAAATATGTATTATTTACACATTGTTTTATTTTGATCGGAAACTACGTATTTCTAAATAATAAAATATATTTTTTTCTTATTTTTATTTGATATTTATATTTTAATTAAAAATATCATCATAAAAGAATAACAAAAGGAGGTGTTTATAATAATTTAAAATTTGTTATATTATAGAGATATTATTCAATACACATTACATATTTTATCATTATTTTCGTATTTGGAATAGTTAATACCACCATAGTTTTCACAACAATAAGAAAATTATATCACAGCAAATAATTTAAATCAACCATCACATTTTTCAATTTAAAAATAAAGCATAATAACAAAAGTACACACAAAATATTAGAATTTAAAAGTAATTTAGCAAAAGGTATTACTTACATCTGTCCGGTCTGCCGTGTAGAACAAGAATGGTTTCCCCAAGAAATATCTTGGCCTTTTATACTCTCACAGAGCTAATATTTCGACCAATCACAAACGACCGTTGTTTACTTTAAATTTGAAAAGAATTGTCGATAATAACTGAAACCGTTGCTATAACGGTCGATGATTATTGATCATAAAATTAGTTACAAAGTAATTTTAAACATACATATTATTATTATTCTAACACGGCCAGACTGACAGTACTTCGCTCTCGAAGTATAAATTTTTAGTATTTATAAATTTTAACTCTAAAATTACAATTACGATTTTAGTTTACAATAAAAGGAATACTACATTTGCTTAATTAATAATACGAATTTATAATGACATGATTCCTAGAGTTACTGCTGCCAGACTTCACATTAGATTGGCCAGTCAGTGAAAACACTTGCCATCGGTCTACCTTTCACATTAGGTGACCGGTTAGCAATGTATACTCCTGTTAGTGTCCACCTGTCACATTAGGTGAACAGTTAACAGTTCCCCTCCTGTTAGTGTCCCACCTTTCACATTAGGTGAACAGTTAACAGTAACTCTCCTGTTAGTGTACCACCCTTCACATTAGGTGAACAGTTAACAGTATCCCTCATGTTAGTGTACCACCCTTCACATTAGGTGAACAGTTAACAGTATCCCTCCTGTTAGTGTACCACCCTTCACATTAGGTGAACAGTCAACAGTATACCTCTTATTCTTACATTATTATATACATTTATTACTCTATAAAACAATTTAATAGTAATCAAAAATAATGTTATTAAGACTAGGTATAATTATTCTTTACAGGGATTCCTGAAACATGGCATGTTCATCTATCCATTCTCCATGCCATTTTCTTAACTTGTCCTTAGCTACAATAATATTTCGCAAATTACCTTGACCTCGAAGGAAATATCTGTCATTTGGAAGTATTGCAGTAATTTTATATGGTCCTTTAAATCTAGGACTTAGTTTGTCACAACGTCTATGTTCTTGATTTACGTAGACTACATTGCCTATATCGAAAGACACATTATCTCGCCTTACTTTATCGAAGCGGGTTTTAAACTTTTCGGAATTGGATTGTAATCGTCTATTTGCTAATTCGCGGTCTGCCCTTACATCGAAATTATTTTCTGAAATTTGAACATCATTTAAACTGGCTTGGATGCAAGGTATGTTCGCATTACAACCTAAAAGCAAGCGAATTGGAGTAAATCCTGTCGATTTTTGTACAGTTGTGTTAATGGATTGTTGGACTTTCCATAACCCGCTTGGCCAGTCTGACGAACCATTACAGCTAGTATTTAACATATTAACAAGTGTTGCTATATATCGCTCTGCTTGACCATTTCCCCTTGGGGTACCCGTAGCAACCATATGATGTTCAATTTGTAATTCAGTAAATAATGATCTAACTTGAATGGAACTAAAGTTAGTTCCCCTGTCTGTGATAACTACTGAAGGAGTGCCGAATATCGTTATATTATCTCTAATAAGTGGTACTAGTTCTGCAGCGCTAAGAGTTTTAAGGGGTTTTAATAAACAAAACTTAGTAAATCCGTCTATAAGCAACAAAATGTATTTAAAGCCTTCATTTGTTTGTGTAAATGGGCCTGTACAGTCTAAGTGAATTGTATGAAAAGGAATAGGAATTTTCTCGATTGGATGCAGGAAGCCCTGCTTTGGGCCAGAGTGGCTTTTTCTTTCAGTACAAACTAAACAATGTTTAACATATTTCTTAACAAATGCGGCCATTTTCGGAAACCAAAAGTGCTCACCAAGTTTGTGTAAGGTCTTTTCCAAACCTACGTGGCAATTTTTATCATGAAAAAGTCGTAGAAGACTAAATCTTGATCCTTTAGGGACATATAGTTTTGGTTCTCCAGATGGAATTTTATAGAACAATAAATTATTTTGTAAAATATATCGGCTATCATCAAAATCTCCTGCTACAACTTGTGAGAAAATTCCTGCTGAAGAGGGGATGGTAGTTTTTTCAGAAAAATCAGTGGAAACAGGGTCCACGACAGGATTACGGCTTAGAAAATCAACGTGTCCAATGTACTTGCCCTTTTTATATACGATATCGAAATCGAAATCTTGCATAAACGTCCACCAACGAGCAACACGTGGGGATAAATCTTTTTTGTTCATTGTAGCCTTAATGGCATTACAATCTGTATAAATTTTGAATTTTGTGCCTAAAAGATATACACGGAATTGTTTTAGGGCATTATAAATAGCTAACGTTTCCAAGTCATAAGAGCAATACTTTGCTTCAATTGGAGACGTTCTCTTACTAAAATAAGCTACCACTTTTTTTACATTGTCTACTAGCTGTATTAAAACTGCTCCATAGCCGAGTGAACTAGCATCTGTATGAAGCTCTGTCGGATATTTTGGGTCAAACACAGTTAAAAGGGGTTTAGACGATAGATGTTTGATTACATAATTCCTAGCCTCATCCTGTTCATGTTCCCATTGCCAGTTTTGATTTTTTCTAGTTAATTTTGATATACAAGCCGTACGAGTTGCAAAACTTGGAATGAATTTTCTAAAGTAGCTAGCAAGACCAATAAATTGGCGTACTTGCTTAACATTATTAGGGACGGGCGAATTCACTAAGGCAGCCACTTTTGTTTCGCTAGGTCTTACACCATGTTTCGATATGTGTCTACCGAGATATTCAATATTGTCCACAAAAAATTTACATTTTTTTAAATTAATTGTAAATCCTGCAGTACTTAGAGCATGAACTGTTTGCTCTAAATAATCTAATCCTTCGTCTATGGTTGAAAATGGAATAAGAATGTCATCAATATAAACTAACAGAAATTTTAGGTGCTGAACAGCCTTTGTAATTGCCTTTTGAAATACAGCCGGACCATTACAAATACCAAACGGCATTTTAATAAATTCATAATGTCCACTCGGCGTTACAAAAGCTGTGTATTTTCTAGAGTCTAAAGCCACTGGAATTTGATAGAACCCATTTTTCATATCAATTGAAATAAAATAGTTTGCTTTACCAAGCTTATCGATTTGATCCTCGATGAGAGGAAGTGGATAACGATCTTTTTCTAAAATTTTATTTAAAGCTCTATAGTCAACACACAATCTATCACTTCCATCTTTTTTTTTAACTAATATGATGGGACTTGCAAATGAAGAGTTGCTTTCACAAATTATGTTTTTGTTCAAGAGTTCTTTTACAATTTCATCTACTTTCTGCTTTTCTACTGGAGCTAATCGATAAGGACGATAATAGACATTCTCATTTCTTTTCAACCGAAGGGTCAGTTCACCTGTTTTTACTGTGCCTATGTCATTCAAAATATGGTCAATTCGTGAAGTCAATTCAGATAATTCTGATTTTGGAGAAATCAAGTTCACCTCTGTTTTGTTCAATGAAAATTAGAGTCTTTAATTACGTATATATCAAGTTCTAAGCCTATACCTCCAAACTGTACACATGCTGTAATAAATGCAGACACATGTACGTTATTATTTCCAATTCCATTTAAGCACAATGATATCGGAATTAAACAACATCCCAGTTTCCTCGCTATCGATTCTTTAATTAAACTACAATTTGCTCCCGTATCTACAAGTGACTTTACTAACAAACCGTTAATAGAAACTGGCGTGAGGTTTAATTCTACTTTCCTAAAAAATTAACTTCTTGAGTAGGAATCGGCGTAAAATTTTTTTTTGACTCGGCACGCTGTTTATGATAACAAATATTTTCAGTATGACCTACTCGTTTACAATAAGTACAAGATTTTATTTGGATGTCAGTTGGTTTAGAACCCTGTGGAGCTTGGTTAATTTGGTAAATGGGATTTTTCGGACAGTGAGTCTGGAAATGTCCAGTTTGATTACAGTTAAAACACTTTTTAGTTGTATTAAGCTTTGGTCGCTTGACGCCACTGGGTCCTGAACCACTGTCATATTTATTATTATCATTAACCAAGAATCTTTTTCTACTTTTAGTGTATGTTGTCAGTAAAGTGATAAGAGCTGCAGTAGACTTAACGGAACTATTTAAGGAAGCCATTTTGACGTCAATGTCACTAATGCCACCACAAACTAGCTCAATTAGCTGTTTATCCGTAAATAATATTTTAGTGTTGCGTAACAGTCTTAATTTTTCTCTGGCATATTCGCAATATGACTCAACGGAATCAGATGTATAAAGGACTGCCTTAGAAAGTCTTTCAGACAGGTTCTTTTTTTCGGGATAAGCTTCTATTATATCTTGTCGTAGATTTTCCCATGACCTGCCTTCCGAGGGTTCCCAAGATTCATACCATAATAATGCAGAGCCCTTAAGGGCCTTACCGGCCTTAGCAGCTGTTCTGATACTTGACCATTTCAGTTCCTTGGCCAGGGCTTCCACGCTGTTACACCAGCTTACAGCTCCGCAGTCATGCCGCTCGGGGTCAAATAGGGGCAGCGCCAGATCATCGTCTTTCTGATGTGTAGTGGTAACTGCGTCGCGGATTGCCCGGAGAAGTTCAGTCATAGCTTCGGCATCCATTCTGAAACTTGTACAAATACGTATTAATGAAAAGGCCTGAGGATCCCACTATCTGATGTTATAATTAAAAAAAAAAAGGAAAATAATACAGTCCCTAATGTTATTGGTGCCAGTTTATCAAAACATGGAAATAAAAATATGTATTATTTACACATTGTTTTATTTTGATCGGAAACTACGTATTTCTAAATAATAAAATATATTTTTTTCTTATTTTTATTTGATATTTATATTTTAATTAAAAATATCATCATAAAAGAATAACAAAAGGAGGTGTTTATAATAATTTAAAATTTGTTATATTATAGAGATATTATTCAATACACATTACATATTTTATCATTATTTTCGTATTTGGAATAGTTAATACCACCATAGTTTTCACAACAATAAGAAAATTATATCACAGCAAATAATTTAAATCAACCATCACATTTTTCAATTTAAAAATAAAGCATAATAACAAAAGTACACACAAAATATTAGAATTTAAAAGTAATTTAGCAAAAGGTATTACTTACATCTGTCCGGTCTGCCGTGTAGAACAAGAATGGTTTCCCCAAGAAATATCTTGGCCTTTTATACTCTCACAGAGCTAATATTTCGACCAATCACAAACGACCGTTGTTTACTTTAAATTTGAAAAGAATTGTCGATAATAACTGAAACCGTTGCTATAACGGTCGATGATTATTGATCATAAAATTAGTTACAAAGTAATTTTAAACATACATATTATTATTATTCTAACACACGCTTGACTTGGGGAGTAAGCTGGTGAATGCATGACGAGAGCGTTACGAAAACGTTAGCGTTTTCAAAATCGCTAGTCGGTGAGGTTTCCATTCTATCGCACTAGCAGGGAGCACGGGCCACAAGTGCGATTGAACGGCAATATTGGCCTCTCTCTCTACTGCACCGCCTACCCTTTGTCTTCTTCTGTTTGTTTCAGAAGCAAAGGCAATAACTGTATTACTGCCTTTGCTTTTGACGTGGAAGAAAGTGTGGTGGAAGTGGGTGGACTACTATGCAGCTGTGGTCCTTTCTAATTTCAGACCTTGGATAAGTTTGCCCCATTCCTTACATTACCTTTCATTTCTGTTGCATCAAAGCAGTTCCATATAACATTTCGGGGAAAACTTGCAAATTAAATACCATAGTTGTTTCTTTTGTTATTTTAAGTCAATTATGTTGATCTCAGGTTTTAAAGAATTAAGAAACCAAACCAAAATTGATATGGTTACCACCAAATGATTATTTTATTAGTTTGTAGTAAAAAACTTAAATAATAAAATAAACAAATAGAAAAATAAAAATCATGTATTTATTTTGATTCCATATTTTGCTGGATCCGCGCTGGATCCAGCTGGATTCAGGCTAATCTTGCAAAAATCCAGCTGGATTGAAAATGCTGCTGGATTGCAATCCCTAGTTGTACTCGTCAGGGAACACAGACTCAGGAAGCATATTCCAGTCCCTTGCGGTTCGGATCAAGAATGTCGAGTCGAACCGCTTTGTTAGGGTATGTGGAACATCCACCATATGGCAATATAATACGCAAATATTTGTGCGCCTCGACGACCGATAGAAAAATGGGAATGGTGGAATTAAGTCGTGCAATACCGCAGCGCACTCTCCAAAATGTATCGGATAAAAGACCGATAAACTAGCTACTTTGCGGCGATGAGCGAGGTTCTGGAGTTTTTGCCTACCAGATCATCGTCGTTTATGAGCCTCTTGGTACGCCTCTCTATCGCCTCAAGCGTCTCCATCTGGTATTTGGCGCATCCATCCCAGAGGTGAGAGCAGTATTCCATGCACGTACGGACTTGTGCTTGATAAAGACTGAGCAACTGTCCCGGGCTGAATCACTGTCTCACCTTGGCCAGAATACCAAGCTTTTCTGAGGCAACTTGGGCTTTCAATTCGATGTACGAACCAAAGTTAAGAGTAGCCGTTAAGGTGATACCAAGGAGTTCGAGGTGGTCAATTACACGGACACCCTGAAAAGACGGAGATAGGTGGAATGGACTCCGTTTAGCGGAGAATAGACCCGCCTGGCTCTTAGCCGTAGTAAACTTAACCAGATTGGCATCGCCCCCACCGGAGACTGCCTGTAAGGACAGGTTTATACGATCGACCATTGCCTGTTTGAGAGACTGGATCTGTGCCGTACTGGCTCGCGCGCTGGATACTCCCCACAACAGTGCTATCGTCTGCGTTATTCCCATAGATATTGGGCTTCAGCAGACCGTTGATATATAACAGAAATAAGTTGAGGAGAAACTGATCCCCGAGGGACTCCGGCATTTATATCCATTTGGTCGGACGAGCAGCCGTCGACGACTACCCTAATCGATCGGCCACTCAGAAAATCTGAGATCCAGGCGCAGAGACCAGTAGATATACCATATGAAGGAAGCTTGCTAATAAGACTGTGGTGTCAGACCCTGTCAAAGGCCTTAGAGATATCAAGAGAGACAGCTAGCGCTTCACCATGATTCTCGTTGGCTGCACTTAACACGTAAGTGGCATACGCTAGAAGATTGCTAGCGAACCGATTTCGGCGAAACCACTGAGTAAATCGTTCGCTTTTAGGTGTGCCATTAGCCTGCTGTTCAGTACACGCTCCACAGTCTTGCAGAGTATGGACGTGACTGACTGAAATTGGCCTATAGTTGTAGTAGTAATACTTCTTTGTTTTTAAAGTATACTTTTTATAATAATAATAATACTTTTATTTCATTTAAAACATCCATAGTTGTTAGTAAAGCTTACCTACTACTTGTTAGTTTAGATAAGATTAAATTATTATTAAATTAACTATATGCTGTATTTCTGATCACCCTCTGAATAAAATTCTTCCAAAGTAGAGAGGTGTGATATCTATCAGCAACTGTTTTCAGTATGCTGTTGCGACTGCCTCGTATTCTATGCATCAGGGAAGTGGTCTTTTTGCGGATAATGGCATGAAAGCCGCCCGTTTTATTCTGCGCAAACACCTCTGATGCACTGCAATAAGGAGGCAACCTCAACAGCATTCTGAAGGTATTGTTATACTGGATACGTAGGACATCCAGCGCCTTCTTGTTATAGTTAACCAATAGACTACCCGTGTAAAAGCTCTGACAAAATGCCTTGAATAGCGTAACTTTTACATCGTCAGTGCAACGAAAAAAAGCGTTATTTTAAGCTTTCGCGGCTTTTTTCAAGTGAATTATTATGAACAATTAACGGTATCTTACCGCGATTATTTGATGAATTATTTACCCGATATTTCGGCGCTATTGCAAGCACCATGAGCACGGGGGAGCTGAAGTATTGCGGGTAGTTGGTCTATTATGAGCAGACAAGCATGTCTACCCTCTTTCTTATTCGTTTGTCCGTATCACTGGAACTCGCCTGAAAGTCACTTTGACAATACACATTAACAACATCGCTAGGTGTATTTGGGCATATCGATTGTCTTTTGCTTTTTATTGCACTGATCACCATTGCATGGATTCCACGACTCGGACAATTTAAACTCGTCTTCCCTGTTGAAATTCGGATATTTTTTTTATTTCAATGGCTTGTTTTGCTAGCCGCCAAATGTAATGGCGTTCTGTCGATAGTACGCAAGGCCTTTGTAATTTAATCCAGTGATTAGGGCCCGACTCCAGTAGATGTTCAGCAACAGCGCCAAAATATCGGGAAAATCGTCCATCAAATAATCGCGGTAAGATCACGTTAATTATTAATAATTTGTTTGTAATGTTTGTATCTGGTTAGTTTAGAAACCATTAAATAGATGATATTTTAAAAAATAAAATGCAAGGTGGTTTCAGCTTTATATCAATCCTATATGTATCATAAATACACAAACACATAAAGCGTTATTTCCGTCCGAAAAAAGTTTGAGTAATTCATAAATCGCGCCTAAATAAGTTTTATTCTAAAAAGAACTTATAAACTTTTCTATCACTCAATATTTTGTTGTATATTCTTTTTAGTCCGCAGGACAGCACACTGTTAGTTAATTGATAAATAATTTACCATCGTTATATAAACAAGTCAAATAAACTGCTGAGCTGATCCATTTTTTTTCTCATAAGTCTCATTTTTTTCTCATAAGGAGGGTTTTATTGCTAGTTCCTTACGAAGTTCACAAAGCATCTTAGCAAGTGACCAGTTGATAACATTATTAATAATTATTTTAAAAAATAGCAAAATTTAAATATGTGTAACGTAGGTACGTATTGAAAAATAAAAATTCGTAAGTTTGACATGTTCGCGAAGGTAAAAAAGATTATCGGTGCAGTATTTTTGTCACACAAAATATTTGAAGAATTTCTAACAAAATTATCTTGCAAATGCATTAAAACTAAGTATGTATTCATCAATAAAGAAAAAACTCATGTAATCGGTAGATTTTGATCTCATTCATTTGAAAACGCAGCACTTTTGAAAAAAGTCGTAGAGAGAAAGTGGGATAGACTCGCCGAAAATAAGCCACTCACGAAATTTTAAATATATATACATTCATCATTAAATTAACAGTTTGCTGACCTGCGGATTACCTCTAAAATATTGTTCTCACTAGGCTGGAATTTTAGTCAAGTAGCTAGTAATTTAGTAATTACCTAAACACGTCTGAACAATTCAGTCGTTAAATGTAGTGTATAATTTAGTCAAGCTGATCCATTACTTCTATTTTACTTGGGCGAATAACGCTCCTCACTAGGGGCCATCCATAAATTACGTCACATGTTAAGGGGGATGGAGGGGGTCGACGAAGTGTGACATTATGTGACACGGGGTAGGGAGAGGTTCCAAAATTTTGTGACATCACATTTTTTCAAAATATAATATTTTATATCTAAGTATTACAACACTAAATTAAAAAAGCTGGCTGTATAAATAAAAAAATAATCGAATTAATTCATTATTGCAATGTAAAGTTGTAAAATATGTGACTTCACACTAGGTGGGAGGGGGGGGTCTCACAAATGTGACCAATGGCTGTGACAAGGATGGGGGAGGGGTCAAAATAATGAATTTCGTGTCACGTAATTTGTGGACGGCCGCCTACGTGCCCCGCTCACTAGCTCACCGACTTTGTCACCGACTAGGAAGTGTGAACTTCTCGTTTTAGTCGAGTTTGAACTTTGAAAATACGAGTAGTATTACTCTGTGTTATACGTGCGCCTGTCGCTTTGTAGGATGCTCGTTTTGCGAAACAGTACTTACTTGTGAAGTATAGGTACTCGACCAAATTGCGAACGATTTTTTGACAGTAGCGAGTGTTTAGCTACTAATCTCCAGGCGATTAATATACTAACGTAATGCGAAGTCCCAGTAACACATGCGGTACTGTTTTCTCTTTCCATTGACTCGTGTGACGTCTTATGCCATCTGTCACTCGTATCTCGTAAATATGTATTCTTTACTCATAATTTTTACATGAAAAAAATTTAAAATTTAGAACAATTAAAACGAGTCTATTTGTGTTGGTCACGGGATTTAAAGAATAGGCCAACTTCCGTTCTGCCAGGCATGTGACTGATTGGCTATGCGAGTCACTTCCATCGTGGCTGCTAGGTGGTAGAGTTATGCATTGTCTCGCCCGGGTCTGGTAACACCGCCTTGCCTATTCCTGCCGCAAAAGCGTCAGTGCTTGTCGCTGTCGTGTTTCGGTTTGGAGGGTAAGGTAGCCGGTAAACTTATGCATGTGGCATTAGACCTCGCCACAAGATAGCAACGCACCATTAACACCTTTGGTGTCTATAGGCGATGGTTGACTCTTTCCATCAGGAGACCCATCTGCTTATTTGCTATCTTATGATATAAAAAAAAATGTACAATACTCTGTTCTACTAACCTATGAAGAATTATTCACACTAATACCTTACGCTTTATTTCATCCATATACACGCTATGATTGCATAAATATGATTTTTCATTCCCTAATCTAATTTAACGAATGGCACATATTCATGACACACTATTTGTATTTAGCGGTTATCTATCAAATAAAATTAGTGGACCTATGTATGTAAGAAAATGTAATGTTTTATTCACTATATGCATTGTAGAGTCGAGCAGTTGGCGTTGTTTCAAGAAATCAACTGGAGGGTTCACACTTTCATGGATCTGGAAATATGACACGGTTGAACAAGTTAAAAATATAATATTACATTGTATATTTGTATTCTATGTATGTCACGATGTTAGTGACTCGCATAGCCAACCATTCGCCCAGTGGCGTAACTATATCATCTGGGGCCCGTGGCGAATTCTTTTGATGGTGCCCTATCAGTAAAAATCGTCACGTTGTACTCAGTTTAATTTTAATAAACTTCGAGATTTTCAACGTAGTCAATTATAAGTACAATTAAAAAAATATTTTTGAGCTCGCGGCCTTTTGGGTCGGAGCACTCTTGGGTCGGGGGCCCGAGGCATTTTGCCACCCCTGCCACCCTGTTGTTACGCCACTACGTTCGCCTCTTACGAACTGGCTGGCAGAACGGCAGATGGTCTATTCTTCAAAGTGAGTTCAAACCAACACCCAAAGAATTCTTTTAGTCCCCTTTATTACAAGAAACAAGTTATAATCGTAAAAAAGCCGGTGAAATTTGTCATTGAGAATCACCAACTATTTTACTAACAGACTAAAAGTAAATCTTGATAAAATGGCCCGTTTATTGACATTCGGTTAGCTTTGCCTTCTTCGCTATTGATTTTGTATTAAAAAAATATCATCACGTTTAGTTCCCTTGTGTGTTAGGCGGAGTAAACCGAACGTCTATAAACTTTCCAGTTTACCGCAGTTTACCGGTTTGTTAGTTGGTGAGGCAAGATGAGTTGGTGATCCCATCACCGCATTTTACCGACTTTATAACGATTATTGACTATTTCTAGCGATAATCGAGACCTTTGGCTTTACGTACTCGTTTGATGCACGTGAGTGGTAATACACCACCACACACACACAATTGAGATTTTAGGTTTTCGAGACAAACCCCAAAAAAAATGAATAATACTTTTGCCCGACCCAGGGATCGAACACGGGACTGATGATCTGAACCGAATAGATTATCTCCTAGACAACGAGCCAGTTTGGAGGTTTGGTGATACTTTTAGTAAAATTATTTTAATATCGCTAGCTTTCCTTACAATACGATAGCAACCCTATATTTATTAGAGAGTAGACAGAATAGTTTTTATAGCAAACAATATGCATCGTACAGCGTTGTATATGTTACGTAAATAAAATGTAAATTCATCGTAACAAAACTTTTTACACACTTTTATGTGGGAAAACAAGAGAATTAATTCAAGTTCTAGTTTAGTCTGATATTTGTATGTGTGAGTTAGGTACATTTGTATTTATATTTTATATGCTACATTATAAAAACATGAAAGAGTGCAGCTCTCGGCACTTTATCCATATCAGCTATAGTGCCTTAAATTGCGTCATCCATACTAGTCTATACAAATATTATAGCAGCAGTTAATCGCGACCGGGTACCCAAAAATCATCAAAAGTTAAATTGTGAAAATAAATAATCAAAAAATCTAACATTTCCTCTGGATGTTTGAAAATAAAACCGGTCGAGTGATATACAAAAAGAAGACCGGTCGAGTGTTCGATCGGTCGAGAGTCGAACCGAGTTGACAAACATCCAAGATGCTTAAAAAGTGAAACCGGTCGAGTGACATACAAAAATAAAAGTTTTAATGTGAAATTAAAGTACAAGTGTTATATATAAATTAAAGTACAAGTGTCCCCTCTTGGGCTCCCCTACTGGGAGCCCAAGAGGATTTTGGTATTTACTCGAGCGCGTCAAATTAACATAGGAGGGGGTACCTCGCATACTGTTAAGGCTTTCCACCAAATATAAGCCCTTTCCATAGAGGGGGATAACTATGACAGAAAAAACACAAAATTAAGATAACTTGGCGTGTCGAAATTGTCAGATTATACTTTTTTCGTAATTCTTACATAATTTCCTCCATAATAAAAGAAAATTCAGACGCGCTCGAGAACGTCTAGACGTAGTTTTCTTTGCGAATTTGTGACCCTCTCACTCCCTTACGCTACACTTGAATCGTCAGATTTTCTATATTTTAGCTGGCAAT
This sequence comes from Apodemia mormo, assembly GCA_036924255.1. NCBI lineage: Eukaryota > Metazoa > Arthropoda > Insecta > Lepidoptera > Riodinidae > Apodemia > Apodemia mormo. Next base: position 17,197,678 of record JAUPFN010000011.1, on the reverse strand, counting down.
TAACCCACCATACTCTAATTTCACGCGCTTCAGTGTTGTCATGTCACTGATTTTTTAAAACATTTTTTTTATCTGTAGATTTTCCCCCCACCATTGAAATAAAAAACAATGTATAACCTTTTATTTTTCCTATAATTTATCAAGTTTGATTATTTTATCATTATATCATTAGTATTACTAATGATATAATGATAAAATAATAAATACTAATGATATGTATACATATACATCCTGAAGATGCTTAAAAAGTGAAACCGGTCGAGTGATATACAAAAATAAAAGTTTTAATGTGAAATAAAGTACAAGTGTTACAATAATTGTGTTACAAAGGTTTTATTGGTTGTTTTTATGATTATGACAGAGGATATTGATAAAAAGAAAACTGCAAGTTTAGTTTGTTAAACTTATTTTCTTAGTTTCACTTATGTAATCAAATTTATACTACTTACTTTATTTTAATTTTCTTGTAGATATTGATGTAAGTCAGTACTTGGCTACTTGCCGGTCTCTTACTCGTAGAATCAGCTTTCAAAATATTTAAACTTCATTATTTCAACAGTTTACATGTTTCCGATACCAACATAAGCGACTAAAAAGTGACTGAATATTTTGAACATGCTGTCAGCATACCAACCATGATTATTCTTAGATACCTGTAATCATGGTTTCCTGAGTTACTGAGATTTTTCTCCATATTTTTATATTATAAGATAGTAAACTATTAGATGGCTCTTTTTCTGGAAGGAGGCAACCACCGTCTATAGACACCAAAGGCGTTGATAGAGTGTTGTTATTCATTTGGCGGGATGGTAATGTCAGTTGCATAAGTTTATCGACTACCTTACACTTCAAACCGAAACACAACAGTGAAAAGCATTGACGCTATTGCGGCAGGAATAGGTAAGGTGGTGGTACCAAAAAATCACGGGCAAGAAGTTATTCAATTCTATCAATAAGTATTCACGAAGATAGTGAGTGACACGTATTGCAAATCTTTCGGCTTTTATGAACTGCCTGGCAAAATGGCAGATGTTCTATTCTTAAAAGGGATTTTGTATTATTTGCAGATCGATTCTAAGACTTCACGATCTGAGCTAAACAGACTACCCACTAGATTACAAGGCGCTTGCTTATAATTAAAAAAATATTGTAACAATTTATTTTATGAGTACGGCAAAGTAATCAAGCCTTAAAGTAAAATATGCCAATATTCGTAAATAACGCCTCGTTACATCATTCCGCTGTGCACTTCGGAAATTTACTGCAAGGACTGTAAACTCATTATACATATTATTCCCAGCCTGTTCGCATTTTATTGCTCTTGCTTTTGTAAAAAATACCATATCTGCCTTAGTTAACATCTCATTACTTATATGAAACAAAATTCGATATAAAAAGAGTAATTTTTATCCTCAGTGTAATTTTGAAACTATCACGCCTTTATCCTCGAAGAACTCTAAGTTACAGTCACGGTTAGCTAATGATGTTAAAATAAATAAAGAACGTTATGGTTAATGTAATATATATTGTCTAAGCCGATTTTGGGTACAGAAACTACTGGCAGGCTCAGCAGCTGGTGTCTCACTTGTCCCCGCGGTCGTGTGCTTGTATGTGGCTGCTGTAGGCGTAGTTAATTTTGGTCTGAAAGGTTCCTGAGCACTTCGGACATGTAAGTGCGCCGCCACTATAATGTTATATTAGAGCCATTGGTGGCCTGGCCCTTAGCTCGTGTCTTTTAGCGTCGAGTTCGTCTTTCCATAAATCTTCTAAGGCGTTGATGTTCTGCCTTACAAAATGTCTCCGTACCGGATGTTTTGTAGCTATTTCTTCCCACGTTAAGGGCTTCATACTGCATTTTTTCTATTATGCCCTTTAAGTACATCCTTGTATCGTAAGAGTTGTCTGGCGTGCTTGCGCTTGCTTTCTTGAAGCTTTCAGTAAAAAAATGCACATGACTAAGCGTTCATCCAGCATGGGATAGTGATCACAGTTGACGCCTCATTAGATATACTTCAACACTACAGGTCTTAGCGTATAGAAGGACTACAGTGCTTTTGATGCAGTCTGTCCAGTGGATATCCATGATATCTCATAGACATCAGAGCAGGTGGTGGTCTAATGTCTTTATGTGTTAACTGTAGACGCAACAAATTTCTGAGCCGTATAGCAAACTTGGTAAGACAATGGATTTCTGAACTGTGATTTTTGTTGTTGTTTGAGGGAGTGAAAAAAAAACCTTGGAAGCTTGCCGAAAGAGACTGAAGCAGCACCAATCCTGCTGTTTATTTTGACGTCAAGATCACATTGCGACGTTATTGTGCTTTCCAGGTACCTGAACCTCTCTACACGCTTTAAGACATCTTGACCGAGACAGAATTTCAAAGGCTCGTCTGTTGAAATGCCTGTGGTCATGACGTCTGTCTCACTGACATCTAAAGACCGAACTTGATGCACGCCTCGTCAAGGCCAGTTGTCAGCTGTTGTAGAGAAGTTGGGGAATCAGCTAAAGACATGAATCATCCGGGTATATAATCTCTATAAGATATACTTATAAAAAACCTAGGCGCGAGCCTTCAGTCTACCTAGTGGATACTTTTTGTAAAGTTTTGGTGATATATATGATATGGTGATATATATGATATATGACAAAATAGACGGCAAACAGTGTAGAAGCAAGAAAAAGAGCAGGAAAACAGCTTAAAAGCCTTGCTTAACCTGACAACTGACGGGAAAGAAATATGATTATTCCCCATTTTCAGATACACAACAAATCATTCCGTCGTGTAGAAGTCGAATTAATTTTGCCAGGTGACTCTTCTTCTCCAGAACAGTCAATAGGGATCCACGACGGATACGCTCAAAACCCTTTTAAGAGAAAATAAAGAAAAAATAGTCGATCTTGTTTACGGCTCTTCTCTTGTATGCAGAAGATAGCCAGTTTATCAACCCACTCGATATACGAATATTAGCGCGGCGGACTCTAAGCCGGTTCGGACGCTTTTATAAGGCTAAATATACACTAAATCGAAGTTTATTCTTACAAGAGACAGACCAAATACAGTAGGATTACTAACCATATATTTAAAAAAGGCTGGCTAAGTTGCCGAGTCTGGTTACATATAATATGTCAAAGCTTGATGTATATATAGTGGTCATGTTGGCTATTAATTAATGTTAAATATTAAAAAACTGGCCTACACCATTGAGCAAATCAATATACCTAGATTACTTTCATAATGTTGTCTTCAGTTTAAAAAATCGAGTAAAATAAAGCACTTGGACAACAGCATGTCCATCTGCGTCAGCAACAACCCGGTTAGACAGATATATCGAACAAATGCAGACAAAGTAGCATTGACCTGAGAAAATTTTTTAATCTCCCTGTCATCTGAATAGGGAGATTAAAAAAAATTGTGCCTACAATAAACAGAGTATCTGCAACACCGCGTCTTGGTTCTGGATTCGAGGTTCCCTTCCAGAAGAACTTAAAATCACCGCCATGTGCCATGAGATCTCTTTTATCTGACAAGTGGGTTTCGTTAATAATAATAGTCAATTTATTTCAGATTATTATATATCCATATTGTGTTCATGATAACTTATATTAATAAATTTTTGTCAATTACATTAAAAAGAAAAGAAAAGAAAAAAAAAATTAAAAAATATTACAAAAATTAACAAATATTATTATATAAAATTCAATTTAAAATTCGTGAAGACAAGAAAAAAACCAAGAAGTATGAATAAATAAAATAATGTCAGATTAAAATAAAAAATTGAGATTAATTGTGTTGTAAAAAAAGTGGCTACGTTTACATTGTAACGTGAAAGTTCTGTAGCCATGACAACAGTTTTCCGTCTGCTTTGAGTAACGTAAGAATTGTAACCCAAAACCTTTTGCGTCTATACCGAGATTACTTAGACGACAATTATTATTTGATGTAAAAATGTGTGAATTTACAATAAACGAATATTACATAAAAAATCCCTTTTGATATTTGCAAGTAAATCCGGTATATATAGAAATTAACTTAGTGATGAAAAAGGATAAGGCTGAAATTCAAAATATTGGTACATCGTTTCATCAGTGGCAAGAATTAATTAAATCTTAAACAATACTTCTTGATACATTTTCTCGGAATATTCCCATGATAGATGCGATAAACACATCTCTAGAAACGCTGAAGTAATGAAGCCAATTAGGTATAGCTTTGAAAATCAAGTGTATAGTTTCTTGTTATTAACACCGTTCAATGATGAAAACTTTTACATTACTATATAATAATGACTACAAATATAAATAGTAATTAAAAAATTAAGAATTATGATCCGTAAATAAGATTAGAATGTATTGTACCCAATAAATGACTACAAATTTAGTTTATACCAAAATCACTCTTTTTTACTACGAGTTTAGATAATGTATACTAATATTATAAAGCTGAACCATAATTACGATTACTATCGCTACTATTATACCTATTATAATCTTTGGCTGAACTGGTTAGCCCACCAGTCGGATTTGAAAACATATTTTTCTGTATAATAACCACATTCACAAGAAAGGTTAGGAGAAATATAATTACCTCTTTATCCGACTAAGCAAAAAAAAAATAATATTTTGGGTCATGCGAATGAAGTCGCATAAAGTCGAAGTAAAATTATGATAAACTAGCTGATTCGTTAGTTAATGGTAATTTTACTAATGTATTAAGTTATCGCTTTTAATACGGTCTGTACTTTGTCGTGTTTGTTATTCGTTAGAAGTTTATTGTATAATAATAATATTATAACAATATATTTTATTCATTAACCTTATTCACATATTACTTCAATAAAAAAAAATTATTAAAAATGTCTTTTTAAAACCCAATAACTTTCTGATTAAAGAAAATTTACATTTTATTTATTTATTGTTAGATACTTCTACAGACTACATAATACTCCGTGGGCTACTTCAAACAGAGTAAACATTTAGGTAACATCTGTGTTGTGTTAAATAGAAGCAATAATAACCCTCCTAATATCGCCGTGTTGCTCTGTGCTCTTTTTGCAGACTAGACGATCTGCTATTCTGCTAGGTAGTTAGTAAAAGGTAATCGATTGCTATACGTGTCACTACCATCATGAAGAGTTCCGCAAAGTCTCACCCAAGTTCGGTACCACCGCTTTACCTATTCCTGACGATATAGCGTCAAAGCTTTTCACTGACGTGTCGTCGTGTCGCTTTATAAGGTAGACGATACACATGAGGCATTAACATCCCGTCACTTTGATAGCAACGCGCCATTGTAACATCTTTGGTGTCTATAGGCAACAGTTGTCTCTTTCTATTAGGCGAGACATCTCCTCATTTGCTATCTTATGATAAATGAAAAAAATCTTAATGGCAACTAAGTGCATTACATACATTCCGAAATATTTTTTTATTATTTAAATTAAATAACTATTTATTGAAAAAGATTATTTTATACTATTTATATAATAAAGTCCAAAAACTAATGAGTAATCTATATACTAAAATGTGAAGCGAAAACTTTGGATCCCTTTTTAAGAAAATTGCGGGCACGGATTTTTACGGGAAGAATCTATGATTTGGCATATTTATTAACTTTTATGCGGAGAAGTAATTTCCTTTAATTTATAGATAACTTAAGGAAAATTTATTTCAAGTTATCATAATTAATTATAAGTATTATTTAAGAACACTATTTCAAATCTAAATATATGTATTTATTTATTATAGATATGTTACGTTATGTTATATTACGTTATCTATATAATACACGATATTTTTCCCCGGTATCTATGTCTTTTAGACATTTATATTGTATTAGTTGATTTTTTAACATCATAAGAAAGCAAACTAACTTATGATTCTCCTAATGGAACGAGGCAAACTATAGACACCAGATATGTTAATGTTGCGCTACTCTCCACGTAGCAGAGATGAAATGCATAAGTTTACCGAAAATTTCTTTAAACCGGATGATGACAGAGACAAGCAACAACGCTATTGCGGTAGGAACAGGCAAGGCTGTGGTACCAAAGCTCGGACGAGACGTTGCATAACTACCATCTTGACAAAAGTTTTTTTATTGCATATAAAAGGCAAACTTTAATAACCATACAGAATTTTTTGCCACTTAAAAGAAAGTTACGTAGGTGGCGCAACACTAATCATATCTAATTGAAATAATTCACAAGTAGAGCTATACTTATGATAAGATATAAACTTATGGCTTGAGATCGTAATCGATATTTCATTAGTTGAACTATTAAATAAAAAGAAATATTAAAACGAGAACAACAAGAGTAGTAAGTAAATAAGCTTGCACTTCTCGACACAGCTCAGTATCTTGTGGATATCCGTAGCGCTAACGTAGATGTCAAAGTAATTACGAATTCGCGTCGTTACAAAATGGAGCCAAATTAGTGCAGTATAAAACTTTTATGAAGTTACATGATTTCAATTTAGAGCAATTACTACTGGAACTGTATTTTATTTGGGCTCAAAATGATTGTGACATTATGATTAGAAACCACAATCAAAGATATTTGTTTTAAATCTAAATATCGTCATTTTTGCACCGTTAAGATGTAAGTCATGTCACCACCGTTAATTCAAATTTCCTAGTTCGTATTACCCTCAAATCTCCATTTTGTTAGTTGTCAAGATAATAGATGATTCTTAATATTTGTGTATCATAATGTTCTATTTTTGTTGTCTTACGATGTTTTGGACAAACAGCCTTTCTTGCTCTTTGAAGCATACAAGTGTTGATATCTCTCCAAAAGATTCCAGGATGCTACTGCTGTCTGTTGAGATTTCTCTAGATAAAAAAACTCTTATTGCGTTTTCGTCTCACTTAAATTTTAATCCCGGACATCAAGATCAGGCGAACGTTTTTCTTACTAGACCCATTTAGAGTCTACAAAGATTCAAACGGTAGTGTTTGAGCTAGTGATATTAACTTATTTTGAAATTAATGGACATTCTTCAATCCCCATTTAAACGCATCACTTATTTATTAAAAGGCGTGAAAGAATGCTTTGCAATTATAATTATAGGACGAAATGATGAAGATTAAACGAAATGTGATTGTATTAACTAGAATATGTATGTTAGAACAGGATTTGGAACATTTGGAAAAGATTCTGTACATCATGTGAAGTTCATAGTACATCCCAACATCAAGCATAAAAATCATAACGCTAGATCCCCAAATATTTGTTTCGCAGGAATGAGATACCTTTGGTATAATATGATTAAGTCTTTACGTATGAAATTGGGGTTTTGGCAAACTGGCCACTGGCAACAGCTCTAATATTTGGCGTTTAGATACAAATTACAAATTTAAATTAATATCATGTTTAGGCTTGTCTTACATATGTGTTGTGAATAATACATCTTTTGTTTTTTTTTGATGATGAGGGGATTTAAAACATATTGTCTTCGTGATAGAAATATAAAGGCGACGCTTATAGATGCCAAAGATGTTAATGTTGCGTGGCTATCCATGTGGCGAGATAACAATGCTACATACATTAGTTTACCGGATACCTTTCCCGCCAAAATTAAAAAGTGACAATGATATACATTGACACCATTGCGGCAGGAATAGGTAAAGCGTTGATGTCACGATGGCAGTGATATATTACATGATTTTTTAAATATAGACCTTTTGGAAAATATAAATATTTAAGTAAAAATATTTTTTTGTTGTTATCACCCTGGGTTATTGCCCCGTGCTTGCCTGACGTTGAGTTTCGGGACATTTGGTATTCGCTGGGTGCGTGACCCCAGCGCCATCTAACGATACAACTTACGGTGGCAATTTTGAGAAAATAAACATGTATTAGATGTCAAATAGCTATTGAAAAAATAAAATAAACTTGAAAAAAATTTTTTTTTCAATGTAAAATGTGATATATTACACATAGTGAATATTAAATTAAAAAATTTTCCGTGGGCCAGCTAAAAACAGTAAGTTAAATAATTATTACAACTAAAACAAGTCTCAATAAGTGAATTAGATTAAGCAGTTTTAAATCTGTCAAAATGTTTATTGTAAAATTAATAATGAATAAAACCTCTAAAACTAAATTTTATTACGTACCTACTCAAAACTGCGGATTCGTTGACTTTACGTCTTCTATAAACTGATGGAAAAATAGTTGGAGCGTAATTAGGACTTGATCATCATCTGATTTTTCACCGCCAATGAAGTGTTCACTGCATATAACATCCATAGGTTTTGGAGACCATAACGATCCATCAATATTTTACAAAAAAAATTAATTTAATTATTACTCCATTTTCTTACACGATATACACATGTATATGACATTATTCTATAGAATAAGGTTGTAGGTTATAGTAATACTTACTTTTGCCTTTTAACAGCAGTTATCCAATTTTTTCGCTGATTTAATTTCCACTTGGCAACCGGAAACTTATAAAATTTACAATTACTATTTCTACTAGTATTTTTGCAATCGACTACACAACAACTTTGATGACCCATTTTATTTTATTTATTTCCTAAATTGACACACGTGTTATTTTTATGGTTATACATATTAAAGAGCACCCGTATCGACTTTCCGTAGCGGTCGTAGCAACTCTACGATGCGAACATATTTTCCTTCTTTTTACCATGTGAAGTAAATAAATTTTTGAAATAATGCTAACTCGTTTTATTAATTCTGTGTATATATATTTGAAAAAACTGTGTATATATATTTATATATTTGAAAAAACCGTGTTGATCAACACGTTTTAAACATAAACATTGTTACAAATGTTACATAGCAAAAATTGAGATTTACGAAAAAAAATGAGAAAGCTCGTCGGCCCCAAATTTATATATATATATATATATATATATATATATATATATATATATATATATATATATATATATATATATATATATATATATACTTTATACTTATAATATAATATATATACTTTAAAAAAATCAACAGCGCTTAATAACAAAAAACCTACATACAAAGCGCATATGCAGGACTTATGCAACACAACAGACAACACAATAAATATTGAATAACTTTTCAAAATAATGTAACTTTTACAAAAAAAGCCTAATAGTAAATATAAAGGTTATTTATCTGTCTGTCTGTCATTTCCAGCTAATGTCCGAAAACAGGTTAGACCAATAATTCAGATTACCGCTGTTACACTAATTTATTTAGTTGATTTTATGGGAAGTATTTTTGGCTAACTCAATTATTTATTTATTAGTAATTACAGCAGTATAGTAGTCAGAACTTCAAGGATCGTGACATATGGTAACGGTACTTGGTTCACTCCGCCTACCCCGTGAGGGATTTGGTATGAAAATATGTAAACAAATGAAAAATAATAAAAAATAATAATAACTAAACCTGTCACACAAAAAATACAAGTAATAAAAGTGAAAACGATAATTTAAAATTTAACAACAAAACACAAATAATAAATATGTAGTAACTTCAAATTGAGAATATAAAATGAAATTAACAAGATTAAAAATAATAAAAAATTAAAAATAAAGATTAAAATTACATTACGGAGATACGGTACGGTCTACGGTATACATACATACATATATATATATATATATATATATATATATATATATATATATATATATATGTATATATATATATATATATATATATATATATATATATATATATATATATATATATATATATATATATATATATATATATATATATATATATATATATATATATGTCGCAGTGAAATTGTCAATAGCCGTTAGCCATTAGATTATAATCTACCTAGGGATTTTATAATTTGGTTAGGTTAGGTTAGCAGTTAAATTATAATATCACTTAGGTAAATTATAATCTAACGGTACTGACAATTTCACTGCGACATCTATATGGATGTAATGAATGAAAAATGGATATTCCCCCGAGTTGGTCCGGGCCCCTTTGAAGAATAGACTAACTACCGTTCTGTTAAGATCGTAAAAGGCGATGGATTTGTTATACCTGTCACAACTCTCTTAGGTGGTAGAGTTCCGCAACGTATCGCCTGCGTATTTGGTACCACTGCCTTACTTATTCCTGTCGCAATTGCATCAATGCTTGTCTTTGTCATGTTCTGGCTTGGAGGGTAAAGCCGGTAGACTTATGCATGCGGCATTGCCATCCCATAATCCCATCCATCCCATAATAAAAATATATATATTTTATAACCGCGCGTGCTTACCACTTACACAAGAGGCTACTGATTAACCGCATTTAACAATTACAAATATAACCACGAGCAAAGGTCTCATTATGTCAATTGATAAAAATTATAAATGATACTCAAAACACACATCCATAAAATTATACGATCATATCTCACAATATCAGGAAAATATCAATACAAACCCAAGTGGCTCGTGTAACAGTTCACGGCCATTTGAAGAGACTTGATTGCTGTCGTTCACTTACATGCACGCACACAGCCGTATCGCTTAAATACTGAAATATAAAACTACCATATCTGTGATGTGAAATGTGGAGCGTGATATTGAAAACGGCGTGAAAGTTGAAATAGCTACGTATAGGATAGGCCGAGCATTACGTAACACCGTTTCCAGACTGCATAGTTACACATTTACATATATAGCGTCGTTGTTAAAATTCATTACATAACCTTATTGCAGATAACCACTGGGCTTTATATGAACTTTATTGGCTTCCTATGAAATTGTTATATAAACAAACTTTAAAAGGTGATTAATGTTGATGTTTTTGTAAAAAGCTGAATACTGTTAATCTTTTATATTGATATTCTTTGCCAGAATGTCTTTATGATAGATCAGATCACATCATTAAATGTGAGTAAATGGTAAATGTATTTTTTCATGATTGTTACATGCGAGAGTTCTTCAACGAAACTCTTGGGTTGGTGCCATCGTACCTTACTTTTGACTTTCGCAAGTCGGCACTTGTAACTGTCGTGTTTTGGTTGTGACTGTTAGCTGCGGTATAAGCTTACGCAAGTGGGAGGTAATTAAATCCCTGAAGGAAACAGATATCTATATTATAGACATCATCTCTATTCATCATAATAACTATCTGCTAGCTATTGCTGTGTGAAAGACATCCGGATCTACCTTAGATTAAGGAAACCACTAGATATGGAATAACTAAGGAAAAAACGTTAAAGCTATTTTTATAATATATTCAGCGTTGAAATGCATGCTATTTTATTTTTATTGATTGCTTATCGAAATTAATGCCAAGTCCTTCCCTTGTCAAAGGGATCTACAGTGTTATTTATTATTTATCAAATTATAGCAAACAAGCAGATAAAATAAATAAATATTCACGGGACAAATTACACTTATTGATCTAACCCCAAAGTAAGCAAATTATTTGCTTGTGTTATGGGTGTTAGTCAACGATACTAATACATAGAAACACATATATAAATATTTTTACATACATAATAAACACCCAAACCCGGAAATACAAACATTTATGCTCATCACACAAATGATTGTCCCCGTTGGGGATCGAACCCGAGCCCTGTTGATTGCATAGTCAGGGTCGCTAACCATTCGACCACCGGGGAGGGGGGGGTCAGATGACTCTGCCGATAGAAAGAGACGACTATGGCCTATAGACACCAAAAAAGTTAATAGTGCGTCGATATACGTATGGCAAGATGGTAAAGCCAAATTAATATCGTAATGACAAATGCAAATGTTTACCGGCTAACTTATCCTCCAAATAGTAATACGAAAATGACAATGACCGACGCCATTAAGGCAGGAAAAGATAAGGCGGTGGTACCAAAAAACTTGGGCTAGATAATGCATAATCCTACCAAGTAGTAGTCATGATGGTAGTAACACGCAAAGCCAATAGTTTGCCTTTTACAAACTGCCTGGAATGATTACACATGGTCTATTCTTTAAAGGGAGCCTGGCCCAACACGAGACTAGCACATTTTATTTGTCCATATTGGTTTATTATAACGTGTACTTAATTGGAATTCTGTTATCGGTGTAGATAAGAACAAGAGTGCATGTGACACACACAGTAGTACTTCGTTATTACGGAAATATATTAGTGCCCTCATATCATAATGGCGAAAGTTTATATTTTCGGGTACTTATTCATTAATTAATTATTTCGCAGAAACGGTTTAACGAAATAAAGTGAAATTTGGTACACAAGTAATCTATGTTCAGATTTTTCTTATACTGAACGAGACTACTAATATATATTTTTATCCCAGAAAATATAATTTGTGCTCTTACGATTGAGAAAAATCTTTGACTGCACAGTGAGCTGGGATACGCATCTGTTAAACTGTTAAGTAACTCATCATCAAGATTTAACCCTACCCTAAACAGAGATTTCGTCTTGCAGTAGAAACTCTTAGGGCGGGCGCTACGCTGCTCGCTAAAAAGTCCCGGTTTCGCAGTAACTGTCATACAGTGTCTTAAATTCGTTTTAAAAAACAAAAGGTTAAGTTATTTATACTCGAATTACTGATGCATACAAATTCATTATCATTATTATTTTATATATATTAATATGCTAAGGTTAAGATGTTTACCTCCCTTTTTAGAGAAAACCTCACAATTACTCAAGATAAATTCTATATCATTATATAGATAATTGCTTGCTCTATCGGCATCAACAACTAAAAAAGTTATTACTGCTTTTGTTTTTATAAATTAATAAAATTATATGCATATATATTATGATATAATACAGCAATGCTGCCATCTGACAGCTTTAATTTTGTAATTAGTAGGAATTATTTGCACGGGTATTGCTAGTTATAATAAATAGCCTTATTTCATATTTTTCAAAGAATATTTATAGCATAGAGCAGGATACAAACAGACAACTCTTTTGATGGTAAAAAATAAACGTTATCCGTAGATACCATGCTAATTAAGCACTTCTAATCGTAAACAAATACTTAAAGAAACAACTTCTCGCTAATATTTTCAAAGATATCAGAAATCTTCTATATATTAATATGTAAAGGAAAAACTTTCGATCCCTTTTTAAGACATTTGTGTGAACGGTGGAGTATGAAATTTGGCACAGTGAAAGTTTACATTGCAGAGGAAGGCAGAAATTTAATATTTTTAAATAAAATGCATTAGAAATACAATAAATTAATAAAAATAAATGTTACACGCACTATGGTCATGTGACATATATAATAATATAAACACATGTATACCTATTGTTTTCTTTACGGCTCAAGTCCGTTGTCAAAATTAATAAAGACTATTATTTAGTTCGTGGTTGAATTACTGCCACAGGCGATCGCCAGTATTAATAGATATAACGCAACCACGGTAATTCAACGGCATAGTCTTATGTTGTGACAGGGACAAATTTAGGATTTGTCCAGTCTCAGGCTAGTTATGTCTTAACCAAACCCAGAAATAGAAACAATTGTGCTCATTACACAAATACTAGTCTCTGTCGGGAATCATACCCGAGCCTCATCGATTGTATAGTCAGGGTCACATATCACTTGACCAAGGGGATGATCAAATATATATGAGTAAATATTATCACGAGGGAGCCGCCCTCGCGAGGTACGCAGCTTGACCTGAATGTCAATAGACGCTCCGTATCATCACATTAAACAGTGCGTCAGTTAGCGAAAGGAATAGTGAATCTTATCGCCATATTTTACCAATCAATTTTACTTATTTTTTTACATAACCGGGTGTGACTCGAAAAAATCCTCTATAATATTTTTGCCTGATCCGGAGATCAAGTCATGATCTGAGTCAAATAGGCTAAATAATCAACCACGAGACTGTATATTGTTCAGTACCACTAACGATAATGGTTGACACTATACAAAAAGTAAGTATATAAATATACTGGGATGCTGGATATAGGTTAGTATAACACCTAAATACGTTACATACTCTTTGATAACACCCGGACGCAGTTCGGCTGATATGTTCTATCAAGTGTATCTATAACAAAGGGCAAAACAAGCGTTGATGACGAATGCATATTATTTTGTCCTTGTCGAAAGTCGAACACATAAATTATGTAATCGTTAGCCACTCGATAATAACAATAAGTTTGTAGTAATATTAGAACTCAAAATCTCAAAATATATATTTTCATATTAAAAGTAATGTTATTCCTAGTAAACTCAATAGGAAATCAAAATACTTCCACGTGTACTTTGCATGCACCTCAGTAACTACTACTGTGAGACGCGAATTATTCGCTTCAAAGCTCTCGCAAACAAGATCGTTTACAGCGCTGAGAGAGGTGTACTAGGAGAGCAGTAGTTAAAAGTGACGTCTGGGCCAGCTTACACGTGGCGCACCCACACAGTCACATCTTCGCTGCGTAGGCGTTAGTGCATATGCTGTACAATTACAAGCGTGGTAGACTGGAAAACGCATTTAGCCGGAAAAGATGAAATCAATCAATACATTGTGTATATATAACTAGAAATTTTGTAGTTGATTTTTACAAAAATCCCTTAATTTACAAAGTAAGTGCAAAGGCAAAATATAATTGGGTCACAAATTAAGTTTTTTTTTCTTCAAGCATTTTACAAACGGTAAAGTAAGCCTCCCCAACTCTAAATGAAATAAAAACCCCTTAGTAAAGGCCTCGACTTTCTTTCTAAAGCAAAAGCGCAGTTAACGACTTTTAACTTGCATTTCCGGTTTTATAAAGCAATGTAAGCTGACGGAATGAACGTAAGCTTAATTAGTAATTCGATTTGAAAATTTCTGCGCTTGATTTATTTTTTCCATTTCAGACCAAAATTAGAAACGTTCAAAACCTTTTGAAATGACATTATAATGTTTTCATTTATTTTCGATGTTATGAATAGGCACTCAGTTGAATATCTCTTACTACGAGTATTTAGGTACTACTTTTTGGAACACAATTTTTTCCGTGAAAAATATAAGAGCCAGCTAATTAGTAGTTACAAAAGTAATTTTACAGTGAATATTATTTATATTTTATTCGCATGCAAAGGAAAGAATATAAAAAAGGTATATAGTAGTCATGCCTCACACAACGTAAGTTTTTGGTTGTCACTATTACAATTTATTCTTCACTTTCTAATAACGTGTATGTGTCTACGATAATAATCTTCTCCACGGAGAACTTGAACATTTTAATAAAACAATGCAAGTTATTATAAGGTCTATTTTTAATAGAATATATTTTTACAGATATTTTATAATATGAATTAAAAATAATTTAAAAATATATATTCCAAATTAATTGGATTTCCTTAAAGTAGTCTCATCATCATCACACTCCGATCAAGTATATACGAGTATATATTCATATTACAAATGCTTAAATATAATATTTTTCCCTGTGTTGGTCCCGGGCTCCTTTGAAGAATAGGCCAACTGATTCTTACCGATCCCGATGACCCGATAACTCTGGCTAACGGTTTACAAGATAACATTACACACCTACATTCGCGATACCGTCGCCACCGGTATTATATACTATGTAAATACGAAAGCCAGTCTGTCTGTATGTTACGCTTTCATAGCTGAACCGCTGACCCGATTGTGATGAAATCTGGCATGGAGATAGTTGAATATCCCAGGTCAAATAGGCTAATTTTTTACAACCTCTGGAGCTGAAATAGGACATGAAAGTTCAGGTCAAACAAACTGTTATATACGCGGGATCTGCTGTTTCACAATCGGTTAGCTATTTCCTATTACATAATTGCCAACGCCTAGTAATATTCGAAGCGCAAAGCGTTTGAGAGCCAATGCAGTTTAAATATAGGAGAATTCGGAATACGAGTATAAAATATTTTTCCGTTACTTTTTTATATCTGAATCTCAGAAACGAAACCATTTTAAACAACATATTTAAGTAGTTAGCTAAACAATACTGAATTTATTGTTTTATTTATGATTTATTAAACTTAATAATGATATCATAAAATAGATTTTTTATATCGTTGGATAGCAAACAAGCAGATGGCTCTCCTAATGGAAACAGATTGTCGTCGCCTATAGACACTAAAGATATTGGTGGTCTGGTTGGTCACTTTCCGAGTAGCAAGCTGATAATGCCACATGTATAAGTTTATTGGTTACCTTATCCTCTGTTTATTATTATTTAGATACGTAAATAATCAAAGGTATAATAGATTGAAAATACAGAAAATGACAACATTAAATATGTTTGTAATGCGCACACCGAATTTTAAGTCACTTAAAGAAGTCTCTAAACTGTTATATGCTTTTAATAAATAATTTAGTTACCTTGCAAACTTTTATTGTCGACTTCAAAATCTTTTTTTTTGTCATTTAAATTATCTTTCACGGGCACCTTTGAGGCTAACAACTTTTACAGCTATTACCGGATCAGAAAAGCGGCTAAGTACAAACTTAGTAATACTCTATTTGTTAGTGGCATAAAAACACTATTGTACTAATATAAATTTACAAACATAAATTAATGTAACAATATAAATTTGTGAATTTATAATTTACTAGCCGTTTACCTCCCTCTCTATACTCCGTTAGCGTGATCTAAAATCATTACTTCCTTGCACTCACGGCAAAACGTAAATTAATTTTAACAAGCAATTAATCTGTGTTTGACTTTGTTTTTATAAGGAAATGATCTGTTAAACACAGATTAATTGCTTGTTAAAATTAAGTTGCGTTTCAGAAACCGGCGGTCAGTCGAGTAATCTATGTCTATGTAAGTAGTCTATGTCACTGACGAATAGTGTAGCACTTTAATAATAAAATATTTTTAAGATCGATCCAGTAGATTTTAAGTTTTTCGTGACGAATATATAAAAATACTAAAATATTTTATCCATTATCAAAATAAAAATATCAGAAAATATTCTAAATAGCGAAACTGGTTAGTTTATATGGCTTAGACTTAATATTGACAGAGAGACTAATATTGACAGAGGTTAGTTTAGATTATTAATATTATAAATGCGAATGTTTAGTAGTTTTTGAGTGATTGAGTAACAAACATCCATCCATCCATCCATCCAAACATCCAAACTTTCGCATTTATAATATTATAATATATATAATATAGATTCAGGATCATTGGAATGATGCAAATAAAATAGAAAAATTTAGTTAAAACTAAGAATTACAATATAAATTTGACAAATTATAATTGTAATTAAATATGAAGAGAGAGAGGCTTGAAAGAAAGTATGCAGACGTAGAAAGAATGGTAGATGAAAGGATAACAAAACAGATGTACAATGTGAATATGGAAGGATGTAGGTACCGGGAAAACCAAGACTGACGTATCGTGATTAGATTGATTGAGTACTGTAGTACGAAGGTAGTGTCGCAATGGGCGTATTTGTATGAAGAGAGTAAGGAAAATTTTGTTATGATCAAATCTGGTTTTTTTTTATATTATACTAATTAAATATAAATGTACATTACAAGATAACTCATAAAATGTACTTAGCCCCAAAAAAGTTGTATAAAGCGAAATTGGTTAGTTAACACGAGTATATAAGTTGAAGTTATGCAAAAACATTTTAAAATTTTTTTTAATAACCATAGAATCAGTAATCTTTTTTAATTTTGTAAAAATTAGAAATATTTCCTACACAATAAATAAAACGTAGCGCAATATTTACCAATTTTTGGTGATGACGGACCGTCGGTCGTCTATGTGATTTGTGGTACATTAAATTATAAAAGGCAGCAATCGTTTAAATGGGCTTATCCTGGAATGGTGTGAGAATGTACACATGTCTTAGTACAAGTAAACCGTCGTACGGTTATTGCACACGTCATGTAAAAAACCGGCGTATTATCAAATTATCGTAATCATAGCATAGGACAAGTTCACAGTGTTTTAAATAATGTAAAGTTAATTCATACAGCCAAATTTTCTATAGTCGAATTTAATATTAATGTCTTTAACCAGTAGGTATATTACCTTGCGTAAAATTAATGATATATTCTTAACTAGCTCACCCGCGCAGCTTCGCCCGCGCTATAATTTTTCATACAAATTTGATCCCCTATTTCAGCCCTTTAGGGGTTGATTTTTGAAAAAAAAATTAGCCTATGTTTGACCCCGGAACTTCAATTATTTCCATGCCAAATTGCATAAAAATCGGTCCAGCTTTTTAACCGTGTAAGCGTAACAGACATACAGACAGACAGACTTTTACATTTATAATATTAGTATGGATTGGTTTAAAAAAATATAAAGATTGATACTGCTATATAACACCACTATTTTGCAAACATCCACAACACATGCCGTGAAGTTAAAAAGTTAAATCTTGACTCCGAATCTCATTATTCCGCAATATCACCCGGCCATTCTTGACCGATGTTAAGAATAAAAACTTTTAAAATCTCATGTCACAATTTCGAAAACGTCTACAACACTAGCCGTGATGTTGAAAAAACTTGTTAATATATTAAATAAATTAAATCTTGTTTGCGAAAAATCATTATCCAGCAGCATTAACCCTGTATTACTTGATTGCTGATTGCTATTATTAATTAAAACTTTCGTATGATGATTTGAATTGCGATCTCATGTATTATTTTGTAAAAACTCACTAACCAATCTTGGCGTTTCGCAAATAGGAAAATATATATGTACTACTCCTTAATCATAGTACATTGAAACAAATTATTGGTTTATCTGCTGAAGTAACAACTTTTTTGCCAAAATCGGCATAGTAGATTTTAATTTCTAATTAGTCTATTAAAATAATTACCTTTCCATCTCATTGCGCAGTAGAAGTAACGGGCGGGCGCCGGCCGGGAGTGCGTGCGTGCGTCTATTCGTGCGTGTGTACGCGAGTGTGTGTGTGTGTGTGTGTGTGTCTCTGTGTGTGTTTGTGTGTGTGTGTGTGTGTGTATAAATCACTCATAATTTTTTAAACGGATTTTGCCAAATTTGACTCCCTAAAAATTTGAACCGATTTTCCCAGGAAATTTTGAGAAATTTAAAAAGAAACAAAAAACTTTGATGAAAAATATTTTTTTTAATAACCTCCAGATTGATGTATCGATGGAGTGCAAAATCTAACCAGCTTCTATCCTTAAAAAAGCCGCAATTTGCATCAAAATCGGTTTATGCGATCGGACGTTATCGTTGAAAAATTTTGAAAAAAATATTTTGTTGACATAACTTCGGAATTTTATCAAAATATTGATCCTTTGAAATCCTGGATGGTAGCAATATACAAAATATTAGTTTTTTCTCCTTATTTTGACTGATTAATAAAAAAACCTTTTTAATTTTCAATCGAAAATTCACCCGTCAAAATATCTGATGTTTTTAAAAAATCGGTACAAGTTTGTTTCCTTGGAATCTCTACTTTCTGATGGTATTAAAAAATATACAATACTATGGAAAATTTTCTTGTATTTTGTAAGTTTTAATGGAACATTGACAAATTAAAAAAAAATCCATGAAACAAAGAAATTGCAAAATACATGCGAAAATAGTTGATTTTTTATGTGTCAAACATAAGATTTTAAGAGCCTTCTCATATTCGTCAAAAATTTTTTTTTTGTGGGAGACAAAAGTAAAAAATCAAAAAGTCAGTTTTTCAAATTTTTCGCATAATTTTGAGGTTATAGGAAAATAGTGCAAATACAAAGCTGTAAGATCTTCTTATTGCCGACAACTTTGCCATTAATTTTTTTTCGATAGGACTCGTAGTTTTACCGAAAATCGTGATAAACCGTTTTTCCACCTTCTAAGTCTCCTCCAAAACCCCACTTACATTTTCTGAACTCAAATTGCCCGTAATTTATTTTTCCTCTTATTTTGACTTTATTTTTTTCCTTTTCAATAGGTTTCATCCTACTACTATTTTCTTTTATTTCAGAAATTATCTACCCTAGCTACATACGTCTGTAATGATCATAATATTATAAGACATGATGTAATTAAAAGATAATAAAATAAGATACAATGAACATACAATACGAAATACGATCTGTAGCTAAATGGAGTTTATACAAAAGTTCGATCCGCTACACATTTTCTTAGGAAAGCAAACTACGTTATCAATGGTATGTAAGTAAGTCCCTTTATGTTACTTGATAATAGAATTCTGCCTAGAGCATGTGTCAACTGGTATTGATAAAAGCTTTGTCATATTGCACCTGGTAAAATAAGAATGTGTAGCATTTTATATACAAAGAGTAAAAAGTTCATAGGTGACTGAATACTAAAACTACATTTATCTTAAATTAATATTTTATTCTTATTTTTAAATAAACAGGAAGACAGGATGATTTGTGTTGTGTTATGACACAAATTTATCAATAATACTGCACAAAAATACAGGTATTTGTCAATAAAATTCTTCAAATAAGAATTGGAATACTCAATATAATTTTGGTAGGCTAAAAAATTACAAGCATTAAAAATATTGACGTTATAGAATAAATTGGGATAAAAACTATCCTATGACCCAAGTTTGAACATTAAACACAAAAAATGAAATAAATATAAAAATTTGTTAGTAAAAAGTGGAAGGCGATTTATTTTGTCATCTATAATCTGAAATATGTCTGTTATTTTATGCAAAGTATCAAAGTATCGAAGTATATATACTTACTATAAAAATAAAAAACATTCAAAGCCCTGAAGATGCCGTAAAAAGCGAAACGGAGTTGGCGATATAAAGTAATTAAAAAGTGTTTGAAACAGTATTTAATTACTTGTGCATTTTAACATAATTATAATTTGAGTTTTTAATAATAATGCCAAAAGTTCTAAAGAAAATAGACCTTTTAGATGTATACACTATATTGACTTGTTTATTTAAAGAATGTTTCTGATTTTGCGTCCATATTGTATATAATGTTGTTGCAGGCACACTAGGGACTATTCGATTTTAAAGTTTACACGTGCAGAACCAAATGGAAATATTGCAGACATGTATAGACTCAAATGAAACCCTTCAAAACACTTATCACGTTCAGCTTCGACGTTTTTGATTCCACTCTATGCACCGAACTCAGTTATTGAAACCAAAAGAAGAGAATCGTTTTTAAATATGCCTTACGTAGGTATTATATATCTAGAACAAACAAATAGATACCTAATGCTATGTGTAAAATTAAGACATCATTATAACAGAGAATATTTTTGGAACTATAGAAAATTATAATTTTATTACTATGTCAGTATGTTAATGAAGGAAAGAAAGATGATTTTAAAATATTTATTAGATAGGCGTTACGTTGCACAATGCTATAATTTAAAAAACCAATTAAGGTAATTTGCTTGGCATTATTGAGCGGATATTTGCATTTTTTTTTCAACGAACAATATTCGTTATGATTTGATGTAAAATGTTTCCTCAATTTTCTTACTTAATATCACCTAACCTTACATATTTTTATGACACATATTGGATTAAAAATTAATTATTTCTTAGTAAGTATAGTACAGAAATCAAAAATTTGTTAAATATAAAATAATCATTGTTTTAAAAGTAAAGTAAAAAGTAAAGTAAAAGTGTATATTTTTAAAACGATAGTCGATTTTAATGTCTCAAATATCAAACAACGCAATTTTGAGCTCTAAAATATAGTCTTAACTATAAAATCGATTTATCTCATTGGTAGTGTATCAAAGAAAAAAGCTGATTAGATTTTGTAATTAATTTGTGTATTAGTCTAAAAATTAGGTAAAAATATGAAGTAAGTTATTAGCAACATAATTTTAATATTTGAAAAGCTGCAGGTAACTTTTGAAAATTTAATGATGTTTTGATTTTTTCGGCATTCGATGCTGTAATTAAAGATATAAAATATTGTAGAAGGTCAAAAATTGAATGCTCGACAAATTTATGTCGAAATAACACTTTTTTAAATTTTTGTTAACGGTGAAAAAAGTTCCACTGACATTTTTTTGATTTTTTTTCACAATATATGTTCGAATCAGTACATCTTTTTAGGAAGTCTAAGTTTGGTGGAACTCAATCAAATGACATCAAACACAATTCAACTGGTTAGGCCGTTCAAAAGTTGTGAAAGGTTTATATACACACATACACACATTTATATAGACATAGTGACGTCATCGTAAAAATAGTTAAAAAAGGTTACTAGTACCTTAAAACATAGAGATTTGTCAAAACTCGATTTACAAAAACCAATCAAAACCAACAATTTTCTTTTACTATTAAGTAGGTGGGTATATTATATATATATATATATATATATATATATATATATATATATATATATATATATATATATATATATATATATATATATATATATATATATATATATATGAGAACAGACTTAAGCCATAAACAATGAAATACATAGTATAAAAACATATAAGTATGAATTTTGGCCAGTTAAGATTTTTTTGATTGCGGAGGAGTACTTAAAAGAGATTTTAAGTAGTTTATGGTCGAATTTCGGCCAGAGGGCAAACACTAGTATAAATATAAAAAACTGCTCAATGAAATATATTAAATTTCACATAACACAGTACCTACGTAGCATGTCACGGCCTTGTGTTGTTTATATCGGGAAATATGACTATAAAAATTTCTAGCTGCGAGAATTGACGGTATATTGTATAGATGCTAGTGTGACAAACAACGAGCGGAACAAAATTAACAAGTTACAGTTAACAAGCCCAGTGTTTGTGTAAACTCCGCTAACTAGCTGCTTTTTACGTCTGTATGAATAGACCTGAAGCGTCTCTAACACGTCTCGCTTCTCTAAACTTTTACACAATTATTCTAGTTAGCCAGATAATGAGGTCTATATCAATATTATGATCATAATTATTAAAAATTTAAACTAAAAGCGTCTAGTACTACCGCCTTACCTATTCCTGTCATAATTGCGTTAGTTCTGGCCACTGTCGTGTTCCGAAATGAAGGGTAAAGTCGCCATTAAACTTAAGCATGTGGCATTAAGACCCCGCTACAAGGATAGCAACGCACCATTAAAATCCTTGGTGTCTATAAGCTATGTTTGTCCCTTTCCACCAAGAGTGCCATCTGCTTGTTTGCTATCTTATGATATAAAAAAGACTTAGGGCTTTTAATGTTATATACAATAAACTTGTATATCAAAGACCTACACAAAATAGATCGATCAGATGATGACCAAAGGTGTTGTGAAGTCTTCGTTTCTATTGAGTTTCTTCCGCTGGATCTTCTCAGTGTATCACTACGTTCCCAAAGTTTATTTAAGTAGCTTTTAAAATTGTTGACGCTTCGAAATAACTCATAAAAAGTCGCTCGTGTTGGTACGGGCTCCTTTGAAAAATAGACCAAATGGCGTTCTGTCAGGCAAGACGTAAAGGCGATCGATTGGCGATAAGTACGTACCAACATCGTGACTATTAGGTGGTAAATAAATAAATATCACCCCACCCATCATTAAGCAGTGGTTAAGTCCCAAAACAGTCAATCTATCGCCAGATTAGTCACCCGTCTAATCTAGGACGAGTTGAATGTTCTAAAAAAGAAAAACGTATTTCAAAAAAATTTACTGACCTGGGGTTAGAATCCAGAAATTCATGCATTTATATGGAAGCTAGCACCACTAGACCACTAATCAGATCTAATGCTTTTAAACTCAGTACTGTAAAACTATTCCATTTAAATGAAATATAAACTAATTTGTAATATAACAAAAAGATTTCCCAAAACTTATTACATATACAGTTCAAACAAACTATTCAGTAGAAGTTGACTGGATCCTTAATTTGGATCGTTATATTCGCCAGCTTTTATGTAAGTGAAGTGACGTTTTATTATATCCGGTGGCCAGAGTGGTTACAGAGCACTTACATTTTTAAATGTGGGTTATAAATTCTATGAAAAATCGTTAGACAATATTTGAATTACATTTAAGAGGAAAGGTTTTGACGGTCACAGATCACGGGTTAAATTGGATACGCATTTCAAGGCAATTCTATATTGTTAGTGTAGCTTGCATTTATTCCCAGATAAATATAGAGTTATAGTAATTATCTATGAAGTAATATCACAATGGGGTATTTTTTATACTTTGGCTTCTTATTCAGCGTGATAAAACAGAACAACAAGGCAATTTCTTCTTTTGGTTTTGCTCCTAAGTACGCGGCTATTAGTTTCCTTCCCAACACCATTATATTAGTATTCAGGTGGTCTACAAACTAATTATTGCTACAAACATACGAACGCACAAACGCACGAACGTACGAACGTACAAATGTACGAACGTACGAACGTATGGACGCATAAACGCACGCACGTAGGTAGGAACGTACGGACGTACGAACGTACGAACATACAAACATACTCATACATACACTTACGAAATTTAGTACACGGACTTGGACACCTAAGTACTTCAATATCATCCAATACTCAAATACTCATCATACTTAAATATAATCCAATTCCAACAATATTACATACAAACTGTTAACCTCAGCTTTTTCGTCGGTTGATATTTAAATCATCTTCATGCAAGTTTGCATGAAGATGTTTATCTGGGCATATTTGTTTTTTATAAGAAGACCGCAAACAAACAATTGGCACACTTGATGGCAGGACACAATCAACGCTTATATACACCAAAGATGTTAATAATGCATTGCTATCCATGTGGCAGAATGTTAATGCCACTTGCATTGAAGCTACTGCAAAAGGAATAGATACCAAATACTGTGTGTATGTATGTTAGTACCAATAACTCGAGCAAGACGTTGCGGAGCTCTAACACCTAGTGGTGACGATGGTAGTGACATGTATAGCCAATCGGTCGTCTCTTACGATCTGCCTGGCAGAACGTAAGTTGGTCTATTCTTCAAAGTGGGCTTGGACTTTCACGGAGAAAAAAATCTGTAAACTGGTGGACCCATCCAACAGGCTATCCCTGAAAATTTCCGCTAAATTCAGGTATTTTAAGTTTAAAGGAGTGAAAACATAAGCATAGATTTTTTCATTTAAAAATTAACATCAAAAGTTACAGTCTATTGATTTTTGAAAAGCTGTATATTTCGGAAACAATGGTAAGTTTTGATCTTTCGAATGGTATTCAATGCAATTTTGGAAATTTAAAATGTTTTAACTACGTAATCGATAGGTTGAAAAATTTCAAAGTAAGTAATGTTAAAAAATATTTTTTTCAAAAATGTTCATCATTGATGAAATCCGAAGTAAATTGACCGATTTTGATCTAATTTACGATATTTAATGCAGTTTTTTTTATGGAGAAATGCTAAAAAGATTTTTTAATCAGTCGGTATATTACCCTTAAAGTTATTTTAAAAATATGAAGTAACATTGTTATAATCAACATAATTTTGATATTTGACAAGCTGTAACTTTTGGAAACTTGATTCGATTTTGATTTTTGAAACGACATAAGACGTAGTTTTTCAAGATCTAAAATATTGTTAAAATTTAAAAATTGATTGGTTGAAAAATCTCAAAGATTTGACAAAAAAAAAACACTTTTTTAAAAAAAATTCGTAAACGATTACGCCTGAACGGGCAAACCGATTTTAAATAATAGAGATGATTAGATTGTGAAATCAATCAGTTTAATTTGGAAGTTACACGTATTACAAAAAATATTGTTTTTCCGAAAAATTCCGGGCCAAATCGGTTCAGTTTATCAGGAAGTTTAAGTTTGGTGGAACCCGATTAAAAATACCATCAATTACGTTTCGATCGGTCAAGCCGTTCAAAAGTTGTGAGATGATACACAGATACACACACGCACACACATCAAATCGGTTCAACGGTTTAGGCCCCGGTTACACTTTGATCACTTGCACTAATAACGGCTGCCTACAAGTGTTTTTTGCTTAATACTAAGCACCTACGTGAAATACATGCACTCGCACTAATTAAAGTCTAACCGGGGACTTAGGCGTGAAGAAGAGACGGACAGGCAGATGGGCAGAGTTACTTTCGTATTTATAATATTGGTATGGATTTTCAGTTTTTTTTTTATATATATATATATATATATATATATATATATATATATATATATATATATATATATATATATATATATATATATATCATTAGCAATTTTAATGATTGTGTAAGAAATATAGCTAGTAAAAAACTTAGTAGATAAATCAACTTCAATTAAGAAAGTCCTTCAGACGGTAATAGAGCTTGTCCGCGCCTTGTCCTTGATAAGGGCAAATGTGAGATAGCAACGCATAAAATAGACTAAAGATTTATGCTAAAATATTTTATATTATGTATTTCAGTTATTGCAAGTTATATGTTATATTTGTTGATGCTATTTTTATTGCTTTATTGGCAATAAATATAGCCGCTCATCTTGATGCCAACAACCGTTTTGACGTCGGTTCGGTGTCGGTATGAATTAGCTTCAGAAAACTTTGTGTGCTCAGCAGGATCAGGCAGTACTTTTTTATGTCATAAGATAGCAAGCAAGCAGATGGGTCTTCTAATAGAAAGAGTCAACTATCGCCTATAGACACCAAAGATGTTAATTGTGCGTTACTACATATCTTGTGGTGAGGTCTGACGCCACATTCATACCTAAGTTTACCGTTTACCTTGCCCTCCAAACCGGAACACGACAGTGACAAACACTGACGCTTTTGCGGCAGGAATAGGTAAGGGGGTGGTACCAGACCCGGGCGAGAAATTGCAGAACTCTACCACCTAATAAACTTCATACTGACCCACTGCCTGCAGCTTTATAAGGTGGAAATTTTGCCTCGTGTGGAGTACTGTTCTAGTTAGTCGGTGGGGGCTTCCAAGTACTAGCTTCTTCCTTTTGATTGCATTCAACGTAAAGCAGTTCAAATCGTCGATGAAAGAAGTATTTGCTAATCGGCTTATTGCACTATTTCGGCTTATTCTTCTATCGGCTTATTGTCGCTTATTGCACTAGTAATTAAAAGAAAGGTAGGAAACGTATTCAAGCAAGTAATTACCAAGTATTACTTTTTAATTGATTCATCTATATAAGTTTGATTGCTTCGTGGCCTAGGGTTTAGCTTATTTGGCTTAGATCATGAGGCCCGGGGTTCTATCGTCGGGCCGAGCGAAAATTGTTATTGAGGATATTTCGATATTTTTTTAGAAAATTTAAACTCTTAATAGCAGCTCAGAGCCTGGCAGGTGGTGTGTTAGTGGCACATAAACTTGTCAGTCTCAACTATAGCTATAAATCGTTATGAGGTCGGTAAAAATTTGGCGATGGGGATCACCATTCAACTTGCCAATCGAATCTCGTTGAACCCGAAAAAATATAGACATTCATTCTGTCTACCCCGCAAGGGAACCTTCGTGATGACACTATTTAGTTTTTTATCATCTGTATAAATCACGTGGTCTGTGAATAATATGATAAACATGAGTAATAATCAACTACAAAACTTATAATGAACAAAAGATATTCGTTAACAAGCGCAAACGATATAATTTAATAATACATTTATGATATATACATCCGAGCTGAGTGCGGTGTAAATAGAAAAACCCTACATTGCAAACGATGTTAAACAATCTGAAGTTAAAAGCTTCTGTGTCAATTAAAGAAGACATGACATATGCATTTAATATCTTAGGATGTAGGTATTAGATAAATACGTGATAGTTACTATGAAAAATTAACTGAAGGTACCGGTTTCAAAACACAGGTCTAAATTGAATTAAATATAGTCATTCTGGCACGAACCTTAAAAATTAAAATTATTTTAGTTTTAATTGTATTAATTAAATTTAACTCACATAAATTGGTTAATACAGAAAAAATGGGGAAATATTATGTTTTCCACCATGGCATAACTCTTCTTTTTAATACCGTAAATATTGTTTCATTATGTGTATTGTCATCATTTGGTCCGACATTAGTTTTAGGTACAGCTAGAATCTTATTTTGGATATTACATTTAAGTAAATTACCCAAATTGAATATTTGAGTAATAATAACTAAGATCCTTATAACTGTATGGATGGATGGATACAGACATAAATGTATTATGTAGATATTTGATATACGGAGTGCTTTATTCAGGAGTTACTTTCAATAAATCCATAACTCTAAGAAGAAATTAAGGTAACTGATTAGGATCAAATGTTATGTAAAACAAGACAAGTAATGTAAAATGTAAAACAATGGATGTACTGGTAGCCTTTTTATTGTCCAGACTTTGAGTGAGTTTGCTTCAGTGGTATTGCAGAGTTGATAAAGGTGCATTTTATAAGTTTCCGGAGAGTTGCAAATAAATTTAAATGCTATTGCTACTTTGTATTGTAGGCACTTGGTGAAAAAGCAATTAAACTTCTAGCATGAATGCAGCAGCAGCATGATGCAGTTAAATGTGACACTGGTTGGTTATTTAATTAATAACAAATACGTAGTGTGTGAATTGTGAAACAGTACAAGCGTACTTTTAAATATTCATTACCTTTATTTCTTATTTATAAGTAGATTGATTGCCGTTTAGGTGGACTATTAAAATGATACAAGCGATAGTAAGATTCTAACGCTTACTTAGTCGTAGTAAGATGACTATTAGTCGATAATCTTTGGTTTAGTGGTTAGAGACTATGACTGCGTTCGAGTACGAGTTTGATTCTCGATAGGGGCAAACATTTGTGTAATGAGCTCATGTTTGTGTTTCTGGGTATGTGTGTTTATTAAACACATTTAAGTATTTATAGCATATGTATACGTATTATATGAATAGAATTTTATTATAACATTTATCCAGGTCACGATCTTTTATATTAGAGTGTGGCATGTCTATTTCAATTTATATAAAGGTCTTTGTCTAAAATATGTTTACAGAAATGGAGGGTTAGTGTGGACGTGATGGTGCAGGTCGACAATTGCGTAGCAGTGGACTAACGAGCACGTGCCAATGCTGCGACCGGGAAAACAACGTGTTAAGAGGAATTATTATGAATTCAGGAATTAAAAACGTAAAATATAATCAGATGTTGATGTTTTTTTTATATAATAAGATAGCAAACAAGCAGGCGGGGCTCTTGATAGACCGTGGTCCGAGGAACAAACTTTTTTTAAAATTAATAACAAACTGAAATTTTGTGAACAGCTTCGTTTTGACGAGACGCCCATCTTTTCTATGTTCGAAATATCTCAAATCGGGTAACTAATAAAGTTACGGGGCTTCGAAAAGGATAATGACCATAGCAGTATGGGCTGCATTATAAGGGCTGCGTTAATTCCAAACCTGTTTTAGAAGGTTAATAAATGTTTAAAAATCAACCTCCATTTTTTTTCGAATATAAAAACCCAACCCAGGTTTTCAAGTTATTTAGAAAAATGTAATACAAACTCAAAATTAAAAGAAACTATCTTTAACGATTTTAAATCAAGAAGATATCTCTGTGATATAATTATATGACCCATAAAATCGATTTAAAATAACTAAAACGAATTATTTTGCCCCTTTTACTTTAACTATTTAGTCCAAACAGTGACTAAATAGTAAAAGGGGCAAAATAATTCGTTTTAGTTATTTTAAATCGATTTAAACTCATCATCATCAAAAGAGATTTAAACTCATCAACAAAACAAAAAATATTATTAATGCCGGCCGGCTCCACGAATCACGATAAAATGTCAATTGATGTCTATTCTCAATTGTCATTTTGCGCAGGAATACAGAATTGAATAGGGATGCATTACGACTCGATTTTGGGGTTCGGTTTTAGCAGATGAGTATCGATGTTTCGTTTTTCCTAATAATTATAATGCGATTATTAAGCGCGATGAATTAACAGTAGGATGAACAATTCGGATTATGGCAACAAACTAATTTTACATATTTTGAATAATTTGTATAAATCTATACAATTGTATTTCAATATTACTTTATATTTCTAAGATTTCTGGTACACTAAGGAAAGTAGAATACTACGGAAACACAATCTTATTCCATTGCATGAAGATTCTGATGAGTGAACTAAAGAAAATCTGAAACTTACCACAACCTGATATACAAGCATATGTTTTCAAAACAAGCATTATTTTATTAACAAATATATACCTACCTACTTTAGAAATTATTTTGAATAAAAAAGTCTTTAATCAGACTAAAATTGATTAAAGATACTACAATCTGGGATTACAACACAAGTTATCTAAACAAGTAGAATCTTACTAGAAAATACTTAAGGAATTATTAATATAAAATCGGTTACAACAAATGATTGTACAAAATGTTTTAAATCGATTCGGGCACTTAATAATTGATTATTAGACAAATTAGTGCATCATTGACGTTTCATTGTTTTTATTTAATTTATTTGTTTCCAGTGTAATTCAATTGACGCCATTTGTAAAATATCAATAAAGTGTTTTACTCCCTTACTTACTATCTTAAACAAAATCCCCTGTTCAAAACAAGCGCACAGATGGCTTTCATGCTATAATTAGAAAAAGAGCAGCATCAGCGATGAGCAGAATTCGTGGAAGTTCCAACAGTATTCTAAAGGTCTTGTCTGACAAATACGATAGTCAGTTTTTGAAACACTGTGGTGTGGTGTGTGTGGTGAAGTTTCTTATATATCCTCAATGTTTCAAACATAGCAAATAAGTAATAGGCATTAAAGTAACAGTATGTAACAAATAACCCTTACTAACATAGTTATAATTATCTTAAATCTACTAACACACTAACAAAAATGGATGTTCATATCTGGAAATTAAGAATTATTATTATTATTATTAAAACATATTTTCGGATAGCTAGGTAACGGTTAAAAATTAAGAGGAAAATTATAATATTAATTTCGTTTTGACGTAAGAGAAATCCAGTACCATAAATGGTCAATCTCCTTTCAACTCGGTGAGGGAAAAATATTTATTAATAACAATAATTATTCTTTTACTCTAATCGCTTGATTATTTTATGAAAAGGAAGGTTTAGGTAAATAATTTGACTAGTTATTTTTTGTATATTACCCGTGTAAAGCCGGAGCGGGTCGCTAGTTACATCTATAGATATATCATTTTGTTGATTCAGGTGTTACTTTGCAGAAGTTCATTATTCAAAGACGAAATTGAGGTAAAATATTTGGGATTTTCTGCAAAGTTTTTTATGACTTAACAAAGCAAGAAGTCGTGTAACGAACAAACTTGCCAAAAGTCTGGAAAATAAAATCCACTCAAGCTCACCACACTTGATGTTAGTCGCACAAACGGCAGTAGCATAAACAGAAACACGCAGTTTATAAACTGTACAGACGCTTCCCTTTTTACCCGAAACATCTTTAAGAGAGTCGAATAATGCTTTACTCAACAAGTGCACAAATAATTTATTTTTTTTACCTTTTTATAGCATAATATAATTAAAAATATTTAATGGTAATTAGAACCGATGGATTGAGAAACCAAAGAGGTCTGTTATTCGTTTAACGTAGTTAAAAACCACAATTTTCCCCGTGTTGGTTTCGCACTCCTTAGAAGAATAAGCCAACTGCGGTTCTGCAAGACAGGTGGTAAAAGGCAACCGATTGGCTATGCGAGTCACTACCATCGTGACTACTAGGTGGTAGAGATCTGCATTGTCTCGCCCGGGTCTTATACTATCGCCTTACCAAATCCGGCCGCAATAGTGTCAGTGCGAGTCACTGTCGTGTTCCGGTTTGTAGGGTATGGTAGCCGTAAACTTATGCATGTGGCATTAGCCGTTGTCGCAAGAATGCAACGCACCATTAACATTTTTGGTGTCTATAGGCGATAGTGGAGTCTTTCCATTACTGGACCCGTCGGCTTGTTTGCTATCTTATGATATAAAAATAAACTGGCCAAGTACGAGTTGGATTCGCGCATGAAGGGTTCCGTACCATCATCTATAAAAGAACATTTGTTGTATGTATAATTAAATATATATATATATATATATATATATATATATATATATATATATATATATATATATATATATATATATATATATATATATATATATATATATATATATATATATATATATATATATATATTATGTATTAGGTATTTATTTTTATCTATATCTATACATATAATAAAATCGTAGGAAAGTCAAAACTGTACATTGAATATTTTTTTAAAAGAATACTTGGGGTGTGATCTACAATCGATATCGAAGCCAAAAATATAGTTTTAAGAATTTTTGTCTGTTTGTTCATCTGTTTGTCTGTATGTATGTCCGGGGTAAACTCAAAAAGTACTGCATAGATTTACTTCAAATTTTGCATGAATATTACTAACAGGTCGGGTCAACATATAGGCTACATATTACGACGCTATCACCTACGGGGGAGGAGCAGTACGGAGTAAACGAAGTCCAAGCGAACAAAGTCGCTGGCAACAGCTAGTAGTTAATATATTTCAAAATACTCTTTTCTTGAAAATATTCAAGTTTCTACCTGTTAATTATGATCGAGTAAAAAACTGCTTAAATATTACATTTGTTGTATGTAATAAAAATAAAGTAAATATTAAAGAGAGGCTTTAATATATATTTTTTATTTAACTATTTGTTTTAAAAGGTAGTATAAAACTAAATTTTTTTGTGACAATATTAAGCGTCAACAGCTGTTATCATTATTAATATTGAGCAAAAAAATGTGAAAAAAACACGTTTTTATGGGGTGTTCTTAATATTTTCATTTTTTATTTTTAGTATTTGTTGTTATAGCGGCAACGAAAATACAAGATTTTTCAAAACTTCAGCTTTCTAGCTATCACTATTTATGAGATACAGCCTAGTGACAAACAGACAGACGGACAGACAGATAGCGGAGGCTTAGTAATAGGGTCCCGTTTTTACCTTTTAAGTAAGGAACCCTAAAAAGACGTAAGTTTTCAAACACTACATTTATAGCCGAAAAGCGAAAGTGCCAAGCATTTTCTTATAACTGAAGAAATAAGTAGGGTGGTAGATCAGTACTAAGATAATCGCCTCCCACGCACTATCTAGATTCTAGATCTTCATTATATGATAAGGATACCTTCAGTGCTCCTAGGTAAGGACGAACACGGTCTAATAGGTGTTAAAGTTTTGCAAAGTTTGCCAAGTTCGGTAATACCACTTTATTTATTTCGACTGCTTGATATAGTCGTGTTTAAATTTTGAAAATAGGTTAACCGATAAATGTACGCATATAACGTTACATTCCTGTTACATGGATAGTAACGTACTATTAAGAGGCATTTCACAAAATCACCCAACTGAAATTTAGATATTTTCTAATCGATGCGAGAGCTGGACGTCGTCAATATAGTGCACTTAGTGCTGGTAAAATGAAAATAGTATTGATACTTTTAATATTTTAATTATTACTACGCGGTACTAATTTTGGCACACGGACGTAGCGGATTTTATACTATTCTCTTTTATTTCTTTATGAAATAAAAAATAAATAAATACTACTTAAGTGACTTATTTTTCCATAAGAATAGAATATAGTTTTATTCTATGCCAATTTCTATAGGAAAATGTCATTTTTTCATAGCAAAAAACCCAGTTAATGTTTTATTAATTTTCATTGAAATAGGCATATTTGCTTAATTCATTATAGTTATAGATCTTTTGGGAAAAAAGTAATCCATTCAGGCACAATTGTTGGATGTTTCTGGTTATTTAGTATTTTTTCTAATTTAGTTTGTTTATTCTAGATGTAGCAACCTTTTGGAAAAATAGCTTCTTTGCGTAGTTGTTGAAACTTGATTTCGGAGAACATTTACTATAAGAAATACAATTGATGATTAAAAAATCTGTTTCATTGAGGCAATATTTAAAAGATTAAATTATCTAATAGTACCATTTAATTAAATAAAAGTACCTTATAATACGAAAAATTAGGCGTTGGAAAATTTTGATTTCTCGTCAAAAGTTAGTCTAAAGTGTAAACCTCCTCTTAATGTCTATGATATAAAAAACCGTTCAAAAGTAAGTACGACAAGCACATAGGGCCCGTATCATTGAGCTTACTGAGTTAACTGAGGTTATGTGTATTGAGAGCCCATTGGGGATTATTTTTTTATTATTTGTAGCATTAGTGGCTACGGTAACACGCATTCTGTGAAAATTTCAGAGTTTACCTATTTCCGTTCAAGAGATAAACAGCCGGTTTCCAAAACACAAATTAAATTTAACAAGAAATTATTTTGTGTTTAATAGATCATTTGCTTGTAAAAATTATATTAAACATAGATTTTTCTTTTTAAAATTAATTTGAGTTTTGACAACCGGTCGAAAATCTTATGACAGATAGATAGTCAGCATAAGTATATTAATTAGGATTCCGTTTGTCACCCTTCGGGAGTAGAATCCTTAAAATGTTATTTTTTCGGTTTTGAATTTATAAGATAAATAAACCGTCAATCAGTCTGCGAGAAAGAATGTAAAAGTATTTCTTTGCGACTGCTTTACCGGATCCTAAAGCACCTCCTTAATTATTCTGCTCTAAAGTTGATTCAGCACTTAATAAGATTGACTAAGTCAATCCTTTCTCAATATCTCCTCCTATAATCATCCCCCTAATTAAGATTTCCTACAAAATATGCACGAATGAATGTCATAGAAAAAATAATTCCCGTGAAATGGATTCTTTGCTATTTTCATTACATACACAATGCCTAGACTTAGATAAAACCTAGATAGTGATTAAAACTGGAAGCTAAGTGTATAAAAAATTATGTCAAACGTATAAATCATCGCAGCGAACTTTCAATTACATCTGTGGGGTAAAGGTTCGAATGACATTCATCATATCCATTCGGATTAACGAGAAATATGTTGAACAAGTCGAGAGACTTTGTTTCCCGTAGCAGCAAACAGCGAGATATCAATAAATCAAAGTGTTTGGCCAACTCTTTAAGTTTTGGAGTCTTTGTTAAAGAAGAATATGTAAAACACGAAGACGTTCTTTTGTCAAATAAAGCTTTCACGTTGGAGTTGGTGTCTTAAGATTTTACTGGGTTTGGATATTTTTGTGTAAATAAACAAAGTATTTATAAAAAAAAATTTAAATCAACGCTGGACATATTTTAAAATGCACTTTTACTCTTATTTCATTTCACGACCTATACATAGCTTAGGTTTTTAGTTTTTTTTTATATTATAAGATAGCAAGCAAGCAGATGGTTTCCTGATGGTAAGAGTCAACCATCGCCTATAGACACCAGAGATGTTAATGGTGCGTTGCTATCTTGTGGCGAGGTCTGATGCTACATGCATAAGTTTACCGGCTACCTTACCTTCCAAACCGGAACACGACAGTGACAAGCACTGAAGCAAGACAATGCAGAACTCTTAGTAGTCACGATGGTAGTGACTTTCATAGCCAATTGGTCGCCTTTTAAGACCTGCCTGGCAGAACGGCAGTTGGCCTTTTCTTCAAAGGAGCCCGGAACCAAGACGGAGAAAAAGTGTAGTTTAGTTTACGATGCCTTGAGAAACCGCAAAGTAAAACCTTGAAACTTGATTTCTTCAATTTAGTGTGCGCTGAGTGATACACTGATCCTCCTACAGAAGATTGGATTCAGTGTTATCAATGTAAAATTTGAGCTCAGGAGGACTGTACCTCCTATATAGGAACTGGTAGTTATTTATGCGATGAATGCCAAGATTAATGTTTATTTTAATAGTATATTATTTTTTGCCTTTAAGGCTTATTCGTTTTGCCCCACCTCCCTGGACAAAACGGACAACTTTTTTAAAATGGCTATTATTTTGAGAAAAATGTTCAAATTTAATTTTGTTGTTATAATCCAAAGATGATTAACCAAATTACAAATAAAAAGCACAAAGAATTCTATTGATTATCAGATTGCTATTTTGTTTATACTTTCCCTTAATAAATGCGTCTTTCCCGGGCTTCCCCTACATTACTCATCTATATCTTTTTTATATCGTTAGATAGGAAAGAAGCAGATGGCTCTCCTGATGGAAAGAGGCACCAAAGATTTTAATGGTACGTTGCTATGCCGATAGGCACCAAAGATTTTAATGGTACGTTGCTATCCGTATAGCCATGTATGTGGCCATACGGATAGCAAGAATGGCTAGGTTGCCCTCCACACCGGAACACGAAAATGAAGAATAGGTAAGGGGTTAGTACTAAATATCCGGGCGAGCCGTTGCGGACCTCTACCACCTAGTTGTCACGATGGTAGTGACACTTATAACCAATTAAGATTGCCTGGCAAAACGGTAATTAGTCTTTTTTTTTAGTTGAAACTAGTTTATCACTCACTTGTACTTTTATTTCACTATTATTATACACTAAATTATTTAATTTTATCGACCGGTTTCGCTTTTTAAAGCATCTTCAGGACGTAATATTCTTTACAAAGATATACAAGGTAAAGAATATTACGTCCCGAAGATGCTTTAAAAAGCGAAACCGGTCGATAAAATTAAATAATTTAGTGTATAATAATAGTGAAATAAAAGTACAAGTGAGTGATAAACTAGTTTCAACTAAAAATAATGGAATTTCACCAAGTGCCGACGATTGAAAGTGTAAAATCGGTAATTAGTCTATTTTTCAAGGGAGTCCGGGCCAACACGGGAATATACCTGACTAAGAAATGCGACCGGAATATTGTAATATATCATGAGATATATCATGTTTAAAAAAAATGTTGATTTATTAGTGTAGTCTATACACTAGTAGTTCTTTATATTATTATTATTATATATTATAAATGAGTAGTTCTTTAAAAAGACCCATCATCGCACCAATCGAAGCATCTAGTACCGCATTTAACAATAACCGAGCAAGAAATTGCCGATACCTTTATTTTTATTTAATTACTTTTGTCTATCTGTCTGTGTCAAGACTCTTCTAGAGAACCTTTTTATCTTGGGAAAATGAAACCATATACTCAGGTCTACAATCCCCTGAAGCAGTAAAAATGATCAAACTTCTAAGTTAACTTAAAAAAAGGTTTCTACGGCAGTACAAGCAGTCAATTATGCCACACTCGAGGGAATCCAAATTTATCGTGTATTTTTCATTGACCTACAACTATGACATTTGGCAAGTATTTATTGTATGCTGCAAGTACAGGGAAAAATCCAACTTTGTAATTATACCATAAAAATATTATGGTCTTCATTTTAAGTACATATGTTTTAGAAACTAAATTTCGGAAAAAACTTGAAAAAACTGCGATTTCTGAACTATTTACTAATATGTACCTATAAATTGGTACGGAACACTCTTTATGGTTTTTATGGACTAAATTTATCCATTACATTAATTGATAGTTAGTAGTATATATACTAATAACGACAAATTAATGTAATTAATAAAGCAGATTTGTAAATATTTGACCGTTTTCATTAAAAATTACATTAGACACACATAATTATCTCAAATATAATAATTACTAGCTGCAGCGTGCAACCCGCTGCATTATAAATGTTTTTGGTCAAACCCGTGGGATCCCCTAATTTTTCCGAGATAAAAAGTAGCCTTTGTACTATTTTTTTACAGAAGAAGTGGCAAACGAGCAAGAGGTGCACCTGATGGTAAGTGATCACCGCCACCCATGGACACCTGCAATACCAGAGGTCTTGCAGTTGCGTTGCCGGCCTTTTAAGAATGAGAAAGCTCTTTTCTTGAAGGTCCCTATGTCGTATCCGTTCGGAAACACACCTGCCGGTTATTGATTTCACAATAGAGTAGTGCAAAAAGTGTCGGGAGAAAAGCACAGTTGTGGATTTCTAGACATCGAGATGGTGAGGATGGAACTTCAAATTTTGACGCGATGTCCGATGTCCGAATTCGGCGGCAGGAATTAATCCAAACAACTCGTCGAAACACTGCCCATGATAAATACGATAAAAGACGCAGAGTGAACCTAAATCTCTGCGTAATGCCAAAGAGTCAAGCTGTTTCAAAATAGCCTGGTCGTCAACACTTTGAACCGCTCTACGCTGAATGCGATCAAGAAGAAGCAGCTGGTACTGGGGAGCTCCGGCCCAGAGATGAGAATAGTACTCCATGTGAGGCCGAATCTGTGCCTTATAAAGTTGAAGGCGATAGGCCGGCAAAAAGTATTGTCTCACTCTGCTCAGCACACCGAGCCTTTTAGAGGCTAGTTTAGCCTTGCCTTCCAAATGACCGTGAAACTGAACGTAATTAGATATGTCGAATCCCAGGATTCCAACATTAGCTGAGGCTGTCAGGAGAGTATCCCCAAATCGAGGTGATACGACAAAGGGTGTATTTTTCGCGGTAAACACGCAAAGCTGTGTTTTCTTGCCGCCTCCCCCTTGGACTCAACTGCTTCCGCCCACCGATGAGTTAGGTACACTAGAAGGTGACCAGCTGAACGACCGCGACGGAAACCGTACTGACGGTCGCTAATCAGCTGGTGCTCTTCTAAATACTTGAGGAGCTGAGCAAAACAAAAATAGTTTTTGCGTTATTGGGTAACAAGCATGGATCCATCCAAACATCTAAACTTTCACATTTATAATATTAAAGATTATATCGCTGGACAAATTACATGAATCGATTAAACCCCATACCCAAAGTAAGCAAATTACGTAATTGTGATATGGATGTTAGTCAACGACGTGAAAGTCAACGGCTTGTACAATCAAGTTTTTTCGAAATTCGGTTAACGTCATTTTTAACATGCAATTAATTATTTATTTATTTATATTCTAGCAGTTACTTGTGACTTATTTTACGTGACCAAAAGTGATTAATTTGCTTTACTCAGTCGGGTAAAAAAAAGACATCGGCTATTTTTTACTCAGTCGAGTAAAAAATAGCCTATGTCTATTTTTGCAAAGGGAGCACTTCTGGATAATGTAGCTTTCTAAGGGTGAAGAATTTTTAAGATCGGTCAATTAGTTTTTGAGTTAAATTATACCTTTTTTTATATTAGTTTAGATATTTTACTTGTCTAAATTTTTTGGAAATATTTATTTAAAAATAAGGTACATTTTCTTGAAAATTGTGTAAAATAAATAATTAATGTAATAAAGGGTTGTTTTCAATTTGCAGCCTTTACAAGTTTCTTTAGAAACGGCTAGGTTGTGGTGACGACGTCGTTAGAAAATTTAAAAGCAATAATTGAAGATATTCGCTTACACAAAATATTATTCAGCTTAATTTATTCTTTAAATTGAAAATGACGCGGAATTCTTTAGTTAGTTAAAGTTTCTTAACTTTAACTCGTGTTGGTCCCGGGCTACTTTGAAGAATAGGCCAACTACTGTTCTGCCAGGCAGGTCGTAAAAGAGGCTATACGGATCACTACCATCGTGGCTACTAGGTGGTAGAGTTCTGCATTGTCTCGTCTGGGTCTGGTACCACCGCCTTACCTATTCCTGCCCTAATAGCGTCAGTGCTTGTTATTGTCGTGTTCCGCTTTGGAGGGTGAGGTAGCCGGTAAACTTATGCATGTGGCATTAGACCTCGCTACAAGATAGCAACGCACCATTAACACCTTTGGTGTCTATAGGCGATGGTTGACTCTTTCCATCAGGAGACCCATCTGTTTGTTTGCTATCTCATGATATAAAAAAAAAATATTTTAAGAGTGCATCCCTGTTCATATCCCTGTCATACGTAATACCAATACCAATACCAACGCAATACCAATATTTAATAACATATACATAACTATAATGGTTATTTTACCCAAAAGCCGAAATAAGACGCACTAACGTTTTGACTGCAAGAGAAAGTAAGATGAAACATTTCAAACTCAAACCTTTTTACTCCATGATAGTATATCACTATCTTGAATAATAACTATCTGACCTTATACTAGGCCGTTTGTAAGAAATGATTAGCTATTAAATTACAATCTGGCCAAAACCTGTCATTTTCAGCTGATAAGCTAGTACATTGCCAACTGGCCAAAACCCGTCACTTCCAAAGTGACTATAGAATTATAGTAGTAGAGTATATAGTATGAGAGTTTGCATCGCTTCGCTCGGATTTTTATTATTATTACTTTGCTTTTGCCTGCCACAATTATATCAGTGCATTTCACTAGCATGTATCAATTTGAAAAGTAAGGTAGCCGGTACAGATATGGAATAGGCATTACATCCCCGCCAAACGAAGAACAGTGCAA
Organism: Apodemia mormo; assembly: GCA_036924255.1. NCBI lineage: Eukaryota > Metazoa > Arthropoda > Insecta > Lepidoptera > Riodinidae > Apodemia > Apodemia mormo. The sequence goes on along the minus strand of JAUPFN010000011.1, from coordinate 17,157,569 downwards.
CATTAATATCTTTGATATCTATACGTGAGGAGAGATCTCTTTACATCACGATAACGATCTTAGGACATGAAATTATTTAAAAAATCACTAAACAGAATTTTTTTCGTCTTTAATTCTCCATATTTCAAATTTATATAAATATTTATATATTTATAGAGTTTGATATTCATTAACTTGCTTAAACTAAATGTTTTTACTATAATTTATCTAGAATCGATTGGATTCCTACTTTTGAAGTATTGACAATGATCCGTAATATTATAATCCAATTTCGTTTCAGTCTTGTGAAAACTCGTTCGTTGCTCTTGCTATTGCTCTCTCTCTCTCTCTCTCTCTCTCTCTCTCTCTCTCTCTCTCTTCATGTTATCACAACGTCAGTACTTTTCACCGTACTATCCTAGCGTTTAGCTTTTATAAGTAAGGTAGCCGGCAACATGACCCTCACGACTTTATATTTGTCACCATAACACTTGTGACCTTACATTTTTGCCAATATTATAGGCGACAATACACCACTAATATCTTCGATGTCTACAGAGAGACTTTATTTCCTGATTTAACTTCTGTGTAATGACTGACTGCAAAATAGACGTAGGACTGTCTAACGTAAGTCAGTAAAAGGTTACCTTTTACTGAATTATATTTTGTTCACGTTCAAGCTGTTGAAAAGATGTTAAATCTGCATCAGAGGCCACTGTATTTGATAATTTTGATATATTTATAGGCTCATTGCTATCGAGAGGAATATTAATGATATCACTAGGCAAATAATCCAGATCCGTGAATATATTTTTGTCAAGTGGGTGAATACTGCTTCTGCTATTTCATAACGCGCAACTTTTTAAATGCTTCTGATACAAGACCTGCTATGTCATACTCAGTAATTCTACTTCCAGCATTAGCCTGCATCCACATACCACAGCATTCATTGTGTTTTTAAATGGTTTCATAAAAAATCGATGCAGTAGTTGTAGCTTATATGTAGTATGCGGTGGAGTGCTGATCAAAAATATGTGATTGTCTCTGCAGAAGTTAGTAACTTCTGTTGTTTGTGTTGTGGCTGATGTGGCCATCTAGAACTAATAAAATTGGCGATTCCTCCGTCGGATTCGGATTTGGATTACACTAACGTTATTTTGAGCGTTATTTCATGTTTCGACACATTTTGTATGGTACTAGGTGCTGTCCGGCGCTAAGGGAATTCACCCTAAGTATGAGGTTAAAGGCCGCGCCTTGGTTCCTCTAGTTTGCAACGGAACGTGTGGGAAAACGAGTGGCATTATGTTTTAAACTCGTTGCTAACCCTTAAGAAAGGTCTAGACTGTTAATGAGCTGTAATTAGGAAACTCATCACTGCCCTGTGCATGATTTATGGGAGTATCAGGATTTAATAGGAATGTTTATTGCCTATTTTATGATATTTCCATTCTGTGCTATATGTAACTTGAAAAAGATTACATACTTCGAATATTTGCAATTAGTATAGAATTAAATTACATCAAATAGTAACTTTTATCTTGTACTCAAATAAAAGGTTCTGCGTCTATCATTCTTTTAAATTACTTAATATTAGCTGCATCGTGCAGACCGCTGCATTATAAACGTTTTTGGTGAATCCCGTGGGAAAAACTTATTTTTTCGAGATACTAGTAGACTATGTGCTATTCAAGGTCATCATCTACTTGTGCGCTAAATTTCACTTAAATCCGTCCAGCACTTTTTGTGTGATTGAGTAACAACATTCATCCATACAAACGTCTAAACTTTTGTATTTATAATATTAATATAGATATAGATTTCATTCTTTTCAAGGAAAACAACAGGCGGTTCTCCTGATAGTAAGAGACATTCGCCACCTATACAAAATAAAATTAAGTACTATGCGTTTCTATCGGTATCGAGTACATGGACCTTAGTTACTAACATAGAATATCGCAAATGCGCTCTTTTTGATGACGAAATATGTTAAAACTCTGTCATCTCTGAATTACGGTGGTAGTGACGTAGCCTTCCCTTAACAACTTAAAATTACATACAATAAAATAAATACAATTCAAAACGTTAATTCATCTAGGTATATGTATAACTTGTAAAAAAATGTTTACAGATCTTCGAATTAATAAAGTTAATTTCGGCTTGAATGACTGGGTCTACTAAAAACGGTTAATTTCTTCCTTTCAGTTTGAATGGCGGAACCAAAATAAAAACAATAAAATTCATGATCTTATTCGCGTTGTTACGAACTGTCTGGTCGAAAGCAATATGAACTATTCTTCATCAGGACTATTTTTGGAAAAAGACACGAACTATTTACATTCAAATACCTGCAAGGCTACGATTAATGAAACATAAATAGATGAAGCGCAGCCTCCGCCCAAAATTACCCAACTGTTAAAAAAAGTCACAGGTCAAAGGTCAACTGTTACAGTTAGAATTTAAAGTTAACTTAATTCGACACATCTATTGATCGTAACATTAATCAATTTTCATAGCCTTGTTCATTGATATAGGTATTTTATATTAATGGCCTTATTCTATAATTTTCAGATAAATTTGGATAACATTTTATTTAAATAAAAAGTCAAAGTCTTATCGAAGTAAGTAAAAATCAAACAAGATATCATAATATTTATCAAATTATAATAAGTATATAATATCTAATCATAACAGTTTCCTTGGTAGGTATAAAATTAAAGTATCAAGTAAAAGATTACATCAATCTTTCTTTATATACTACTCGTAGATATTATACTTTTACAAAATAGGAACGTCCTATATTTTATTACATTAATTTAAAGCCTTTGGCGTAGACACTTGCTGGCTTCTATGCTTCATACTAACGAGGTTCCTTCAATTATCGGGTTGGCCTATAGCATCTAATTTCTAAAGTACGTTAGTTTGAAAGTCTTGAGAGTACCTTACTGTTGACATTGCCCTACAAAAATTGATATAGTAATTTATTATCTATACATTAGGGTTGTTTTAATTATGGTTAGCAAGTTTTTTAAAGTGAAAATTTGATACCGATTGAAACTCACGACAAAGCAATTTGCAATGAAATAGCGCTTAATTTGAAATAAAATAAATTGGTTTAAAAAATAGGTAAAAATAACTAGTGTCAACATACTAATATGTTTATACTAATATACTTGTTTATGTATCAACCTGGTAGTTATACCAGGAAAGAAATAAACAACCTTATGTTTGCATATTTTATAGGGTTAATAGTCTGAGAGCTGGCGACGAATTTTGGAAAAGTCCTTCGGCAGATTAGAAAGAAAATATATAACTTCGTCCAATGACGATACCAGGCTTGCGAGTCTGTCTGGCAGAGTGATCGCGGTTATTTCGCTACGGCGCAGTATACTACGTTTGTAAAAAAAACCAACCCAAAAAGTGTATTTTTGGCAACTTGATTTTATTTCATCTTTTAATTATATTTTATTAGAATAAAAAAATATCCAAGACATTTTCGTCGGTTCTAAAGTGTTCCCAGACACCTTCAAATACATTTTATAAGTTTACAATAAATTTATTTAATATTTATTTAATTATTTTATTGTACACAACAAAATATAAAACAAATATCCCCTTATTCGTCCGGGCTCCTTTGAAGAATAGATCAACTGCTGTTCTACCAGGAAGATCGTAAAAGGCGACCGATTGGCTATACGTGTCACTATTATCGATACTACTAGGTGGTAGATTTCCGTAACGTCTTGCCCGGGTATTTGTTACCATCGTCTTACCTATTCCTGCCGCAATAGCGTCAATGCTTACCATTGTCGTGATCCGGTTTGGGGAGTAACATAGCCGGTAAACTTGCCTGGTATCACCATTTGACGAAATTATATTTTTTCGCACTTTCAATCCGCCAAAATGACTTTCTACAAATTTGTCGCCAGCTCCGGGACCATAAGGCCTTAAGTAGGTATTAAATTTATTCATTAATCCCATTAGTCTAAAGTTTAATTAAAAGTCAATTTAAAATTCCTTGCCAGGAAGTTTTTCGCCAATTCCCTCGCGATGTGTCTTTTTTATATGCTAAATTTTAGATAAAATACTTTTCATTCATTAAACACATGGATGAAAGTCGACTCTAGTTCGAATTATATTATGCTATTTTCAAATATTTATAAATAACACCCAAAACATATTTAAAAGAAAAAGAAACGTGTGCTGAGTATTTGCGACAAGATCTAGTATAGAACAGTACAACGGCTCGTTTTGAATATATTGACTTTTATCTATTTTGCAGACATCCAAAGTTTGAAGTCAACGAGCAATATACTAATAAGTAATTGATAGTTTTAACTATTTGTGTAGGTATATTGTTGAGTGAAAAAATGCTTTAAAAAATAGTATCACTTTGTATTTTGAGCCAAATTTATAAACGTATTAGTAACGCCTGAATCTATAAAAAACGTATTCTTATTAATTTTATTAGAAGCCGATATATATTTCAGTTCCATGATTTTGAAACTACAGAAAATATTCATTAGTGCACATAAGTCATTTTGTCGCCACGAAAATATGTCCTTTCATAAAATATAAACCACAATACAAAAAGTTGAAAACAGAGTAAAAGAAATCGTTTTAATATCCCCGATATTTTAAGTAACGGAACAACGCCGACGTTGCCCGATCGCCAAATGAAATATTACAAAAAGCTTACAAAAGGCCTCTATATAAAAAGAACCCATACTTTTCCCATTTCTCGTCTCTACTTTATAAACGTATAAAGGGTCTTATTGGAATAAAGATCACATGAATAAAGTAAGATGAAGTCAACGTTATATACTTTTTTTTTGTATATCCGTCTTACTTGGTAGCAAGAGGTAACTTCAGTACCTAGTTAGACTAAATAAGTTATTTTTCTTGTAAAATTCTTAGTCACCGTAAAAAATAGAAAATTTTGTTTTTTATTTGTTTATATGTTTAAAATATATGTATTGTAATATTATATCAATATTATGGGATATCACAAGTCAACACGCACTTTCCATCACAAAACATGCAATCAGTCGTATCAAAGTGCGTCCGACCATCTCTTAATTAAAAATCGCTTCAGACTATCGGAAAATCCATTTTGTTTTAATTTTTTACATTTCATTTATTTTATGGTTTATACAAACAAATATAAATTGAGCGTTATTTTGAAAATATGTGTCAAATAAATCCTAAAATAGGTAGGCCTCTGCCTCTGTACGAATCTTTCATTGTTTTCTTCCACGATGTTCTTGTCTACTCAGTGATACGCAATATCGGAGTATGATGCGTATTACTAGAAGTACCTTCACGCCCGTATCCCCGAAGAGGTGGGCAGAGGTACAATAAATACACCTACGGTTAGCCGAAGTTACTTGGTCCCACAATGTGATAGGTGACAAGCCTATTGCCAACCGGCACTTTCCAATCCCGGGCAACGTTGTTTTCATCAGAAAACTGAAAAAACATATTTTTTTGAATTGCCCGACCCACGAATCGAACCCGGGTCCTCATGTGGTCAACTCCGACACCAGACCAATAGACCACGATTTGACGATTGGCTAAATAGACAGAAACATCGTCGTATACGGATTAAACTGGATACGCCTTTCAAGGCAATTTCTTACGTTATCAACCTCGCTTGCATTTACACCCAGAAATACAGAGTTGTAATACTTGCTGATGATATAAAATCACTTCAGAGGTTTTCCTCAAGCTTTAACTTTTTATCCGACACGATAAAATAGTACAATATGGCATATTTATATTTTTGTACGATATAATATATCTACAAGCCTTTTTTTACATTTACATTCAATTTCTCATATGAGCGACTACGCATTTTGCGCTTTACACCATGTCTATCAGTATTTTTGTGGTCTGTGGTCGTATCATGTGACAAACGCAAAATAGCTAGTTGTTGATAAATAAATATTGACCTATAAATTATAAGAAATTTTTTAACCCCAAAATAATTAGTTGCTTATGACTTAGGTGTTTTATATAAAAATAATAAATATCTGGGAAAATTAATAGCATTAATGTAACCCCAAAGTAGGTAAATTATTTGCTTCATGCACCATGTTACCATGGATGAGACTTGCTCCCAATCCGCCACGATCCCAATTTGACGCCAAGAAAAGACTTATCCCAATTCGTCATTGTTTTAAAAATATATTTTCATACAGTCCCGATTTGTCATGAGTAGTTTATTTAGGTGAAAGTACAGTCAATAAAATCATTTGTACAAATTATATTAAATTTTCCCCCGTTTTGGTTCCGGGCTGCCGTTCTGCCAGGCAGGTCGTAAAAGGCGACCGATTGGCTATGTGAGTCACTACTATCGTGGCTACTAGGTGGTAGAGTTCTGCATTGTCTCGCCCGGGTCAGGTACCACCGCCTTACCTATTTCTGCCGCAATAGCGTCAGTGCTTGTCGCTGTCGTATTCCGGTTTGGAGGGTAAGGTAGCCGGTAAGCTTATGCATGTGGCATTAGACCTCGCCACAAGATAGCAACGCACCATTAACACCTCTGGTGTCTATAGGCGATGGTTGACTCTTTCCATCTGGAGACCCATCTGCTTGTTTGCTATCTTATAACATAAAAAAAGGTTTGAGTGATAAACCAATTTATTATCAACTAGCTGTGCCCGCAACTTAATGAAACTTTTCTAAAATAAAAGTAGCCTAGGTTACTCCTTATTAACGTGGTATAAAAGACTTATATATGTCGCGGGGTTTCACCCGCATAGTTTCCTTTCCCGTAGGATTTCCGGGATCGATTTCCGGGATTCTCGGGTCACAAACTATTTTTGTACCAAATTTCATCCCAATCGGTTCAGTGGTTTAGTCGTGAATAATAGACAGATAGACAGAATTACTTTCGCATTTATGATATAAGTATGGATAATAAACCATAATATGTAATGAAAAAAATATCTTTTTTACTGATGAACAGCAGTTGCTTATTTTGTTAACTAATATGTAGCAATGTGTATTGTAATTATTAAGGGTGTGGATGATATGGGTACCGACAATGGTATTTATACATGAAAATACATATATCAATACTCGAATATATTTAAAAAACACCCAAAGCCAGCAACACAAACATCTATTTCTCTTTACACAAATACGTCGGGAATCGGATCCGAGACCCATTGATTACGTCAGTATTGCTAACTATTCGACCTCGAAGCGAACATTAAACACGTTCGCTGTGATAAAAGGCCTATATCAGGACATCTCAACCACGAGGGCACGCCCCCCTAGGGAGGCGTACAGAAATGTTAGGCGGGAGGGGGGGGGGTCGTACGTAATATGTAAGATTACATTTCAAAAAAAAAAATAACGAGTAGGCTCGGGGAGGCTCGGTGAAATAAAGGTTGGAAAAGCCTGGCTTATAAAATAGACCTGATACTACGTCAGCGTATACTAGTGTACACAAAATGTATACACAAAATTCATGTCTTTTGATAGAGTTAGATCAGTTTATTAGGGTGTTTGTCACACCTAATTACTGTAGCAACCATTTCTGCTATGAACCCAAATGTAATAAATACTATGTATTTTAAATTTATCAAATCAATTTTACTTAAAAATTAGGATGCATTAAATGTATATATTATATATACTTAAACGTATTATACAAATTTATAAATGAAAAGAAAATTTTCCCCATATTTGTCTGGGCCCCAATTGAAGAATAGACCATCTATCATTCTGCCAGGCAGTAGGAGGCGAACGATTGGTTATGCAAGTCTCACCATCGTGGATATTAGATAAAAGAGTTCTGAAACATCTGGCCCAAGTTTGGTACCACCATCTTATCTATACTTGCCGCAACAGTGTCGGTGCTTCACGCTGTCATGCTCCGGCTTAGAGGGTAAGGTAGCTCATAAATTCATGCATTTCATTTCATTCAGTGGCATTTCAACCCCGTCATATGGATAACAATAAACCATTACCATATTTGGTGTCCAAAGGCGATGGTTATCTATCCATCAGGAAAACTATCTTCTTGTTTGCTATCTTATTATATAAATAAGATTTGTACATGTAGGTATAACAATTGTAAATGCTGATGTCTGTTATGTACAGATGGATGGTTCTTTTCATCAGGAGAACTATGAGATGACATTAACATAAAATTTGCTAAAAATTCATTAAATATCACAAAAGTGAGAGTGAGCCGGCAAACTGATGCATGTGGCACAATTTTTAGCAACGCGCCATTAACATCTTTGGTGTCTAAAAACGATGGTTGCCTCTTTCCGTCAGGAGAGCCATTTTCGTGTTTGCTATCTTATGATAATATAAAAAATTTTGCTTTTTTATAATAATAATTTTTTAATAAATCATTTCATTTTACTTTGTTAGTAGTTAGTTATGCAAAGTTTGTACTATGGTGTGAAGCATGCGGTTTGAAAATATGTACAGTCACCGGTCACAAACCAACTTAGCGCTCCAAGGATTCATGAATTCAAAACTTTGTTAATGTTTGGGACATGCTAGGCTTCTTCGTCATGTTAAATATGTGATGCTCTCCATCGTATATGTAATCAAACTTGCATTATATAGGATCTCAATCAATAAATGTTAATTATATGATTTGAGAACGTGAACCTTTTGGCAGATTAAAATGTCTGATTTGAAAACAAGTAAATTTTATTAGAATGTAACATTCCTATATCTTTAAGCAACATTGACCATTTATCGTAGGGTAGTTAGATAAGCAGTAGGTAGGGTTCTTCATGTGAGAACAAACACAGACCACATAGAGATATAATATGGTCTATGACGACAAATGATTGGCTAGCATGAATATTGCAAAGCACGGTTAAAAGCTCTGAGCAAATCTACTTGAATCGTGATACGTGCTAGTCGGTTCTCTCCGCTAACTCCAATTGTGTTTAAGTGTTTAAAGTATGAACGTATTTAAATAAATTTTATTAAACCTTCAAATAAAGTAAATCCTTAGCTGATTGGTTATTACCATCAAGTTGTCTTAATTAAATACTAATAATAGTAATGAAATATAAATATAACTCATAGAGATATAAGTAATCGAGATTTAAATATGTTGCTTATATTTGAATTTTGCCGGGGAATTGTACAATATATGTTTTTTAAGATTACTATAAGGAGTTGTAAAAATACAAATCAACAGCGAGACACATACATTATACTGGGTTAGGTTACTTTCTTTCGAAACAAGTCGTTGGAAGAAAGTTTATTAAACTGGACCAAAGGAAGCAACTTACGAAGTATCCAGTAATATGTATTGATCAATTAACAAAAAAAATGCTGTCCTGCTGACTATCAGCATCGAATTGCAATCGATTACGCTTCTTTATAGTAGGGGATTTTGGTATTTACTCGGGCGCGTCAAATTTACATAGGAGGGGGTACCTCGCATACTGTTGAGGCTCTCCACCAAACATAAGCCCTTTCTATAGAGGGGGGTAACTATGGCAGAAAAAAACAAGATTAAGATAACTTCAGTTTGTGGAAATTGTCAGATTATACTTTATTCGTAATTTTTATATAATTTTCTCTATAATAAAAGAAAATTCAGTCGCGCTCGAGACTGCCCAGACAACATTTTCTTTGCAACTTTGTGAACCTCCCTTACGCTACATCGTATCGCTGAATCGTCAGATTTTCTAAATTTAAGGTGGCTATTAACCCACCATACCGCACCATAACGCACTTCAGTGTTTCCATGTCACTGATTTCTTTTAAACATTTTTATTATCTGTAGATTTTTCCCCCACCATTGAAATGAAAAACATTATATAACCTTTTATTTTTCCTATAATTTAATCTACATAATGCAATAAGTCCCCACGACGCTCGAGTAACTCTACCTACCCATTTAGCATCTTGGGCTCTCCTACTATTAGAAAATTATTAACCATTAACATTATCTGTTATTCAAGATGTCTTATTATGAAAAAGGGAAAACATTTACCTATTTAACACTTTTTTGGCGTATTTCTTTTTAAACGCAGTGTATTTTAGCTCTCAATAAAAACTTTTACCATAATTATTTAGTTAGAATATTTAACAAAGATGCGGGTTACATCGAGGTCAACATTTTGTATAGTCTGAAAGGCGCGCCCATGTCTATTATCATAGTTATTCATTTTAATTGGGATGAGAATATCAGACGTCTAAAAAGTTTGTTTACAAATTATATTTAGAAAATTTTCATATAAAAATATCCATAGCAATTATTATATATTTTATATTACACATACATCTAGAATCATGTAAATAATGATTGAATTTTACCTTTTAATATACACATTATAAAATGTACCTTTTGTTATTCCATTTATTAAAATTAAGACAGTAATGTTTGTGTAGATCAATAGTCAAATTAATAAGTCTGTTTGACCATCCGTGCAAATATACTTTTCTTTTTAATCGACTTTCCCTTATTAAAATGTGCCAAAACTGCAACAACCGAAATCCAATCCCCTGTATCTCTTAAACCCTGAATGAGATCTTCACCAAATTTATCATTTGAAAGTTTTAAATAAAATTCATTTTATCAAGAGGGGAGGAGGAGAAGAGTCATGTAAGAACTGAGGAGTGTAGAGTTAGAAGCTTGGCTCTACATGAGATCTGATATTTTGTTGACAGTGTGACCCATTATATGGTTATATATTGACAATAATTTACATATAAATGTTTTATAGGGATCAAATTGTATTTTAAACTACAACTATTTCTTGTTGTGTTCCAGTGATAGAGTTAATTAAAAAATAGCAAAATGAACGTTTACACTTTCAACTTTTGTTACAAAACCTATTGATTGTCGCTGAAAAAGATACGTTGTAATATTTTTAAACAGAGATAGTTGGCAAATCTCCACACCGCGCCACGGTATTTCGGTGCGGGTGGAATTTAATTTATTGGATATCAAGAGAAAATCGTTATTAGCTTGAAAGTAGGGCTACAATAATTTAAGTCCATTGTTTTACAACTTACATTCGCTCATTCAGTCAGAAAGTTTTAATGATCATTAATTAATATGATCGCAAGACATTGAGCTCATTAAAGCGCAGTAACAGAGATCATTTTATAATGTTTGTTATAAAAAACGTTATACTATCAGTTGCCGGTGATATTGGCACACTTACGAAAAGGACACGGACGAGACTTCATACATCGTTTTGTTTAGTTATTACCTTAAAGTTTTATATATTCCGTAAGATTCTAAATGATCTCCTTAACTTATCTACATTTAATAAACATTTTTTAAACTTGGGGAATAGTAGCTAAATAAAGTTGGAATTTTGGTAAAGTTAACGTACAACATTTAGTTATCTCCTTAGTAGTCTGTGTTTATGTATTTTTCTTGTCACCCATTGACATTGTCTGTAGTACAACTGCTAATCTCAGAACTCTAAGTTAGACTGATAGAGTTCTGAGCTAAGATTTTGCCAGGACACTTTATAGATACTTATAATAACAAAAAAGAAATTAGCTGTAAACTATTCTTTAGTACAAAAAACAGGGAGAAATTTTATTTGATACTTATAATGAAAATTATATATATAAATTTATTGTTGTTTTCATGTAAATGTAATTAAAGTTTTTTATAATGGTAACACTTAAATATGATGATAGAAGTCAATTTATTTAATGTCTCAATATTTTTTATATGATTATTCCTCTGGGTATATTTTATTTAATTAATTTAAAATAACGTAGAAAATTATTCTAGTTTATCTAACATTTATCACTCCCAAGGAAACACAAAATTGCCCGTGATCCTTGTGTGTTTTATTTCACAACATAATTCTGTCAAATGAAAAAATATCATTTCGAAATTACTAGTATTCTAAAACATAAATATATTTCGAACGGCAAACAAAAATTAATACAAAATATTTACACATTCACAGAAAGACTCCTGAAATTTAATTACTTTTAATAGTACCATATAATAAAATATATCCCACGTATCATGGAAGACATGCTCTTTTTTATAGTCTAGTAAAATAAGCACAGGGCTTGTGATTTAAACCACAGTCACGTTTATTTACTTCCACATTAGATGTTCTAGGTGCCAACTGTTAATAGTGCACTCGATCTTACTTTACATTTTTACAATTTTAAGAAATTTGTAAATCTCTGGTCAAAAAGTATTTAAAGAATTAAATTTGGAGAAAAACTAAAATAAGATTGAACCAGTTCTCATGGTCAGAAAGGTAGCCTGCTCAGCTAAAATTATAAGATATCGGGTTCGATATTAGGGTCAACCCAAAAATGTTAATGAGGTTTTATGAAGGTAAAGTTAGCACGTTTTTGCCTTGGTTGTGGATGTTACGTACTTAAGGATGTTACATCTATATAACGCCAAATATAAAAAAAAACGAGTTAGAATACTCGTTAAAGTAAGCAAGACAATATATAATATAATGGCTATCACAATGAATCTCGCCAGCCAAGAAATTGGTAAATTACCGCTACGATTATTCCTAAGTTGAAGCGGTAACAAATAATTGTAATAACAAAATATGACAAAATAATTTTAATTTAATTTACCGTTAGTTTTTAATCTTATATATAAAAATCAATCCCTATTTTCCTTGGTCACGACATCACGCCTGAATGGCTGGACCAATTTCGGTATTTTTTTTTTGCTGTGTTTGAAATTGTAAGGAGAAGGTTCTTATAAAAGAAAATATTAAGAAAATTGCGCGGAAAATTAGAAAATTTAAGAATACTTAACCACCATATAAAGTTTAATTCCGTAGACTTATATAAATTAAGTGTCACGTTGTTTGTCCGCTATGGATTCCTAATATGTAAGGCAAAACAACGTTTGCCGTTGTTAGTTATTTGTAAAAATACTGTCATTCACTACCCGTAAAGGATAGAAGTTACGATAGACATCTAAGATATTCTTGATGCGTTGCTATTTACGCAGCAAGAATGTAATTATACATAAGTTTATGATCTACCTTATCCTCTAAACCAGAACACGACAGCCACAAGCATTGACGCTTATGCGATAGGAACAAACAAGGCGATGGTATCAAACCCTGCCGAGACGTTACAGGACTCTACCACCTAATTAGTCTCATTTCTGTCCAATGGTAAATTCTCATTTAGCCTTATTTAGTGAGGCAAATAATTTGTCCTTTAAAAGGCGTCCAGGTTAAGACGAACCTATGAAAGCACTGTATTTTTTATAGAAGCTTTAATTTCTGCCATTTATTTAATCTGTAATCCGTAGTTCCAAAGAAATTATTATGTTAGTTTATCATTAAATATCAGTAAATATATCATTTTATTATGGATTATTACGGGGATGAGAGAGAGAGAGAGATTTCCCCTTTTGGTCCGCGCTCTCTTTAAACGGGGATTTCGTTAGAGGCAAAGGATTGGCTATGCGAATCACTACCATTTATTAATTTATTTGCATTCCACAATGTTTACAAGATGTTACATTAAAATAAAGCTTAGGTCATCGTGGACCCTGTCGGGTATAGCAATGGCAAGGTAGAAAAGAGGAATATACTTACATATCTTATTTAATTATCATTATAATAAATGTAAGTATTTATAAGAAATGTTTAATTTGAATTGAATTAGATTTATTATTCACATTTATAATTTTATATAAATTATTTTATATAAATTATTACAAATTGATTAAATTTCGATTCATTTTTTATTAGTTCGGGTAATTTATTATAAATTTTTATTGACATTACATAAGTACTCGAAGTGTAGAGTTTTAAACGGGAAGTTGGCAAATTTAGTTTATTTTTATGTCGTAATTTTTTGTCTGACTGTTTGTCTTCTCTTTTTGTGTACCAATCCTGGTGGTTTCGTACAAACTTACACATTTCTAAAATGTAAATACATGGTAGCGTCAGTATTTTGTGTTGTCGCAAATAAGGCTTACAACTAACGGTGTGGTCTTTGCTTTTTTGCTAAAACTCTAATTAGTTTTTTTTGAAGAGTGAAAAGTGTTGTCACATTTGTGCTGTTACCCCATAGTTTAATTCCGTAAAAGAGCCACGCATATGCATATGCGTAATAAGTAGTAAGGCAGTTTGGAAATCAGTGGTTTTTTAATTTCTCGTAAAGCATACATAAATTTTGATAATTTTGATTTGATTATATTTATATGTGATTTCCAGTTTATATTTGTGTCTATCGATAAACCTAGAAGCGTAAATTCTGTAACATGTTCTATTTTAGATTCCTCTATTTTTAGACCGTCGTGGCTACTAGGTGGAAGAGTTCAGCATTGTCTTGCCCGGGCCTGGTACCACTGCCGTACCTATTCCTGCTGCTACAGAGTCGGTATTTGTTACTGTTTTGTTCGGTTTAGGAGGGTAAGGCAGCCGGTAAACTTATACATGTGGCATTAAGACCCCACTATAAGGTTATCAACGCATCATTAACATCTTTGGTGTTTATTGACGATGGTTGTCTCCTTCCATTAGAAGAACCATTTGTTAGTTTGATATCTTATGGTATAAGAAAATGACACTCACCTAGATTAATTTTAATGGTAAAAGAATATCTTAATATAAAATTTCATGAAAATCATTAGAACTGTTTTGGAAAACTAAAACATACAAAAACAAAAAAATTGCACGTTTAAAGTTAAGGATAAATAGGTAAATTAATTTCTTCCTGCCGATTAAGTTGACATTTAATTAAGAATCATATTAGTATCTGACATAAATATAAAGTTAGGTTGCCTTCAGGTCTTACACGTAAAAATATGGATTCAGTCTACTACATTCCTAACCTTTGCATTGACGCAATTAAATTCAGTAATTATTTTTCCCCGTATTGATTCCGAGCTCCTTTGTAGAATAGACCAACTGTCGTTCTGCCAGGCAGGTCGTAAATGGCGACCAATTGGCTATCGAGTCACTACCATCGTGGCTACAAGGTGGTAGAGTTCTGCATTGTCTCGCCTGGGTCCGGTACCACCGCCTTATCCTTCCTGCCGCAATAGCGTCAGTGCTTGTCATTGTTGTGTTCCGGTTTGGAGGGTCAGGTAGCCGGTAAACTTATGCATGTGGCATTAAACCTCGCCACAGGATAGCAACGCACCATTAGCATCTTGCCTATAGGCGACGGTTGACTCTTTCCATCAGGAGACCAATCTGCTTGTTTGCTATCTTATATTATAAAAAAAACTATATGGTAAGCAAAACGACAACGTCATCGTTTGTTTTAAGTAAGATAAAACATGAACTGATTGCGACATTTACAGTACGAATAATTAAAGTTGTCTTTAACTCTGTAATCATTAAAATCCTGAAAAGTCTCAGAGTATACATAATATAATAAAATAATTAATCCTGAAGTAAACACAAGTTTTCATCTAAAAATTGTTCCACTATTAATAAATGAAAATATCCTCTAAAATAATATATTTTAGCGTTGCAGAAATAAAAAAGCATGTCGATTAATTTTAATTACAAGTCTCATTCGTTGGAATTATGAAAAAAGTGAAGTGTTCAGGAGAGATGTGTCAACTCATTTACATGGTAGAAACCGTATATAACGACCACTTCTCTAACATTTTCCTGTGAGAAAGAACAATATATTTTATGCAAACAACACTGAGTTTTCTTATTATTGTTGTAAGTAGTGCACATAGTTTATTAATCGAGTAACTTTTGATTGTAAAGTTAGGTTTCAGGGTTTGAATACTATGGTGGGTATTTTCGATGTTTAAAATTTTGTTTCAGGTATAATTTTACCGACGTAATGTCTTTGAGAACCCGTGATGAGGAAAGATAATATATTAGTTTGTATAAAGAGGAATAAAGTCTAGGACTTTGGTTTTAGACTTCATAGGACAATTTGATCCGAATACCTTTTTCTGTTTATTTAAAAACAGTGGTACAGGTTTTGGTATAGAATTATGAGGTCCTGTGCTCGAATCCTGAGTCGGCAAAAAGTTCTGTATATATTTTTCTGGAAAGATATGTGCTCGGTTTCTCTATAGTTTACCATGGGGCTTACTCCCTTGACTAATAATAATTTATGAATGCATTCCATCTTTATTTAGCGTAGCCTGTGGGCGTGGTGGATATTAATTGCTAGAACTTGCCAAAAACTGTTTTTATAAGCTTTATTTGTCGTGAAGTTAGCAACATTTATAATGGGACCTATTCACACTCTGATGATCGTGTATTAAGGGACTGAATCATCTGAGCCGAATACGTACAAATATCTACTATTTATTATTTACCTATATAGTTTAATCTGATTTAAGTTTTTTGTGATAAATTAATAAATAAATTACCTATACCGTATTCATTATGATTTTATGGTGCGTTGTTATCCTTTTCGCGGGATTGTAGTGCCTCATGCATAAGTATGCTGGCAACCTTACCCTCCAAACCGGAACATGACAGTGACAAGTACTGATGCTATTGCGGCAGGAGCAGGTAAGGCGATGATACCAGACTCAGGCGAGACTTTGCACATCTCTACCACATAGTGATAAAATACTAGGAAATTATTAAAATTAAAAATATATAATTGATTACAATCAATAATTATGATTGAGCTTTATAAAAAAATATCATCACCGAGATCTTTTATGTAGAACTTCATGTATAGAGCACAAAATATAAAATATTGACCTAATAAAAATTCAACTTCCAAAACGTTTAATAGAAGAATTCATTTTGTAAACTGCGAACAGAGATTAAAACACGAGAACCTCAATCCAATTCACCAACAAATTACGTAAAGCCTCAAAGCTTCTGACTCCTAACCACTACATATGCGTATATATTCATACATACACTCACATTGCATAACCGTGTAAACGAGTGCAACCTTCGCCAGCATAATGTAACTATGCATCTGTCGTGCCTTATATACATACATTTATTAGGCTGCTAAGACCAGGGACGTCCATCATCTGCTGTTTATATAACCCTAGTACCTTAGCCGGCGTGGTTGTAATACAGCAGGCCGTGTCATAACAACAAACTGCAATTAACACGTTATAGATAGATTATTATTATTCCCTTGACTGTGTTAATTCGACTACTGTAATAATTCAATTAACGTTATATTCTTTCTTTATAAATTTAATGCAAAATTTACCCTCTGGGACTAGCTTTTTATTATATGGTACATAAATCATAGATTCGTTGACAGTTTCACTTTACCGAAGTAGTAATTTTAAATCTGTTTTGAGGATTTGCCAAAAACACTTTTTCATTGTTTCTTGGTTTCCCAAATAAAATAACACTTAGAGCTAATTCTTTGTTGATATGAAAACATATTTCTTATTTAGTGAAAATGAAATAAAAATTTAAAAAAGATAAAGCGTTTGTGTGGTTTTAAAATGTGAGAATAGTAGGAGTGCGGTATACTCGAGGTTTGAAAGGTGAGAGGCAAATAAAGCCGATTACACACGGACTACATTCCCCCTAAGAGTATTTCCTCTATTGTTGGGCAACTTAGTGGAACACAATATTTGGAATGGAGGAGTTTAAATGGTCACAGCTGCGTTTGTATTTTACCACATTAAAATTCTTTTTACTTAAAAAATATATATAATAACGTGGTATCCAGTAAATTTTATACTTTCAAAATCGATGTTACCTTTGCAAATTGATAGATACTTACATAAAGTATCTATAAATCAACAAAGGTAACATCTTACTCTAACTTATTACACTCAAAGTTATGATGCTACAATGGCATTGACACACTGTGTGAATTAGACAGATGACAAAAACACGAACAAAAAAGTCATGGGTTCCAAATTATCAATACTAACATCCACATTGTAAACAATTCATGATTACAATTTGTGCTAAAAAAGCAAGAACCATGGATTCGATTACTAACAAACTTTTGTTTAACCTATAATATCATTGTATTTCTAGGGTTTGGTATATTACGGAGACTATTATACACCAACTTCTAAAAGGTTCTGGGCCAGTCCCCTGCTGAAGAATAAACTCCTTCTTTTGAAAGCCAAACCAATGGTCTGACAGGTGGTAGATTTTTGCAACGTTTGTCCGGGTTGGATATTGTAGTGTTTATTATTTAATCTGTGGTAACAGCATGGTTGTTTTGGATGCATAGGTAGGGGGGAACGGTACACGGACGCGGATTCGGGGTGCTGCGTGACTCCTGCTACTGGTCGTAATTCGTAACGAGCCTTTCGAAACCTGAATTACAATTATAACTTTTATTAAATCTCCTAATACCGGTGCACTATTATATTATCACGTACGTAGCGCGTGTCACTGTCGTGTTCCGGGTAGCGGGTAAACTTATGCATGTAACATTTTAACCCGCCGCGGCCGCATAGATGACCACGCACTATTTAACATCGGTGGTGTATGTAGGCATCTATATAAATTTAATATATAAAATGAATACTTCTCCTTGCATACAATCTATACATCTATACAAATAAATATAATTAGAGTGTCTGTTTGTAATATAAAAATAAACACTTTCTACTAAATGCAGTTTGATGTATACACGGTACATATACCAAAACAACATTTTTTACAATTTTTGTCTGTCTGTCCGTCTGTCTATATGGTTGTTTCGGCTAATCTCTGGAAATGCTTTGACGGGACTATCACTGGCAGATAGCTGATATAATAAGGAGTAACTTAGGCTACCTTTATAGTAGAAATTTTTGCACGCGGATAGAGTCGCGGACACAGCTAGTATTCTTATAAGATATTCGAATATTTTGCTTCACGTATAAATAACATTTAAAAATGTGTTTCTAGTAAATCTTTCTGGTATCTACGCTAATACAACTATCGATTAACCGGGTTATTAAATGATTCGCACGAATTTAACTTGCACGAAATGTGCGAATCGACATTTTTTATGTTTATATTTTTTCTGTAGACGATACGCATGAAGTTAATTTATTGGTGTGCGAATCGACAACTCCAAAAATATGTAGCAGGCTATTGGCACACACGTTGTGTTTTGTGCAATTCAGTTGTGATAAAGTACACTCTAGTACCAAAGTATTTAGGGTTAAATATTTTTATCGATATAAATTGAGACATAAATTAATCAAAATTGTCTTTATTATTAATACCTAAAATTTCTAAACGTTCTCTTCAATCGCTATTATATGATTTGAGGACTCAAAACTTATCAAATCTTGTTCACAAAGCAATAGATTATTACTATTTGAACATACATTAATCAAAAAATATAACAAATGCATGAACTCTTAAATTTACCATTATAAAATTATTCGTGATTATTCAGTTTCAAGTAGTTCTGCTATCTAAGCTTCGATTAATTCTTCGTATTCTTATTATTTCTAAAATAGGTAAACATGAGTGTACTTTTAATTTTGTGTTGTGTAAAATAAAATGTGTGCCAAAAGCTTACTACATATTTTTGGAGTTATCAATTCACACACCAAAAAATTAACTTCGTGCGAATAGCCTACGGAAAAAATAATATTGTTAAAAAATGTAGATTCGCACATTTCGTGCGAGTTAAATTCGTGCGAATCATGCAATAACCCAATTAACCAATGAGAGGATGTAAAAATATGTATAAAATTATTGTTATCATATCATGACATGTCATAATATGAAACAAATCTAAATCGGCTCGCTAAAAGTTAAACAGCATTTGTTTGTAGTCGTAGTTACCAATTCGCCTGACAAGTTCCATATGTGATATTTGTAAGGTTTTGGTAAGCAACAAAAAATGTGTTATTAAATTAACAAATACACTATTTGTTAATTTAATAACACGATAATACAATGCAGCGATGATCTACAATCTTTACATATTTACAATGGTACTTATATAACACGTTTAAGAACAACGTACCTAAATACATACACAATATAATACAGTTAAAAGTACTTACATATTATACAATTATTGTCTTTATCTTCGTCGTCTTACTTTTATAATAAAGATGACAATCTTTCTTAGTAATTAAAAGTTTACAATGTAAAGACTATAAACTTGCTGATGGTTTGTGGCATGTTTGTATAGTTATAAATATGTCCTCTACATTCAGAACTCTCTTCAAAGGTAAGTCTGCAAGGCAAGGACCTTGATGTAAGTCACCCGTTTCTCACTGGAAGCCTTGTTAGAGATTTGGATATAATATATTTATGTATATAGAAACTTTGATTAAATCTTACTGTAGGTAATTAGATTGCTTTGGTTGTGATCATAAAGTCCCGGGTTCGATTCCCATGTTGCACAAGTGTTATTTGGAATTTTCTAAATATATAAGAATGTTAATTACAGCCCAGAGATTTAAATGAAGTATTGCATCTACACGACACTTCTCGGAGAGTTAGAAAAGCTTTGAATATAGCATAGGAGTTAAAACTGTTAAATGCGGCTACGAGTTTTACTGTCTATATATTGCTAGCCGATAAACTATAAGTCATTGCAAGGTAAGGTAGAAACTTTTTTAAACCCATTTCGATATTTGTAGCAATTATATTAAAGTGTTGGTTACGGGCTCCTTTGAATAGATCAACTGCCGTTCTGCCAGGCAGGTCGCAAAAGGCGACCGATTGGCTATGCGAGTCACTCCCATCGTGACTACTAGGTGGTAGAGTTCTGAATTGTCTCACCCGGGTCAGATACCACCGCCTTACCTATTCCTGCCGCAATAGCGTCAGTGCTTGTCGCTATCGTGTTCCGGTTTGGAGGGTAAGGTAGCCGGTAGACTTATGCATGTGGCATTAGACCTCGCCACAAGATAGCAACGCACCATTAAAACCTTTGGTGTCTATAGGCGATAGTTGACTCTTTCCATCATTAGACCCATCTGCTTGTTTGCTATCTTATGATATAAAAAAATTATTTAATAATTATTTTTATTATTTATTAATCCGTTATTAGAAATAAACGCAATTGCCTATCTTATATATTTGTAAGCTATCTAGTAACTTAAAAAACTTTAAAAAAAACTCTTACTAAGATATAAATCCGAGTTGATTCATATGTAGTCGATCGTTCTTTTATTGCCGTGATAGCTTTTATAGGGCAGGCCTAAAACATATTCCATGTGCACAATGACTTGGAACGGGATCACCAAGCCCCGCTTTCTGTAAGTGGCTTACACTATTCGCGAAACAATCTCAAATACGGATCAACATAAATCGTGTAACTGCTTTCGCTCGCTACTGCACACTATTGTTATTTTTTGACTCATACTTTTACACGCTAACCGTCTTAAAAGTGTCCCCTATGTGTAATATTAACATTTTGTACTTTTGTAAATATCTCATAAATTTTTAGCATAAGATGGGTAACAGGCAGATATATATGCGTGAAAGACAAAAACACTAGCTTCTCAACAAATATCTATAAAGAAACACCTAGTACATATGTACACTGTAATTAAATTAACTTCTTTTGTAACTAATAAGCAAGCAGTTCAACTTATGTAAAAAAGTGGCGCCAAGGATGTTGGGTCATTATTTATGAGGTGTTACAAGTAATTCGCGCTAGTTTAGGGGTTAGCCTATTCAACTCAAATTATGAGGTCCCGGGTTCGATTCCCAGGTCGGGCAAAAGTGGTGGAGGTTTGACATTTCTTAATATTCTATTGAGGTTTCTTAAATTTTTTTCCTCGGAAAGCCAAAATCTTAGCAGCAGCTCAGAGTCTGGTGAATGTTATAACGCCCGTACCTCAGATGAGCACGTAGAGCTGTCGGTGAAATCGCAGGAAATAGGCGATAATCATTATTCACTTTTATTATGGAAAATGTACGGAAGAGCTATTCGGCTTAGTTTCATTCAATTAATTAATTACATCATCGGACATTACAACAAAATTCTACTCACACTAAAAAGTACCTACACCATTTGACCCTCACCATCTTGATGTCTGAAAGTTCACTACAGTGCGATTTTGCCTCGCACGACTATTTTATTAAACTAATTGCCAGCGGAAGTGTCTATAAATCGATACGACTTGGAGTTCAAGAAAAGAGATTAGTTATTCCTTAAAGGCCGGCAACGCACTTGCAATACCCGTGATATTGCAGCTGTTCATAGACGGCAAGGTTTTGTAATAGTTCTATATTATTGTTTGTTGATTAAAAAGTAGCTGTGCTATAATCTTTAAAAACAAGCTTTTAAATCGGAAGAAATAAACGTAGAAGAAAATCAATTACAAATAACAAAACATCAAGTGTAATGTGAAAGGATTTCTCAGTTAAGGCGGCTGATTGCTTACATGCGGGTGTGGAATAAAAAGTTCATTACAACGCTACACTATGTAACATTTCTCCGTAATGTAACAGCCATGTTGACATGATGCTTCGGATGGGATGAAGAAATAATGGTATGTATAAAGTATCCAACGTCGGGACGTATGTCATGGATTGGTTTTCGATATTTATTACTACCAGGTCAGTAACGAGTGCCAGTTCAGGCATCCTAAGTCTAATGTTACCTAAATTCCGTAGGATTTTTATCTCTAATCGATAAATAATTTACTGAGTAAGATAGTTTAGAAATCTTCGCTTGCTACTTATTTGCTACCCTACGATATTAAAATAAGTTTAAGATATTGTAAATATATACATGGAGAAAATATCTGTAAACAGTTGACACTGCAGGCCATCCCTGAAACTTCCCGCTAAATTAAGATATTTGAAGCTCGGAAGAATATATAACTATAAGCATAGCTTTTTTCACTTTAAACATCTAATTTGTTAAAAATGGTAATATATTTATTTTTGAAAAGCTGTATATTTTGGTAACGATGATCGGTTTTGATCTTTCGAATGGCATTCAACTCAATTTTTGAGATCTAAGATATTTTTTAGCTACATAATCGATAGGTTGAAAAGTTTCGAAACAATGTAAAAAACTTTTTTTTCCAAATTTTTCGTCATTGATAAATCCCAAACAAGTTGATCAAGTTTGGTCTTATTAAAGATATTTGACGCAGTTTTTTAAGTAAAATACCAAAAAGGTTTAAAAATGTATGGCGAAAAAACACTTTTTTCAAAATTTTTCGTCAACAATTACTCCCGAACCGGTAAACCGATTTTGATGCAATTTTGCATTAGATGTAGTTTTTTGAGGAATAGAGCTGATTAAATTTTGTACGCATTCGATAGATTAATCTGAAAGTTATATTTAAATAATACTGCTTCGCCAAATTTTTTTTAAAGTTTTTTTTAAAGTTTCTTCAAATTTCCTCTAAGCCGAGTTAGTTCAAATTTTCAGGAAGTCTAAGTTGAGCGAAATCCAATCGAATGCCATCAGACGCGTTTCGCCGGTCTCTGTCAAAAGTTACGAGATGTTTACATACATTACATATAAAATAGTCGGAAAAAGTTCCTAGGACCTCCTAACGTGGAGATCTGGTGAAAACTCTTTTTCCGAAAAATCGGGGCAAAAATAGAAACTTTCTTATGTACATAAGTAGCGGGAAATTAAAAAAAACATTTCCGGTTCCACTGCAAACATCATCAATTTGCTCGTTCCCTGCGATTCGTTTTATGGGTCAGCTATGTTGGCAGTGATTTTCCGTTCCATCGCCGAATTTTACCGTGATAATAACGTTTATTGTTAACTAGCTGTGCCCGCGACTTCGTTCGCGTGGAAAAAAATCTAAAATAAAAAACCCGCATAGTTCACGTTCCCGTGGGATTTCCGGGATAAAAACTATTCTATGTCCTTTCTTGGGTCTCAAACTATATTTGTACCAAATTTTATCCAAATCGGTTCAGTGGTTTGGCCGTGAAAGCGTAACAGACAGACAGACAGAGTTACTTTCGCATTTATAATATTAGTATGGATTACACTAACAGTAATATTGCACTTACAACCGTTACTAAAGTTGACATGATTATAAAGTCAGCTAATATGCAAACAGGTGTGCCAATAAATGTTAAATTAGCGAATATCAGGCATAGATATTAGCAAAAAAGAAATTAATAGTAATAACCTAATAGCAGGGGAGCCCAAGATTCTAAATAGGGATATACTCGAGCGTCATGTAAAAGTCAAAAATAAAAGTTTGTATAATGTCTTTCATTTCTATGGCGCGGAAAGCATCTACAAATAAAAAATGTAAAAAAAATAGTGAGAGAAAAACTGAAACGCATCAGATTAAGGTATGATGGGTTAATTGCGAGCATTTAGAAAATATGACGATTTGAGTGTAACGTAAGGGGACATGGTCACAAAGTTGCAAAGAAAACGTTGTATTAACGTTCTCGAGAGCGGTTGAATTTTCTTTTATTTTGAAGGAAATTATGTGAAAATAACGAAAAAAACGTAATTTTCACAACCCGAAGTTTATGGATTTTTTTTACTGGCTTAGATGACCGGCTGTATATAAAGAGCTTATAATACTCTATAGAGGTTTATAAGTCTCTATATAAGGGTGTATGAGGTATCCCGCCTTGAGTTAATCCTGAAATCCCCTCTTGGCTTCCCTCATATAAATACCGGCTTTTAAAACGTTTATTTATCCTCTTAAAACTTGCAAGTTACGTTGACATTCGTAAAAAATCATAAAACAGATAATCCGGCGTAACCTTAACATAATAGCCGTTTTATTTACACCTTGTCTAAACGGGACACATATGGAATACACTACTTGCTTTTCTACCAGGTAACTCATAAAAACAAGGAACTTGTAAGTACACGCGTGTACTATAAATCACATGACGACACTCCCGAAAACGGTTCTGCCTTACTAATTCCCGTATCCAAAATTTAATTTTTGCATTTTGTGTTCCTCACCTATCCGCAATAATTATTCGTCCTTGTACGTGGAAAGCTAAGTTATCATTGTGAATAAACAAGCAAGTGTATGAATCTTAACTCACATTCTTCTTTACCTGTTTCATAAGGAATTTACTGTGAAATTTAGCGATTAGCTATGCGGGTCACTACGTGGTTACTAGATAGTGGAGTTCTGCATTGTCTCACTCGGGTCTGGTTCTGGTACAACTACCTTACCTATTCTTACCGCAATAGCGTCAATGCTTGTTGCTGTCGTTTTCCGGTTGGGAGGCTTAGCCAGTTAACTAATGCATGTTGTGCTAAGATCCCGCCACAAGGATAGCAACGAATTTTTAACATATTTAGTGTCTATAAGCGATGATTGACTGTTTCAATCAGGAGAGTCATTTGCTTGTGACAAAAAAACCTTATGATAAAAAACTTGTAACAATCACATACCTATATTTTTAAACATTTCTTATAGAAAGGGAAAATTAAAACAATATCGAATGATTTTGGATCATTGGACTAATTACGTTAATAAATAATCAAGTCCCTTATGTACTAGGTTATTTACCTTTGATATGGGGATTAATCAATGATATTTAAACGTACAAACACGTATGTAAATATTGAAATACTTATAATAAATTACGACTAAGTTCTAGAAATATAAATAGGTATAATCATTTTACAATGTGCCAGACGACAACTGAACCCAGCTCCGGCGTTTGAGTAGGTGGAGTCTAGGTAGTCTAAGTCGCCAAGCACTCAAACAACTGGGTCTATTTACAGCTCGTAAGTGTGAGTATTTTATATTATTGAGCAATAAATGAATAACTGGCTTACTGAATTCATTCAAAATATTTCAGTTGCTTATTCTGTTTATTCAGCTAAAACAACATTTCACGTCGAAGAGTTGGACTATTCCGACAATAGTAATTTTCTGGTGAACTGGGCATTTAATATTTCAACAAAAAATATCAGATTGTAAGATGTATTACCTCTAAATATGTGGGATAATGTAAGCGCTAATTGGAAAGCAGTTTAAACATATATTTCTTTTATTTGAAAATCATAGTTATCTTCTATACATGTAAAAGTGGCTGTACATATTATATCTTATTTGACACACAATAAGTAGATTTTGTAACAATTACAGGTTTCCGATTTGTAGTAGGTACTTAGGTACTTACTACAAATCGGAAACGTGGTTACGTAATAAGAAAATGCGGTGAAAAAATTTAAGTAGTTTATTTTTATTTTATGTATTTTTTTAATTGTTCAAAGAATAGTCTAGACATTATTTGTTACTTTTATGGGTTTCTCTCTGTACACTATATGATTGTTATTCAAACGACTAATGATGGGACTTGAGTGACTTTTTTCACTCGAATCACTCACCAGTGAAAACTAATTAACTCGAAGGCTACTCGAGTGAAGATGAGACTCGAGTGTCTTTTTTTACTTGAGTCACTCGCCAGTCAAAAACGAGGTATTCGAGTGCCACTCCAGTAAAGATGAGACTCGAATGTCTTTTCTTTGTTTGAGTGAAGGATATGATTCGATTTGGAATACTGGAGTAAAGATGTGTTTTTTCTTTTCTAAATTCTTCTGTGGCTTATAGAATTTAAAAATGCTTAGTATGTAGTAAGTACCTATTTTTAACATAAATTATTTTTAGGCTTTCACATTACTTTTACAACATAGCCTGGAATTAAATGAAAACTTTTACTATATTAGTCGTCGTCCTGCACAGATTTTAACTGAATTTCAAATGGAAGATACATCGGCTGAACCTGGCATACCTTGAATTTCTCACTCGAGTCGGTATAGGCCACTCGAGTTGTCCAAGTCATTCAAGTTGACTCAAGTCACTTAGAATCCGAGTTATTATAAATTTTACTTAAGTCCGAGTAAAATAAAAGACTAATATCTAATACGTAAAAATAAGATTCAAAATTATGTGCTTAGGACTGGGACAAAGATTTATGCGTTTTAAAAAATATGTTCTTTATATAGCCTTGTGGTTTAGCCTATTCGGCTCAGATTATGAGGTCCTGGGTTCGATCTCCGGGTCGGGCAAAAGAGTTGTTGAGGCTTTTTTGGAAATCTAATGTCTCAATAGCGGCTCGGAGTCTGATGGAGTCTAAATGGTACTATCACTCCCGTGCATCGGATGAGCACGTAAAGCTGTCGGTTCCGGTTGTCGCTAAAAATAGTCGATAATCGTTAACATGTCGGTAAATGCACTTATCTTGCTAACTGACAAACCGGAAAATTGTAATGAAGCGTAAAGTCTATAGACGTTCTGACTTTACCGCAAGGGAACCGGATGATGACAATATTAATCTAATAATAAATGATTAAAAAGTAAAGAAACGAATTTCACAAAAATTTATTTTCTTCTTCTATATTTTGAAACAACAGTGAAAACTTCTTAAGAACATTCCCTAAACTCAGATCGTAATACAGCTTAGTTCATGAGACGGGTTTGAGTTCGAGCCAAATTGTACAAAGCATCAAGACAAAGCGACTGCGTATTTTAATATTTGGTTTGCCTTTTCAGCTTGTAACTGTGAATAATGGGCAAAATTTAATTTAGTAAATGTTACATAATATCTTCATTTAAAATTTTGTAACTCAAAAATTCAGAGTACTATATCTGTTTTATATGAAAGGTAATGGAGTGTCTACCTGGTGGATTTATCAATAAATAATTCAGATCAGTAAACAAATAATTGTGAAGTAATAGTATGGTAGCCAATTACAAATATCGTGTAAGCCCTTACTAAGAAAATGTTATTGAAAATTTACCCTAAATGAGTAAAATAGAATAACCGAAGCTTATAAGCAAGCTGCGAATAAAAACTTGAATATTTTTGTTTCTGGGAAATCGAAGTATAGTGATTACAATTTCTTCATCACTGTCACTTAATAAAAATTGTTCGGACATATATTCTGCCAGGCAGAAAATAGGTGAAGATAAGTTTCTAACGACGCTCACACACTGTCTAATACACAAAAAGAGCTGGCGTGATTACATTTATCCGCTCTTTTAATTTTGATATTTCTGAACCTACACAAATAGATAGAAAATAAAGAACGAATAAACATGTAATATTTTTTAGTAATAAAGTAAAAAAATAACTTTAGAATTACAACAGTTGATTGGGCATGAATGGGTGATTAAGGTGATTACAATTTTGCCTTAAAACTATATTCATCTTTATAACATCTCAAAACTACCTTAAGTTTTTTAT
Organism: Apodemia mormo; assembly: GCA_036924255.1. Taxonomy (NCBI): domain Eukaryota; kingdom Metazoa; phylum Arthropoda; class Insecta; order Lepidoptera; family Riodinidae; genus Apodemia; species Apodemia mormo. Next base: position 17,129,574 of record JAUPFN010000011.1, on the reverse strand, counting down.
TGGTGTATTTTTTTATACATATTTTACATCTGTAAAAATGTTATTAGTTTAGTAATTTTATCACCCCACGTACGAGTGATGAATGAACTTTTTTTACTTAAAAACGTTTTGTTTTGTTTTTTTTTATAGAGAAGCATTTAAAGTAAATTAAATAAAATAATATTATCAATAAAATTAAATAAAATAATATTATCAGACAATTGGCTGGTAAAAGAGGTGGTAATTCTTACCAGGGCATTTGTAATTCTTACCGGATTATTATCAATCGTTATTTGCAGTAACTACTGCCGATAGTTGGCGAAGGGTTTTACCATCCCATTATAAAATTTTGGACTGCTACCGATTACTTTTTAAAAAGAAAATTAAACCAATAACTGTTTACTAGATTCGAGAATAGAATCAGGAGCCTATATTTATTTGTCTATTTATATAACTATAATTTATTATATTCATACTAATTTTTTCATTTATAGTTTGTGATAAGGAAAAAGCAGACGGCTGTCTTGGTGTTAAGACGTTACTGTTACGTCATTGTGTTGTCAATTATATTAATATTGCGTAGCTAATGGTGTGATAAGGATATGAAGCCACAACCAAGTTTACTGGCTATCATACCTTTCAAGCCAAAGTTTTATGACAAATATAGGCAACTTAACTTAGCTTAATTTTATATTTGTGATTTGCTTAATGATAACATTATTTATTTCATTTTGTAAATTCAAGTATGAGTATTAAACGCGATAAGCTTTAAAGTATAAAATTAATAAAGCTTAAAATGTTTTACACGAAAAACTTAATAACGAACCTCAATAGATATCAATTTCATTAAAAGCCCCCGTCATTATCACCTGAACCGATCAGAACAATCGCATCAGGGATATAATGAATTAAATTGCAAAGTAATAACATTATGCGATGCTCGAATGAAGCGTTAACCGCAACCAGAATGACATTTAATTTTAAACTATCGACGTTTAAGAGAAAAACTGATTTTTTGTTGGGGGTTCAGGCCGGGGTTAGGTCAGTAGTGTGAGCTCGTAGGTGGCTAGAGATGCGTAGGGAGCCGACGGCGTGCGGGTGTAGCGCCGCCTGTAATCCAAGTGAGGGCAGATTGACTGTAATGGAAACTCCTTTCAGTTCCGGCATCCCTGGTACTACTTGGCATTGACTCGATAGAGAAGGATTTCCCATTTAGCTTATTTTTTTAAGGAAAACTTTTCCAATTTACAACAGAATAAAACGAATTTGGGATTATTTTTGTTTTGATGCTAAATTCAATTATTATGCTGTGTTGATTCAATAACATAAATAATAAAGGAAATTAAGGTTACATAAATTAAAAAGTAAATTTACGTATAATTTAAAATCTGGCAAAATATGTATTTTATTTTATATGGAAAATTATATTTATTACAAATAGTTTTTTTTTTTCAGTAAGATGCCTACAATGTTAAGTTTAAGAAAAAAATACACATAATATATTTATTTTTTCGTAATATTTACGCAGTTAAATTTAAATTGAAGTACATTTTATAAATAAATTACACAAAAATAGAGATAAATTAGGTTTCTGCAAAATGTTTTCATTATAATAATTTATAGAAAATTGTTGCGTATTCACAACTATTAACATGATAATAAAAATATGGTTACAGATTGAAAGAGAGAGTTAGGACACCAAAACCTGCTTTCCCACATTCCAGTATTAAAAGGGAAAACCACGATTACTGTGTTGCAATTGAAAAGGACGGAAATAAGGATATTTTGAAAGTGCGAGGGTACAAGAGATAGAAATGTAAGACTAACTTACCTCCTCAGTGGCACTGGTTCCCTGGTAGCTCGTTACAGATCGCGTAATGTAGCCCGGAATAGGAACGTTGCAGCGGGCGAGCTATCGCGACGGTTCCACAACGCGGACTGCAATTGCGTTGCACTTAGGAAGGGGTGGTGCATTCTGTGCAAGCGAGACTGCATCGCCCGCCCATTTGCTTCATGTCTCACTTTTCCGCCTTATAGTTCTTGAAAACTTACATCACTAACAGGTGGAAAAATTGCATTCTTAATTAAAATTAGTTCGAAATTGAATTTCTCATTTTATTTTTTGGTCATTTTACCACTTAGGTGATTTGCTTTTTATGTTTTAATTAAACTACATAAAACGTTCTCACAGATTAATTAATATGATTAAAAAATATTTCTTAAGTTATATAAAGTTTGATGTATCTATTTTAAGTTTGAAGATACTTTGGTATCTACGTAAAATGATGAAATGAGAGATGGCTGGTTTAGTGTTGTTACAGGCCGGCGCCGCCTCCGCGCTGTCGCCCCGGCGACCGCCGCCGCCGTCGCAACGTTCTCCACGTGTCTCGTAGCTTCGAATCACTGTGATTTTTCCAAGAGAAACATGCCAGACGTTTACATGAAAGAATAACTTCTATTTTGTAGAATGTTAAACCTATTTTAGCATTTTTACGATACCTATTTTTACGATAATTATAATGATGATGATGATAATGATATGATAATGATAATGATATGGATAATGTTAACAGTTTTAAAGAATTCTAATTAAACACGTCTTGGATAAAATATAATTCTTGCAAAAGTTAAATTTAGAAATAATTATACTTAAAAAAAAGTATCTTCACGCCCATATCCCCGAAGAGATAGGCAGAGGTACAACAAGAGCACCCACGATTAGCCGAAGATACTTGGTCCCACAATGTGATAGGTAGCATGCCTATCGCCAACAGGGCACTTTCCAATCCCGGGCAACTTTGTGTTTCTCAGAAAACTGAAAAAACACTTTTTTATGTGCCCGACCCGGGAATCGAACGCGGGACCTCAAGTGGTTAACGCCAACGCTGGAGCACTAGAGCACAGAGGCGAAATTATACTTTATCAAATAAATACCTGTTGGACGCATCTCAGAAATCTGATAGACTAGTATTTTAAGAAACAACTACTTTTAAGTTTCCACTAGATTGGAATATTAATATATACTGAGAAAATCCAGCAAAAGCTAGTTAACGGACTCGTTTAATTTTTTTACAATGTAGGGTAACAATTTGTGTTATACTAACATAGTTATATCATCAGTTTATAATGACTGTAAAAGATTGGTTTGAGGAGCAATAAATCTCAAGCTTTTTTGTACTAAAAAAAAAGTATCTTCACGCCCATATCCCCGAAGAGGTAGGCAGAGGTGCAACAAGTGCACCCACGATTAGCCGAAGATACCTGGTCCCACAAATGCTATAGGTGGCAAGCCTATCACCAACCGGGCACTTTCCAATCCCGGGCAACTTTGTGTTTCTCAGAAAAACTGAAAAAACACTTTTTATGTGCCCGACCCGGGAATCGAACCCGAGACCTCAAGTGGTATAAATTTGAAAATATTGTCTTCTAAATAATTAAACTTTTTGACACAGCTTTTTATTAATACATTTTTTTAAATTTCTTAACTAGTTTACCTTTATAGTTTTGTAATTTATTGTAAACACATACACATGGAGCAATGTGTTTTGGGGACTAATTTTTTGAGGACGAGATGCATACACGGCAATATTGTTTTTGCTCCTTGCATCTAGGTACATGTTCACCCGATAAAAGTTCTATCATTTTTTTTAAACAAGCAATTATTTTAGGAACCATAAATATGATACAAATATAACCTCCAATATCTGTAAAAATATAATCAATAAATTTCATTGATTGCATTGAATTGCTATAAATTCTTATTTTCTTTATTCTAATTTAATGTTCGCTGTTTATTTAACATTGCACATAAAATATCATGTTGGGCTTGATCGCATAGTGAAACTACATACTTAGGTTTACCAGTAACAATAGATTAGTTTGACGACTAACTAAATTTGTGGTGAACAGTATTACCACTTTAAAGACGATCACATTTTACTTGCAATAATTGAAAATGACTTTCAGTAATCATATTGGGCAGGGAATGATGTTATTCTGAACATTGATATTCCTTATATTATATTAGTATAACTTCAAATATATTATGTTTCTGTCTCAGTCTGCAAAAAATTTAAGCCTGTCATGCCCGCAGAATTGTTTTTTTTATACCATAAGAAAGCAAACAAGCAGATAGCTCTCCTGATGAAAAGAGATAACATCACCTAAATACACCAAAGATATTAATGGTGCGTTGCTCTCTGTGGGGCGGATTAGCAATCTCACATGCATAAGTTTACCAGCTACCTTACCTCCAAACTGGAACACGACAATGACAAGCATTGAAGCTATTACAGCAGGAATAGGTAAGACGGTGGTATCAAATACCTGGGCGAGACGTTGCAGAACTCTACCACCTAGTAGTTACTATGGTAGTTACACCATGCTATGTATTATATTTTATATCTATGTGACTATATCGAGTGCTTGCTTTAAATAGTAGATCAAAGTAAACTATTTTATAATAAATATAAAATTAATGTAGAGCTAGTAATATAAATACAATTGATTACTCTATCAAAAACACGTATCCAAAGACACTATAGTATGGTAGATTGTGTTCATGATGCGTCCATGTTAAGATAGCTCAAGTCACATACACAATGTTGTATTGAATAATAAGAAAATTTATCGTAGAGGAAGCTAATATTTTTATATAAATATAATAAATGCGATGAACTCTAGCCTGCGGTCATTTTGTGTCTTTCGATAAAAAAAAATTAAAATGACCGTTTTTATTAAAAAACTAAACTAAATATATTAACATCACTGGACATATTAAAGGAATTGGTTTAACATCAAAGTAAGCAAATCGTTTGCTTGTGATATGGGTCTTAAGTTTACGAGAATTATGTATAAAAATGTAGAGAATAAAAGTTCCCTTACGTAGGATGTGGAGTGAGTTTCTCACCAGTTTGTAGGTTAGCGAGATGAGTGGTGATCCCCATCGTCACAATTTACCGAATTGATAATGATTAATACTTATTTCTTACGATAGCTGGAGCTGACAGTTTTTCATGCTCATCTGAGGCACTGGAATGATATACATCACCCTTCAGACTCCGAGTTACACCTAAAATTTTAAATATATGAAAAATCTTTGAAACAATTCATTATACATTAGTTTCTCCCAGAACAGGATACGGGACCTCGTGTTTTGAGTCGAATAGGCTTAAAATCTAGACCATGTGGCACTCATGAGTACGAGGCAAAATGTGAATGGTCCCACAAATGTGATAGGTGGCAAGCCTATCGCCAACCGGGCACTTTCCAATCCCGGGCAACTTTGTGTTTCTCAGAAAACTAAAAAACACTTTTTTTAATGTGCCCGACCCGGGAATCGAACCCGGGACCTCATGTGGTCAACGCCAACCCTGGGCCACTAGACCACAGAGGCGATTAAAACTATATTCTATAAATACATCAAAACACTGTTGTTCATCTGAAAATTTTGCTAATGCTGTTTGCTGGCTACTTAGTTTGCTATTGAGATTGATGTAGACAGTTTTTGGACTCAACTTTATAATTCACTTTTTTCGCGTGTTGGTCCCGGGCTCCTTTGAAGAATAGGCTAACTTTCTTCCAGGCAGGTCGTAAAAGGCGACCGATTGGTTATAAGAGTCAATACCATCGTGGCTACTGGCTGGTAGAGTTCATCATTGTCTCGCCCGGGTCTGGTACCACCGCCATACCTATTCCTGCCGCAATAGCGTCAGTGCTTGTTCTGTCGTGTTCCGGTTTGGAGGGTAAGGTAGCCGGTAAACTTATGCATGTGGCATTAGATCTCGCCACAAGATAGCAACGCACCATTGACACCTTCGGTGTCTATAGGCGATGGTTGACTCTTTCCATCAGCAGACCTATCTGTTTGTTTGGTATCTTATGATATAAAAAAAATAGTGCAAGAAATGGCTACTGGAATTGGCATTTGTGAGATGCATTATTATCTGAATGTCGTATTGATAGATCGCTGCTGTGGTTTAGTAGTCAGATGTCGGTGTTGACCGCATGAATTCCCGGGTTCAATTCCCAGGTCGGGCAATTCAAAACTTTAATTTTTTAGTTTTCTGATATAATCAACATTGTCCGGGATTGGATAAGTGCCTGGTTGGCGATAGGCTTGCCACCTATTACATTCTGGGACTAAGTATCTTCGACTAATCGTGAACCAGTTTTACCTCTGCCTACATCTTCGGGCGTGAGGATACTTGCCTATACATATACTGTCTGCACATATGGGCATGAGGATACTTACTCCTTTCAAAATTTTAGTTCATCCATTTTAAGTCGTCGTACATTTTTTTTATTTAGAACAGCAAACAAGCAAATACGAGTAGTTTTTTGTTAGAAAGAGAGCTGTCGCCTATACTTACCTCTAGTGTTAATGAAACATTATTGTCCATGTAGCACGGTCGCAATTCCATATGCTTAAGATGACTGGCTGCCTTACCTCCAAAAATGGTACACGTCAATGGTTAGCACTGTTGCTACTGTGGTAGAAATTAAAATAATAATATTACATAGAAAATACATATATATATATATATATATATATATATATACTGGCTGCCTTACCTCCAAAAATGGTACACGTCAATGGTTAGCACTGTTGCTACTGTGGTAGAAATTAAAATAATAATATTACATAGAAAATACATATATATATATATATATATATATATATATATATATATATATATATATATATATATATATATATATATATATATATATATATACAACGATATTAATACATAGAAATACATATATAAATACTATAATATATTTAATAAACACCTAAACCCGGAAACACAAACATTTATGCGCATCACACAAATGCTTGTCCCCGTTGGGGATCGATCCCGAGCCCCGTTGATTGCGTAGTCAGGGCCGCTAACCACTCGACCAACGAGGCGGTCAAATATTAATGATTATATACATACATACGTATTATCACACCAGATCTCTTACAGGGTAGGCAGAGAGTAAAGAATGCCAAACGTCACGACTCATTATAAATCATTTTCATGTGTTTAATTTATTCTATATCCATGCGTATTATCTATGTTGATTGAAAGTATTAACATTTGAACGCAACAGACCAGTTAATGAACTAATAAATTGTTAAACAATGTATCGTCTAATTTGTTGACACAAAGCAATTTTATAGTTTATGTTTGAACGTTCAAAATTTCAATTTTAGTATACGCAGATAATTATTAATTAATTATTACATTATGGGCTTTGCATTACAAAGTTATAAAACACTGTCATATGTTTAATTAAAATGTGCGATCTCATGCACTCTTACTAGGTTCCTGCGTACGCAACATATTTGCAAATATATGTGACCATTGCAAAATATTAAAGTTACATAGTAATATGTGGAGAGTTTTCAAACTAGAACATGTTATTGTTAAAACGTAAGTGCAGAAAACTATAAGTTTCAATATCTGTATAAATTCAGTCTTTAAATTCAATATGAGTGTGTGGAATAAGCCATTTATGGGAATATAACTTATTGTTCAATATAATTAAGATAAACAATTTTGAAGTGCTATTTATTTAAAAACAGAACCTGCGTGTGAGTCTCATCAAGTAAGATACAATTCCTTTTTTTTTTTAATATTGTGATTCCAAAATTTGTAGGCTGTTTCTAAATAATGAACATTTTGTATAATAGCTCTACTAGTTTTTTGTTCTATATCTTATACTTATGTATATATCATGTTATTAAATTATATTAATTATACCATAAAGTATAGACTACTGTAAACAAAAATTTGACTAGATTTTTTTAATAGTATAAGATAGCAAACAAACAGATGACTCTCCTGGTGAAAAAATACAACCGTTGCCTATTTACATCCAATATGTTGATGGTGCGTTGCTATCTATGTGGCTGAATAGAAAAGCCACTTGCATAAGTTTATCGGCTACCTTGTTTCCCAAACTGGAACATGACAGTGACAATTCTTGACGTAATTATGGCAGGATTATGTATAATGGTGGTACCAAAACTCGGGTGAGACGTTGCAGAACTATACTAACAAGTAGTTACTATAGTAGTGATACGTATATCAGATCGTTTGCCTTTTCCAAACTACCTAGTCGAATGGCAGATGGTCTATTCTTCAAAGAGGGCCTGGGCCAACACGCGGAAACGATTTTAAAATAATTCAAACAATATCGTGAAATATTAGATTTAAACGTATCTTTAATGACATTTATATCAAGATAATTTCGAGATTATTTATATATTGCGTAGAAAATTGGAAAACAAATTTACATAAGTTTGTAAAATTACTATTTAGATATTCCTTCAACCATTTCAATTATACCAAGTACGTGAACTTTCTTCAAAACAATTGCCTAATGATTTTAAAAACGCCACTACGTGATCTATCACGTGATCTAATATATCACATTATCCAACATATAAAGACACTATATAGTATATAGGTACTAAGCTTAGAAGGTTCTAATAATAGTTGATACTTTTCACTGTGTTCATGATACGTCCATGGTAAGATAGCCCAAGTCACGTACACAATGTTGCATTGGATAATAAGAAAATTTGAATTTGAATGTTTTATAAAACTTTAAAATCAAATAATTTAAATCTATATAAATGTTTTTACATTTTGAAGCACTAACTAATCGCGTGGGTAGTAAGTGAGATTGGAGTTGTACAATACTCATATGTGTCGTCGTAGAAATCAAATCTATCAACTAGTAGAAATGATTTTTGTCTTTTCGAATTGTTAGAAATGCAGGTAGAGGATCTATTTACCAAATGGGGACTAAATATTTTGAAGTAAAAAAAATACTTGAAATTAAATACTCATTCGTAGTTTCATATAAAAAAGTGTTTCTCGAATTTAATGATCTGTAATCTAATATCGTTATTAATATATTACCGACGTCAGATCAATCAGTACCTGTAAGCAGCTACTGTAAAACCAATGCATCAGGATGCTCTTCATAGTGTGTTTGCTTTACTTTGATGTTGCGCTTTCATCTACGGCAATCCGTAGCAAACGTGCTACGAGCGTGCTACGACCTACAGCGCGTACTAACCTGAGAAACTACAAAGAAACTATTATAATATTATGGATATGTACATTATACATATTAAATTTAATTTTTTTTAAAGCATTCCATCAATACTTTAACCTCAGGGTTACCATAGGAGAAAAATTCAAAGAAATTGATATTCTAACTGTAATATCCCAATACATATTTGAAAACTTTATGTATGTTTGTAAAAATATTTGCTTATTTAAGAAAAACGTTGATGTACACTCACTAAATATAAAGAACAAAAACAATCTTGTTCATGCATCTGGTCGCCATTATAATAAGTAACTCAATTTAATGGGGCAATGTATACGCTGTTGCAATAAACTGCCCGATACCATAAGATATCTATCAATAAACAAATTTAAAAAAATGTGTTTAACCAAAACTATGTACAAAACCGCAGATTTAGAAGACACAAATGCCTGGAATTCATTGCTCCTCATACCAATATCTTATATATTTTTTAAAAATATGCAAACAATTGACCCTGCCATCCCTGAAACTTCCCGCTAAATTAAAATATTTTAAGCATAAAAGAATAAAACCTATAAGCATAAAATTTTTCAGTTAAAACATCTATTTTGTTGAAAATGGCATACATATTGATTTTTGAAATGCTGTACATTTTGGAAACGATGATCGATTTTGATCTTTCTAATGGCATTCAACTCAATCTTTTAAATCTAAAATATTGCTTTAGCTAAATAATGGATAGATTGCAAAAAAATCGAGGCAAAGTAAAAACACATATTTTTTTCAAAAACTTTCATCATTGATAAATCTCTAACAAATCGACCGATTTTGATCCAATTAATGGTATTTGACGCAGTTTTTAAAGGAAAAGAGAAAATAAGATTTTTAAGACTTAAAATATTAAGTTTGCTAAAAGTAACGTAATTTTAATATGTGAAAAGTTGTAACTTTTGATAATTAGATTCGGTTTTGATTTTTGGAATATCATTCGATGCAGTTTTTTCATCATTTTTCAAAATTTTCAAAATTTTGAAAAAAACAATTTTTTAAAAATTTTTCGTCAACGATTACTCTCAAACGGATAAAGCGATGTTGATAAAATTTATGCATTAGACGTAGTAATTTGATGAATACAGCTGAATAGTTTTTATACTCATTCGCTAAATTAATCTGGAAGTTATATAAAAAATACTGTTTCGCAAAATTTTTTTTTGGGTTTTTTCCAAAATTTCTCATAATCTTCTAAGCCGCCTTGGTTCAAATTTTCAGTAAGGCTAAGTTAAGCGGAATGTAATCGAATGTCATCAACCGCGTTTCTATCAGTTAAGCGGTTCAAAAATTATGAGATGTTTATATATATATACACACACACACACACACAAACACACATACATACACACAAGCATACTGACGTCATCGTCAAAATAATTGGAAAAGAACCTCAAAACGCGGAGATCTGGTGAAAAATCAGGGCTAAATCTGTAACTTTCTTATCTACGTAGCGGGAAGGTAAAAAAAATAAATACCAAACTGTAAGCAACAGCTGGTATTGAATAAAATAAAATAAATCCGCAACGAAGTTGTTTATAGTAGAAGAAAATTAACTTATAATATAAAATAACTATTAATAGACTTTTGTTAACTCAAATATTCTAGCCTTTTATAAATCATGAGATCCCGGTACTAAACTCCGAATAAGTTAAAACGGCACTTTCCATTTAGTAAATAGAGCTCCGAGTCTGCTGGAAGTGTTAGGCTCTTGGGTTTTAAAGAGTATGTAAAACTAATTGACTCGGCTATCGGTTTTAACAAGCAATAATTGCTAAAATCCCGAGTTGGTTAGGCCCCAAATCAAAATCTTTGGAGAATTATAGTCCATCTGCCTTCTACTCATGCAATTCGAAAAAGGCGAACAATTGAATATACACGTCACTACCATCGTGACTACCAGGTGGTGGAGTTCCACAACGTCTCACCCGGATTTGTGATACCACCTTCTTGCTTATTTGTAATAGCGTCAATAGCGTATTCGAATTTAGATTGGTATTACAAACTTATGCTTTGGCATTGTCGTCTATATCATTCAATTATCATTAATGCTTCACCATTCATAGAGTGAAGTGCAATTCGACTCTTCTGGAGATGCTTCGGTTACAAAGTGAAACGTGCGTTGAATACATAATTTGTGGGTTACTACTGCCTTTGCAACTGACGTGTAAGAAAGTGTGATGGAAGTGGATAGACTATAGTGCCGCTGTAGTCTCCTAATTTTCAGGCCGTGGATAATTTTTCCCCATTCCTTACACTACCTTTCGTTTCAGTTGTATCACAGCAGTTCTATATTAGGTTTCGTGAAAATTTTGCAAATTAAATACCTTAATTTGTTTTTTGAACATCTTTTGTGTCTGTAGGCGACGGTTTTTTGTCACATCAGGGAAATCATCTGCTTGTTTGTTTTCTAATGGTATAAAAAAGTCATCAAATTCATAAAAACAAATCTATCTAGACCACCTCCAAACTTGTTACACAATTGACTAGGCACCTGCACTTTAATTTCACTTCACAACGTATTTACATACATATTTATAAAACGCATTTAAATACGTTGTAACATGAAATTAAAGTACAAGTGCTTAGTCAATTGTGTATCAAAAATGGAATTTTGCCAAGTGCTGACGGTGGAAAGCATAGAATATACCACCAAATTTGCTAATCGATAAATTATTGAATCTTAAATTTAAGCATCGAATAAAGTTAAAATCATTATATAAGTCACTTGAATAGCAGGGAAGGCCAAGAGGGAATATTTGGATTTACTCGTCAGATTAACATGGGGGGAGGTATCTCATATACTGTTGAGGCTCTCCACCAAATATAAGCTCTTTGTATAGAGGTGGGTGATTAGGGCAAAAAAACACAAAATTCCGATAACTTCGGCTAGTGGAAATTGTCAGATTATATCTTTTTCGTTATTCATACATTATTTTCTTTAAAATAAAAGAAAATTCAGACGCGCTCGAGAATGTCAAGACAATGTTTTCTTTGCAACTTTGTGGCCCTCTCACTCCCTCATGCTACACATATAACGTCAGATTTTCTAAATTTTAGTTGGCAATTAACCCACCATACCTTAATCTGACGTACATCAGTGTTTCCATGTCACTGTTTTTTTTTCACATTTTTTTAACTGTAGATTTTTTCCCACTATTGAAGTAAAAAACATTATATAACCTTTTATTTATCCGATAATTTGATCTACAAAATACAATAGGTCCCTAAGACGCTCGAGTAACTAAATATTTAGCATCTTGAGCTCCCCACTATAACAAGGAAATCGACACGTTGTTATTTATTTATAACATTAAGTGATTTTAAAATCATTATATCATTCAATTTATTACAGGAATATAAAATGTATTTGAAAATATGCAAAATGCTTTTAAGATGCAAAATAATTATCGTTAAATACAACGTTGCTTATTTCTGAATAGTATTTCAATTATAATTAAGTGCATGCTATGTTACATAGTAACATATAGTAGGTATAGAGACTTCTCGTTTTTAATTGGCAAATGTAGGTAGTCATTGGAGCGTAAGTTATGTAACTTACAAAGGGCTTGAATGAAACGAGTACCTAATTACATTAATATTACTTTATGAGATACATGTCTGGTGTGTATATTTTACCTGAGATAAACAGTGAATTCAAAAAGCTTCACGTACGGGAAAAGCTCTAATAAAAATAACTACTGACATAATATTCCATGACTTAATAAGTATTTATAAAAAGAAAACCAACCGGACATATCGTTATATACATGTAAAAGTTGATTCTCACAACTGATTTAATATACATTGTTTTCACTGAAATTAGCTGATACCACATAGCTTACCTTTGAGCTAAGCACATACCTTTAAGCAAATAAAATAAACATTTATTTATAAATATATATAAATCTAATAGGCCGCGACGGCATTCACATATCTAGCATCTTCGGCTCTGCTATATTTAGTATCTTAATGGATAATTTTGCCTTTACATAATATTTTTTGCCGTTATGGGATGTTATGATAATTTTTACGCCATACATTCCGGGCCCCCTTTTAATAGACTATCTGTTGTTCTGTCAGGCAGTACTAGGTGGTTGAGGTTCGCAATATCTTGCCCGGTCCTGGTACCATCGTCTTACCAATTCCTGTCGCAAAAGCAGTAATGCGTTTCGTCGTCGTGTTCCGGTATAAAGGCTAAGGTAGCTGGTAAATTTATGCATGTGGCATTATCATTACGCTACATGAGTAGAAACGCATCGTTTACATTTTTGGTGTCTATAAACGATAGTTATCTATTTCCATCAGGAGGATCATTTAATTGTTTTCTATCTTATAATATAAATTAAAAAAAAAACCGTTTAAAGCATGACCACCCATGATAAAGGCACGATCGTTGGGATGGTACAAATAAAATATTATATAATTTAAAATGATACAAGCAATCACTTTAAAATTAAAACTACTAATTATATTGAATACTAATATATCATGGTAATCTTTTCATTCTGTTTAATTAATGAAATTGCTGACAAAACGACACGCCTCCACAAAACTTATCAGAACATCAGATTAGTAGCTGCAGTGAAAGCGATGTATCTTGTAAGTTAACTCGTACACTCTACATTACAAAAGCATCACAGATGCTTTGTTGGCCACACTATAGATGACGCATTTATGTCACTGAAATCAAAAGCTCATTATTTTGCTCATTGAGAGTAATTTTAAAATTGAGCAGATATTTATGGTAAATGATATTTAAGTGTTTTCTCCCGAAAATTTGATTCTCTCTCTCGCCAGTTTTCTCGGGACATAATTACGCCACCATTTTCTTAATAACTCACAATAATAATAATATAATAATAATTATATTATTATTATTGTGATAACACTTAATAACAAACAAATTTAAAATAAGGAGAGGTAAGTTTTCACGGCTTAGGCGTCTTTGTAAGTAACGTAAATGCAATTTGCAAAAGAAATTCGTTTGATATCTGCAACACAATTAACATTTCACAAGCAAAAACAAGACGAAATTCTTTTAAGCTAAATTAAGTTTAAATAATTTTAGCTATTTCTTTTTTAGACACCTAGTATTACTACATAATTTAGACTTTTATTTAAAAAAGAGCTATTACTGATTTGAGAGAGAAAGAATATTTTAAGAAGGTATGTACCATGTATGTTTGAACCAATTAAAAACTACGAAAATAAAACATAATAATGTCATCACGCATTTTCTTTGTTGGAGGGGGCAGGCAGAGTGAACTGAACGTCGGCTTTCTATGATTCACTGTCATTATCGCTGAACAATTAATTATACGAATAGTTCTTACCTCCGAGTAAGCAAATTATTTGCTTGTACCTATATCACACCATACATCTGTAACATCTATATTCATCATAGAAATGTATGTCCCCATTGAACGTCAGGTTTGCCAACCACTCAATCAACGCAGCGGTCAACTAAAATGATCAGGTTTGGCTTTAAATGTTATAAATATTTTAACTGTATAATGTCAATTTATTTATAGAATTTTAACCTTTGCCCAGTCAATCAACAAAATCTTATTAAAACAAAATAAAATACTTTCTTATTCCTGAAGAAACGTTCCAATTAGCATGGCATTAAATAAAAAAGCTTTTTCAATAAATTATTTGAGAGGTAAAAATCAGCTTAAAACCTTTTGTTTCTTTCTCAATTTGCTATCGTTAGGAGTGCTCAAATTATCTTCTATACATATAATAAAATCGTAGGAAAGTCAAAACTGTACATTGAATATTTTTTAAAAGAATACTTGGAGCGTGATCTTTTTTTTATGACAAGATAGCAAACAAGCAGATGGGTCTCCTGATGGAAAGAGTCAACCATCGCCCATAGACACCAAAGATGTTAATGGTGCGTTGCTATCTTGTGGCGAGGTCTAATACCAAATGCATAAGTTTACCGGCTACCTTAGCCTCCAAACCAGAACACGAAAGCGACAAGCACTGACGCTATTGCGGCACGAATAGGTAAGGCGGTGGTACCAGACCCGGGCGAGACAATGCAGAACTCTACCACCTAGTAGCCACGATGGTAGTGACTCGATAGCCGCCTTTTACGACGTGCCTGGCAGAACGGCAGTTGGCCTATTCTTCAAAGGAGGCCGGTACCAACACGGCGGAAATCCATATCGAAACCAACGGCGGATCTACAATCGATATCGAAACCAAAAATATAGTTTTTAGAATTTTTGTCTGTCTGTCTGTCTGTCTGTCTGTCTGTCTGTCTGTCTGTCTGTCTGTCTGTCCGTCCGTCCGTCCGTCCGTCCGTCCGTCCGTCCGTCCGTCCGTCCGTCCGTCCGTCCGTCCGTCCGTCCGTCTGTCTGTCTGTCTGTCTGTCTGTCTGTCTGTTTGTCTGTTTGTCTGTTTGTCTGTTTGTCTGATGTCTGAAAAGCTTATAGACATACCTACAGTAGCGAATACAGCATATGTTATCCTTATCGGACTTGGTTGATTGAATCCACTTCGAAACGTAAAAAGGTTATAAAAATTGGTGTAACCAATTAGGAGCTGTAAATACATAAGAACAGAATATAAGATGTTAAGTAATCAAATAGGATTCTACATTACTGCTAATGAATACAAAAATAAAAATAATAAAAAATATCACGTTGATTCCATTCCGGGGTAGGACCAAAATAAACACAACTTATTATTTAGACAAGGATGCTCCTGATTTAATATCTTTTAATTGAACGATGAGGTAGGTCCCCACTTTCGCATTTTGCCAAAGAGCTATGTTTTTCAGAGAGAGTAAAAAAAGATATTTTCGTTATATAAAATAAAATTAATATAATACGCTAATAGAGATACCGGCGAAAATGCGAGAAGCCGGTCTTCTAAAACTTAACCACATCTTAATAGAAGATATTATACAATTGTTAATATTTATGATTATATACATATGTACATACATACATACATAGATACATAGATACGTATTATCACACCAGATCTCTTATGGGGTAGGCAGAGAGTAAAGAGTGCCAAACGTCACGATTCAAACAGACCTGCCTTTCTTCATCCACATTCGTTACTCTTTTTATACCTTCGATTACACATTTTATGTGCATGCATATCAGCGCAACTATGTAAAATCTTAGATTAGCAACAAAACAACCTCATTCTCTAATAGTGGCGAAAACACTTTCAAGCCCTTAAATAGTCAAATGAGCCTACGTTTAACGTTGAGATACTCACCAGAACTCTACCACTAATCCTTCTCGTAGGGTTCCATATGCTACCTTAGGTTGCATAATGCTGGCAAGTATATATTATATCTTACATAAGGGCTAGCGTTGTAGGGACCTAGGGCCTAAGGATGCATAAAGTTAGGCTATAGGTTCATATACCCTAAGGAGTATGAACGATTTTTCGAAGATAGAAAATATGGGCGTCTCATCAACACAAAAATTCAGCTTGTTATAAATCTAAAATAAAAATGTTACTAGGACCACGGTCTATTGTACACTGATTAACGAAAACCTGTCCGACTGTCAAAGGCATTATTTAAGTGTCATTATTGTTTACCGTATCTCTCTCTCTCTCATCTCTTGTATTACGCGACAATACAAGAGATGAGCGTAATACACATCCACCAAACTCGGAACTACAGAGGTTTAGATTTCTTGTCCAACTAGGGAATTAAGCCCGAAACCTACTTAAGCCCAGCAATTTAACCCTAACGTCACACAATGAATCTAAAAAACAGGAGTCTTGAGTAATACCAGTTTCGATACGTTGACATGGGTTTAAATACCGGTGTAAATCCATGCAATGCCTGACTTGTTATTATACTGGCTTGATATGACCTTATGATGATGTAAATCCTCATAATAATCATGGGGAGTTACGTCGCCCAACTAATCGTAGGTAGATTATAATATAATGTAACTTAAATTACGTAGGTTATGTTAAATTATAATCTACCGTGAGTAATACAGTGGGTAGATTATAATTTAACATAACCTACGTTATGTAATTATTATATGCTTATAAAGACTCAAATAATTTTGTATCGGAAAAATAAAAAAAAACAGGATTTTGTTTTAACCACTAGAGAATTTTGAGAATTCTTTAATACAAAAATACTTTGTGCTTTTCTATCCGAAAGATATCTTAGGGAGCAATGGTCGGTCTGATGAGCCAATTATGGTCGAATCGCAGCTATTCTTTACAAATGAACGAAGTTTCAAGCCAAAAGTGAAAAAAAGAAATCTTGCAGTAAGATGTTTATTATAAGCTAACTGGCTGTTGCCCGTGTCTTTTTTCGCGTGACCCAAAAACAATACTTCCTTTTACTTAGACGGGTAAAAAATAACGCATCTTACTTAGGAAGACAGTAATTTTTCATAAATGAAAAAAATTCAAAATTATATTAGTAGTTAATGTGTTTATAGATACAAACAAACAAATCTTCGCTGTTTAAAATAATAGTGAAATAAATTATGAATTAACTACTCAATCATGATCAGAAATCGCTCTTGTTAAATTGCAAGGCAAAAGTATCTGTCTTACATTATTACAGTTTTTTAAAATCTAAACATAGTGGGATATAAAATTAAAAACGAAAATTGGCATCTAGACAATGGCTTTCCAGAGTAGCTTACCGAAGGACAAAAAATATAAAACTGACGTTGAAATAACTATAGCGCATATTTCACTGACTTATGTTGTTTTAATTTTGTTATAAAAGCTGTTATGGATTGTTCTACGCATCACTGCTACGAAGCGCCCGCTTGTTTTCTTCTTTCTCTTAGCACGTCAGAAAGAGGAATTTATGGCCTACGCATTTGGCAACTTTGTTATCCAAAGTATTTGACGGCAGAGATTTAAGACCCACCCATTGCTGAAGTTGATTATCTCGCCATTAGTAGAACGAGATTTTAATGAAATTACTTTAGGATAAGCACAAAAGCTTTGTCTAAAAATTTCATATTTATCGATATATTTATGATATAATACATAGCCTAGCCTAGCTAAACTTTTTATGCTAGCGAATTTGGTAGGCCTATAATAATTAGCCGCCCATATCTAATAAACAATTGGCAGGTAAATATGTTAGTATTTTTGTTTTTTACTGTTTTATAGTTTCATTATTTTAGTCAAAAAACAAAAGAGTTTAAGTCGACTATTTTATATTTACTGATATTTGTTTTGACAGAAGGTTGTTAGATTTCGTATTTGCATTTATCGCCTCGATAGTTGAGTGATAGCGAAATGCGTATATATGTATTAGGTATATACCGTCCCGTTGGTCGGGTAGTAAATGGCTCAAATTACGGAATCGATGGGGCTCGAGTTTGATTTCCGACAGGAATAAACATTAATGTCAGCATGAATGTTTGTAGGCATTAGTGTTTATTAAACATATTTCAGTATACTATGGGGTTAAATCATTCGTAGTCGTAGAATAGTGACAAATCTAACATATATTAAACTTTACAGGACAGCCATTTCAAATCATTTTCTAAGTTTTTTTGACATAACTTTTTAAATTCCAAATCTGTAATTATGAAACTTTGCATTCAAGTGAAAAATAATATTTGTTCAATGTTACGTTAAATGATGCATTACATCTTAGAAAACTATTTGAAATGACTGTCCTGTTAGATCCGTCACTATTCTATGACTACGACATAAATAAAGTTGCATACTATGGGGTTAGATCAGTTCAAGTAATTGGTCCAGCACCATTTATTTATATATGTTAATTTTTTATTTATACCTAACGTCAACGATTGAGACGACACTCTTGTTCAATCGTTGACAGTGACAAAAATATGTGTGTGTGACAAGTGTATATGTTTGTATTTCAGCTTTGGTTTCATAATAACGTTGACAAAGATTCATATTACAACAAATTAGCTTTTGTCGGGGTAATATCATTAGCTAATATCCTAGAAAAAAAAATTTGTTTAATAATTGAGCAAATTATTTCTTAGGATGTGGATATAACCTAAAATTATTTAGCGTAAAACTATTGTGGGTTAAATTAATTCGTGTAATTTTGAAAGTGATATTTATGTAGTTATTATATATGACATATTTACATAAACGGTCGAGCGCAAATCGGACTCAAATATTTAGAGCTCCGTGGCACTGGGCCATTATGTATCAGGACCTCCTTTAAGACTGGTTATACTTTTTGATTATTAGTTGTGAAACCGGCCTAGAGACATGCATTTTGTGACATCTATTTTCGTTCACGAGATAGAGCCCTGTGATGGATAGAGATATAATAGGGTTACGATTGTCTCCCTTTAAGTACCGAAGCCTTAAAATAGTATTATGATATTATGCTGCTTCACTTGCGAGGAAGACAGAGTAATTTATTTTTAATAGACACTCTGTTGGGTGCCCGCCGCATTCGACATCTTTAACTATTATATCCGGTTATTAAATCTGACACCAACTTCTTTTAATTTTTTTAGGCATAGAGATGTTAGCAGCACCCACTTGTTGTTATTGAGATTTTTTAGATAGTCAAAACTCAATAACACTGCCAAAATTAAGTATAAAATTAGCCTTATATACTCATTGTATATTAATTTTTAATAAAAAAATGTTTTCTCACAACATTTTTTTACTAAAAAAGAAGGTATAAATAAATATCAAGGATTGGTTTCGTATAAATTAAAAAGTTCTTATATCAATATTATATTAGAAAAAATTAGAAAAATAAACATATGATAGAAATAGTAATAATAGCTGAACAAATTACACGAATCGATCTAACCCCAAACTAAGCAAATTATTTTGCTTATGTTATGGGTGTTAGTCAAAGATACTAATACATAGAAATACATATATAAATACTAGCATATATTTAATAAACATTCAGACCCAGAAATATGAACATCTATGCTTATTAAACAAATGTTTGTCTCCATCGGGATTCGAACCCCTTTTAATTATTAACAAAATCTGCCTTCCTTGTGGATTTATTAAACTCAAATGATTCGATTGTAGAAAGTCAGTCACAAATGTTACTGCCGTTTTATTTTTGTAAAAATCTCAGTAGTGACCGGTGGTTTATCAAAAATACAGTTTTTTTGGGAGTAAAACACCTCTCGGTAATGGTGGTCAAATATATTCATTGGGTAATGAACATTATTATTTCTTAAGAGAAACCCCGACAGTATTAAAACTAGGACTTCTTCTCTATGCAAATGGCCTTAAAATCATATTGATCAATATTATACCTTTTGATTTTTAAAGATATAGCGAAAGAAACAACACGACATTCTCATTTCTAAATTTTAATTTTCGATTTAAATTTTTCGAGCCGCGAATCCATTTGACTGGCCTTTAGTACAAATGCCCGGTTGTAGAACAAAACATGTTCTGTAAATACCCTGATTTTCCTGCATCCGCACGTTCATGATGCATTCAGGCATTTCGTTGTTTAAAAATACATACATACGCGACATGTGTCTAATTATTGCCTGATTATGATATTGTGGGTGATCTTACGTATAATTACAAATGCATTTTTTTAAATTACTCTCGCGTCGTTAAATATCAGCGCCTTAATCTAGTGGTAGCCTATTTAGTAACTATTTGGTAACCATGAGGTCCTCGGTTCGATCTCTGGGCCAAAGAATTGTTATTGAGCTTTTTCGAGGCCATCCTCGAGAGTTGAAGATAGCTTTGAAAAACTAACAGCTCGGGATATAGTAGTCGCACATTAAAATTCCGCGTTTAAGATAGTTATGTAATGACAAAATTATCAGTTTTTTCATAACTAGAAATAAGCTATAATCTAGATAATATCAGGTCGAAAAAATGAAGCGATGGGATATTATTAACAGGTCGGGTCAACATATAGGCTACATATTATCACGCTATCACCTACGGGGGCGGTGCTGTGCGGAGTAAACGAAGTCTGCGCGGACGAAATCGCGGGCAACAGCTAGTATAAAATAATAAAATAAAGAAAATAATCATGATTAAAATCAATTGTGATTGCTTAACCATTATTTAACAACTACCAAATTATGATCACTCTATAAATTGAATATTTAAAATCTATTTGCATTTATTATGTTCTGCTATAATCGAAACAGGGAAGTTACGTGTGTTAACTTATGACTAAAGGCAACTACCTACCATACTAGAATTTAGCGGTAGCATAATATCATAAATATGACATGTTATTTTTATTATATATACGCTAAGTTCTAGTCAGGAGCCGGATGTGCCACTTTACACGGCTTTCTTTATTATATTATTATAGGATAGCCGACAAACCGGTAGCTCTTTTAGAAATAATCAAAGCCTATAGACACTGATGTGCGTGTTGCCATCCAGGTGGTAGTGATATAATACAAAATGCACAAGTTTATAGGCTTATTTTCGCTCTTAACAGAAACATAACAGTGGCAAGTAGGGACGTTCTTCAGGAAGCAACAGGTAAAATGAGACAATAATAATAGTCGAGACGTCACAAAAATCTACTACTTATTAGTCACTATAGACATAGATTCCTACAATAGTTGATTTGATTTATTCGTGAAACAGCTAGGCTTCAGTTTACCAATTACGAGGTATCGGGCAGTAAATAAATAGTTAAGGCCTAAAAAAACTAAAATTACCTCGGTAAGTCGAACCTAAATAAAAAGTGATCTTCATCGTTCATGATTATTAAGTCTCAGTTTATGTGACAAAAGGAAATATTTCGCCAAAGTAAAATAATCGGTTTTGTAAAATAGAATAGTCTTTATATTAAATTTGTAATTTTAGTTATTTGATATGTATAACGAAAATCGAAATTAGACTTCAGTTGTCTCATAGTCTTCGTTAATTTTACAGAAGTCGTTACTACGCAAGTTATTATCTCCGTGAACTTAATAAACGATCGAACTGCTATTAACCCCAACTCATTCAATATTAATAAAAGAGGACTGCAAAGTTATTAAATTATATCCTCAGAATTTTTAAAATTTAAAATGATGACCTCAAAATCATAATTATTTCATAATTTTTTTGTGAAATACAAATTAATAGCTTGATTTTAGCTCTTTCTTGTGTATATAAAAAGGTTCCTTTTTTGTATATATATATATACATACATATACATATGTGTATATATGTGTGTGTGTGTGTATTTGGAATAGGACAAAATTCATTTCTAATGCATTGGGAACAAGAAAAGATTAAAATAACGGTATTAGCAAAAATTGTGAAACGTTTGTTTTACTACTTAAGCCAAAACAGTAATTTTACTCCATAAAAATGGATCAATCAATCAAATCATCAAAGAAGTCAATCAAACATACTTTGATGCTTAAATAATAATCATTACTTTAATTAGCCACGAACAAATCCTACTTTTTACGAGATTCGGCGTGAAGATATAGCCACATTTGTGACTTTTTATTTCAATCTACGTTTATTAATATAGCGTACTTCATGTCTTATTGGTTTCATTAGTCATTTAATAATGGTGTCAGTAAAGTGATGAACTAAATCCTAAAACTGACCATGGACATCGACGATTTGTAAAAAAAAATTGTACGTGTTCGGTACCTGATAAAACGTTTGCACGTGCCGGGATCTAGATTTTTCTGTTTTAGGCCTAAAGCCACAACTAGTTTGAGAACTGCGGTGCCAATCATTTTTCCGTGCACTGTATATTTCTAGAATTAAGGATCGAGCACACAAGGACGGGCCGCAACAGGCCGGGCCGCGTCGCAAATCTCCACTTAGATCGCTTTCATATATTTTGTATAAACTATCATATACTAGGCCGGGCCGCACTAGGATGGAATTTTGCGTTTCAGTAAATACGATGCAGCCCGACTCAATCCACTTCGCCTCAACGCCAGTGTGCTATGGCGAGCGAAATTTAGCACATGTGTTCTTCCGTGTTTTGAGAATTCATTTATTAAATCACATAATTGTCGCCTCTGTGGTGTAGTGGTCCAGAGTTGGCGTTGACCACATGAGGTCCCGGGTTCAATTCTCGGGTCGGGCAAAAAAAAGTGTTTTTTTCAGTTTTCTGATAAACTCAAAGTTGTCCGGGATTGGAAAGTGCCCGGTTGGTGATAAGCTTGCCACATCACATTTGTGGGACTAAGTATCTTCGGCTAATCGTGGGTGCACTTGTTGTACCTCTGTCTAGTCCTTCGGGGATACGGCGTGAAGATACTTTTTTTTAAATCACATAATTATAGATGAACAACGATTCATAATTTTAATTCAAAGCTGTAAAAAGCTACCATAACGTTCAGTCACCACGTTCTGCAGTATATTGTACACAAAATCTGTCAATGCGCTGCGGCCCGCCACGTCACCAATGTGCTAGCATTTTTCGTTGCGATGTGGCTCGTTCCGCCCCGACACAGCCCGCCCTAGTACCTATTCTCGATCTTTTAGAGATAATGAACGCCAGCTCTGATCATTCTAGTGTACAAACACGAAGAATAGTTTGTAGTCCTCCCTTAAAATCATTTTTGCTTTATTGTAGTTAAGGTTAAGTTGCGTAAAATTGTGAATGACGTTTCGCAAGGATAATATTACAAAACAGCATATATTTTTATTGATATAGAGCCTTTGACTATACAAACGTCTCAAATCTATCTATAGAACTAAATGTTGTTATTTTTTTATATCTAGAAAAATTTCAATAGCATCTTGAAGTCTATGTTGATGTGTTATCAACACGTGTCCGGCAAAACGCAGAAGTTAACGGTTTCGGCTATCGCAAATTCGAAGCGTTTTTTAAAGCTACCGAATGCGGTGACAATAATTACCCCTCATTTCGCTAGTAAACAAAACTAGCTACATGGTTAAACAACCTCATGATTTATTGGTTAGCCTATTCGGTAATGATCATGTAGCCATGTGTTTGGTTCGTGAGTCGATAAAAGTACGAGTATTATTGACGTGATTTCGGGCCCGTACTCAAAAACCGAAATCACAAGTGCAGCAGACGTTCGGTGGTAGTATGTTAACATCCCGAGAGACTGGGTATGCACACGTTAAGCTATTAGTCTTGTTCACGAATTAAACTATTCTTTTATTTTATAACCTCAGATTTTTTGTTCGATACGATAATATAGCACAATATGGAAAGCGTTTGATATTTACATACATTTGCTCATATCAGCGTGTCTATGAATGTTTGTGTGGTCTGTGGTCTTGGTAATTATAAGAAACAAGAGCCATAATTCTTGCCAGCCTGCTTAGGATTATCAACGTAAGAAAATTTTGTTGACTCCTTTTCTCGTTTTTGAAGACATTATCACTATTTGTCTACCGTACATAACATTTTTATGAAAATGACACGACTTATTACGACAAGTATCGAGGTAATTATAAGGTTTACGTATTGAAAAATGTGTATTTGGAAAAACGAGATATTGTCAACATCGACAAATATATCTTCTCTGCCCATCCTAAGCGAACAAAAAGCGATTGGTTATTGTTTATCGGTAATCCTGAGCGTTTATTAACATTAATTTAACTCTTTCTACTAAGGAAAGCATTAAATTGGCAAGATCAGCATGCTATTTTATGAATTGAAGATGAAGACGCTTGAATGATATATATGTATATAGAATTATCACTAGTTTCAAACCTTGTTTATATTTATTCAAAACTATAGTTTTCTTATAAAATAAACCAAATCAAAAATTTTTCGATAATCCCGATAATTATATTTAACGCGAACAAATCTTAGACCAATATAATTAGTGTTTTCATACTGCAGGGATTTTTAGTTACTTATTACCTATATTATCTTTATATGTTCTTGTAGGCTTGGCGCAGATTACATCGAGAAAGTCCCAAGAGAACATATAGAAGTAGCTGACTTTACGGTTGACTTGTTATAAAAATATGAGAGTAAGAATTTCTTTTTTAATATCAGATATTTTATTTCTATAATTTAGGTACCTAGAGGATTCTGTACTGAAAGTATGTAAATGATTTAAAAACCCCCGTTATTGTTCGAGCCCCTCTGACCATCTGCCGTTCTGTCAGTCAGTTCCTAAAAGGCGAACGATTAGCTATACATGTCACTACCATTGTGACTACTAGATGGTAGAGTTCTACATTGTCTCGCCCGGGTCTGGTCTCTGGTTTACCACCACCTTACCTTTTCTTGCTACAATAGCGTCAGTGTTTGATACTGTTTGGAGCGTAAAGGTAGCCGGTAAATTTATGCACGTGGAATTAAGACCTCTTCACAAGGATAGCAACGTACTATTAACATCTTTGGCGCATATAAGTGATAGTTGTCTCTTTCTATCAGGAAAACTATCTACTCTACTGCGTTAACAGGATGGGGATTTTGTGTATCTGAAGAGTTAAAGTCATCAAAGTGGCAAATATTTTCGATTATACTTATCAAAGATAATCATCAACCTACATATTTTTCTTGCTAATTATTTTTGATATCATAATAATGCAGATTCTATTATGTTTCAAAATACTGTATTATAAGGGAACGATGTCCATTCACACTATTCACCAGTCCAAAACCCAAACAAAACAGCTTAAAGATAACACGGTGCTAAATTGCTTATTGATTATCAAATGCAATTAAATTAGAGAGCTCATGCTCGTAAAATTATCGTGTAGGAATCCGTACCGATGAAATTCATTTAAGTGTTTTAATTTGAATGAGTTTATTAATGAGATTTTCAAATTATTCAAAGTTCAGTAACAAATAGGTATGTTCAATACTATAAAAATAGTCTAGTCGGAAAATTGAGTTCCTGCGAATAATAGTTACAAGTTTCTTAAAAATATGGTTAATAGCTTAAACGATCCGGAATGACATCTAGAAAAGAATATACTTCGAATTTTTTATGAAAAAAAATGCAGTTGTTATAAACAAAAAAATGGAAAAAATAGCCATCCAGTTTTTTCTAAAATCTCAAAGAGTGATAGCTCAAATATTATAAAAGCCAATATTTAACATTAAATTTAAATATTGGAGCTACAATTCCGGGAGTTAAGGACTCTTGTACAGTACCCGGCGATAAATATTGCACATCGAACTTTGGAAAGAGACAATCGGATAATTTCGGCTTCGTAAAGCGTTATCTCTGTCCCACACTACCTATGTGACGTTTAGTCAGTCGTTGTTCAAGTACGATAGAGTGCAGTCGCGTCCCGATCAAAATATATATTTAGAGTTGATAACACCCACAAATTTAAATAATTTAAAGTTGTAATATGGCATCTTTCGGAAAAAGAGGGAAACCTTTACGAGGTCAGTCACGTGAAATTATCTACAATGTTTATAAATACTTTGTAAGCGAAGCTGATAGATTTAAAAAAAGTAGATGAAAATGTAAGTTGTTATTTTAAGAAGATTCAAGAGCGAGTTGCAAATGCCACTGGAATTTCAAGAAGAACTTTGAACAATATATTAAACGAAGTCAGTACTGAAACACATTCGACTGAAATTAAGTTCAGCACTCCAAAAAAAGGGAGATCAAAAAAGCAATTTCGTTTGGATATGGACGATTTTGATTACGATGTTGTTCGAAGAATGGTGTATGATTTTCACTTACGATTTAATGAACTGCCAACAATAAAATCATTAAAAGCTAAGTTATCTGAAGCTATTAATTACAATGGGTCTGAAAAACGTTGAGAAAAATACTTCATGACATGGGATTTCAGTTCACTAAAATGGAAGATAATCGAAAAATTCTAATGGAAAAGCACGACGTTAGTCTCAAACGAATGGAATACCTTGATAAAATACGCAAAATTCGCGAAACAGGAAAAAATATCGTCTACATGGATGAGTCATATATACATGCATCCCACACTAAAGGGAAATCTTGGAGTGACGATAAGAAAAAAGGAGTAAAAAAGCCAATTTCAAAAGGTCAACGTTTGATAATAGTTCATGCGGGAAATGAAAAAGGCTTTGTACCCGGTGCTTTTTTAACGTATAAATCCACGGACACTACAGGTGACTCTCACAATGAAATGAATAACGATAACTATGAGAAATGGCTGGTTAATCAATTAATCCCAAATATACCCAGCGATTCTGTTCTAGTTATCGACAACGCACCCTATCACAACAAGTATGTTGAGAGACCCCCCAACTCAAACACGTTTTAAATTAAACATTAAAACATTAAACGGGAAATGATCAACTGGTTAAACAGACATGAAATTCCAGTTGATCCAAAATTAACAAAAACCCAGATTTACGCTATTATATGTCAGCACAAGGAGAGGTATACAGAGTTTTCTGTGGACAAAATACTTGCCGAACATGGGCACACTGTGTTGCGATTGCCACCATATCATCCGGATTTTAATCCAATTGAAAATATATGGTCTCAACTGAAAGGCTATGTAGCCTCTAGAAATGTGGGTATGAACTTAACTACAGTAAAAACATTATTGACTGAAAAAGTAAACATGATCGGCGCTGAAGAGTGGAAAAAGGTTTGCGATCATGCAATCAAATGTGAGAATGAATATAGAAGCATTCAACACAGTTTAGACAATTACACTGATAGATTAGTAATAAATACGGCTGATAGTGACAGTGATATTGACCTCTTTGAGAGCACAGATAGTGAAATGGAAGTAATTGAGAATTAGAATTATTATTATTTTTATTGCAATGTCTCATTTTAGCAATAGGTATAATGGTGTTTATTATGTACACTAAAGCTGTAATGTTCCAAAATAATTAAATACGTAAACATAATGTAAAAATGTTTTTTTATTTTATTTTACCCCAACCTAAAGCCATCACTTATAGAAAAATTAGTGTATTTTATACAAAGAATAAAAATATCAAAAGAAGCAAATCATACTTTTTTTAACAGCTCCTAATAGGTACCGGACTGTTTGTATTTTGTGCGATAGAGATAACGCTCTACGAAGCTGAAATTAGCCGATTGTCTCTTTCCAAAGGTCGATGTGCAATATTTATCGCCGGGTACTGTACTAAGATTTCCTGTTCTTTCAGAAACTTTTATAATATTTGAGCTATCACTTATACTTTATGAGATTTTGACAAAAAACTAGACGGTTATTTTTTTCCAGTTTTATGTTAACAACAATTGCAATTTTTTTCAGAAAAAAAATCAAAATACGTCCTTTTCTAGATATCATTTCGGATCGTTTAAGCTATCAACCATATTTTTAAGAATTTTGTTACCATTATATATATATATATATATATATATATATATATATATATATATATATATATATATATATATATATATATATATATATATATATATATATATATATCGTCGGCCTAGAGTGTAAACCTGCTAACTCACTACAATGAAATTTTAGGGGATGGACAAAAAACTTCATAAAACTTTAAATTGTACTTTAGGTTGCAAACAAAAAATATAGTTGGTTTAATTTGTATCATTTTGTACAATAATATACAAAAAATAAAATATAATTTAATAGTTAGTGTTTTATTAAGGATTTTGTGACTTAGCAGGGTTTTGCAGCTGCACGAAGGATATGAGAATGGATTTAGCAGGGGTTTTTAAAATAAAATAATTAGGTAGTAAAGTAATCATTTATTAAAAAATCACATATTTATTCAAAACAAACAACTTATTATAAAGTAAGCCGGTGCAACCCACTCTTGCACCGGCTTACTTTAACTATAACTTTAACTTTAACTTTAACCATTAACAAAATGTGAAATGAACTGTCAAGTTCGATTTATGCAAGTCTGTCATAAAAGTGAAGAAATTAAAAAGTGGCAACATCGTAGTGTCATCCCTTTCAAATCAATCTAAGAAAAAAGGGATGACACTACGATGTTGCCACTTTTTAATTTCTTTACTTTTTTGACAGACTATACATAATAACATCTTACAAAAAATTCAGTCTTATCGATTGATTATAACAATTTACCCCATGGCTGATTAGTCATGGGGTAAATTGTCGTAATATGGACGGTAATCTTCGGGAAGAGATCTTTTTAAATATTGCAGGTCTTCAAACTTCCTGGCAGTGATCTTCCTTCGATTTTCATGGAGATTTGGAAGTTCATTTAATGATAAAGGAACAACCGGGGATTTTCTTTGGGGTAAAGTTTGCCATTCATCAGGGAATCTGAGTTTGAAATATATATCACCACTTGGAGTATAGCGCAAAGCTCTTATGTCAGTCACTTTAGCGTCACCTCTACCGCGACCCGGACGTATGCTTTTGAAGTACTGAACGTCGTTAAATTTTTTGAAAAACGTATGGCTCAGATAGGTAACGTCATAAGGTTTCGGTTTTTTCCTAGCTGATCTGCAAATTCCGACATATTCAGCAGGCACGTTTATATCTTTATTTTTCAGGGCACGTTCGATAGCAGAGTGCATACTATCTGCTTCCATTTGAGTATGCCCTACCTCCAAAAACTTCTGCTCGATGATTATGTTGTGTTTGATTGCAGTTGAGAGCAGAGCGTTCGACATAATACAATTCCTATTTTGGTAAGTGCAGCCGTCGCTGTAAAATATCGCAGTAAGTATTTCTTCAGAATTTGTATGTGGTAAAACTTTTTTTTCTATTAAATCTACCCATATACTTGCAAACTCTTCAGAATTCAGTCCACCCTCAGTTTCGTTCCATAGATAACAAAATCCATCTTTGTTTTTTAAATTATAAAACGTCAAATTATGAACTTGGAGTTTCGTTCTATAATACAAACTGCTTATTTTTGACTTTGGTGCCATTAGAACTGCTTGTAAATCGACTGTAAAAACAACCTTTCCTTCATCTTTATCTCTGTCTTTTTCTTTTCTAGCTTCGTCTTTCTTGTTCTGATGTTCTTTAAATTCTTCTGGTGACAAGTTTCCAACTTTGTGCAAAGCACATTTCTCGCATTGATCTTTTTTCGGGAGGTATAAGCTTAAGTTTTTGATCTCGAAAGCTTCACTAAAAACAGCTATAGACAAAGGACGCACATTTCGTTGTCTACACCAATCACCTTTATAGAATTCATACAAGGATTGTTTTGTTCGCCATTCTGGCAATAAATATTTTTTTTGGGTTGTGGCGCGACAATAGTGTGATTCCATATTAGGCAACGAGACTAGAAATTCGTCAAGTTCTTTACGTTCTTTGGCAAAAGGCTTTGATGACAAATTCTCAGCACTAGAAGGTTGAGGGACTCTGTGACCTTTACTAGTGTTTGTAACATTTGATTTCTTGTTTTTCCAATTAATCACAGTCCATCTACCAACACCAAGCGTGTTGAGGAACATGGTTCTACAGACTTTGATTCGCTCGTCTTCTTTCTTTAAATAATAGACTAGCGATTGACTTCTTCTAGATTGTCTTTCGTCATGTCTTCCTCGTGGCCTTTTAATAGGCATCGCTGTAACAAAGCTATCGATGAAGGTTTTCTTCTCTGGCCAACTCATGCTCCAAAATCTTTCAAATAACCCTTTTCTTTCTTCTTCTGTAATTATTGAACATTTAATAGTTCCTTTTTCTGTCTGCCTACACCTGCATCGTTCCTTCGTTTTTCTAGGTTCTTTTGGTATCTCGTAATTCCACGTATCTTCCTTTTTTCTACCGTAGTATTTCTTCCCCGATTCTCTTAGTTTTCTATTTTTTTCCGCAAACCAATTAGACTTTTGTACTTGCATCCTTTTCTTTCGTTTTTTACTTTTTTTCGGATAATCACTATCAGACTCGGAGTCAGAATGGAAACCGTACGGAACTATACCGTCTTGATCACTTTCATCTGTTATTTGGTCTTCAAAGGATGATGATGAGGTGGAAGGAATATCATCGGATCTTTCTAACGATCGTTGACTATTGTCATGGTTATGAGGCACATTTTCACTGTTTATTTCAGCAACGTGCATGGTTTCTTGATTCACACTCTCTGAAACTAAAATAGGCTCATTTGTGGAAGTAGACGGTAATATTTGAATATTCTGAGGTAATTCAGGATTTTCTAATTTATCGGGGAAATTAATGTATTCGAATTCCACATTTTCCATCACCAACAACGGGCCGTCATCATGTTGCTGAGGCGAAACATTTTTACTTGCATTTTCTTCACTATTTTCACCCAGTAAGTTGCAATTTTTTTCTGAACTTAAAATAGGCTCATTTGTGGAAGTAGACGGTAATATTTGAATATTCTGAGGTAATTCAGGATTTTCTAATTTATCGGGGAAATTAATGTATTCGAATTCCACATTTTCCATCACCAACAACGGGCCGTCATCATGTTTCTGAAGCGATACATTTTGACCTCCATTTTCTTCACTATTTACACCCAGTAAGTTGCAAATTTTTTTAGCTCGCCATAACTGATATGAAGACATCTACAACAAGCAATATTATTGTGGTAAGTTATGATTTATTGTAATTTTATTGAAACTTTATAAAATAGGTAGGTAAATATAATACTGCTAAATCCCTAAAAATGCTGTTAATTATCTGCAAAAACCTGCTAACTCCCATTACTACCAACGGATAAGCAAGTGATACGAAAACCACGATTTAACTTAGATTTCAATAGATCCCATTGAAAACAAATGTACATAAAGGCAATATTCACTTACCGTTACAATATGACGAACATTAAATACACTAACAAACCGAAAAACACACTAAATTGTAATAATTTACACGAGGGCAATGCTTGACGTCAGATGCTCATACAAAATGGCGGTTGACAGCGGATTTAGCCGCCAAATTTGAATCGATCGGATTTACCAGTTTTACTCATCACACGTTTACGAAAACTTGCGATTGAAGTAGGAAATAGCTGTGTTACTTGACGATGTGCTGTCCCTTTTTCTATCGAATGGCATCAAAATGTTCCATGAGCCAAAAATGGATTTAGCAGGTTTACACTCTAGGCCGACGATATATATATATTTAGGGTGATTCATTTGCGACAAGCATTTTTTTTTAGGTGCTCAAGCAAAATTTTGTTCTGCATATTGAAAAAAAAATTTCCACCAAGTTAGAGCTCTTAATTCGAGTTTGAAGTGCTTGCCGTTTTAATTTGATTTTTTCCCATTAGAAATGCATGTAAATATTTTTATTTTTTTTCAAATTTCTAATGCTTGGACACATTTAATGATATTGGCATTCTGATTACTGAAATATATCCAGGATTCCACGCTCTTTAAATGACTTTTCGTCAATTTTAATGTCGCCTGCTTTGGTCCACTGGTACCATCTGTCAAAGTTATGTTTTCGAATAAAATGCACATTTTTTTGTTTTTACAGCGAAAATTGATTGATAGATGGAAAAAATAATACATATTTTTATAAAAAATTTGATTCTCTTCAAAAAAGGTCGTAACTTAAGTCTCTCAGACTCATAGTTTTTAACTTGCAGTAACTTTTGTAACTAAAAATGTAGAAAAATGATAAAAAAATTACAAATTATGATGTTTAAATTCAAGTTTTTGTTTCAAATTTATTTTTCTCATTACATTGTCAATTTTACTTTTTGTACTTTTATACCTGACATGTTACACATACTGACATACAGACACACATACACACACAAATAAATAAATAACACAATAAGCGGGAAACAAAAAAGTTAATACAAAATTTTAATAAATTTGAAATTTATCATAGTTTGTATTTTTATTAGAAATACAACCGAAAGAAAATGAATTGTTATTTTATAAACTTTAAATGAAAGCTCTGTTTACTAAATATATCTTCACATAAGTTAGGTATTACTGTTGTTGTTGAATAAAGTTTTTTGGTACATGTTAGGAATTCTTTTCTATAATTTTGAACAGTTAATAATAGGCATTGTTTTTTATCTTCGTCGTATGTGCCAAACTCATTGAATTTTTCAATGAGCGCAACACATCGCTCGGCTGTGTCGTTTACAACTTTTACAGAGCTTTCATTTAAAGTTTATAAAATAACAATTCATTTTCTTTCGGTCTAAAAATCTTTATTACAAAAGATTTTGATGGCGTAACTAGGTATTCATATATATATATATATATATATATATATATATATATATATATATATATATATATATATATATATATATATATATATATATATATATATATATATATATATATATATATATATATATATATATATATATATATATATATATATATATATATATATATGAATACCTAGTTACGCCATCAAAATCTTTTGTAATAAAGTGGATTTAGTTTTAGACAATTAATTTTAATTTTTATAGGACCAAATTCGATAATAACTGCTCGTGGTCAAGGGATCGCTTATTACCCGCTCAGATCAGACATACGACAATAATAGTTTTAAATCATGTCGATGTTCTTTCGAGGTTTTCTTTTTAATTCAAAATATCGGAATCGGAATAAAAAGTAGCAGTTCGGAATCTGACAGTTGGTGTGCTACCGAACCCGTGCCTCGGATGAGTATGTAAAGTAATCGTTCGCGTTATCGCTAGAAATAGTCGATAATCGTTATCAGATTGCGAGATCGTGTTTGATCTCGCTAACCAACAAATCAGGGAATCGAGATTAATTAGATAATTTATTTAGTAAGTAGACGTATAGTTTACTCTACTTACTGTGGAAGGTAAACAATCGATGTGATACTTTTTTCAAATTCGATGAATCCGTTATTCTACACACATTTTTTAAACCTGACTGAAAAACAATAAATATACAATTTTAAAAAATATCTGCTTTTCCTCCTTATAAAATTTTAATTGGCATATTTCTTAAGTTTTCTAGAATTTTATAACAATTTTATAGTTTCCTGGCGAATAATTGCGGTGTAATGAGAAATTGTTATAGTTACATTATATGTGGTATCTTTAATATTATTGATAATGTATTAAATTGTATTAAAATAAATAAATAAATTAAAAAAAAATGTGGGAGCCGGAGTTAATAAATAGTTCCAATACATGAATAGGTTTTGAACATAAACATTAATAAACAAAACATAATAGTACGTATGGACATGAGAATGGCGCTAAAATTCGATACCTACGCTATAAAACGCATAAGAGAAACAAAAGTCATAACCCCTTTTGCAACATGTCTGTAGCTGGATAAAAAATAAATAGGCTGTAACGTCTGACACGGTGGCATATATTTAAATAGGGCAGCGTCTGTCTGGACGAATATATATTTCATTCACTAGTACATTGTAATTATCTTTATTTTTTACGTTTTAATTGTGTTACTTGATTCAAAATTACGCTCGGGAAATTCAAATAAGTAACCATTGTCGACTTTTTATTCATTTTTGTATTTTTTTTTAAATTATTCATACCCTCCAATAGAGCCTTTTGAAGAATAGCCTATCTCCCTAGATACCTATTAGGCAGATCAAACATGAATTGTTGGCTAAAGGTATCATTACCACCGTTATTTTGATATATATACATATATGTAATAAGTTCTAGGCCGCGTTTCATCGCTTTACCTCTTCCTGCCATAATAGAGCTTGTCATCGTGTTTTGGTTTGAAGGGTAAGGTAAGCGGTAAATTTATGCATGTGGAATTGTACTATCGCACAGAAAACAACGCACAATTTATATTATATTTAACTATAATAACTTATATTTAAATTTCTAATTTAAAAAAAAACTAGGACTGCAGGTTACTTCGCCACCATATAAATTTCAGTCTTTTTTTAGGGTTCCGAAGTAAACTAGGAACCCTTATAGTTTCGCTATGTTCATCCATCCGTCCGTCCGTCCACACGATTGCTAAGAGACCCTTAGTACTAGAAAGCTGTAATTTGGCACAAATATACGTATCAGTCAGTTCACTAGAGTGGTACCATAAAATATTAAAAAATATTTTTTTTCAGGGTTGCTCCCCCACATGTAAAGTGGGGATGTAAATTTTTTTCTCGCGTGCCCTATAGTGTGTGATATCGTTGGATAGGTTTTTAAAAATTATTGCAGGTTTATGAAAACAAGTTTTCGATTAAGGGACTCGTTTGTGAAATATAAAGCTTTAAAGTGCTTATTTTTGTTAGAAGCAAGTGTCCCCCCCCCCTCTACAAGCTAAACGGTAGGTTTTGGGAGTGAGAAAAAATTCACGGTAGTAGTAAATATAATGAATTTAAAAGGATAACTATCACGGTTAAGTAGGTTTTACAAGTTTACGAGTAATAGTCGACCAACTTGTAACGTATTGTCTGAAAAATCTTCTATATTAATAAATCGGTCAAGAGGTACGGTAGACTCGATTGAAACCTTACCTAAATAATAAAGCATAAAAAAGAATGATTTTGAGTCGACAACATAATATCAGCAAAATTCTGATTATCGAGTATTTTGTTAAATTCTAATGGTTAAATCGCGGTCCTGACAGTGTACACGCATGGCGCTGTAATCGGTAGCGGCGACGTCATGATGTTAATGCGCGTGTTCGGAACGAACGTCTAAACTTAGACATAATATAACAAAATTGGGCGTTTTCAAGACGAATGTCTAAATCCAGGCTTCTAACAAAATAGTTGTTATTAAATTACTATAATGTGTTCCGTGTATAATACCAATTACACAATCCATCTCGAGCTACTTTTGACCTCTTCATATTTCAAAAACTATTTATCCCATGTAGGTACTTACATGAAATTTATTAAAACTGTGTCTAGAATTCATTATTTTAAAATGTAACTCAAAAAATTATTGAAATAGGTATGAACGAAAAAAAAACCGGTGATGAGGATCACAACTTATCTCGTCAATCGAGAAACCGGTGAACCGTGGTGAAATGGAAAGTCTAAAGACGTTCTTTTTACATTGCCTACCCCGCGAGGGAAGCCGCGTCATGATGATAAAGCGTCCAATTGTATATTCATCAATACAACAACTAACAAGGTGACAGCAATACGTACCTACTCGTAACTATCTAAAAATTAATTGTTTAATATATAATATGTGTTACTGGCCAAACCCGATTTCAGGCTACACTAGTTTGTCCTAGGATAAACCGGTGCATCCTAAGCGTGTCAGGATATACTAGTATAGCCTAGAACAATCTAGTTTAGCCTAAATACTTCAGGCTAAACTAGTTTGGCCTAGGCAATTTTTTTTTAAATTAGTATTAAATTGATTGCAAGGGGCAAAAGAAACACGTTGTAACCTCTGAAGGCGGAGATATCCCTTTCATGTCCCTTCTAGTTAGTACTCTGTCGTTATTCATATATCTATTGAATATATTTACATTAAATCTCATCCATGTTTTGATACCTGTTGAATATTTGTTTTTGTAAACTTAGACTAGTGCGTTCGTGTGGTTGTGTGCTGGTGTGCTTGTGTGCTCGTGTGCTCGCGTGCTTATATATAATAATAATAGTAAATAAATATTCACAGGACAAATTACACTTACTGATCTAATCCCAAAGTAAGCAAATTATTTGCTTGTGTTATGGGTGTTAGTCAACGATACTAATACATAGAAATACATATATAAATACTGGAATATATTTAATAGACACTCAAAACCGGAATTACAAACATTTATGCTCATCAAACAAATGCTTGTCCCCGTCGGGGATCGAACCCGAGCCCCGTCGATTGCGTAGTCATGGTCGCTAACCACTCGACCAACGGGTCGGTATGTTTGTGTGTTTGTATGTTTGTACGTTTCTGTGTTTGTACGTTTGTACGCCTGTACGTCTGTACATCTGTATGTCTGTACGTCTGTACGTCTTTACGTCTGTACGTCTGTACGTCTGTACGTCTGTACGTCTGTACGTTTGTACGTCTGTTCGTCTGTTTGTCTGTTCGTCTGTTCGTCTGTTCGTCTGTACGTCTGTACGTACACACGAGCACACTAACTAGTCCAAGTTTCCGAACAAATATTCAACATACGAGTAAACATAAATGAGATTCAGTTATATGTATATGAATAACGACAGCGAACTAGTAGGGCCACGAAATGGGTGCCTCCGCCTTTAGAGGTTACAACGTGTTTATTTTACCAGTTGCAAATTGATATTAAAATTGTATCAACATTTTAAGATGGCAGTTACAAAAATATTATATTGTTATTATTATAACAATATAGGTAGGTAATACACTGGACAAACTAGAATTTACCGATCAGTGACAGAGACAGAAATACTTTTGGAACACGCGTTCCTCGTTCCTGGTATTATGTTCAGGTACTTGTTTGATTTTAATATTTTATAGTATTTAGTAGTCTGTGGAACTGGGATGAAATGGAATACGTGGAACGGTAATGTGATGTTTTTGGATAAGGTAGGAACTAATCTCGTGAAATACCTAATCTCTGTATTTAATCCAATATATACGACTTACCTCTAGTCAGAAGTTATTATAGGCTGTAAATCATAAGTTGCAAAGCTGTCTTCTTAATCCACATTATCGTGAGGGGCATCTTCGGAACCCTACATTGCGCGTGGCCCGACACGCACTTTACCAATTTTAGTATCATAGGATAGCAAACAAGCTGAAACAACCTTAGAAAACCTTAGATGAAGGAAACTATCTTCTTTTGTCAAAGCCTAAAACCATAAGAGGTGTACATAAATGGTGCGTTACTACGTATGTGTCTGAAATGCAGAGAGTTTAATGTAGTTATGTAAATACACATACGTGTGTGTACATAGAAGTCTATGCAGAAATGTAATTCCAAATACATTAGACTGTTATTACTAATTATTAGCCCTTTACTTACATACTCAGGAATTGAAACGAGGACCACATAGCACAGTCGATATTCATTGAACTTACCTACTAGACCAACAACCATCAATTGAAATTACATAACCTAATTTGCTCATAAAAATATTTTCTACATAACTTTCTCGTCAACTCGAATTCAATAGTACCTAACTTTATATTGGTAAAAGTTGTAGTTTTTCCACTCACTTAGCTAACACGGCTCTTACAATGTCAAACACGTTTTATTTTCAACATGGAAATTAAAATCTTTTTAGCGAACTAAAGCGCTTAATAACGAATTAAATGAAAATAGGTCATATTTATGCTTTGGGTAGAGTACGAGTTACTTGCCACTTACCTCAAGTGATTTGGCGGTTCCAACTCCCGCCGAGCTACGCATGTTGTTGTTTGTAATTCAGCACCAATCAATATTGTATTATTCAAATAAATTGCTTTTTTAAAACACTTTAATTCTTGTTACAAATATGTTTTAGTTGGAATCTGTTAACGATTATTGGTAAACGTTTTAGACGCAGAAATTTTGGCTTCAGTATCGACCAAAGACTTCCCTCGAAAAAAAAAAACAACCAATATTACTATTTTTTTGAAGTTTGGATGTTTGAATGGATGGATGTTTGTTACTCAATCACGCAAAAACTTCTTAACAGATTTGAATGAAATTTTGCACACAGGTAGATGATGACCTGACATAGACATTGGCTACTTTATATCTCGAAAAATTTGCCAAAATTCAAAGAAATATGCAAAATAAGCAATGTATTTTGCCGCGCAACTTAACAGCTGGTTCGAGAGTACCGCGGGCGAGCCCGAGCAATGTACGCTATACATTACATGGCGTAAAAATAAAAAAAAAAACATAAATCGCAAATTTTGCATTTCCCACAATAAAAGGAATTGCTATCATGTCTGGCAAGTAAAAATAGCATATTTTCGTAATTTTTCGGTACACCGTCGCTTACACGCTGTATGGTGGTGGTACGCATGGTATCAGTACAAGCACTGATACCATAGAAACCAAAATAAATAGACTGTACCAAGCGAGTCTTCGCAGAGCTCTTTCATCTAGCGGTTATGATAATAGTGACATTTTAACCTTTGCTCAGGTCTCCTAAAATTACCAAACAAAATGTTTTTTGTTTCACTTTTTCAATAAAATTGTTTAATTACTGCACTAAAATCGCGACTAATAACCAGGTGATAGGGTTCAGGAAGATCGGTTCGGTACCACCGCCTTACCAATTTCTACTAGGATAGCATCGGTGGTTATATATGACGTCGGGCCCTAACAGGACATGCATAGTGAAACTAATCGTATTCCTGTTGATCCGGTCCACTTTTTGAAGAATAGATCAACAGTCTATAACATTGCGACTACCGCCAGTCCGCGCGCGAGCTCCGAGGAATCAGGGACTGAGGTAGTGAGGGTGTGCTCTGTGTAATATCGACTAATTCACTGCATGTCAACATTCCGCAAAATTCTTCGGAGCTCGCGCGCACTGTAGTTGGGTGACAGAGTTCTTGAAAGTCTCGACTAAATTTAATCAGTCAGTCAGGACTAAGCCCCGTCATACGAATATCAACACAGTGTCATGCGATAGGCAATGGTTATCTTTTTCTATCAGGAGAACCATTTGTTTATTGGCTATTTTTAAAATAAAAAAAAAATAGATTCCCCGTGTTGGTCCCGGGCTCCTTTGAAGAATAGGCCAACTACCGTTCTGCCAGACATGTCGTAAAAGGCGACCGATTGGCTATATGAGTCACTACCATCGTGGCTAATAAGTGGTAGAGTTCTGCATTGTCTCGCCCGGATCTGGTACCACCGCCTTACCTATTCCTGCCGCAATAGCGTCAGTGCTTGTCACTGTCATGTTCCGGTTTGGAGGGTCAGGTAGCCGGTAAACTTATGCATGTGGCTTTAGACCTCGCCACAAGATAAAAACACGCTATTAACACCTTTGGTGTCTATAGGCAATGGTTGACTCTTTCCATCAGGAGACCCATCTGCTTGTTTGCTATCTTATGATATAAAAAAAATATTGCACACATAATATTGCACAAAAAAAATATGGTACATCCTTGCTACAAAGATGGTAACTCAGAATTAATATCTTCAATATAGGCGATGATTATCTCTTCATATGGAAAACCATCCGCTTTGTTTATTATATTTTAACATCAGACAATAATTCGTCAACTATTACGTGTACATTTTGCAAAATTTTTCTAAAGACCCTAAAACTTATAATATATGTATCTACACAAACTCGGTACAAACGAATATCTATGTTTCATTCAATTGTGCTATTTCAAAATTAAAATTAATGTTTGGAAGTAACGTACTATCTTTTTAATTGTGGATATAATGCGAAAATCATGATGATGTCGAAATTGATAGCAACAGGCAATATTTGTATGTACCTAACTGTAAAGGAGTTATCGTAAAATCGTGACAAAAGACATTTATTACGTCGACTGAATGACAGTCACACATCTGTTGATAAATGTGTTTATTAACTGTAATTTGACTGGGTTTACATTAGGTATACTAGAGATTCACGTGTATGCTGCGTGATAAAATCTGATAACGATGTTGCGATAAGATACCGAAGGTGCCTGTGCGCGATAAGTGTGTGCGTGTTCTATCGCGCCCTCGTTATAACATTGTTATAATAAGACATAGTAACAGGGCCACATTATTTTGAGCATACCAACAATACGTACACACTAATATGAAAGAAAATGTAAATAAAGTTTTTTTAACCGTGACGCAAATAAAGAGCAATAAATATTATTACAATGATTCCTATGCTATGTAGTATAAGTAGTAAAAATGTCTAAATACACTACTGGTCCACCACGATTAACCGTTTCTCAGTTGCTAACTTAAGCTCTCTAATATTTTGCGATATTGGGACTTGTGTGCTTTTCCGAGGCTAGAGGATATAAAAATATTACTACCGGACTCCTTGTTTTTACTGAGATCTTTCTAGAAAAACCATATTATTTTAAATGTACGAGATAGCAACTTGTATTATAAAATCCGTTTGTTTGTTACGCTTTCACATTAATTATGTAACAAATAATCTTGAAAATTTGCATATCACGAAAATTTGCAAACACATTGTACCTAACAACGTTGTGAGTACAGAAAAGAACATAAGGTCATAACACATTTCATCGAGAAAAATCAACTGTTCCCGAGGTTTCTTTACCTCGGGAACAGTTGATTTTTCTCGATATATAACTTTTAAAGTGAACATATCCGCAGGCAAGAGCTAGTATTATATACATGTACAAAGTGGAAGACATATTAAAATGACGGAAACGTAGTCGTTTATTTTGCCGCTTCTATAATTTTACGCATTAAAAAATTAATTGAACATACCAAATACCAACTTGTGATTTTAAGCCAAGTACACAATCACGAAGCTCATTTAACATCCCCGCTTATTGGTCTCTTGGAGAGGTTGTATGACGTAAAAAGTAACTTAAGAATTACGAGATTGTGAATTTACAGACATCGAGATACACAAGTGATTATTAATAGGTATTGGGCGTGCTTGTTTGTATTTGTTGAAGATATGTATATTAAGTTCAAAACAAATATTATAAGTTTAATTTATTTAACAATACGTAGGCACATTGTTGTGTAAATTACAAATACAAAATAAATCATTGTAAATTTTTCTGTTTTTTTTTTGTTTGTAATTTGTTTAAATTACAAAACAAAACTTAGATTACAAGTATTAAAATTCGTTTTAATACTCGTAATCTACGTCTATTCAAATCTGATTTAGATTTTTTTCAACTCAGATTTTCAAGTAATATTTTAATCAATAAAACAAAAAAAATGTAATTTAACAATTTGTTTACTTATAGCTTCTTCCTACATCCAGCAGTGACGTTGAAAGGCCTATCATTGAGCGGGATTCAGTCGACGTGCCACTAATTGGAAAGTGACAATCCTATTTCGATGATTAATCTACACTCACCTGTGTAAATTGTTTTACGCTGATTGTTACGAATTGACGAATTGTTCAAATTAAATCTATTATGGAGTGTATATACAGACTTAATCCATTTGCGTATAATACAATGCAAAAAAGTGTTATTAATATTAACAGAATTCCATATCCCTAAATGATAAGACAAAAAACTACTCTTATAAAAAGGGGCGAGGATTTGAGCAGGCAAGTGGCCAATCTTTTCTCTGCAACAAAGACTGATAAGAATTAATGACTACGATTGCTATTTTAAATCCATCTTAGACATAACCGGACTGAATGTTGTTTGGCCACAAAATTACAGCTACATTCCAATTATATTTTCTTTCTTAAGGCGTAATACAAAATAAAGAAACATTGTGATATACTGAATTATGAGTTAAAATTACGAATTTGATCACCTCGAAAGAAAACATTATTTTGCAATCACAATAATGGTATAAGTATAATTAATGTTTCGGTTATCTATATTAATATTATAAATGCGAAAGTTTGGCTGTTTGAATAGATGTTTGGATGGATGTTTGTTACTCAATCACCCAAAAACTACTGAACAGATTTGAATGAAATTTGGCACACAGATGATGTCCTGGAATAGCAGATAGGCTTTTTATCTAGGAAAAATTAGGTGATACCGCTGGATTTGCCAAAAACTTTTATAACGCAGCGAGCTGCACGCTGCAGCTAGTATTGTATAAATCTATGTCCATTACAAACCACATGACTCCTCCATAAATCGATTAATAATTCGGGCATCACGTAGGATCGAAATAAAAGGAGACCTTTGATATCAGAGGCCAAGATCCATTTTGGATAGTTGGACCAATAGGTAAGTAAGTAAGTATGTTAAAATATTTAAAATCCGTTCCGACATTATAATCACCCTTAAAACAGACTCCTAAATAATCTTATTGAGTCATTTTACGATTATTTTTCTTAAGTTTACTCACCACAATACATAGAGTCAAGTATGGATGTATAGTACGTACCGAATATTTTTGATATTAAGATATTAAGATAGTAATATTATACATATTACGCTGAATCACTAACAGAGTAATCAGAGTAAACTGAATATTAGTTAAAAATTCATCAGTTCACCACCACCATCACAAATTTTAATACGCAGACCACTCCGGATTAAAAACAACCACGATCACGCTCGCATCTCTGAAATGTAAACTGAGGTGTAATTATTGCACTTATATTATTAGCTAGTAGTTATTAAGTCCTATGCTGCGACAGGTGGCCAATCCATCGACAAATCGGGCATATTTCCAGTTTCAAACTTTTTTTTTTCCTAAAAAAAGAAATACTTTTACATAATGAACTGCTTAACAAATAATTTGAAATTAGAACTTCATAATCTAGCTAACCATTTAAACATAGAAATGATATAAAGGTGCGCGAGAAATATCTTGCTTAAGCTTGTCACCAAGTCCGTTATTGCAATAGTTATTTTTGATATATATCGTCAGATACTGAACAAGCAAAGAGTTCTCCTGATGGAAAGAGAAACTATCGCCTAAAGACACCAAATATCTTAACGTTGCGTTGCTGTCCATGTGGAAACATTAGCACCGCTTTTACAGGCCAATGGGTCCTCTCATTCTCATCACTGCAATTTCCGGAAACCAGAATCAGCAGCACTAGCACCACTTACATAAATTTCTCTTCCAAATCGGAACATGACAATAATAAGCACTGACGCTATTGTTATTGCTTGTAGCATTACCATCCGGCCACATGGATAGTAATGCACCATTAACATTTTTGGTATATACAGACGATGGTTTCTTTTTCCGTTAGGAGACCTATCTACTTGTTTGCTATCGTATGATATTGTTGCAAAATACTCTAGATAAAACAATAGTCATTTTTATCCGAAAACAA
The DNA here is from genome assembly GCA_036924255.1 of Apodemia mormo. NCBI lineage: Eukaryota > Metazoa > Arthropoda > Insecta > Lepidoptera > Riodinidae > Apodemia > Apodemia mormo. Next base: position 17,085,906 of record JAUPFN010000011.1, on the reverse strand, counting down.
TAGTGTTACTAAAATAATCTAGATAAAAAGAAGGAGACAGCTGCTTTTATCACAAAACAACAGGTGCTTGTCACACAAACAGCAGCGTTATAATGCAACGGGTTCTACGTTTACTAGTACAAGTACAATGACACAACTTTACAGGAGAGCGGCTTCAACGTTCTATAGCTTGTAATTTTGACGTAAATCAATAGAAATGTTTGAAAATTTGTACTTTTGTGTTTGAATATCATAATATGAAAAAGACTGCACTGTTTAGTTTTCTTATTTAACACTATAGAAAATAACTAGACATGCATTGATGTAGCTTATTTTCTTCATGATAGATCCAGAAAATTGGTAAAGGTGACCACTTATACCAGTATATAGTATACTTGTATGTACGCATAATTTAGGAAAATAGAAGGAAATTACCTATTGAATTTATTGAGCTATTATAAGCATATACTATTAACAAAAACATTTCTAATGGACTTTTTAACACTTGTGGTAGAAAACTACTTGCAACAGTTTTATATATTGTAATTTTGTATATTTGAACGTGTATGTGAGAGTAAATGAAAACAAATAATAAAAACTCAAATAGTAACTATATACCTATGGTTAATAGATGCTATTATTCTCATAAAGGAGATCAATGGTATTGTAAATTAAGAAAATTAAAAAAACAACTTATTTATTTATATTTTATTGTTACTACTATGACTAATCAGTCTTTCAGATATTATCAAATTATTCTCTGATCTCATATTTGTCTATCGTATCAACAAAAACATCCTGTAATGGTAAAAAGATAAAATAAAAACTAAGATTTTTTAAAATATAATCAAGTCAGAGAACCTTAACAGACATATGCTTCATATGTACTTTTATTCTTACAGAGGAGAAATAAATCAATGGCCTTGGCATTACAAAATTTATAGACTTAAATTAAAAACTGTTGTTAATGCTATTACTAATAATTTATTTATATTTTCATTGGTACTTACTCTGACTAATCAGTCTTTCAGAGATTATCAAATTGTTGCCTAGTCCCATAGTTTTTATCGTAACAACAATCACAGTCAGTAATGGTAAAAAGACCATCCTGCAGAATTTTCGGATTAATGGAAAAATTGTGGAATTTTTATTGTCCTCCGCTTATTCTCTAATAGAGCTAAAATTCATTGTCCTCGTGAATGTTTTATTGTTGTTACTTGTTACCACTGTTGCTACAGGTAAACAATATCCAAATATTTTTATAATAACATTGAAGACATGAACTAAAACGCATCGCAGTTATACCAGTATTTGATGTACTCTGTGCGTCAAGACGCCGCGCGCATACTGGAGTAAAGTTCACTTCCCGTCGCGTCGTACGCGATGAACAACACTGATGCAAGTGAATTACATCAGTGTAGGTAGTCGCGAGGCCTAAAAGATGTCACTTACATCACTTTGCAAGATTTTATCTTTGAAATTGTTTGATATTTTAATAGATTTTTACAGGATACAAATATAAGGTAATTTTAAGTCTTTTGATGTAAAAAAACGGTTTTCGTTGTTTTGCGGGTTGTACCAGTATACGTAGGTATATCGATATCATAAAGTGGACATTTTATTGACCAAAGAAATATAATCAATACCATTGTGAGCTTTGATATAGAATTTCAGAGGTTAGTAGAAGCGGCAGAAATTGAATAGCCTACGGGCGGCAGAAATTGAATAGCCTACTGGCGGCAAATTTGTAAATCCGCCACTGCTTATTTTTCTACTTATTATCCACCCTTCCGCCCTTAACCATAATTTTTACAGGATACAAATATAAGGTAATTTTTAAGGCATTTGATGCAAAAAACGGCTTTCGTTGCTTTTCGGGTTGCACCAGTATACGTAGGACCCGTTGATTAGACCTTCTCGCATAAAGTAAAAGGTTGAAATTAGCATGTGCTAAGACTTTTTTAAGTCGATTCATTGTTTATTCTGGTCTATGGCAGAACTCTTGAGAATATTGTTGAAGCTTACCGGGGCATATATAGAGACGTGTCAACGAGTGAGTCAGTTTTGTAAAGCGAATCAACCAGTGCAACTGCGATAGAGTAAAGTGAAGAAAGTGGTAAAACGAATGGGTCTGATTTGGTCTTGGTGATAAATAAACACAATTTTGGTATAAGTGGTATTTTATTATACAATATCAGACTACAAGCTTGTAACAATATATTGAACCTAGTTAGCGTCGTTAGACGTATGTCAACTTAATCAACAAGGCGGTCGATTAGCAATGTATGTAATCCGTATATTAACCATTGCCTATAGACTAAAGATTATAATGCGTTGTTATCCGTGTGGTAGGATGGTAATGTCACATGCTCGAGTTTACTTGCTGCCTTATCCCTCAAACTGGAAGTAGTTCAAAATAAACCAAGGAAAGAATTTATATACACATATAAAGATTAAACACAAAAGTCTCTATTTGGGATTCGATACAGACGGATAAAAATCTGTACGTTATATTTGTCTGGGATTTAAGGTAATATTTATAGAATAATACAAACATCAAAACTAAAAATTTATCAAATTATTTGTAGCTGTAAAATGTTAATAGTGATCAAATATAGATATTAACGCTCAAATTAGTCAATTAATTAATCTGAAACTAATTGTATTTAGCATAAACAAATTAAACTAACATTTTTGTACCTACAAATCGTTTCATTGATTGTGCTGCTGGTATTTGTTTTGATTTAAATTATTTTAGAGAAGGGTCGGGTGCCAATAAATGCATGAAATCTACAAATAAATACTTATCTAATTATCATAATTTTATATATATCATATTAAGTAAAGATTTATTATATTTTATGATAAACCGTTCCTTACCAAAGAGTAATGTGCTTAAAATTATCAGGCAGTGTCTCTTAAATACAAAATAAACATTTCAGTTTAAATTCCTATCGTTAACAGAAAAATCTGTTTTATATCGTTCGATAATAAAGAATCAGATGGCTCTCTTCCTTCCATGAAAGGGATAACCGTCAGCTATAGGAAATGATAATAGCCCTTTGTCATATGTATGCGGTGATCTCTATACTAGAACGCGACAACAACACCGACAGCAAAAATAAATAAATGAGTGTGTATCTAATCCGGGTGAGACAATTCAGAACTCTACCACCAAGCAGTTACGATGTAGCACATTTCGTCAATCGTTCGCCTTTTACGAACTTCCTAACAGAAAGGCAAATGGTTTGTTCTTTAATAGGAACCCAAACTAACACAATATGATCTGTTATGAGTAAAACAAAAAAAGGTTACCTTAAGCCGCCTCGTTGTATATTGGTTAACGAATATGCCTAATGATGTTAAATCGCGGACAGCACTGACCTGACAGCGACAGACATTTTGTGCAATAACGTTTATATTTTAGGGTCTAAGTGTTTATTAAATATTTCCAGTGTCTAACGTAATCTAGCATACTAATAACGTTTCCTTGCACCTATATAATAGCCAAATAATTGGCTAACATTGTAGTAAGGGTGTCTCTTGGGCTCCCCTACTACAATAGAGGGGATTTTTGCATTCCAACTACTTCGGTTTGTGGAAACTGTTAGATTACATTTTTTCGATATTCTCACATAATTTCCTATATAATAAAAAAACAGATGCGCTCGAGAATGTCAAAACAAAATTGTCTTTGCAAATTTGTTACCCTCCCACTCCCCTATGCTACACTTAAATCGGCAAATTTTCTAAATGTTACGTTTAAGGTGACATTTATCTTAATCTGACGCGATTTAGTGTTTCCATATGACAGTTTTATTAAACATTTTTTTTATCTGTAGATTTTTTCCCTACCATAGAAATGAAAAACATTCTATAACCTTTTATGTTTTCTACAATTTATTCTACAAAATCCTGTAAGTCCCTACGATGCTTGAGTAACTACCTAATTAGTATCATGGGCTCCCCTTCTATTGATTTTGTTTGTCATTCAATTAATGAGTGATATTTAATGTTGTATTTATGTATTTCAACACAATAATGATTTAAATAACTGGATAGCAACTCAATATTAACATCTTTATAAGTTCTATAAATAAACCTTTTACGTAGCAATTCGTTATAATCAAAGGGACAGATTGAGCGCTGCACTGCCTTACGCAAATAAAATCAAACTTGTTCATTTGTAAGACCGTATTTATAAATAACTAGCTATGCCCTGCGCGCCTTGCTACGACTGCCACCAACAAACATCATTGGAATGACAGTGGCGCCATGTTTTGGAAATTGGACATACCAACTCAGAAACCTTCGTGGGCTCATGCACTACAACTTTGCTAAAGATCATCACATGATCAAATGCTTAGTTTACAATTCTGCAAAGGACATACGGAAAACATTCATTTATTTTTGTATAAAATACTAGCTGACCCGTTGTTCTGCCTTTTGAACTACTCTTATTTTTTTTTCTATATTTTCTCATCTTTTAAACCTTCCCTGGACTTCAACAATTAATTCAAAACCAAAATTAGCCAAATCGGTTCAGCCGTTCTCGAGTTTTAGCGAGACTAACGAACGGCAATTGATTTTTATATATATATAGATAGATATAGACTAGCTGCAGCGTGCAGCCCGCTGCATAATAAGATCACATGATCAAACGCTTAGATTACAATTCTGTAAAGGACATACGGAAAACATTCATTTATTTTTGTATAAAATACTAGCTGACCCGTTGTTCTGCCTTTTGAACTACTCTTATTTTTTTTCTATATTTTCTCATCTTTTAAACCTTCCCTGGACTTCAACAATTAATTCAAAACCAAAATTAGCCAAATCGGTTCAGCCGTTCTCGAGTTTTAGCGAGACTAACGAACGGCAATTGATTTTTATATATATATAGATAGATATAGACTAGCTGCAGCGTGCAGCCCGCTGCATAATAAGAGTTTTTGGCTAATCCCGCGGGATCAGCTTATTTTTCCGGAATACAAGGTAGCCTATGTGCTATTCCAGGTCATCATCTACCCGTGTGCCAAATTTCATTGAAATCCGTTTAGTAATTTTTACGTGATTGAGTAACAAACATCCATCCAAACATCTAAACTTTCGCATTTATAATATTAATATAGAAAAATAATTAATATAGATTCATATAATATAATCGTAAGAAAGGTCTTGAATGTCCGGGGTAAACTCAAAAAGTACTGCATGGATTTACTTCAAATTTTGCATGAATATTACTAACTAGTCGGGTCAACATATAGGATACATATTATCATGCTCTCATGTATGGGGGGAGGCTGTGCGGAGTAAACGAAGTCCGCGCGGATTAAGTCGCGGGCAACAGCTAGTATTATAATATAATATATAATATAGATTAATATAGATATAGACTAGCTACCGCGTGCAGCCCGCTGCATTATAAAAGTTTTTGGCGAATCCCGCGGGATCACCAAATTTTTCCTGAATAAAAAGTACCATATATGCTATTCCAGGTCATCATCTACCTGTGGGCCAAATTTCATTCAAATCCGTTCAGTAGTTTTTGTGTGCTTTAGTAAAAAACATCCATCCATCCATCCAACCAAACAGCCAAACTTTCGCAATTATAATATTAAATATAGATAATTTAATGTATATAGATATTATAATAAAGATTTTACAGTGACAACAGACTTCCCATTCCTGTATCTCCGGAACCCGGCGTCAGATATTCATCAAAATAAAATCGAACCACACCCTTCCAAACAAAACATAATTTTCATAATTTGTTCACAAATAACCAAGTTCTCAGGTAACAAACGTCACGTTGGTAGAGTGGTTAGCGACCCTGACTACGCAATCGACGGGGCTCGGGTTCGATCCCCGACGGGGACAAACATTTGTGTGATAAGCATAAATGTTTGTATTTCCGGGTTTGGGTGTTTATTAAATATATTCTAATATTTATATATATGTATTTCTATGTATTAATATCGTTGACACATAACACAAGCAAATAATTGGCTTACTTTGGGGTTAGATCAGTAAGTGTAATTTGTCACGTAAATATTTATATTTATATTTATTTAAACATACAGCCGAATTGATAACTTCTTTCTTTTGGGAAGTATCTTCACGCCCATATCCCCGAAGGGGTAGGCAGAGGTACAACAAGTGCACCCACGATTAGCCGAAGATACTTGGTCCCACAAATGTGATAGGTGGCAAGCCTATCGCCAACCGGGCACTTTCCAATCCCGGGCAACTTTGTGTTTCTCAGAAAACTGAAAAAACACTTTTTTTCAAAGTGCCCGACCCGGGAATCGAACCCGGGAAGTCCGTTTAAGAAACCGACCACATGTGTCATGCCATTAAAAAGGTTCCATAGTTCCCTATATAAAGTCGTGCAACGGTTCCAAAGTTATCTTTTTTTCATAAGATAGCAAACAAGCAGGTAAGTCTTGATGGAAAGAGTCAACCATCGCCTACAGGCACCAAATTTGTTAATGGTACGTTGCTATATTGTAATGAGGTCTAATGCCACATGCATAAGTTTACCGGTTACTTTACCCTTCAAACCAGAACACGAAAGTGACAAGCACTGACTCTATTACGGCAGCAGTAGGTAAGGCGGTGTTACCAGACCTAGGCGAGGCAATGCAGAATTCTACCACCTATATAAAATTCTAGAATTATTTATCTACCTCGTGTTGATCTGGGCTCTTAGAACAATAGACCATCTGCCATTCCGCCAGGCAGATCTTAAAAGGGAAAAGATTGGCTATACGTGTCTACTTGGCACTTGGCACTTGGTGTCTACTTGGCAACAGAGTTCCGCAACGTCTCGCCCGGATATATGAAACCACCGCCTTAAAAATTCCTGTCACAATAACATTAATACTTGTCACAATCGCTGCCACTCAAATAGCAATGTACCGTTAAAACCTTTGGTGTCTATAATCAATGGTTATCTCATTCCATTAGAAGAGCGTATCAATGGTTATCTCATTTCATTATGAATATTCTTAGCCCAACAGCAATTTGCGTTAAGCTATTATATATATTATGTCTTATAATATCCATACTAATATTATAAATGGGAAAGTGTATGTGCGTGTTTGTCTGTCTTTCACGGCAAAACGGAGCGACGAATTGGCGTGATTTTTTAAGTAGAGATAGTAATGTTGAAGGGATGAAAAGTGACATAGGCTACTTTGTCTCTTTCTAACCTCCTACTTCTTCCCCGAATTTAACGTGAGCTAAGCCGCGGGCAAAATCTAGTATATATCATAAGATAATTAACAAGCAGATGGTTCTCCCTACGGAAAGAGACTACCATCACCTATAGACACCAAAGATGTTAATGGTACGTTGTTATCCTTGTAGTGGCAATGGTGGCAATAGTGGCATTAACCACATGCATAAATTTGCCGGCTACTTTATTCTCCAAATCGGAACATAACAGTGACAAGCACTGACATTATTGCTGCAGAAATAGATAAGGTGGTAGTAGCAGACCTGAGTGAGAAAATGCAGAACTCTACCACCTAGTAGCCACGATGGTAGTGACTCACATAGCCAATTACTCGCCACTTACGAACTGCCTGGCAGAACACCTAATAGTCTCTTCTTCAAAAGGAGCCCAGATCAATAAGGGGTAACGGGATTGAGGGGTGCTCCGGTTGAATTAGTAAGACGGCCAGTAAATTTATGCATGTGGAGTCGTATCATTGCTATACACGGATACTAACTCGCTATAAACGTCCTTGGTATCCATTAGAGATTATTTATCTATTATCAACAGAATCATCTATTAGTCTACTTTCTAAGTCATATTTAAAAAAATATAAGTCTACATAAAAAATATAAGTCTAATATAGTCACATAGTATTTTTATAGCTTTTGCTATTTATGACTACACAATATAAAGCTTATCATTGTAAAGCATTTAACATCTGCGTCAGTTGTAACTGCAAGGGCCAACTACATCACTTTTACGACAATGATAGTAAGCGGTGCCAAAATCTCAAGCCCAGATTTGGAAATAGGCCGAATAACTAACTAACCATAAATTAAAACGTTGTCACTAGTATGTACTGGATTGCTTTAATTATAATGTGTACGTGGTTTAGTTTGAATGACAAATTATGGAATGAACTCAATGTCTATATTTCTTGAAAAATATAACATTGGATCTTTTAAGAGGCGGATTAATGAATATCTTAAGAGTCGGCAGCGCATCTCCTCTTTTTATGTGAATGTCCATGGGCATCTGTGACCGCTTCTCATCAGGCGGCCCGTTTGCTCATCTGCCAGCTCATCATAATGTATAGAAAAAAAAATTTAACAAATTAAGATATGAGATATAAAAGATTTTAATCTTACTCCGTGTTGGACCCTGTCCCCTTTGAAGAATAGATCTTCTGCCATTCTGCCTGACGGTACGTAAAAGGTGTATGGAATGACTATTAAATGGCAAAGTCCTACTACGTCTCGCCTGAGCTTGGTACCACCTCGTCAATGCTTGTCACCGTCGTGTTCCGGTTTGGAGTATAACGTAGTAGGTAATCATGAATAAAAATGCGCCTTTTATACCTTGAAACTATAGGCGATGGTTATCTCTTTTCATCAGGATTGATGTACATTGCACAGATTATACATATAATTAATGATTGCCTTGTTTGTTAAGTTAATATACTACTAATGAAAACTTGCAGGTTGAGGGTGGGGTACGATTCCCTTGTGGGATAAGCATTTTTGATGAGCATAAATATTTGTGTTTCTAGATGTTTATTTAATACTTTCTAGTACTTACATATTCATATCTAGGTGGACCAATATATTTTAGGCCTAAGTCACTTTGTGTAATTTGACCAGTGATATTTATTTTGTATTTATTTTGACCACCACTTTGGTCGAGGGCCAGTTACTCGTACCTTAACTAAATATTCGATGTAGATGTGTATCCGACTAGGACAAATATTTGTGTATTAAGAATAAATATTTGTATGTCTAGTTATTTTTATATATTACTACTTGACCCGGCAAACGTTGTTTTGCCATACAAATTACTTGTATGGAATATTTTAGTGAGGTACTTGAGAAGGGTGGGGGAGGTTAATTGATTAAAAACTATTTTGTCTTTTAAGTTGGACCAAACAGTAGATCTTCGGAGTCCATAGCAGATAACAAATAAACAGATGGCTCCCCTAATTGAAATTTATTTTATATTCTATACTTTCCATCGTCGGCACTTCGTGAAATTCCATTATTATTAGACACTTTTACTATTCCACTTGTACATAAGTTTCACTTTTACACACTTTTACTTAAGTTAAGTATATTACATCCTGAAGAAGCTTTAAAAGTGAAACCGGTCGAGTAATATATTAAAAAAATTGTGTAAAAGTGAAATTTATGTACAAGTGGAATAGTAAAAGTGTCTAATAGAAATTTATTTTAATGCATATTATATAATAACATCAGTTTTCTGCACTTGTTCTCCTTATAAACTTTGACTGTGCTAAATTTCATACTTCCCAGTTCGCGTCATTTTCGTTAAAAATGGTACAAAGTTTTCGCTTCAAGTATTAATATATTGATTTACACCTTTTTCTATGCTGTTCTGCGCTCCGCACAAATGATAAATCATTTACCTTCTTGCCAGAGAGTTCATGAAATGTGAACGATTTTCCAAACATGCCACAACCATCTTGAGTAATAAGTGGTAGAGTTTTACAAAAGATTTTTTTCGTATAGATCCAGGCCCCTTTGAAGCCCGGAACAACATGGGGAACCATTCTTCCATATGTGTTTTCAGCTTAGCTCCAAACTTCATAGTGCTATGTGGTAATTTTATACAGATACAAATCACCCAGATAATAATTTAAAAAAGTATCCCCGAAGAGATAGGCAGGTAAAACAAGTGCACCCACGATTGTAAAATTTTGATTATTGTAAATTATTTCTTCAAAATTATAATTATTGGATATCCGAACACAATTACTACAACTTATTGGATTTAATTAAAATGTTTTGAGTATGTATAAAAACGTCCGTTCCTCGTAGAAAATTAAAATCTAATAACCTTTTTAATATTTGAATTTACCTTAGTTAAAAATGCAAAACAATTTCCTTCTCTAAAGGATTTTCACGTAACAATAAAATGACTGCAAATAGGTTTTTGCGGCGACGTAAAAATGTAATAAATTTTAAGGTTTAACAGTGAAGACGTAACAAAGAGTGATGTACATAATAGACGCCTGAAAAGCCTGTGGAGTAGCCGTCCATGTAATTTGCGTGAATTGCATTTAACGATCATCGGATAGTAAAGTTTAATTCATTTGTCGATATATTTTCAAAAGAAACTTTTCTCTTTTATAAGACTATGAATATTTTTAAATAGTGTTTAACATTCAATATTTTAATAGATATATCTCTTAATTTATATGGTGATTCATTCTCTAACTGGCAACTATCCAATTCTATGGTTGATTAGAGTTGTAACTAAAGGAAAACTTTTAGACAAATTCAAGTTCTTATTCACAGGTACTTTCCTATAAGTATATATTCCCATCGTAGATTTCAACTGGATTAACTTCAAACCTTCCTTTTCTGCACTTTTATACTTGATATTATTTACAATAATTATTTCGCAGTATGTCTTAAACTAGAATAACTAATTATTGGTCCCATCATTTCAGTGGACATAAACATTTGTTTCATAATTAAATTGTTCCAGGCAAGAGCCTGAAGCTGAACATAAAGATATGAATGTTTTCACAAATCTAAAAACAGCTGTTTAGCTGTTGTTGTGTGTCTGAGAGAGAGAGAGAGAGTTGACTATAACAAGAAACCTTAAAACTTAGCATTTCGCAAATCCGTCCCTCACTTTGTAATGTTTATATTTAACTAATTGACACGCACGGCTTCACACGCGACTTATTTAACATGTCGTCAAGAAATTTCATATATTTTACCCCTATTTCACCATATTAGATGATGAATTAAAATAACTTCCCATATAAAAACGTCAGCGTTGTTGGTGTCTAACGGATAAACCGATTTTGATGCAATTTGAGGCATTGTACGATATCTTGAAAATAATTAAAAAAGGGCTCTAGGACTTCAAAATGTGGAGATCTGATGAAAACTCGATTTTCGAAAATCGACACAAAATCAGAAACTCCCTTATCCACATATGTATCAAGAACTTTAAAAAGTTAACAAAAAGGATATGAAATTTTATTATCTACAATAATACTCGTGCTTTTGGCATAAAATGCAGGGTTACAGAGATATAAGCTGAAACGGTTTTTCGCAAAATAGCGTACTTTAGCCCCCTAATTTAGAAGTATTTTGTGCATTTAAATTCATTATGGCATACTGAACCTATATAAAAAGAATAACTTCTGATATTTAGTGCATTATAGGCAAGAGTAACGGGATCTTTTATTGCTTGTCTTGCTCTATTCTAAGTCGTAAGCAGTGATATAAAAAAGAACAAGAAAATATAGGAAAATTAACTATCTGCAATAAGGCTCCTTACTAGTTTTGGCCTCAAGTAAACGGTTACAGAGATATAAGCCGAAATGGTTTTTCGCAAAATGGCGGCACTTTCGTTCTCCTCATTTGTAAGTATTTTGTGCATTTACATTTAGTACGTCATACGTAGATAGGTTCAATCTATAAAAATAATAACTCCTGCAATTTAGTGCATTGTGGACAAGAGTAATGGGCTCCTTTATAATTTGCCCATATTAAAATTATGACTGCGACTACACATTTATTTTTTGAATAATTTATTTTATTAATCTTACATGTGCCATTCTTCCCACATCTCCGACGTCCGATGTTTTTACCGGTGGGGGATGCGCCGTGCCGCTCTCCCGGCTGCATGGATACCACCATCTTTGCTTATTTCTCCCGAGAAACAGCTTTGCTGTGTTTCAGAGAGAAGGGCAAGACAGGCAGTGTAATTACTGGCACCAAGACTTAACACCTAATGTCTCAGGATAGGCAACACATAAACGAGCTACCTGGGCCAGTTCCAGGTAAACTTGTTTATGTTCATGACGACGTCGACCACTTACCATCAGCTGGCACCTCTGCCAGTTTGCATATGCAAATAACATTAAAAAAACCATCTGTTACAGTTTTAGGGCACCAGATGATTCAAGAAAAAGGTTTGTATGTTAAATAATTCAGTACTGGTCCTGGCCCTTATTGAAGAATACACCATCTGTCATTTTGAGAGCGAGTTTGTAAAAGACAAACGATTGGCTACACATGTTACTACCATCGTGACTACTATGTGGTAGAGTTCGTAACGCCTCACCCGGGCATATGGCACCACCGCCTTATCTATTCCTGCAGCAATAGCATTAATGCTTGTCATTATCGTGTTCCGGATAAGCTTATGTATGTGGCATTGCAATCTCGCCACACGGATAGTAATGCACCATTAACATGTATGGTGTCTAGAAGCGATGGTTTCTCCTTGCATCAGGAGGTCCATCTATTTGTTTGCTATCTTATGTTATAAAAAAGAAAAGGCAAAAATATGAAATATTTATCGTAAGACATATTTTTGTGCATTTTCATTGCAAAGCTAGCTTACAAGATAAATTAATGTATTGCGGAATTTTATGTCTTAAAATGATCCACATGCAAGTCTGCAATGTTATTGTCGTAAGGACCCATTTTTGTCCATTACGTATTGCAAAAAAGTAATGAGTTATTTACAAAACTATTTTAAACAATAGAATATTATTCCTTGTCGAATTAAATACGTTAAACACATTGTTCGTTCATTGTTAATTAAAATTGCCCTTTGCAGCATATCGTTAAAATACTTATCTTAGAAGCTATCAGAAATTTTAAATGCGGGGGGAGAGCGAGTCATCGTCTAACGAAAACATGTTTGTATTGTCTCATGAAAAGACAGCTGTAAACATGGTACCTATATATAAAGATATTTAATATCATAGTGTATTCATCAAAATAATAATCTATATATTAGCGTTATAAAAAATTGATGTATTAAAACGTTAAGGAAAAACTTTGGACCCCTTTTTAAGACAAGTGTGCAAGCGGTGGCGTAGAAATTTAACACAGTTAAAGTTTACATTGCGGAGGATTGCAGAAACCTAATCTAGCATTAGAAATACATTAAATTAATAAAAATAAAGATTAAACACACTACATTCGTGTGACATACGTGATAATATACACACATGTACTACATAGTATAAAACAAAGTCGCTTTCCGCTGTCTATCCCTATGTATGCTTAGATCTTAAAAACTACGCAACCGATTTTGATACGGCATTTTTAATCGATAGAGTGTCAATAGGAAAGTTTATATGTAAAATAACATCCATTATATAGTAGAGAAATACTGTTATAAATATATTTAGCAAAACGACGTTTCGCTCAGCATCACCGAAGGTAAACTGTGTGAAAATGCTTAATAGCATTAAGTAACGCATTTGTACTCATTTGCACAATAAAATATTTAAATAATAAATAATACCATATAATATCTACATTGCACGCGTAAAAAGTCAGGTGGATCGCTAGTTTAACAAAAACAATTGCAGATTTTACTTGTGGTTAAGTCTATTTGTACACGTAAGAATTAGTTAAGCCTAAGCTAAAGTGTATGCTTGTTGTAACAACGATCTGAATTACTTATTAAAAAAAAAATAAAAAAAATACAAGGATATTTTCTCTTTCATATAACTTGTAGTTGGCTGTCAATAACTAGAATAGGATTTTCATTTTCCAATTAGCGAGCCCTGGTAGAGACGACAGCTTTCAGCTCTTGGGACCATACACTAAGAAATACGAGCTATTTATACATCACAAGCTTCGTAATTAATCCGTGATAAAACGATTTATATTTACAAATGTTTAATTTTTTATAAACATACTTGCTCTTTTGTTATGAGCATGGCTATGAAAAATTTTATATTGATTAGTTACTTTTATTAAAATTTTATTTTATTTATCCATTCTATTAAATACTCTTTCGATGATTTTGTATGATGAGAGTTATAAAGGAGAAGGAATTAGGACAACTTAACCTAGATTAGTGTATACATCTCAGGTAAATTTTTTAATTCATCCATATAAATATTCAATATGCGTATACAAAGATAAATATATTTTAAATATAATTTTTGCCGAACGTCAATTGTCGTCATTTTAAAATGTGCTTCATGACAGTAGTAACACCACCGTTAACCGGCATTTAGTTCGAATTACTAGTAACATAAATGAATCGTTGATTAAGAACTAGAACTCTAACCGATTTGTTACATAAAATAACGAATCTATATTTTTTATATCATAACATAGCAAACAAGCAGATGGATCTGCTATGGAAAGAGTCAACCATCGCCTATAGACCCCAAAGACGTTAATGGTGCGTTGCTATCTTGTGGCGAGGTCTAATTCACATGCATAAGTTTACCGCCTACCTTACCCTCCAAACTGGAACACGATAGTGACAAGCACCGAGGCTATTGCGGCAGGAATAGGTAAGGCGGTGGTACCAGACCCGGGCGAGACAATGCAGAACTCTTCTAGAACGGCAGTTGGCCTATTCTTCAAAAGAGCCCGGGACCAAAATGAGGGAACATTTGACTAGATAAACTGATTAATATGAAATTTAGAATTAAAGGTATGAGTAGATATAATAAATGACTCGCGAATAACATACATCCTCATTTCGCACCTAACTATACATTATGTAAGTATGATAATTTGTTCTAACTTCGAGGCAATGAATTTTTATGACGTCAAAATATGGTAGATAATACGATACGTAAGAAATTAAGTCATCAAGACATAAAAAGTAGCGATAATCGAGGTCGTGATAGGTCTTGATCGTATGATACTTCTACCTCGGTCGAGACTCTGACACCTCTGCTAGAGAAAATCTTGGTTGTTGAAGATCTCCCAGATAACTGGAATAAGAGTATCTTATTTACTGTGATGAAAAAAGGTGACCTTAGTCAGTGCAGTAATTGGAGAGGAATTACTTTGCTCTCTATACCATCAAAGATTCGTTGCAAGGTATTTGCTAAACCACTGCTACGGAAAGAACGGGCAAGCTTTAGACCAAATCGTTCATACACGGATCAAATGAAAACACTCCGAGTCGTCGTAGAGTGAGCATCGGAATGGCAACGCGGGGTGTACCTTACCTTTGTCAATTTCCAAAAACTTTCGACACAGTCCAATGGTATAGAATTTGGTCTTGGCTTGATGACATTGAAGTTCCACTCGAGATCAGGGACATCTTGAAGGCTATCTACTGGAAATACAGAGCACGATGGCCTAACCTCCGAAGACATCACTGAGCACGCGGGGGTAAGGCAAGGCTCTCCTCCTCTGCTGTTCTTCATCGTACTATATGGAATAATGTACAAAATAAATGACGGCAAGCGACGATGCATACAGTGGGGGTTACCAAACATCTGGTGACCTGTGCTTGCTCAGCCATAAATACATCGACAGGCAAACTTAACTGGATGATCTACAATACAAGGCGTCCCTCGATGGCCTCAAAATCAACACGCAGAAGACCCAGGAAATGCACATTGAAGGAATGAGTTCACTACTAATGTCACTTGGCAGTTTCGTGTCGGAAACTGAATGGACTGGAAGAATATCGCTTCTAGGATAGCCAACGCACGGGCGACCTTTACGCATGCGACTATGTAGCAATCTAGAAAAATGACGCGAAGAGTAAAAATGAAAATATTTCGCTCGAACGTTAAAACTATCCTGCTATATGAATGCGAAATGTGGAAGGTAACATAAGCCATAACACAGTGCACCCAAATCAACATAAACAAATGTCTACAACAGATTCCAATGTAGACCTGTATCTCCTTCATAAAATGCCGATCGGTCGCCAGATCAAGCGCCGTAAGCGGACGTAGATCGGTCAGACCCTCAGAAGAGCTCCCAACCTCATTCCTTGAAAAGAAATGGAATGGACTCCACAAGGGGAGAGGAAGCATGGCCATCCCAAGCACACCTGGAAGTGTTCAGTGGCAGTGGAAGTGAAGACGATCGGACTGCCATTGTCCGAGGTGAAGCACGTAGCCCAAAGTAAAACCTGGTGGCGGAGTACTGCGGACACCCTCTGCCCTACTAAGGGGCCATAAGTAATTAAGTAAGTAATTAAATGAAAGGTATATTCAAAAGAATATACCTTTATATATGTATAAGTGGCGGGCTGTTAATGCCACATGCATAAGTTTACCAGCTATTTTACTCCCCAAAACCGTAACACGACAATGGCAAGCGTTGGGGCTATTGCGGCAGGAATAGGCAAGGCGGTGATATCAAAAAACCCGGATGAGATGTTGCAGAACGCTGCCTGTATTTAGCGCTGCAATTCATAAGTAAGACACTAAAGGATTCACACCATAAATTCTACCTCTTAGAAACATGATAACTTGTACTTTCCTCGGTAGAAAAAAGTTCAAAGTTACCTCTGAACAAAAAAGAAAATGCTTAGTATGGCGTGAATTTAAAAAAAAAATATTATTATGGCTTCTGTCATCATATTTGTGTAATAATGAATAAAATATAAATAACATTCCTGTAATGTGATCTTCGAAGATAAACTTCTATCTATGTCATCGGATTCGCCGCACTATTTTACGACTTTTCATATTATTATTTTATGTCATACTGCTTGACCATGACTTTTAACATACGCTAATAAAGCAGGCCATGACAATATCAATCGGTCAAGAGCTCTTACAAAACTTAACCATTTAGTTAGCCCATGTCATAAAACTTTCCTGTATTCAATTTCGAACTCTTAAAAATGTTTACGATTCTCTGGTGCATTTTGCACTGTACGATAATTCGGTATAATCTTTCATAATCAAGTTTTCCACATAGTATGTTACAGCTTATGGCCTTTTATCCCAGCATGTTCCCAGTTGTGAAGAACGTGACAATTGCAATTTGCTTTAACAACTACGGTTTCAGAATATATTTCATTAAATTTTTGGTACGCTGAATTGTGAACACCATAATTTTCCGATGCATTGTTTGTAAACAGCAAAGTTGCGTTTAAATCGTGTTAATTTATAACATGTTCAATGTTTTCAAAAATTTTTGAGATGTTTCATTGGGATCCTCAAAAAATCCATTAATTTATCTTGTACAACTTTTTCTTGGTCAAAATATCTAATGACTATTGGATAATTTTCTGGGATTCTTTATTTGATCTTTATAGGCCGGCAACGCAACTGCAAGACCTCTGGTATTGCAGATGTCCATGGGCGGCGGTGATCACTTACCATCAGGTACACCTCTTGCTCGTTTGCCCCCTCTTCTATAAAAAAAAATAATTGAAGCGTTCGATAGCAATCAAAAAGTAAGTCTCACTTAGTGGAACCTACTTTTCAATCTATAAATTGAGATATTTTAGGTCTTGAATTGTTGACTCTATTGAATTTAACATGCTAGAACATTCAAAACAATAGCTTCACTTTGGTTCTGCTACAATGAATTTTTTGAGATAGTAGTAAATTGAAATAAAAAGAGGCATTCTATTTAATCCCGCAATCCGTACTTAAGTAACTCTGTGGTGGTGACAAATCAACGCAATTTCGATTATCGCTACGTTTAGCACCACAGAAGAATTTTTCTTTGGCAGAAAGACTGTCATCAACGAATTTGTATCCACACTTCTCACCTTTCTCTTATGCGTTTCACTATTGAGATAAGTCGATAAAGCCTTTTCACTACCCCATTTCACTCTAAAGTTTACATTACAATGACACATTTCCCGTGTTTTCTAGTAATAAATGTGTTTTTTTTATTAGTTTTTCTCACCCACTTTTTGTACTTCTCATTTTCTAACCACGATTATTAAAAATTAGATTCATACTTCGTTTTCTACTTCGATTTTGATTCTCCGTCTTTCATTATATCAATTACATAATGAAAACACTAAACGTCCGAATATGCACCATTCAAACCTGGAGGAGTGACAACCCTATGTAATAATGTATAATACCGCGTATCACTAAGCCACACCGGCTGCTATATTTCTAACACACACACACACACACATATACAGAGCGCATAAAAATGACAGATATTGATTCGCTATAAGAGTCCTGTACCCCTTTTTGAAAAGATGTAAATTTTGAAAACGATGTTGGCATTCAGCTCAATTTTTGAGATCTAAAATATTGCTTTAGCTACATAATCGATAGGTTGAAAATTTTCGATACTAAAATATCGTAGAATACCAAAAAAATATTGGTTGAAAAATTTCGAAGCTATGTCGAAAAAACACTTTTTTCAAAATTGTTCGTCAACGATTACTCCCAAACGGATAAACCGATTTTGATGCAATTTATATATTGGACGTAGTTTTTTAAGGATTAGTTTTGATTAGTCTGATTAGTTTACTCAATCGGTACATAAATCTGGAAGTTATATCAGAAAATACTGTTTCACCAAAAAATTTTTTGGTGTTTTTTCAAAATTTCTCAAAATCTCCTGGACCGAATCGGTTCAAATTTTTAGGAAGTCTAAGTTGAGCGGAATCCAATCGAATGCAATCAACCGCGTTTCTATTGGTCTACCCATTCAAAACTTATGAGATGTTTACATACACACATACACACACATGCACATACACATAAATACATACATACATACATACTGACGTCATCGTGAAAATGGTCGGAAAAGGTTCCTAAGACCTAAAAACGTGGACATCTGGTGAAAACTCGATTTTCGAAAATCGGGGTACAATCAGTAACTTCCTCATCTACATACGTAATGGGAAGTTAAAAATTTTTGTTTGAAGAGGGTTATAAATATATTAGGAAAAAAGTAACCGTGTAGAAATTGAGATTGAGAATCTCTGTCTATCGAGTAAACCATTTTCGGGATAGTTCGTAAATATGATGGGTTAAACTTGTTACCATAATCGTGAATTGTTTTTTATCATTAGATAGAACAAGCAGATAGCTCTCCTGATCGAAAGAGAAACTATCACCTATAAACACCAAAGATGTTAATGGGTGGGTTGCTATCCGTGTGGCAGGACGTGTGGAGGAGGCAATGCAACATGCATAAGTCTACCTACCTTACCCTCTAGACTGGAATACTACAATGATAAACATTGTCGCTATATCGGTAGGAATAGGTAAGGCCCTAGTACTATATACCCGGGCGAGACGTTGCGGAACTCTATCACCTAGAAGTCACGATGGTAGTAATACGTATCGCCAATCGGTCGCCTCTTACCTACCGGGCAGAGCGGCAGTTGATCTATTCTTTAAAGGGGGCCCTGACCAGCACGGACTTGTTGTTTGTAAAGTTTTGAAAAGTGTCGCCCGGGTGTGAAACCACGGCCTTACTTATTCTTGCCATTCCAGCATCAAATTTTTTAATATCGTGCTCTGATTTGGAGGATAATTTAGTCGTTATGCATGCGGCAATACACCTTTAACATATTGATGGCGACAATTTATTTAAGCAAAAAAAATTATCTGGGATTGGTCGATTACGTAATCTATACATAAAATAAAATCGTAGGAAAGTCAAAACTGTACATTGAATATTTTTTTCAAAAGAATACTTTTGGCGTAAGCTACAATTGATATCGAAGCCAAAAATATAGTTTTTAGAATTTTTGTCTGTTTATCTGTTTGTCTGTTTGTATGTATGTATGTCCGGGGTAAACTCAAAAAGTACTGCATGGTTTACTTCAAATTTTACATGAATATTACTAACAGGTCGGGTCAACATATAGGCTGCATATAATCACGCTATCACCTATGGGGGAGGAGCTGTGCGGAGTAAACAAAGTCCGCGCGGACGAAGTCATGGGCAACAGCTAGTATATAATAAAGTAGCAATTAATATGCAAATGTTAATATGTAGACTGCCTCTGATCTAATAATTTACCTATTTCGCCCAAATGTTGCAATCCCGAGTGGCACCAAAAATTTTATTTAGGTTTTTTGCAAAACGTCACAAGACGAAGAGTTGGAATATGGTATTAAACTGCCATATCTGTTTTCTACCAAATTATATTAATAGTAGAATTTTTAGTTCAACATTAGCCTAGCAACTAAACATAATTCATAAAACGCTTATCGGCATTTTGTGTCAATATGCTTTATATTAAGTATAAGTACCCTACTTAGTGCGAACTTAAAAATATTGAAACATACAAACACTATTTAAAATAAAATAAGTCACAATTATGCATTCAGGAGCATCGAGAGGGTCATGGCCTAGATCCAACCGCAATCAACGGATCACGCATTTACGCGATATAAACTTATTCCCGTCACAGGAAGGCTATTACAGTGATAAAAACTGTCACGTAGATCCTCCGTGCTTTGTATGTTCGATATGTGACATTTCTTTATATCTTCGAGAGGTATTTATTCTGATTAAGTGACGGCTCCTACTATTACTGCTGTTGGTCTGTTCGATCTGTTTTGTTTGTTGTCCCGCACGTCTACGTCACTAGATGTGCTACGAGATAAAAACACAATCGTAGTGTAATATAAACAGAGTTCGTCTCGTAGAATCTATGACGCGCGCTATATATACGACTGTAATTTTCCACTTTTTATCTATACGGATAATAAAATCGTAGGAAAGTCAAAACTGTACAGTGAATATTTTAAAAAAAAAATACTTGGGGCGTGATCTACAATCGATATCGAAGCCAAAAATATAGTTTTTAGAATTTTTGTCTGTTTGTCTGTATGTATGTCCGGGGTAAACTCAAAAAGTACTGCATGGATTTACTTCAAATTTTGCATGAATATTACTTACAGGTCGGGTCAACATATAGGCTACATATTATCGCGCTATCTAGCAGTGAGGTGCTGTGCGGAGTAAACGAAGTCCGCGCGGACGAAGTCGCTGGCAACAGCTAGTATGTAACAAAGTAACAATGGCTGATAACAAGTAATGACTATCAAATTGATAGTATAAAAGGCCTGCGGTGATCGCTAACCATCAGGTGCACTCCCTGCTCGTTTGCTCCCTCTACTACAAGAAAAAAATTGCATGAATTAAAATTATAAATTAGAAACTTAAATTTTGATTTAATGACATCGGTCATCGGACGAAAGTTCCTCGGAACACTTTCCATTATAACTCAAAGCGAACTAATATACATACGCCGTTGTCAAGCCAAGTAGAATTAGCATAGGCGTAAACGATACATGCAGCTCCATGAGGTATATGATCATGTTATTAAACCTTTTTGACTCTGTTTATAAATTATCACTTATTGTGATGAATCCAACAAAGTTAACAATGTGTTTGAATGAAAGGGAATTATTTAGGTCGAAGCTGTTGTCAAACATGTTTGTTAGTAAAATCTATAATCACGGCTCACGTAAATTGTCTTAAAAAGCAGTACCTCCAAACTTCCCCTCACTTATAATGTGATATATAGATATTAGGTCTGCAGTCCTCCGTAACGTAAACTTTAACTGTGTCAAAATTTATATTCCACCGTTCACGAGATTGTCATTAGAATAGACACAAAATTTTTTGCTCCATTTGTTAATATATACATAGATTTTTTTTAAACATAAGATAGCAAACAAGCAGATGGGTCTCCTGATGGAAAGAGTCAACCATCGCCTATAGACACCAAAGATGTTAATGGTGTGTTGCATTATTGTGTTAGGTCTAATGCCACATGGATAATTTTACCGGCTACCTTACCCTCCAAACTGGAACACGACAGTGACAAGCACTGACGCTATTACGGCAAGAATAGGTAAGGGTAGTGGTATCAGGCCCGGGCTAGACATCGCAGAACTCTACCACCTAGTAGCCACGATGGTAGTGACTCGCATAGCCAATCGGTCGCCTTTTACGACCTGCGTGGCAGAACGGCAGTTGGCATATTCTTCAAAGCAGTCCGGAGACAACACGGGGAAATGGACAACGAATTGATCAACTTCTACCAAAAAATGGTATCACGCCGGCTTCAATTATGCCGCAGGCATGAAAGCGGATCATATCAAGCTTTTTTTTATAATAGAGGGGGCAAACGAGCAGTGAGTGCACCTGATGGTAAGAGATCACCGCCTATGAACATCTGCAATACCAATGGTCTTGCAGCTACTTTGCCGTCCTTTCCCAAGGTCGCCAAATCGTATCCGTTCAGAAAGAAACACCCCCGCGGGTAATTGATTCCACAAAGGAGTAATGCGAGGCAAAAAGTGCCGACAAAAGCCCAAGGTTGTGGATTTCCAGACATCGAGGTGGTGAGGATGGAAATTTAAATTTTGTCCGATGATGGAATTTAGCGGCTGG
The DNA here is from genome assembly GCA_036924255.1 of Apodemia mormo. Taxonomy (NCBI): domain Eukaryota; kingdom Metazoa; phylum Arthropoda; class Insecta; order Lepidoptera; family Riodinidae; genus Apodemia; species Apodemia mormo. The sequence continues at coordinate 17,063,589 of JAUPFN010000011.1, read as the reverse complement.
AATTAATCCGAACAACTCGTCGAAACACTCCCCATGATAAATGCGGTAAAAAATGCAGAGCGATCTTTGCGTAGTGCCAAAGAATTAAGCCGATTAGAAATAGCGTCGACGATTCGCTGCGACGAACTGCTCTACCTTGAATGAGATCAAGAGGAAGAAGCTGGTACTTAGGTGCTCCGGCCCAGAGATGAGAACAGTACTCCATGTGAGGTCGAATTTGGGCCTTGTAAAGTTGGAGGCGATGGGCTGGCATGACTGCTTTGCTCTACTGAGCATACCAAGCTTTTTGGAGGCTAGCTTAGTCTTTCCTTCCAAATGACTGCGGAACTGAACGTTGTTCGATATGTCTACTCCCAGAATTGTAATACTGGCTGAGACTGTCAGGAGAGTATTCTCGAGTCGAGGTGACACAACAAAGAGTGTCTTTTTTGCGGTGAACGCGCAAAGCGGTGTCTTTTTGGGGTTAAATGTAACATAGTATTGACGACCCTATTCTTATCTCTATTATATCGGTTAGTCAATTCTCGACCTTGTTTCGGCCCTCGACGTGTTCCTGACCAATACCGCTACGGCCGGAGTATGTAGCATCACCAGATTCACCAGTACTGTCATTTGCATAGCAATGTGTGTTACTAATTTGCAACATATCATTGATATGATATGTTAATAATTAAGTATGTTACTAATTAACATATGTCTGATATGTTAATTAGTAACATAGTAACAAGTAGTTAACAACGATTAATTATAAAAAAGAATACCACCTTATTAAAATAACTTTTTGATGAGACACTTTTGAATGAGAGATAAAAAAACAGTAATATACATATAGACTATATCCCATAAATAGGTAGTAAAATCCGTTATCTTTATAATATGTAGTTGATTTAATTTTTACGAAAAAATATCATCGCACTAGTTTCGTTTTCGGAAAACGCAAAGTAATTACAAGAAATAAGCAATTACTTACATTATTTATTAATTTATTTCGCGTATTTCGGAACAGGCTATTTGCATGACATTGAGTATTTGAATAAGATTTTGCTTTATTTCTTTAAATGTATTGTTAAATTTATTAGTAACTGATTCCTTAATTTTATATTTTACATAAAAGTTATCGAGTGAAGCTGTGCGACCGGAGCAGTTTTAGATATGGCGGTGGTAGCAAACCCAGGTAGAATACAGTTATCACGATACAGACCGCTACAGACTAGTAATCTCAACGATGATGATGACTTTAGACAAATATTAATCTTTTGTGCACTGCCTAACTGGAAGACAGATTGTCTATTTTTCAAAATGCACCCAAACGAACATGGAGTACCAAATGTTACTATTACAATCTAATTTCAACCGAAATAAAAGTTAGTTTCCCGTCGTATTAGTCCGAACTCTCTTTGAAGAATAGACCAATTTCCGTTCTGTCAGGCAGTTCATACCAGGTGAAATATTGAATATGCAAGTCACCACCATCGTGGCTACTAGGTGCTAGAGGTCTGCTTTGTGTCAGTGCTTTGTACCACCATCTTAGCTTTTTCTGTCGCAATAGCATCAATGCTTGTCACTGTCGCGTTCCAGTTCGCGGGGTAAGGTAGCCGGTAAACTTATGCATGTGGTATTAAGTCACCGCCACAAGTATATCAACGCGCCATTAACAACTTTTGTGTCTATAGGCGATGGTTATCTCTTTCCATCAGGAGAGCCCTCTATTTGTTTGCTATCTAATAATATATAAACAAAATTATAATAACAAATCACAGTTTATCTGAATTGCAACAACCGTAACCAAAACTAATAAACTTGGAGAATGTAAAAATGCGAACATCAGATATTATTCCTAGTCTTTACGATCTCATTATCGGAACTTGAATCGAATACTTGATAGTACATCTTTACACTTCGGTAATGAGGGTTGATAGTAATACTTGGCCTAGAAAGTTCTTGACATAGATTTTAATAAAAATATTATGATCAGGAAAGCTTCGCTGTAAATAAAACTAGATATCGTGTATAGAATATAAGATTACATACAATATTTAATATACTTACACCTCATATAATTGGTATTAAATAGATCTTAGCCGGGTAAGAAAAACACATCAATTGCCTTAGTTCTAGGCATTTCGTTAAATACAAGAAAAGGCTAAAACTTGTCACGAACGTCGTGACTACACTATCTAGGTATTAGAGTTCTGCAACGTCTCGCCCGGATTTAGGTACCATTGCTTTTCATACTCCTGCCACAACAGCATCGGTGCTTGTTTTTTTTTTCGGAATATCTGAATCTCTGCTGGCCTTAAGGGCCTACACAGCTTCACTGGTCGCGGGGGCGAGCAGAGTGCTTAGCCAGAGTTTAAAGATGTGGGGCTGTACGCCCTCCGGCCTTAGGGTGTCTCCTGTAAGATCAATCCTCGGCTTAGGTTTGGAGCGTGATTTGCGATAAAAGGGCTAGTGGCATTGTTTTTTCAATCGCTAGTACTGGCTCTTGAGCTCGGTTTGCAGATAGGCGAAACAGGGGTCCTCATCGTCGCCGGCGGCAAAGGTGTCGCGTGTGTAGGTGTGTAGTATTTTGGTGTGTTGCTGGAGTTATCGGCTCACCGGGATCGGTGAGAACGTGGCCGGACCTACGTAATTTGGGATCGGGATTAGGATCTGGGCTGTAGTCTGCCGGATGCGCCTACCACCAGTGGGTTAGGGTGTGATCAGTGCTTGTCGCTGTCATGTTCCAGTTTGTAGGCTAAGGTAGCCGGTAATATTATGCATTTAGCATATCCCTGCCACACGGAAAGCAACGCACCACCATCTCTCTTGTGTATTAACATACAAGTATATAGATTATAATTAATTCAATAACACCGAATAACACAGCCATTTTGCTGTAATACTGGAGTTTTTTTATATCATAAGATAGCAAATAAGCAGATGGTTCTTCTAATGGGAAGTGAAACCATCGGCTATAGTCACCAAAGATGTTAATGGTGTGTTGCTATCCGTGTGGCTTTGATGGCAGTGCCACGTGTATAAATCTACTGGCTACCTTGCCTTCCTAACCGAAACACGACAATGATAAACATTGACGCTATTGCGGCAGGAATTGGTAAAGCGGTAGTCAAAATACCCGGGCGAGCTTTTTAGCTAATAACAAATAAATCACGAAATGTTAAGGTTGCGGGTGTAATTGTGCCAGATTCGTACAGACATACATCCGAAAAGAATCAGAATTTTATATTCAATCAGTTCTTATACTAAAAAAAGTGTCTTTTAAAAATATCAAATGCCTTAAGAGTATTTTTTGACATACGTGCATTTATGTTATTCTATAAGATAATATGAATATTATAGATATATTTTTAATTCAGAAAGTTGCTTCACATAAAAATATTACATAAAAGGCTTCAATAAAGCAGTGAAATCACATAGCACCTGAAATATATAGGAATTATATATATTTTTCGCCGTGTTGGTCCCGGCCTCCTTTGAAGAATAGGCCAACTGCCGTTCTACCAGGCAGGTCGTAAAAGGCGACCGATTGGCTATCGAGTCACTAACATCGTGGCTACTAGGTGGTAGAGTTCTGCATTGTCTCGCCCGGGTCTGGTACCACCGCCTTACCTATTCCTGCCGCAATAACGTTAATGCTTGTCGCTGTCGTGTTCCGGTTTGGAGGGTAAGGTAGCCGGTAAACTTATGCATGTGGCATTAGACCTCGCCACAAGATAGCAACGCACCATTAACATCTTTGGTGTCTATAGGCGATGGTTGACTCTTTCCATCAGGAGACCCATCTGCTTGTTTGCTATCTTATGATATAAAAAAAAAAAAAAAAAAAAACCTGCGTCAGCTGGCCCTACTATACCAAAAAAGGTTATATGTGTTTGTGTTATTTTATTCAATAGCATAGCAAACAAACATGGAAACATGCTTGAAAGAGGCAACCATCGCCTATAGATACCACAAATCTTAACGGTGCGCTGATATCCGTATTGCGGTTTAAGATTGTCACATGCGTAAGTTTACCGGCTACCTTACCATCCAAACCAAAACACGATAGCCCTGATCCTAATACAGCAGGAATAACAAAATGAGGAATTATATACAAAGGAAATAAGGCGGTGGTCCCAGAACCGTGCGAGACGATGTAAAGATATACCACCTAGTAGCTAGCAGTGGCTCGCATAGCCAATCGTTCGCCTCTTAAGAACTGCGTAGTAGAACGGCAGCAGGTCTATTCTTCAAAGCGAGTCAGAAACCACACTGGTAATCAACATGTAAATACAGTTTTTTTTAAACATGTGTTTGCATTTAGTATATAAAAAGGTTTTACGGCATTATCATATAGTACCTATGTTATGGAGTACGGCATCTAACAACAACAAAAAGAGATCAAACTTTGATACACTTTTAGTACTTCCAAGATCGCTACATAAACTATTTTCTTTTACATGTTTTGAAAACTTTCTTGTAAATAAAGTTATACGTCGAACTTTTAACTAAAGTGCGGCTCAAGTCAAGACGGCGCATAAGGTCAAGTGGAGCAGTCACGAAAGCAGTAATATTCACTGTACGATCCTCGTAATGCTTCCTCAGATACGTCTCTCTTTACGATATTAACTGACGTGCTCGTTCGCCTGTCATAATTTTCGTAGCCGCTTTACAACGTCGTTATTTTGCGTACTTGGGATTTTTAATTAATTCCCCTTTATTTTATTTATTTTAATATTCTTTCTCGTATTTTCGCTTATACCCATTTAATTTTTTAATGTAAAATTATATCGAAATCAATAGTTGTATATGAATAATTAGAAGTACATTCTTCTATACGGGTAGCAATTGTCATTGTCATTTTCGCGTTTGGTTAGCCAGAATGTGTATGTTGGATGCATCAGAATAATGACATGAAAACTCTACAGAGTGGTCAGAGTAGTAGTTATTTTATATGCTCGTTTGCGTACAATCAGATAGGAAGAAAGAGATTACCATCATTTTTGAATTAATAAATATTATATAATTTGTGTGAGGAATATAGTTGGTTTATATTTCTGGGTTTATATTAAATCGATTTGTGTAATCTATCCAGTGATATTATTATTAGTAATAAAATTGCTGCCCATACCCAGATATCCAAATCTGTCTCTATGGGGAATTGGACCTGAGCCTCGTCTCAATAGGTGTCGTTAGGCTAACAGCTACTACTATAAAATTAAGCCGAATATATTTATTAAGAGCCGGGACCTACGTGGGGAAAAAGTATAGAAATCTGTTTAGTTTTTGCTTGCGTTTTTTAAGTTTCCTGAAAGGATAACAGAATTAAGAGCCTATTTTGAGCCTACATGGCCTCAAAAGAACATGGTCAATATGAATAAAAGATAAAAAATAAAAGGATAATCATGACAAAATGTCAATGTCAATCATTTGTTATGTGCCAGTCTGAAGGAAGGAGACTACCTTAGTCAAGTTGATGACTAATAGAAGAAATCAATTTTTATTTGCAACTTTCCGTGGACTCCTACATATGAACTCTGCAATTCCATCTAAAAGAGAAAAGCAGAGTATGAAATGAAATAAACTCATCAAACATGCGGAAGATATTGATACAAGTCTTCAGCGGCACAATTATTATACTCCTATGTCCAGCACACTTTGCACCATATATGCAGCAAAAACATTAATTCTTCTTCGAGAACTGTGATGAACGCATGAGTAACAAGATATGCCTATAATAATATATTGCAATATATGCCAATATAAATGCCTGCTGTTTATATCTGGTAATTTCTCCAACAATATTTCTGGATTATAATTACTCCAACAGTATTTATTGCTGGTTTTGCTGGAAGAAATCTCTCACAAAGATAAGCACGCCTTAGTATATGTATTTTCATTTTTAAATAAGTATTATTTTGTATTTCTATGTGTACAAGAGAAAAAATAAATAAAAAATAAATATCTATCTACTAGTATATACGGGAGAGTCATGTGTTTAACTCCTCCCCAATGTTATAAAATATATAGAAAATATTAAATTATTAAAAACGTTTAATTAAAAATAATTTATTCGTTATATGCTTTAAAAAAAATTGAACGGTTTTTAAGATTTTTATGCACTTTTATAAATTAATAAGTAATTCAGATTTTACTTAGGTCTGTCAAATTTTCTGTGTATATTATTTTTTAGTTATAATCAATAATCAGTTATTGAATCATGATATAATTTTTATTTTACTATTTATAATGTAACAATTCTATGAGATTAATTTCAAATTTCTATTATATAGGTTTCTTACGGTCTTATCATGAGTCGTAAATTGTCTGTACTAAAATGTGTAGTTTCTTAGGTATGTTTTCAATTGAGTGTTGTGGCCAATTATAAATAGTTTTTAGATCTATCTGTTAGAATTCAACTAACGGCTAAACTTACGTTTAATCTGTGTACGTTCCGACTACTTTTGGACCTATATGAGGTTCTTTATCAACGTGAATTGGAACCAGCTGGTTCTAGAAGAGTCCTGCACTCACCCAAATAAAAAGCCTTATATATGTCAGAAACTAGTCGGAACCTACCCCGATTGTGAGTTAAGCCGTTTTTAATTATTCAGGTAATAATAACCAAAGTTTTAAGAATTTAATAAAAAATATACCACAACATTTCAATAAATTCATAGTCATAATGGAAAAGTACTAATACCTGGGTAACATCGCACTGAAAGTATTAAACAGAGATTCATGTTTAAATGGTGGACTTGTGAACTACAATATATTTGTGTCCCACACATAAGCCGATTAAAAGTCGTGTATCTAAACAAACTAGTAACAATGAATTTTGATGTACAGAGTGAATACGTAACGATATTAAACTGCGGTATTTAATTAACATTGTTAAAATATACGAATATATGTTCTCAAACTCTAAACAATTGAAAAGTTTTTCAACAGCAGAAATCTATTTTTACCGCCCCTAATAATAAATGTTTTCAGTTTTACTTTTTATTATCTTTAATCAACGGTAAACATAGATTTTTGGTGTTGAAACACTTTTCTATTGTTAGCTAAAATTACTTTTGATCAATTATATTAGTGCAAGTGTGTACCTACCAATATCAAATTGATACAAATAGTAATAAACAATCTGACCTTAAACCAGCAATATAAAGAATGAGAAACAATTTTAATTGTTACTATAAAATTCAGGCTATTACGAAACTGCTGATCGCCTGTGGTCGAAATTCGGCCATAGACTAAACAATAAAATCTCTTTTAAGCTTGACAACAGACTTTAGCCGTAAAAAATCCTACATGTGTATATATCATCGTGTAGTGTGTGTCGTGTCAATTTTTATTAATTTAATTTATTTCTAATGCATAAGTACATATTAATTAAAAATATAAAGTTTTTGCAGTCCTTCGCAGTGCAATATTTAACTGTGCCAAAGTTTATACCCCTTTTTCTAGCATTTACGCGAACAGAGCCGCGTAATTGCTAGAAAGAGGGTATTAACTTTTCCTAAACGTATTATTATAAAGATTTCTACCAAGTCAAAGCCTAAACATATTAAACAGCGGTTCGTCCTAAATCGTGCACTCTCGATGGCATAGTTTAACATTAGATTTTTAGATCGCCTTTTACAATCTTTATACCTCGACAGCCCCTTGAAAGATTTGACTCTTATTTGAGATTAAAAATTATTTTGTTTACACCATATTTAATGTAATCCAGTACCAAATTTAATGACGTCTCCGATCTACTTTGATCGAGTTATTGTTAAACAAACATATGTACATACAAAACCCGAATTTTCCGTAAACTCTAGAGAACTACACTCGTTTCTTTCGCTCGTTCAAATGTAATAATTATATAACAAAGCTAAACCTTTTAAGATAAAGTATCATCATGCCGGTTCACTTGCGGGGTAAACAGAATGGCCGAATATTAATAGATTTTCCATTTTACCACGATTCACCGGTTTGCGGAATCGGTTGGCAGGCTAAGTGGTGATTCTCATAAACACAATTATCTCTCTATTTCGAGCGATTATCGTGACTGACAGCTTTATATGCATAACCGAGGTATGTGAATAGTAACATACCACCCGCTCTCCCGCCCGCACTCCGCACTCCGAGTAGATGCTTAGATTTTGTATTTTAGAGAAAAACCTCGCAAAAACCTCAATAACACTTTTGCTTGACACGGGGATCGAATCTGGAACCTCATGATCTAAACCAAATAAGTTAGCCCCTAGATGACGTTACAGTTTAATAATTAAATACTGCCTATATTTTTCAGTGGGTAATTTTTTCAGGAAACTGAATAAAAATTTGCTTTATCCAATTAGAAGCAAGTGTTTGCGCACCAGTCGCTCACAGGTTCACTCTACCAATCTTACATTTATTTATGAACTTTTAATTGCGTGTCCGAGCTGTTTGCTCACAGAAGCTGTCTAGAGCAAAATAATACACGACCGCTATGCATTACTTAACGCTTACCGATGCTACTTACATTTCTCTTGATTGAGGTGATAAATAATAAAAATGGATGCTGTAAAATAAATGTGCATGTATTTTATTACCTGCGAATAAAAACGAAGTACTAATAAACATCATTACATAAAAGAAAGTTGTATACTAAATATTTGCTGGTGGTATGTAATGTTAATCAACAATACTAGTACACTTATAGGTATCCATATATGTGTATAAAATACTGAAATATATTAAACCCCGTGTTAGTCCGGCTTCCTTTGAAGAAACGATCATCTACCGTTTTGACAGGCAGTTTGTAAAAGGCAAATGATTGACTATACTAGTAGCATAATGGCTACTAGGTGGTAGAGTTCTCGTCAGGTCCGGGACTGTTATCACCGTCTTTCCTATTCCTGTCATAATAGCGTCAGTGCTTGTTATTATCACGTTCTGGTTTAGGGGGTAAGGTAATCGATAAACTTATGCATGTGGCATTAAGACCCCGCCACGAGGACAGCAACACACCATTAACACCTTTGGTGTCTGCTTGTTTGCTATCTTGTGATATAAAAAAACGCCTAAGCCCCGACAGTCTATCATCCTGCACATCACGCAAACGTTTGTACCCTGGCCTCGAACTTGTCGAATTATAAGTCACGTTAACAATTCGAGTAACCAGCCGATCATCCGTATCTTCATTAATCCAGGAGTGAACAATTCGGAGCTATTAAAGGTGAATTTTAATATGGAGATGTAGAAAAGTTTTGTAGTTACGGTTAAATTATGAAAATTGAAGCGCGCAAGGATGACTTTGAGATTTACCATAAATACCACTACGTTTATTTAGCGATTTAATGTAAAAAATTAAATCCATATCCATACTATTTCTATTTTTTTTTTTTATTGGTTACTGGATTTTTTATTGGATTTAAATCGACAATGACTTGCATGAGACTAAATATGGACCCGGTTTATTGAGTGCTGAATTAAAATTCAGTATTAAGAATAACCTTAATACAGTACCCGGCGATAAATATTGCACATCGACCTTTGGAAAGAGACAATCGGCTAATTTCGGCTTCGTAGAGCGTTATCTCTGTCGCACAAAATACAAACAGTCCGGTACCTATTAGGAGCTGTTAAAACAAGTGATTTGCTTCTTTTGATATTTTTATTCTTTGTATAAAATACACTAATTTTTCTATAAGTGATGGCTTTAGGTTGGGGTAAAATAAAATAAAAAAACATTTTTACATTATGTTTACGTATTTAATTATTTTGGAACATTACAGCTTTAGTGTACATAATAAACACCATTATACCTATTGCTAAAATGAGACATTGCAATAAAAATAATAATAATTCTAATTCTCAATTACTTCCATTTCACTATCTGTGCTCTCAAAGAGGTCAATATCTCATCATATCTCAAAGAGAAATGTGGGTATGAACTTAACTACAGTAAAAACATTATTGACTGAAAAAGTAAACATGATCGGCGCTGAAGAGTGGAAAAAGGTTTGCGATCATGCAATCAAATGTGAGAATGAATATAGAAGCATTCAACACAGTTTAGACAATTACACTGATAGATTAGTAATAAATACGGCTGATAGTGACAGTGATATTGACCTCTTTGAGAGCACAGATAGTGAAATGGAAGTAATTGAGAATTAGAATTATTATTATTTTTATTGCAATGTCTCATTTTAGCAATAGGTATAATGGTGTTTATTATGTACACTAAAGCTGTAATGTTCCAAAATAATTAAATACGTAAACATAATGTAAAAATGTTTTTTTATTTTATTTTACCCCAACCTAAAGCCATCACTTATAGAAAAATTAGTGTATTTTATACAAAGAATAAAAATATCAAAAGAAGCAAATCACTTGTTTTAACAGCTCCTAATAGGTACCGGACTGTTTGTATTTTGTGCGACAGAGATAACGCTCTACGAAGCCGAAATTAGCCGATTGTCTCTTTCCAAAGGTCGATGTGCAATATTTATCGCCGGGTACTGTACTGTGAGCTGATGTCATCACAAAAAATATTTCGTTTTTCGTTACCAGTCACATTAGTTCAGTTATTATCCTGTTTAGTCATAAAGCCATTGGTTCCAGATTTTGATTTCTTGATCAGAATATTTCATTTTGTATATCTCCAGAACCCTGCATCAGATATTCACCAAATTAAAATGCGACCACACGGTGAGAATACCTTTTAAAAAAAATGAATTTTCGAAATCGGTCCAAAAATAACCGAGTTCTAAGGTAGCAAACATTAAAAAACATACGGATGAATTGAAAACCTTTTCCTTTTGGGAAGTCGGTTGAAAAATATCAGCATCGCGGAGATATGAGTAATTTCCGTTCCCTATGCCTTATGCTTAGAAGGGAGTCGGTGTAAATTCGTTTTTTTTTTTAATTTAAAATCAATTTAGAATCAAATCAATTAATAGATGGCAATATAATATGGAGTCGGTGTAAAATATCTGTGGCTTAACATCCCACTAATAAAAAAATGACGTCCATGTTTAGCAAATAACTTGAATGAAAACTTTAGTCTCTGAACTCATTAACGCCAGTAAATTTTTTAAATGCAACATCTAAAAACGAAATTTTATTCAATTAGCATGTCGTTTTGTTATCAATCAACTTAAAATAAATTTATCAGTTAATATGTTCTTGGCGCGTATTAACGTTTTAAACTTCTAAATCAATAATATTTTAAATTCAATAAAAATTTCCTCGTTTGGTCCAGGCCCCCGTAAAAATGGACCACCTACAATTCTGCCAGGCAGTTTGCAAAACGCTTGATTAAACGTTTCAATACCATTATCTAAGTGCCAAAGTTCCGCAACGTCTCATCCGGGTTTCGTACCATCAAACCTACGAAACCTAACTTTACCTAACCTATTCCTACCGAAATAAATTCGGTGCTTATTAGTTCTGGTTAAGAGGGTATGCAATTTTATGCATATGACATCACAATCTTGCCACACGGATAGCAAATCACCACTAAAATCTTTGTTGTCTATATGCGATGGTTGTCTCTTTTCATCAGGAGAGCCAACTGCTTCCCTGCTATTTTGTAATATAAAAATCTTTCTTTACAAATACTACACGCCTAAGTGATAAATTTCATCCTCACTATTTGAATGCTTGACATTCTTAGAATACTCGATAATCTCAAGAGGAGGGATTCTTTGTATGAGACGGCAAATTTTCACACCTGACCTCGGTCTTCTTATCCCTTTATCTTACTTAACTTTAAATTAAGAATAAACAATCACATTAGTAGACGTAAAGTTATGCTTGACCATTATAAAATAATATTTACAAAAGATAATAATTGACATAGAACTGAATTAATGAAACAGATGGGTATTAATATTGAATTTTTCATAGGCCTTTAGACTTTGCGTATTCGCATATAATTGCATCTACATTTATATTGTAGTTATTTGCATACAAGACCTCCATCGTTATGCGATAAAATGCCTATAGCAACGATCACTCTACAAATAGAATCAAACGCTTAAAGCTCAATAACTGATACCGAAATCGTGCGTAAATTAAACGGTATGAATTTTATGTAAATTTGAAATACTTATATAAACGAGTACATTGTATGAATTGGAATTAAGATACAACATTAGATCTATTCACAAGAAGTAAATTGCTTCGATGGTAATAACCTTTATTCACGGTAAAATATATTCAAATATATTAATAGTCTTTTGAATAACTTTCCTCAATATCTACCAACATAATCAACAAGTAAAATAGAAACATAAGTTGAATGTCTATTAAACTTATTATTAATTAACTAGCGGTCGCCCTCTGGCGGATTTCATCTGGTATAATTAAACCATAGACGAAGATAATAAACACCAGTTTAGAGGATAAAGTAGCCGATAAACTTATGTACATATGTGGCATTGACACCCTGCCGTCATTCGGATAGCACAATCCATTAAGTAACATATTTGATTATAAACAGCCAACTGCTTCTTTGCTAGATTATGATATACTTAAAAATGTTTTATCACCACTACAGTCTAGTAGTCCGGTATCGATTTTGAACATATGAGGTCCCGGGTTGGATTCCTGGGTCAGGCAATTGGAAAATATGATTTTTAAAGTTTGCTGATAAAAACGGCGTTGCCTAGGATTGGATAAGTGTCCGGTTGGCGATAGCCTTGCTACCCATCTTATTGTGGGACTAAGTATCTTCGGCTAATTGTGGTTGCACTGGTTGTACCTCTGCCTACATCTTCGGGGATACAGGCGTGAAGATATGTACACTTAAAATTAATAAATAAATAACAATGATGACCCGGGTGATTTCATATGGACATTAGCTATTTTCACTGTAAGTATGGATAATTTTATAAAATTTTATTTCGCGTTTTTTTAGTAAACATGATTTGTATTAAGAGCGTTGGCTTTTCAATCACTACTAGCTAAAGTTTGATAAAATGACTAACTGGATTAAAGGTCTTATAATCCCTAAAATTCCAGAAAATACCGCTTTCCAAGAATTATTGAAATATACCCGAAATTTCCCAATACGTCCACTATCCGCCCCACTTACTACTTAATATCTAAAGCGACCAAGGAGATCAATCGAGACTAAGGCTAATTTAATACCAACCGAGAAACTGTGGCGGTGACAGCACTAATACGTCATATTAGAAATTGTATTCATTAAAATGATATCTACAAATTGTATCCTAAAAATAATATCCTTTTTTAGGATTCCGCACCCAGTTCTACCAAACCCGTAACTCTTCTGCTAATCGTGGATGCACTGGATGTGTCGTTGCCTACCTCTTCGGGGATACGGGCCTGAATTCATCATTGCATCATTGGGTATGCTACCCAATGATGCAATGATGAAAAATGATGTTTGTCATTAGGGCTTTATCCCCATTAAACGTAATCTCAGTTAATATCGCTCCGTAATACGGAACCTTACGTGTGCGAGTGTGACTCACACTTGATCGGTTTTTGTACAAATTAGCCATGCGCAATGTGTTATTAACACGAGGTCAAAGTCGTGAAAATCACTAAATATCATATATATATATATATATATATATATATATATATATTGTATGTTATGTTGGAGCTACACTTGCGTCTATTGTCCCGAAGTTATAGGCTCGCTAAGGCAAACACAGTCCCGAATGTATTCGAAAATAGCCGATAATAGTTGGTCACATCTGCAATTATCGTGTCATTGCACGAAGCTTTGTGACGATAAACGCAAGTGCGGCTCCAGCATTAAGAACATAATCAAGAAAATTCATCTAAATGAAAGACAATCGTTTAAAGTAACGGTGGCCAACATAACCAAGTTTACTGCTAAGTCGATATTCACGCTGTTACGACGAACGACGTCGAAACCTTTACACAGCACTGGAAGAGGCGATCGTAAAAACTTTTAATTATTTCGGTGGAAATAGTCGGGGAGACCGCTCACATAAACCTGCATGCATTCTTTTCCAGCCATCCGCTGTTCCCGCAAGCCGTAAGTGCCTTGTTTTAAAGTGTTGTAAAACAAGCGTAACTCGCGCTCATTCACATACCAAGTAGGTGCCCTCTTTAAATATAAGAATCTCTTGGCTGCTCGTTTCTTTAGACTATCTCGTAAAACGTGTTTTAAATAAAAATGAAAAATATTTAATTTATAATTCATATTTTTAATTTCGAGTAAATATTATACTATAAATAAATAACATAATCTTACTGTTCCCTTTTAAAATATGCAGAAATAGCTGCAGCGAGCAGCCCGCTGCATTATAAAAGTTTTTGGCGAATCCCGCGGGATCACCTTATTTTTATTATGACAGGTCGTCATCTACCTGCGTGCCAAATTACATTCAAATCTGATCAGTAAATTTTGCTTGATTGAGTAACAAACATCCATCTATCCAAACATCCATCCATTCAAACATCCAAACTTTCACATTTATAATTTTAATATAGATTCAACAAAACTAGCGATCGCCCAGCGGGCGGTCGAAATATTACTTTGGTATGGTTTTATTTTCTTAAAAACATTTGTATTACATATTATATACAAAAGTTGGCTTCTATTTTTATATCATTAGATAGCAAACAAGCAAATGGTTTTCCTGATAGAAAGAAAACAATGCCTATAGACGCCAAAGATGTTTATGGTGAGTTGCTATCCGTCTGGCAGGTTGGTATTGCCACATTCAACAATTTACCAGCTACCTTACCGGCTTGGAATACGACGATAACGAGCATTGACGCTATAGTGTTTCATATTATAATACAATACGTATATTAATCACTGTCTTACCTATTCCTGCTGCTATAAGAGCAAGAATAGGTAAGGCAGTGATTCCAAATACTCAGGCGAGACTTTACGGAACTCTACCAAAAGCGTAAGCGTATAGTTCGGCAAATGGTAATGGTAAATGGTAGTGACACATATAGCCAATCGTTCGCCTACTACAAATTGCTTGATCGAGTGGCGGATGGTGTAATTTTCAAAGGTGGCCCGGACCAACATGGGAGTTCCTGCAATTCTTCTGAATATAAAAGTTAACTATAAATATGAAAGTCTTCCGTGCGCGCAATATTCCTGAAATGGGAAACAAGTTTTCGCTCCACGTATCAATATATAGGAGTCATTCCATATGAAATCGTCTAATTAGCAAAGTCGACTCATTTTAGATTTTGGTGTAACTTTGACAAACTCTTCTCTAGAGTCCCTAAGAACAAAATTTACACGAGTTTGATTTTTACAAGCGCTTGTTTTCGCCTATTTAAATAAAGACTTTTAAAAATCGATATTTTTAAGCCTTAACAACTTTTACTGTGAAATTTTTCTGTTTGAAGCTATCTGCATGATCAAGATGGATTTCACAGTGGGAAAGATAGTAGTTTAAGGGTAAATGAAGATAATTGGCTCGGACGAGTCCTTTGAATATAAGCAGCGTGCTGAAAATGAGTTTTTTTTAGTCATTTTTCGTGAATTTTAATCAACTCTAGCCTCTTAACTGTTGAGAATTAAAAACTCATGCTCCGCGGGAATTAAGTATACATGTCATAGACAAAATTCAGCTACAAGTTGACTTGAGCTGCCCGCTCTTCATAGAAGAAAACTTTGCTCGAAGTTTTGAAATTTAAAAAAATTCCAATTTTCAGGTTATGAAACGATCGTGTTGACTGCGAGATAAAAATCTGATACTCACAAAATCAATTGTTCTTACCTTCAACTTTAAACGACTACATCACTTGTTTTGTTATTTTCATTTTCAGTGCATGTGCGAGCCGGTTTTTTTACAGCAAAAATCTGGACGTTTTTACAAATGGATTAAAATTACTTACCATCAGAAACAATTATAAATATGAATAATTTTTCTAGTTTCAATAAAGTTATGGATATTTGGGGTATAAAAGTAAGTGGTATGTAATTTTAATCCATTTGTAAAAACGTCCAGATTTTTGCTGTAAAAAACCAGCTCGCACATGCACTGAAAATGAAAATAACAAAACAAGTGATGTAGTCGTTTAAAGTTGAAGGTAAGAACAATTGATTTTGTGAGTATCAGATTTTTATCTCGCAGTCAACACGATCGTTTCATAACCTGAAATTTGGAATTTTTTTAAATTTCAAAACTTCGAGCAAAGTTTTCTTCTATGAAGAGCGGGCAGCTCAAGTCAACTTGTGGCTGAATTTTGTCTATGACATGAATACTTAATTCCTGCGGAGCATGAGTTTTTAATTCTCAACAGTTACGACGCTAGAGTTGAATGAAATTCACGAAAAATGACTAAAAAACACTCATTTTCAGCATGCTGCTTATATTCAAAGGACTCGTCCGAGCCAATTATCTTCATTTACCCTTAAACTACTATCTTTCCCTCTGTGAATTCCATCTTGATCATGCAGATAGCTTCAAACAGAAAAATTTCACAGTAAAAGTTGATAAGGCTTAAAAATATCGATTTTTAAAAGTTTTTATTTAAATAGGCGAAAACAAGCGCTTGTAGAAATCAAACTCGTGTAAATTTTGTTCTTTGGGACCCTAGAAAAGAGTTTCTCAAAGTTACATCAAAATCTAAAATGAGACGGCAACAATTTTATTTTTTTTCAGACGATTTCATATGGAATGACTCATAGATCATTTAATATTCCGATATACCAGAATTCACCATATGGCATCTGATGCGTTGGTTGGTGTGCCGCATTGTAATATCGACTATCGCTATCTACTTAAAGTAACCAAAACTGATCTCTTGTATGACTGATACACTTGTATCAGCTACGACTCAAGATCTACATCCTAACAGCACAAGGGACACTCGCTATTAGATCAGCGATTTCTAACATGTTTCGTGGAAAAGAAAGCTAGGGTTTTACGAACCAATTTATTTGAATGTTAGTGCAAAGCAAAAGATTTAAATACATAATTATTGTAATAGCATTATTTGGAATTGGCATAAAGTATGTGATAGAAGAACCATCCCTCCACTCCAATCACAATTATCATTGTTATGTAGCTGGCAAAAATGATTATTAATAGAGTTTTACTATTTAAATAGCAGCGATAGATATTTCATCATTTGATCTTGGGTTCTATGTTATTAGCAAAATTCAATGAGCTGTTAAATTAGGTATAAGGTTTTGAACTTCTGCACTAAAATAAATAGTTTTTTTTTTAATTTTTTACAACTTCAAAGAATTATAATAAACAAAATAAACAATTAAAAGAAATATATTTGCGTATTATTTTCAAATATATAATAGCCCAGTTATTTGGTAGTTTTATCTGGAAAGTTTTCCGGGAGTTTTAGAAAGTTGTGATAGGAGAGTAAGAACGTTATAACGTTAAATAGCTTCGCGGATTATTTTATGCGGAAAGACTTATTGTTTTGAGACAAAATTATTTAATTCGTTAAAATCAAAATGTTTTAATCCCTTGAATCACATTATTTTTTGGGGGGATATCTTTGGCTAAACGTACCGAATACTGTGTTAAAATATGTTCACTTATTTTGGAAAGACCTTATATATTTAAACAGGGCTCCCATAAGTAAACAATTTATAGAGCAATTATTTAAACATGCCAACAGAACTCAGAAAAATGTCTAAATTAAATTATTCTATCTTTTGTATGTAAAATTAACTTTAAGTTCTATCTAACGGAACCTTCTTTTTCACAACATCAAAAATATTCAATTATTTATTTAAATGTTTAATTAATATTTAATACCTTAAAAATATTATTATATGTAATGTATTGACAACAAGGACAGCGTGCCCATCTCTCATTCTCTCCATCTCATATTTTTAGCGTTAAATTAAAATTCTGAAAGGGTGCATTACTACCGTATGTAGGGGGTGTTATACTATGTGCATAAGTTTTTAAATTAAATTACCCTCTAAATTGGAACATGGCGACCAACGATGCCACTGCGGCAAAAACAGGTGAGCAGATCAAGTACCACCACCAACTATTATATCATCTGTAGTGGCACCAAATCTGGGACGCATTGCAGAACACTATTCATATATCTATTTCTGTAAAAAAGTACATTTATTTCTTTATTGTACCAAACCCGATACTATTTAAATTGATTTCTGATAATCCTCTTTTACAGTTTATAAATATCTGCATATTTGTAGCGATGGATAAATTTTCAGCAATTTACAAAGGAGGCGCACAATATTTAAATCCCTTAATATTGAATTCCATTAGTATTATTAATATACGATAGTTTAAAGTGATATTTGGTATTTGGTTACTAAATGGCACTTTAACCTCTTTTCAAAGGAGAATGAGGGGTCTCTATAGATACAAGTTCACATCAAAACCAACGAACACAGTTAAAGGCTTACTGGCACATACATACATAAAGAACTGCACGCCAGGTAGATATAGATCATATTTTACGGACTAGGTAGAAGAACCGAGTGTTGATCCCTGCAAATTTGCTTGCTTTCTTTACATTCATGACGTTTTTCGTCAAATGTAGGTTTTCCCCGGTTACATCCTCCTGTACCGGGTACCTGACCTGTTCTCAAAATATTGCGTTTATTCTAACGCTGTAGCATAGAAGCGAGTTGGGTATGCCAGAAAAAGTATAGAATACAGTTGTCGCGATCGAGATGAAACTGTCACAGAAAAGAATGTGGTGTGCAACTCAAAGATCGCGTTTGATCGCGTTGTACCATTACGTCGCACCCGTCATAGGTACGCCAATGTTGCACATCCCTACTCACTCAACAAATTACGCCAGCAATTCTGTACTTAGTCGGATCACGCGCACATACAACACCTACTTTGAAGATATTGACAAATTTCATTTAACTAAGCATGTATTCAAAAACAGAATTGTACAAAAATGTATCAATCACACATAATTTTCTTTTCTTCTTATCTAGGTAATTTATTTTGCCTGTTAGATAGACTGTTAATCTGTTTTCAAACGTGGCCAGGATAAACCATTTGATATGTAAAAAGTTATAAAATAAAATTATTTAAAGAAATACATTGAGACATATAAAATCGGAACAAATGGACCCGCTTAGAAACATAAATCAGTTAGTTTTTCATTGTTTTGCGCTAACGATATAAATATGGAGTATAGAAAATACAATTTCAATTTAACTCCTTTCTGAGAACAACACATAAATTATTAACTATGAAAAAATAAAAAGGATACACTTGGCATCTACACGTTTCAAGTGAATTTCAGAAATGATAAAGTTGCTTCAGAATTGCCGGCATACGAAATAGTAGAAAAGTTTTATCTTTTCAAATAAGTACTTAGCTTGTGTTAATCTTACGCTTGTGATCCCTGGGATAACTGATATATTATGCATATAACACGTCTATCGAACACTCTACAAGTTAATTCCTATCTGATATGCAATGCATAAACTTCTGAGAGCTTTAGTAGCCGTGAGTAAAAAGTGCCGATTTCTGAAATGTTTTGTATTTTTAAACCCTAATGCTGAAAAGGTATATTATAAGTTTGTTGTTTGTTTTCTCATGGTATTATATTTTCCAAAGGGATAAATTTTTTATTGGTTAGAAAAGTATTTTTATATTATTAATATCAAATTTATTATTATTATTATTGAATAAGGAATGATCTTAGTTGATTCAAAAAAATCTGTTTAGCCCTATAGAAAAAAGAAATATTGATCAGAATATATAAAATTTCATGAATTAGAGAATTTATTAACTTTTAATTAAAAATAATAGTTGGAAATTTCATTTTCCAAGCCAAGTAATTAAAACCTCATTAATTATATTTCTTTCATTGCTACGATTTATTAATTTAAGAAGTGGTTTGTTCATACAAGAGGTTCAAAAATTTCTTCTTGAAGTTTATTCTTGCCACAATAGCAGTAAAGCTTGTAACTGTGATAATTCGGAGAGTAAAGAAGCCGGTAAAGGTTGACATTAAATCTTTGCCACACGGCTAATGACTCGTATTTGGTGACTATTGGCAATAGTTACCTCTCTCTATCAGTAAGATCATTTCTAATTTTCTATTCCTATATATTTTTAATGTGTGACATCTTTTCTCTGGTTTTCCTATAATCTGTGTGAGTGATTTCGTGGAATGTTACGAGCACCTAACCTGTGGAATGCGACGGAAGTGTGTAACAGGAAACAGAGGAAGCGCGCGCTATTTGAATACTATAGGCTCATTTTCTTGCCCAAGACTTTGTCTGCTACAAGAATCAATTTTTGTCACAGGAATAAACGCTTCTATTAATAAAAAAATGTGTGTGTGCACTTATGTACGCACGTAGGAATCAATAAATAAATATTCAAGGGACAAATTACACTGACTGGTTTAACCCCAAAGTAAGCAAATTATTTGCTTGTGTTATGGATGTTAGTCAACGATACTAACACATAGAAATACACATATAAATACTGAAATATATTTAATAAACACCCAAACCCGAAAATACAAACATTTATGCTCATCGCACAAATGCTTGTCCCGTCAGGGATCGAACCCGAGCCCCGTCGATTGCGTAGTCAGGGTAGCTAATCACTCGAACAACCGGGCGGTCATACTTCTTTGGCATAACAAGAAAAAAAACTAAAAATTTTATGTTTATAGATGAAACGACATTAATAATAGAATAGAAAAAAAAGTATTTAATACATTGAAAGAAAGTTTTATTATAACGTATTATCTACTTAAATAATTTTAATTTTAATATCATAAAATAATATATTTTTACATAATTAAAAAATGGACAAACTGATTTTTAAAATTAAAATGTTGACTAGCAAACTTCATGGTGTCTGTCGGTTTTTCGTGATGGTGTGCGCCCGCATCTTAAAAAAATATTCCCATCATTTTTTCCTAACGCACTAAAGAAGTATAACTTCAAAAATCTCTGATTCTGCTTATAAACAGCGCTCGTGTTGTTTCACATATTGAGTGGTAGCGTAAAATTAAATGAAAAATAGATCACGCTAGTTTACAGCGATGACCGCACTGGTTTACAAATTAAATCCTAAAATTAAATCATAAATTAAATGCAGATTATCTTTAAAGGGTCAGTTTACACTTGAATGGGAGGCTGTTAGTGTAATTTATTGAAACTAAAGAAATTTCTGATTATTGCTGAAAGCTTAGCAGGAGAAAATTCAGCAGTGTGTTGATTGACCATAACATTCAGTAGTGTTTAATAGTAGTTATAATTCATAAATAACTCAACTAATGCATTTGTCGCAATTGAACCATGGATAACTTTGTTAATAAACAAGAAAAACATCTTTTGTCTTACAAATTCAGTAGATAAGGAAATCATGATTTTGAGATTGCATCTAGTTTAGATTAGCTAGAACGTCTGTGTAACCTGCTCTGTCGTTTGAATTCTTATTAACTCGCAGCAACTTAATACCGGCAAGTCGGAAGGATAAGATAAGGACTAACAATTTATTTAATCTTGTTGATCAGTTATTTGTTTCAAAAATGAACACTGTCTTCCTGCACGTATTTTATGAATTTTATTAAAAAACTAAATGGAAATTCATATTACGTAATCCATATAGTGTACAGAAAATTTTTACAGTATTGATCAGCGCCCAATTAAAAGGATAACCCCTAGATTTTTTCCATATGCCACAAGATTTTTTTTAGAATTAAATTATGCCCGATTACTATCGGAACTATTAAGTACCTTTACTTATTACCTAGTCGCGATGGTAATCGTGCATAATTTAACTGTAAAAAAAATCTTGTGGCATGTGGAAAAAATCTAGGGGTTATCCTTTTAATTGGGCGCTGATCAATACTGTAAAAATTTGGTGTACGCTGTATGGATTACATTACATCATATTACATTAATTCATATTACGTAATCCATACAGCGTACACCAAATTTTTACAGTATTGATCAGCGCCCAATTAAATGGATAACCCCTAGATTTTTTCCACATGCCACAAGATTTTTTTTTACAGTTAAATTATGCACGATTACCATCGTAACTATTAAGTACCTTTACTTATTACCTAGTCGCGATGGTAATTGTGCATGATTGAGTTCGCAACATCTTGCTCGGGTTTGTGTCACCACGTAACTTAAAATGCCCAATTTGTCAATAAATTTCAGACTTATTCAGGCGACGGGTCACCACGCTATAATATTTTGTACTAAGGTAGGGTATACAGCGAAGTATACAGTCCATATTTAGTAGCGTGTACGGTGTGGCGACGTGTCGCCATGGCAACCAACTACGCGACCCCGATGTTTCACATCTGCCAGGCATCCCGTCACGGCTCAGTTTTTTTTTATCACGCTTTATTATATTTACTTCATTATATTTCATTTTATTTTCGTTTCTTTGATTTATTACATTAAAACACAAAAGGTTTAAACAATAAATAACATCATATTCTGGTTTTTTTACTCTATTTTCATTTACGATTTTTATTTTTTACGTATTTTCACGCACGAGTTATATTCCGTAAAAACGTTGCAAATGACAAGCGAGTATGACGTTTTCATTCGTAAATGGCAGTCGAAAGCTAAACATGTCACCATCTAAACTATTAGTCATAGAATTATTATAATAATATACACAAATTTATTTATTCACATATTTAAATGTAATATTATATAATGATACTTTTTTAAATATTTGCATACCATATATTGGTAGAATATATCGGTAACTTAATTTATTTTTAACAACTTGTAACACCCATATTCTTGCAAATAAATATTTTCTCTCTTTCTTTCTTTCTTACAAAACAAATCGGTACAGAAGTCAATCATGTATGTACTTCACTTTTCATACCTACGGTCGACGGTCGCGCTAGGATTGGCTTATGCACAAATAAACGTAGCGGCATCCGTATTTATGTTGATTTGATTTATTGTTGAAAAAAGCAGGAAGAAAGGAAATGTAAACAAATAATAATTTAGTTATTATTGTTGTGCGTATTGCAAATTTTCTGCACAAAAAAGTTCACTGACGCGTATTTCAAGCCGTCGGCACTCGCATATGCACCATTCCCAAACATTCAGAGATATCGTGTCCGTGAGAGGTCTACGTGTGCGTTGCTCGAACGCCTTTTGTATGTAGATTAACTTCTTTACCTACTTCTAGGTCTACCTAGGTCGACAAATACTCTTATATTCCCAAGACAGCTTAGCTTTTCCCCCAGGGCAGCCTGAGCTCGCAACTCAGTAGTTATCAGGACGGTTGCCGCTGTTGATTCTGGTTTACAGAAGTTACAGTGGTGGGAACGAGAGGTGGGCCCATTGCCCTGAAAAAAAAAACACTCTTATATATACCAACGACTGGTTTTATTTGTTCTTTTTCTTATTCCTTATTATTTTTCTTTGTTCTGAGCTATTGAGTGAGAGATCACCGCAGGAATTCTCTGGGTAAGATGTCTACGCCTTGTTAAATAATAATAATAATATCACTAGACAAATTACACAAATCGATCAAACATCAGCTAACTTTACGTTGCTGACTGTTAGTGTGCGCGCGCATCGTAATACCAGGTAACTTCATTGTGTTTTTTAACTGTCGGCTGCCAGGTGTGCGCGCACATCGTAAAAATTTTACTTTATTTTTTAAACGTCTCAAATGAGTAAAACTTCAAAAAATTTGTTTGGATTTATGTTATGACTATACATACTGAAATAGATAACAATGATATTGGAAAGATGATATTATTAAAGATATACATAAGATATACATATAAAAAATATTTTCTTTCATAAAAGTAATATGATATCTACAATACATGATGTTTTAAATTTTTGATATAATTTTGTATAAACACATACCAACGATCAAAGGATTGCTTTCAAAGTGGTTTACCTGGAGAGCATATTTAAGTTTTCATGAAGTGAGGAAATGGAAAATAAATTGGATTTGTATGAGTATCTTAAGGTAAAATAAGGAAATGTTTACTTTGTTTCCCGCAAGGATTAGCGGGAACTGCTATTATCCAAACTCTATGCTCTAATAACAAGATGCGCTTTTATCTACGTGTTGTTATTTAAAAAGGAAATTAAATATCAAAAAGTAATTCATAGTTTTATATCATGTCATCAACATTACCTTTGTATACTTCTTTCTATTGTTACTGTACAATGTGTATTATATTAATTTATAACTGTTTAACAAAAGATCGGCTAAACACTTAGGAGGTTTATTTGTTGGTAAGTTAGTTTATACTTTACATCGTCAGCGCTTGGTGAAACTCCGTAATAATGATTATTTAAAATTTAACCACTTTTGATACGAGTATGTCATAATGCACTAACTATTATATATATTTGTTTGTAGTTAAATAGTCAACGGGTTTCATATTTTACTACAACATCAGGGCTAAAATATTAAATTGAATTTACTTAAATTTAATTTAAGTTTTTAGCCCTGAAGATGCGAATGTAAAACCGGTTGACTATTTATTTAAAAACAAATACCTATATATACTCTCTATGGTCTATTGGTCCAGTGTCGGAGTTGACACATACATGAGGTCCCGGGTTCGATTCCTGTGTCGGGCAATTCAAAAATGTGTTTTTTTTTTTTTCAGTTTTCTGATAAAAAAAACGTTGCCCGGGATTGGAAAGCGCCGTTTGGCGATAGGCTTGCTACCAATCACATTGTGGGACCAAGTATCATCGGCTAATCGTGGGTGCATTTGCTGTACCTCTGCCTACCAATTCGGAGATACGGACGTGAACATACTAACTACTAAAAGTACCTATATAGTTTATGAATTGTGAAATATTACCAGTGTTTAAATTTAAAATAATCGTTGTTGGTATGTAATTACTATTTTTATGGACATCTGTAACAGTAGATATTTTGCAGTTGTTTGTCGGCATTTTAAGAAAAAGTAAACACTTTAATTAAAGTTCTGAAAATATCCCAATCTTTAATCACGCAGGTGTTTTTTTTTTTTTGTAAACTTCAGGGGAACAAATTATTTTTTCGTAATATAAAGTAGCTTATGGGCAACGTTTCGACATAAACTATCGGTATACCAAATTATACGTAAATTCAATCATAAATTTGAGCAACACATGAGTAAAAAACACACACTTATCAATAACTTACGCACACGAATTTGTGTATACATACACAAGATATTGCATTTATATTATTATTGAAATAAGATAAATAAGTAATTATTATAAGTAAGCAAAAAACCTGATTGCGACCGATCTGAGAAAAAGATAACCCGTTTTCTAGCGCTTTTAGGTAAAAATAATATAGAATGTCTCACAACAGTAATCTAGAAACAACTCTCAAGCTTAAAGCTACAGAGCGTGCTAAAGAAATTTACGTACATACATACACACGCTCGAAAAACATAACCTTCCTTTTAACACAGTCGGATAATAAGGTAATGTTTAATGAAATAAATATTACTTCAAAATATTTTTATATTATAATACGGCTTAGTTCGTAGTTACTACTGACCGCCGCCGGAAGTTATTGGGCCCTAAATACGATGTCAAATCACAAACACAACTGTATTACCATTCAAATTATCGTACGATTTGGACGTGATGTGGCTGGCGGATAAACACATCTATCAAGTTCAACATCTATATTCCGTCTACTTTTATCTATCCGTCTATTTAGACTACATGTGTTTCGCAGTAATGAAAACGAAGGCTTCGTTTGTTAATGTTTAGTTGGTTTAGTTAAGCATTATGGGATCCTGGGCTCAGCTCAAGTATTAGAAAAAAAATCAAATAATATTTTAAAAGAAAAAAAAAGCTAGTATTATTAACTCTTTTATTCTTCAAATATTTGATTCTCTATATTCACTGTCTCTTCTTATAAATTCTAAACACTCTGTTCTCTCTGCCTACCTCGTAAAAAATCTGGCGTGAAGATATGTATATACATATGTATGTAAAACTCAACAATTTTTATTTATACGCTCACATATATAAAAACCCCAATAAAATTTTAAGTGTTGTTTTTATCTATATATACACTTTAGAATCTAAAGTTTAGATCCACCTGACAGACCCGGAAGTCGTTGTTTCGAACAGGGTTGTCTAAAGACGTTTGTTTGACCCTATCTTTTACGTATTCGAATCGGCGTGATCATATATGTATTTAATTATTTATTTTTACGACTATTCATTATATTATACTTGGTTTAATTAAGCAACGATAACAGTTAGATAAGACAATGGCTAACGAATGTACTACCGAATCGACATGGCATGAGTCTATTAAATACTAGATTTAAATAATTTTTTTATGAGATTTTAAATTTTTTGAATACGGGAATATTTGAGAGTTCAACGGACGTAAGAATAGAATAGAAGAACATCATTCTCTTTATTTGTTTATGTTAATTATTAAACTTAAAATTTTAAATTATTACTTTTTCTATATGGCTACCCTAAAAGTGAATTAGCGTGTAGATATGCATGTATGTATGTATGAATTTCATTTATTTGCGAACCAAAGTTCTAACAAAATTGGTTGAGAAACAATGGAGTTATAGATTTTGAATTGTTTTACTTTTGTCTTTTTAATTGTGTATTTACTTATGCCTACATTTTTCGATTTAAAAGTATACGGGTCATATAGTTATATATTTCACAGTAATTTAAGTTTTCAAATACAATTGAATAATTTAATTTTTTCTTCATTCATGCGGTAACTTGTTCTATACGGAGGTGAATAAGCTTATGAAGGCGAGCAACTGGAATCTACAATTTCCGTCATGGAAATGACTACCATGACCTCGAAGTAATATAGTTCTGCGACGATTCCAGTGAATTAATATCTCCGGCTATAAAATCACATATCTGCCAATTTTTGTCTTATATCACTACTTATCAGTAACAATCTCGTTGACTGTTTTATACTATCAAAATACCCTTTCAATTTTTGGTATTTATATAGCAGCTTTGTATGTCAATGCATTATTATTTCTCGTCCCTCAACTGACTTAATTTATAGTTGTTTTGAACCAAATAATGTTGCATCTATCTAAATAAAACAAGTTAACTATACACATTTGTGAGCGTTTGAAGGCTAGATAGGTAGTTATTAAGCGAACACACAGTTCTGATACAAAGAGGCAAATACATTAACATAGCAACTTTACTCGGCGCGTTCTCGATGAGAAGTTTCAAACATTTTCACCGAAACTTTTCTATATGTGAAACGCTATTGAAAGCCCCTCACGGAGATTAACACGTGCCGTGATAATACGCGCTCAAGGATTACTCACGCCGAGAGTATGAAGTTGTCTTATTATATCGCTCCATGTGAAGCTGAAAAAATTTGTCAAAAGTTTCACTATGAACTGTCGCTTTATGAGCAAGTGAATTTAAATTAATGCTAAAGTGAACACTTATGAATGCTTCGTAGGGAAGTTTTATATTCACAAATCTGTAACTTTGATTATAATAACAGATCATAATTTTATGCTTTTTACCTGGGTAATATACGTTACATGAATTAGCTTTAAGAATATAAGGTACGTTTATGTCACTATCCTGAATAAATTACAGTAAGTACATGAAGCATGAGCATCTGTTCTATACTTTTATAAGCTATAATTAAATGCGGCTTACAATGTCGACTTTCCGTTGCTTTACATAATTTTGTTTTATATAAATTTACAAAAAGTACCATTTGTATTTATAATTTGTTAAAGATGTCGCCATAGCAATGTGCTTACACTAACTTAAGTCTGTTTAGATATGAGCACATTTGGAATAGTGATTACACTAAACACATAATTGCTAAAACTACCGCGTATTTTTTGAGATTTGTGTGTTAATCAACGATTTTAAATCGAATGTAGATAGACTTAATGAACTGTAAAATTTATTAGGTAAACAAGCAGCCTTAGAACATATTAATTTTATTTCATCTATGCTCATCACATAAAACCGATAATGATGTATGTGCAATGGTCGTAGTTTCTGAATGACAGTACTTTGAAAATAAATATATTTGGTAATTAATGCTAGTTTAGTAAATAGTTAATTAGATATAGAAGAATAATAAGACGTAGTTAATTGTTAACGCCATTGCTTTTAGACTTTTATGATAATATGTAAGTTTCTTGACTAACAGCAGACTCTGTACGTAAAAAGTAAATTTTCATACTCACTGTAAAACTTAACTTCGAAGTCTTCACTGTAATGGCAATCTATACATCGCGGGATGACCGACGCTAAAAACCTAGTCTAGTTTGCTCTACTATCTTTTTTTTGGCAATGGGCCCACCTCTCGTTCCCACCACTGTAACTTCTGTAAACCAGAATCAACAGCGGCAACCGTCCTGATAACCTCTGAGTTGCGAGCTCAGGGTGCCCTGGGGAATAGCTAAGCTGTCTTGGATCCCGCAACGAAATTAATCAGAAGTATATAGGAGGAGTAGGAAGATACATCCTGTTTGCTCTACTATCTTTTGTTTTACTCCAGGAAAAAGATACCTTCTTAAAAAAACAGTAAATAAGGAATCACCCCTAGTCTTCTTACAGACACATTCTTGGCCCTACACCAATTCTTAAGATATTCTTTAATTTCAAGCGTTACTTTGGGAATTTATAATTTAAAAACCAAATTAAGGTAATTTAATTTGCAACTTTTTGCGAAATCTGACCGGTGACTTCTGAATACTGAAAAAAGTTGTGAAATTATTAACGTTTCAACTTACTGAAGGTTCGAAAAATATACCATTGAAAAAGTCTTCTTTCATTAGCATTGTAAGCACTTATAAGATTTTGCGGGAAAATGCAAATTAAATTACCTAAATTCATCTTTGAGTAGTTCTTAAATTTTAGCATCACCTTCACAGAAATAAATAATAAATATTATTTTAGAAATTAGGTATAAAAAGAAGAAATTAAATTTCAAAAAAAAAGTATTTTTTAGAAATTACAGTTCTTATCGCATCACTAAGGAGATTTTAATCTAAACAATAAGTGCAAACATTTCGTCTATCCGTAACTCAACAGCATCTGCAACGAAATACAGTGAGTGATGTGATTATGAATCTCTCTCTACTGAATGCACTAAGATGGATACAAGCTTTCCACTTACAGACGTAATGCGTAATATAATATTATTATCATGTATTTGAAGTAATATACTCGTAGTAAAATAATATGAGATTATTACGAGTAAGTATATTGCTAGACTAGGACAAATAACATATTGCATGACTACCCGTCTACAATCAATAAGGATTTTTAACACCCGACGCAAAAACGAGGGGTGTTAAAAGTCTAATGTATGTGTGTATTTGTATGTATGTTTAGGGCGTTATAGCTCCCAAATGGATAAACCAATTTGGGTGTATTTTTTTTCGAAAGCTCTATTTGTCGAGATAATTATGACTTTGTTAACTATGATTCAGCAAATTCTGTTCAGCCGATTTAGAAATTTTGCGTTTTGTAAATGATATTGCAATGGTAATCTTGACATATTGCTGCGAGATTACCATTAGGAAATATTGATGAAGTGAGAATATGATCTGTTAAAAAATGTGTAAAGTTTTTAAATCTAAAATTTAAAGTTATTTAGAATGATATAGTAAATAAGCAAATAGCTCTAATACGACCGAAAATTAACAAAGCGACAACGTGTTTTAATCATAAAACAGGTGAAAAGTGGACAACTCTTCACTGATTCATGTATTGGTCAGGGCTCTTGTTGAATGATAGCCTTCGTTAAATTTATCTTCCTGACATGCAATTTGTAAAAGACAAATAAAAGGCTTGTGTTCACTAATAATGAATCGGATATATTGTAGTTTTTAATAAATGATTATAATATGATAGACAGCAAAAAACTAAAATATTTTTTTTGTCACAAAAGGTAATTTTAAGAATATATATATATATATATATATATATATATATATATATATATATATATATATATATATATATATATATATATATATATATATATATATATCACGTAAAACTTTCGGCCCCAGTTATCGCTAAAAATAGTAATATATATATATATATATATATATATATATATATATATATATATATATTCTTTCCTACCCCAGCTAAACACATGATGCCATTAATTGAATGACCGCAACAGCTTTGTTATGGGTAAAATACATTTTACGGTTTTTTTTATGGTTTCTTTTATGTTTTTTTCTTCTACAAATCCATCTTTACATAATGATATGATATTGGTTAGATACTTAAGCCGCTGCTCTTTTCGGCAAGGTGCTGACAGAACACCAGCGTTACAGTCTATGCTGTAACATAATGCTGAGTCAGTAACCCTTTCTCTAAAGTGATACAATAATGGTATTTAGGTTAATTACTTATAGTTTTAGTTTTATTCTTAAGTTAAATACCTAGTAGTTAAGTATCCTACTATTTTCTTATGTATCTTTTCTTTCTTTTGTGTATCATTTTTTGGGAATAAATATTTTTCTATTCTATTCTATTCTATTAGCATTGTAGTCACTTATAAGATTTTGCGGAAAAATGCAAATTAAATTACCTAAATTCATCTTTGAGCAGTTCTTAAATTTTAGCATCACCTTCACAGAAATAAATAATAAATATTATTTTAGAAATTAGGTTAGGTTAGTAGTTATACGCACTTTCTAAAGTATACTGCCTTATTGCTAGGCATTTCGTAAAAAAAGTCTAATAGGTGATTAATATCACGTTTTAGCCTTATCGTGAATAATAATTAGATGGAAGAGTTCTGCAACGTTTCACCCGAAATTGTTACAGCCGCCTTACTGCCGGCAACAATCTAGCGTCCCTGCTTGTCACTGTTGTGTTCCGTTTTGAAGGATTAATTGGATAGTCGGCAAACTTATACATGTTGCGTTCCGAACCCGCTACATGAATAGCAACGAATCGTTTGCATCTTTGATGTTTACAGGCGATGGTTATCAGGAGAACCATCTGTTTGTTTACTTACCTATGAAATAATAATAATAAATTATATCTTGTAATTTGTGATAGAAGAGACCATGCCAATTTGTACGTATGTTTAATGCAAAATATCTTTGCCGTTTGAGAGAAGTCTATCATCATATCATATACTTTGAACGAGCAATTTATATATATTTTTATATAATTGGGTTCTCCAAAACGGTTTTAACAATTTTGAAGAGATTTTGCATTAAGATAGACTTTTACTATTAAAATTGATCTAGGTAAGGGTCGTCTCCGTATTAATTCGTTTTCATGTGAAATAATATCATCCAAGCGAAGCTCGGTCACCTGGCTAGTTATAATAATAACCAAGCATAGTAAGCAGATTTCGTCTCTCGATATATTTAGGTCGAGGACGTAATATTTCAAAATCGCTCCACGTGAATAGACATTAATCATAATTATATAAATCATTATTTTCAATTTGTATCTCTCTTTAGAAAATGCGACTGTTTGGTTGCTTAGTGATGATTTATAATCTATAATAAGTATATATAACTAAAGAACTATGGTTTTAATAATTTGCTAAAGTAGAACAAAAACTAACGAGTAGTATTTTGATGATAGGAATCTGGGCTTAAACTGTCGTCTGAAGAAAAGCGAATTCAAGAAAAAAGGTTGCTTATTCTTAAAATTCTGGCCTCGCATCTGCAAGTGGTGATCACTTACCGTCGGATGAGTCTCTTAGTCATTTGCCGCATAAATAAAACTCATGTCTTCTATAAGTAAAACTTTTACTAAAGCAAAAATCTGTCTTCCCTTTTTTTGTTTTTAGATCTCTGACTAAAAGACATGATCGTAGTAAAAATTTTAGCTTTCGTTTTATATTAACTACCTAACAGAAACGCCAGATAGTCTATATTTCCAAATCCATACTAATATTATAAATACGAAAGTAACTCTGTCTATTTGTCTGTCTATCTCTTCTTCACGTCTAAACAACTGCACCTATTTGGATGAAATTTGGTACAAAAATATTTTAATACCTGAAAAAGGGCATAGCCTTTATTCCGAAAATCCCACGGGAACGGGAATTATGCGGGAAAAATCCTGCGACTTTTATTTTTTAAATTTTTCACGTGGACGAATAAGCGGGCACACCAATTAAAAAATAAACCCCTAAGTGCGAGTCGGAATACGCGCAATGTAGGGTTCCGTACATGCCTATCATAATAATGAGAACTAAGAAAAGAGCTGTTTTATTGTTTCATACAAAGAACGTTACATTTATGTAACGCCAATGAATAATACATCCGCACCACAGGTGTACCGCCTATGAAAACTTCTCCATGTACATTTTATAAATTGATCGGATATTACTCATAAATTTGTAAAGCGTACTTAGCCGTACTATTTCTTCTAACATCTTGATTATATTACTACTAACATGAACGAAAACGAGTCGAAAAATTGTAATCACACACTATATTTTTTAAATTCTATTCAACGATATCCAACATTATAGGGTACACGAAATATATATATATTCTCACTTTGCGTGTGGTGGAGTGAAAGTACCCTTAAAACCTTTTTCAAGATTTTATTTTACCATTTTGTCAGCGTGAACTACCACATTTATTAATTACCAACCAACCAACCAATTTGTTAATAAATAGTATACAATCTGAAAACTGAGTAGTGAACAGTCAAATCGTTGTCACTACTAACAAGATCTTTAAGCATAGTTTAAAGTTCGGTATGATTGTATATAAGCGCTAGTCTACGAACTGCAGGTCTATACCTAGTTGCACCTTTGTATTTCAATTTCAAAACTTGCTAACTAGCTTCTAGTTCCACTTTAAAACATACTCTCATGTACGACCTAATTAGTTACCAAATAAAATTACTGTAGTGCCAAACATTTTTATTTGTTAAAAAACTTCAAGCTGCCTACAAGTTGCAGATCTATTTACCTACTACTCTCAGTGCTGGTGGTCTAATCAATTTATTCGATAAATAATTTAATCGCTGTAATAATACATTTCCATTTGAAATTATAGGCCAAGTTTGATGTATAGCTACGTGATGCCTCGGTGCAGCTAAATTTCTTGGGTACATAAACGACGTATCGTAGCTAGTGGGTGGAAACAAATGAAGATTTTGTAAATAATTCGGTGGCTTAGGAGTAGTTTCCGCAGAATCTGTTTTCATGATACGTCGATTATGTGATTTTCTTAACAGTCTTTCTTGTTGCTTTTGTATAAGTTTTATTTCCTCTATATCGTTTTTAATTTTAGTAAGTTTGTCAAAAAGAAAGTGATCCTTCTCATTTTGTACTTCAACTTGAGCACTTCTACTCATTTCTTCTAGGTTTTCATTTTGGTCATAAGAATAAAAATCAATTACTATTTCCGTTTCATTATCGTCTGGATTGAGTCGTCGTGTAATTTTATTTGTATACAAATCGTTATTTTCATCCTCAAATGCATCCTCGAATAGCAAACCGGATTCAAATGAGCTGTCATGAGTTTGATTATTATTATATTCTGTATTTGTGTGACTTTCTTCACTAATTTTAATGACAGATGATAAACCGTCTCTGCTTGTTTGATCCTGGATTATATCAGGTAAAGCGATCATTTCATTTAAGTTAGTGTCACTCAAAATTGCCTCCTGTTCCTCTCCTGTATCAAAATCTCGCATAGAGTCGTTTTGAATCGAATTTATATTATCTTTGCTTTTATCTTCTAAAAATTTTATAATTGTCTCTGGAGATACTTTTGTTTTAAAATAATAAACTTTTGAATCATTTTGTGCTGAGGTGTGATTTTTATTTTCAGCTTCTAAGATCAATTTGTCCAATATGTCAGTGATACCCTCTTCGGTTTCTTGAAATATAACATTCATTCCAAAGCATAATGTAAAAATACCTGTAAAACAAACAACAAAAAAAAAGTGGTGACTACTATCACGCCTGTTCTATTGTGGGGTAGTGAGTAAGCCGACTGTCAATAGTCGACGGAAATCTAAAATCTCAGTAGCAACCCGAAGTCTAGCAGAGTGGTGTATTACGTGCCTCGGACGAGTATGTAAAGTTGTCTGTCCGGGTTATCACTAGAAATAGTTAATAATCGTTAACATTCCAGTAAAATAACGCATTTTACTGGAATGTTACATGAGGATCATCAGTCATCTTGTTTACTAACAAACCGATGAACCGAGGTGACCCGGTAAGTCTATAGACGTTCGGTTTACTCCGCTTATCCCACGTAGGAAAGAGGCGTTATGATACCACTTCTAAACACAACGGATTTTAATATGTTTTTCAATTCAATTCAATTTAATATGTCATTCAGATATTTTTAAAGGAAAGTTTTTATGTACAATATCTAAACGTTTGAATGAGTAAAATTATTACTTTTGTTATTAAGTGGGCAAAAAGTCTACATTGTTTACATCCTACACTAGAGGAATTAATATATTTCCCGTGATAGTCCGGCACCCTTGGAAGAATAGACCATCTGACATTCTGCCAGGTAATTTGTAAAAGGCGAACAACTGGCTCTACGTGTTAGTGACTACTACCTATTCTTCGGAAACGTTTCGTTCTCCGCCCGGGTTTAATACCACAGTATTATCTTTTTTTTATATCACAAGATAGTAAACAAGCAGATGGGTTTCCTGATGGAAAGAGTCAACCATCGCCTATAGACATCAAAGATGTTAATAGTGCGTTGCCATGTTGTCCAGGTCTAATGCCACGTGCATAAGTTTACCGGGTACCTTACTCTCCAAAGTGAAACGCAACAGCGACAAGCACTGACGCTATTGCGGCAGGAATAGGTAAAGTGGTGGTACCAATCCCGGGCGAGACAATGCAGAACTCTATCACCTGGTCTAGTAGCCACGGTGGTAGTGACTCGCGTAGCCAATCGGTCGCCTATCTATTAATGTCGCAAAAATGTTAATGCTTGTCACTGTCGTGTTCTAATTTAGATAGTACGGGAGCCAGTAAACGTATTGACTGCCCCGTTGGTCGAATGATTAGCGACCCTAACTAGGCTATCAGTAGGTGAGTCCTCTTCGCGATCGGTCATAGTCTAGTCTCGGTCGGTTTGTTTGAGAGAAACAGACAATTGTGTGATAAACATATAGGTATGTTTTTTTTCTGGGTTTTGGGTTTATTAAATGTTTTTAGTATTTAAATATTTATTTTTAGTTCTTTTTTAAATCATAACATAGTAAACAAGCAGATGGCTTTCCTGATTGGAAGAGAAACCATCGCTAAAGACACCAAAGATGTAATGGTGATTGCTACCCGTACGTCGAGATAGCAATGCCATATGTATAAGCCTATTGGCTACCTTACCCTCCAAACCAGAACACGACAAGGACAAGCATTGACGCTATTGCGGTAGAAGTAGGTAAGGCAGTAGCGAGACGTTGCGCAACTCTACCAATTAGTAGTCACGATGGTAGTGACGATGCATACTTAGTAATTACGTTGGTATTGCCAATTGATCGCCTCTTACGACCTGCTTGGGTCTTTTCTTCAAAGGAGCCTGGACTAACACTGAGAACAAAGGAGCCCGGACCATCACGGGGAACATGTATTAATCTTTACTACGTGTAGGTCCGGATCACCTTTAAAGGATGTAGTATCTGCCATTGTGACAGGCATTTCGTAAGAGGCGAACGATTGGCTACACACGTCACTATCATCGTGGCTACTATGTAGTTCTACTACATTGTCTCGCCTGGATCTGTTTCCACCACTTTACCTATTCCTGCCGTAAACTTGCTTGTCACTGGAGTTTCCTATTTGGAAGATAAGGTAGCCGGTACACATATGCATGTGGAATTAAGACACAGCCACAAGGATAGTAACACACCATTAACATCTTTGGTGTCTATCGGCGATGGTTTTTCTTTTCCTCAAGAGGGCCATCTATTTGTTTTGTTTTCTATATTATGATATAAAATAATATCGTTGACTAACATTCATATCACATGCAAATAAGTTACCTACTTTAGGTTTAGATCAATTTGTTTAATTTGTCCGCTAATATTATTTGAAAGAAGTTATGAAAGTGATATTACTATCCCGCTATATGGATTTTCATCTTTGGTGTTTTTGGTATAGGCAAAGGTTGTATTTTATCATTTAATAATCCCGTGTTGGTTCCGGACTCCTTTAGAGAATAAACCAACTGCCGTTTTTACAGGCATATCGTAAAAGGTGACCGATTGGCGGCGCGAGTCACTACCATCATGGCTACTACGTGGTAGAGTTCTGCATTGTCTCGACCGGTCTGTTACCACCGCCTGTTATTTTCGTGGTTATTACCTATTCGAGCACCCAGGCCTCCGATTTTCAATTAGGCTGTTGTTACGTAATATAGGTAGTATTTTTGGTGACTTTCAAGGGTAAGGTAGCCGGTAAACTTATGAATGTGGCATTAGACCTCGCTACAATTTAACAACGCACCATTAACATCTTTGGTGTCCATAGGTGACGATTGTCTTTTTCCATCAGGAGACCCATCTGCCTGTTTGCTTTCTTATAATATAAAAAAATATATATGATAGCCACTAAGCAAATTGTTCTTCTGATTGAAAAAGATAACTATTACCTATAGAAACCGAAGAAGTTAGCAGTGCGTTGTTATCCGTGTAGCGAGCTGGAATGCTATCAAAATCTTCGAATATTATCTTCCAATTGGTGAACTCAAACCTAAGTCCCACAATGTGATGGCCTATCGCCAACCGGGCACTTATCTAAACCCGGACAACGTTGTTTTATCAGGAAAGTGAACAAACACATTTTAATTTGCCCGACTCGCGAATCGAACCTGGGACCTCATGCGATCAACACCGACACAATAATTTAATTTATTAATAATAAAAATAAAATTATAAAATAATTTCTTACATAAAACTTGTGTGCAGTGCATGTCTCAGAAGAATATTTATTGATGTAGAAGGTTCTACACAGTGAAACGAATATTTCCTACTAACTATAGTCACTTAATTAAAACCTTTAAAAACCGTTGCAGCCACAACCTTAATAAATGCAATCATCGCAATCTTATCCGGACTGTTTTAATTGTAATTTGTAGCCATGGTGTTTATTAATTTGTTTCATTAATCTCATAATGACATGGTCACACTGATATTTATTTTGTAATAGCTGATCCGCGCAGCTTCGCCTGCGAGTTGAGTTGATATCAAAATTCGCCGAGGCTGCGACTTCATCCGCGTAGAAAAATTTCTAAAATAAAAGTAGCCTAAGTTACTCCTACTACCCGGTAAACGTATGCATGTGGCATTAAGATACCGCCACAAGGATAGCAACATACCATTAACATATTTGATGTCTATAGGCGATGGTATTTCTTTTCTTCAGGAGGGCCATCTGGTTGTTTATAGTATCTTCACGCCCGTATCTCCGAAGCGGTAGGCAGAGGTACAACAAGTGCACCCACGATTAGCCGAAGATACTTGGTCCCACAATGTGATAGGTGACCTATCGCCAACCGGGCACTTTCCAATCTCGAGCAACGTTGTTTTTATCAGAAAACTGAAAAAACATTGTTGCCGCCGTGTTGGTCCCGGCCTCCTTTGTAGAATAGGCCAACTGCCGTTCTGCCAGGCAGGTCGTAAAAGGCGACCGATTGGCTGTCGAGTCACTGCCATCGTGGCTACTAGGTGGTAGAGTTCTGCATTGTCTCGCCCGGGTCTGGTACCACCGCCTTACCTATTCCTGCCGCAATAGCGTCAGTGCTTGTCGCTGTCGTGTTCCGGTTTGGAGGGTAAGGTAGCCGGTAAACTTATGCATGTGGCATTAGACCTCGCCACAAGATAGCAACGCACCATTAACATCTTTGGTGTCTATAGGCGATGGTTGACTCTTTCCATCAGGAGACCCATCTGCTTGTTTGCTATCTTATGATATAAAAAAAAAAAAATGCCCGATCCAGGAATCGAACCCGGGACCTCATGTTGTCAACTCCGACACCGGACTACTAGACCACAGAGGCGATTCTGGTTCTGGTTGTTTGGTTTTCTATATTATGATATTAAAAAATATCGTTGACGTACACTCATATCACATGCAAATAAGTTGCTTAATTACCCATGAAAGCTAGAAAGTTGAAATTTTCACAAATTATGTATTTCCGTTGCTGCTATAACAATAAATACTAAAACTAACAAAAATTAAAATATTAAGAGGTCCCAATAAAATAAACGTTTTTTTTTTTTCGTTTTCTTTTTTGCTATGAGGCCGGTTTTTTTATTTGATATGGTTGATTTGACCGCTCCGGTGGTCCTGTTAGGTTAGGTTAACATTTGTTTGATGTTTGTGTTTGTGTATCTAAATTAGGATATTTATTAAATAAATGTGAGTACTTGTATATGTTTTTATATTTTATAATATCGTTGACGTTAAACACCGATATTTATAACCAGGAAATAATTTGCTTACTTTGAGGTTAGATCGATTCTCGTTCAATTTGTCCAGATATTTATTTATTTTAAATGACATATAATGAGCGCTAACCTACAACTAATATAGAGAAAAATTAAGTAAATTCAAATTGAGTTATTTCAATTAAGATATTTAACTTAATTGATTGGTACAATTTTATAGGTATGTGACCCCATGTAAATACAGTTTTTCTTAAATTCAATTTAAAAATATATAAAAATGTAAGTTCGGTCCCCCTGTAAACAATTCGTAAAATGCGAATAATTGGCTATACACTATTTACAATTCAGGTTTTATGTTTTTACTTGCAGACTCATACGTCAAAAAAGATATAAAACCGTTTAATGATGATTTTAAGACCAATCTTCATTCTTCGCAATTATTTTCTACTAGCTGCAGCGTGCAGCCTGCTGCATTATAAAAGAGTTTGGTGAATCCCGCGAGATCATTTAATTTTTCCGGGATATAAAGTAGCTTATGTGCTATTCCAGATCATCATCTACCTGTATGCCAAATTTCATTCAAATCCATTCGGTAGTTTTTGCGTGATTGAGTAACAAACATCCATCCAAACATCTACACCTTCGCATTTATAATATTAATATAGATGGACCCAATTTTGTTCAATTATGTATCGAGTCCGGCCACGGTCTTTGACATATAATGAATATTGACATATATTTTTGTGATGTGCAAATAGTTTTTCTTAAAAAATTGCTTAACATCAATTTCAACAAATTAGGTCTTGTCAGACTTTTAACAACTACTAGGTGTGTCGACTATTTACTTATCTAATTAAAACTTTATTGTAGATAGGAAAGTCAAAATATAAGTCATCAACACGGAACAAATAATGTCATTGTCAATAACATAAACTGAACAAAAACGAGTTTTTATCTAGAAGACATTTTTTCCAGCTAACCTAAAAGAATATACGTGTGCAAAAAATGTACGCTACGCGGCAAAAAGATTTGCAAGTCACAAACAGTGAAATGAATTCACAATTTTTGTAGCATCATAATATTTGTACTGAAAATATAAGATCCGATAGGAATGAGAAGTAAAAAGCATAATTTACGCATCAACATTTTACAAGTGATTGGAGACTGAAAAAAGCAATCTTGGTTATCGTTGCCTTGGCGGCAGCGGCATCACTAGCATCAAGTAAACAGCCGGCTTCGTCCTGCATTTCAATCGAGTCTATTTGTATTTTATTGGAGACGACTCGAGTCGAGGCCAAACGCCACGAACCAAAGCTTTATATTTTATTGAGTTCTTTTTATGAGTCTTAGTGAATGATAGACTTGTATATTAGCAACGGACCTGTTTAATTAGTGTCGTTTTAAAATTTATAATATCGGAATGTATTATATTATGTAATTCCTCGTATATTCTGAATACCATATATACCTACAAACAAATGTCAAGCAGCAACGAAAAAATAACTTTCTTAAAACATTTTTTTAGTAGTAAAAAGCAGAAAGCCTATGGATTTTTATTACATCATCACACAAGTATATAACAAATAAGTTCCATCGACGTAATCGTTCATATAACAAAGAGGAATTTCGCCACGTTGAGCCCGTCGACACTAGCTCAGTGGCAGAGCGTCCCGGCTTGAGGGTGTAACGTGTTCAATTACACGTTACAATCGACGGCCGTCCTCGATTATTTAGTCCCAGATGGTCGCGGGTTCGAGTCTCGCGTGTCAATATATTTCTTTGTTCTTTTTAAAGTTTTTCAAGTTCCATTGTATCAGTGAAAAGATAAGAAGTTAAAAAGACAAATTTAAATTCTAAAACATGTTGTAATAACATCATAGTACAATTATTTTATTACGTAATATCATTACTGGAAATTATTCACATAGTATTGTATACTCTTTGATTCACTCGTAGTCGTGAAAGGAGTAAGGAGTAGACCTATTTCAGTTCGCTCACCTGAACGGGCTGTAAAATTTCACAGGTCATTGAAGCCAAGATAGTAGTTTCATAGTAATAATTTTCGTTACTATTTTTAAATGATTAAATTTGATCAAATGTAGAGTTTTAGTTTAAATAAAAATGAGTTTGATTCAAGTCATAATATAACACATAGCACTATTTAAAACGTAGTGATTGTACACTTTTTGTTGCTATTTGTAAATAAGTTACATAATTAGTATCTCAAGAAGGAACTGCTATACAAAATTATCAAAGCTCACAAATATTGCAGTTTTACAAGTTTAATATACAGGTTTTACAAGTTGAATAAGGTAATAAATAAATCTGACTATTTAATGCATTGATATAAAATACCCAAGATACACAGTTCCGAACAAAACTGACACTCAAAACTGTCGCTAATTCAGTCTAAAAAGTTTATAGTTATGGCACAAACGTGTTTTTGCATATTCAACCTTAAACGCAAGATTTAAAGTCATTTTTAAAAAACAATGTACAAAAAGCAATAAAATTTTTGACTTAAGTTAGCCGGTAGGACAAGGCATATGTGGAGTCGAATATAAATATTTTTATATTTTAAGGGTTTGTAAAATTTACATAAAAAAAATCTTGTCGAAAATCTGTTTTTGCGTAGAACATTTATATATCAATAAAACAAATAGTGACCATTAACATAATTTATTTATATTTCAAACGTTATAGGTAGGTTATTGGTTCTATTACACAGAATCTACACATATAGGCAAACTGTGGGTTTATAGCCATGTAGTATTTGACGCTTGATATTGATACATTTAGTTTGCATAGTCTAATAGATTTAGAATATACTGAAGTAGGAAATTTACTGCATAGGTGACTATGACTACGTTATAAAGTTCATAGATTCTTACATGATAACATACACGATTTTGTTTCAGACTTATTATTTAATGTATCGACAACATAGTAAGGAAACGCATTAATTTCCTAGAAATAAGTTTAGCTTTTCGTAGAATTCTCGTTTTGAATTAGATTTCAGTTTTTCTGGTTTTTTTTGCAGTATTATGTAAACGAACATTTGTTTAGTTATAGTATCTGCAGACGTACGAGCGAATACTGCCCATAGACATTTGAAACACAATAGGTTAGTTGCTAATGCGATGTCGGCTTCTGAAAATTTTATTGACCCTCGTATAAAAAATTCCAATAAAACAATTTAGAGCTAAAAAATTCTGTTCAATGTTATTCGAAGATCAAACTCGTTGATGATTTTGAAAAAATATACATCTTTTCAAATACTGAATAACTAAGTATCATTTAAAAAAAACTTTGAATTTTTTAACTTTTTTAATTCAATAGTCTATGCTTAGGCATAGTTTTTTTCTTTGAGGTTAAAATACTTAAATTTAGCGGAAAGTTTCAGGTGGCCTGTAGGGTCAACCAGCTCACAGATTTTTTTAATATAGTTACATTAGTTGGTTACATAGGTGTGTTACATACACAGAAATCCTAATATATCCGTATATTTAGTTTGGAGTATAGTTTAGTACATATAATATTATTGCCAAAGGTAATTTTAGATTAGATATTTCCTGTTAATTATAAATTTCTTTTATAATTACGTTAGTTTTTTCGATAGGTGTGTTACTAATAGGTATTTTTAGTTTGAGGTATAGTTAGTTATGATATTAGGAATAGAAAATTTAGAAGTTATAGGAAGTTCAGGTCTTACGTTTTTTACTTACATTTTAATAATAAAAATGTCGTATATAAACAATTAAGATGAATATGTGAATATTATTTTTAACGTACTAGCGGCCCACCCGGCAATGTAGAGATTTTTAATAAAATAAAGAAAAGTTAAATAAGTTCTAAAGTAAATATGCGCGAGCAAAGCCGCGGGTAACAGCTAGTATGCAAATAAAACAACTCGTACATATAAACAGTCACTTAAAATTTACACGAGACTAGCTGCAGATCTCTGCATTAGGATAAAAGTATTCTATGTGCTATTCCAGGTCATCTTATATCCGAGTCCAAATCCAAATTTGTACAGCCATTTTTTACGTGATCGATTATCAAACATCCAAACATACAAACTTTAAAATTTATAATATGTATAGTATAAGATATCCACAATCAAAAACAACATTTTATTAAAAATAAATTATTAAATCAAAAAATAAACATTCTTAATGCAATCTTCCACTTAAGAAATCGTTATCAACAACACGTGTAAACGGAATAAAATTCGATGCTACTTATGATTTCCTATTGTTATATTAAAAGTTTCGTAATATATCTCCAAAGTTCATCGTAAGAATCACAATTATATATTGTTATTTTATATTCGTACAAATAGAATAAAAAGAATCACCTAACTTGGTCCTCAAAATAAGTAATCAATATTATCAAACATTTTAAAATCGTCAAATTGATGTCCTCTTCTCTTTTGGTAGTTGGTTAACAACTATAAAAGGTATTCAAAATTATTAATAAAAAAAATAATGTTATTAAAAAAAATGAACTTATTAATGAAATAAAATCGACTCCACTAATAATAACAGGATCAATTTGTATTATTCGACTAAATTAAAAGGAGGTTGTAATGCACTGTCCTTTTACTGAAAAAGTGACCATTGAAATTTTGTCGTATTATATTTGGAGCGTCGAGTATATTTTTAAGACAAATAAAATGAAAATCATACATTACACCCTATATTTAGTAATATAAACGACAAAAATAAATCGATAAACTCTTATACTTATCGAAAATACAATATCTTATATTTTTTTTTCGCTCATGATGTTTTATTTTACAATTTATCAGAGAACAATTCTGTATTTTTGACGCGCGGGCAGTGACGTAAGCGACGGGCTTCTATTTGAAGTGAGTGCACAATTTTAAATTGTGCACTCATTCTTAGAGGACGTTTTTGAGACACTGATTGTGTATCTTGGGTTTTATATATCAATGATTTAATGCTATAAACATTTCGAACTTAAAAACAACGAAATTTAAAGTTATGCTTACAATCTAAAATTTGGCGAATATAAGCTGAATTACAGCATTTTGCGCATTAAGTTTCATATATTTTACCCTTTTCATCGTCGACACTTGGTGAAACTCCATTTTAATGCAATATTTTATTACTTATACACTTGCACTAACACAATAAAGCAATGTGTTTCACAATAAAGCAATTGTGAGTTACAGAGTTTGTAACTGTAAATCCACTTTGCTTGTGTAAGCTAAACCGGTCAGCAATAATTCATATTTGCCTTATTGGGAAACAGTACAAGTGTATAAATGATAAAATATTGCAATAATTTTTTCCAATAATTCGTATTCGTAGCCCCGTTCTCGGTGTTTGTTTTTATAGACTAACTACAGTTCTGCCACGCACTTTGTAAAAATCAATTGATCGGCTTTACGTTGCAATACCATCGTGACTACGTGATAGAGTTCCACAATGTGTGGCCCGGGTATATGGTACTGTAATACCTTCTTTGTGTTACAAATATAATAGTGCTGGCCATTTGTTCTATTTTAAATTTTAAAATAATGTGTGGAATGCAAGGAACTTATATACGATAACTGGAATCACTACAAAGCAATATTTGAAAAATAAAAATGTACTTTATTCCTATCCTAATAAAGTTGACATTTGTTTCTTACATAACAGAGGGGAAAAACGTTCTGAGCAAGACAACGACATGAGTGGATGTTGTCCCTTTCTTGCAATTGCCAGTGTAAATAAAACTTGCGGATGGTAGATTTTTAAATATTCGTTACTCGTTAAATCCCTTTTATTCATACACGTCGATAGATACATTAGCATAAAATGTATTGTAATTAACACAGTGGGTTCTTAAATGTGCTTATTTTAATTATTACGTAATTACTTATGCAATGCAAAAACTATTTCTCACATTAGTAGAATTACTTAGTAGTAATTTGCAAACTGCGTATGGCCACACTTATATATGACGATCGGCGCTTTATTTAGTAGAAAGAGACACACTCCACTCATGTCGTGGTACTCTCCGGAACGATTTTGAAGCACGTGTAAGCATTCCGGGTAGAATATAACTTCCTTGGTGGAATGTTAAGTCATTTTGTTTTTTATGAATTGTAACTTCTTCTTATCGGCTCCTGGCTTGGACGTAATCTTCTTCTTCTTATATATAAAAATCAATTGCTGTCCGTTAGTCTCGCTAAAACTCGAGAACGGCTGAACCGATTTGGCTAATTTTGGTATTGAATTAATTTTTGAAGTCCAGGGAAGGTTT
Organism: Apodemia mormo; assembly: GCA_036924255.1. Classification (NCBI taxonomy): domain Eukaryota; kingdom Metazoa; phylum Arthropoda; class Insecta; order Lepidoptera; family Riodinidae; genus Apodemia; species Apodemia mormo. Next base: position 17,019,014 of record JAUPFN010000011.1, on the reverse strand, counting down.
AAAAGGTGAGAAATTTAGAAAAAAAGTAGTTAAAAAGACAGAACAACGTTTGCCGGGTCAGCTAGTCTTCTTATATAAAAAAATCAATTGTTGTTCGTTAGTCTCGCTAAAACTCGAGAACGGCTGAACCGATTTAGCTAATTTTGGTTTTGAATATATTGTTGAAGTCCAGGGAAGGTTTAAAAGGTAAGAAAATATACAAAAAAAATAAGAGTAGTTAAAAAGGCAGAACAATGTTTGCCGGGCTAGCTAGTGTCCAATAAAACGAAGTGAAGTCTGAACATTTCTCTTTTTTTCAAAAGTTTTAGTTTTAAAAAAAGTTTAGTTACAAAATCGATCTCGTGTATTTCTTTCAAACAAAATAATTTAAAATTGCTAAGTGAAAAACCTCCTGGCGATCGGAGGATCGCTACAGTACCACCGCCTTACATATTTCTGCCGCAATAGCGTTAATGCTTTTCATTGTCGTGTTCTGGTGTTGAGGGTAAGGCAGCCGATAGACTTGTGCATGTAGCATTGCCATCCTGCCACACGGATAGCAACGTACGATTACCATCTTTGTTGTGTATAGGCGATGGTTGTCTCTTTTCAGCAGGAGCGCCACCTGCTTGTTTCATATCTTATGATGTGACCAAAAAAATCCTATCATCCAACCTACAAAACCCAATAGGTCCCTCGAGTAAATTGATCGGGGACACATCGCCGCCATTCGTTATTAGGTATTCGTTGTATAATTTACCATAATATGTAGGTACTTATGACATCTATTACTTATTATATTCAATTCGTTGCCAAGGCAAATATTATGTCTATTAATGTAATTTGGTGCCCGGCTAATTACTTTATTATTAGGCACAAAACAAATATTATTTCCGTGTTTATAGTATGAAAATAATTGTAAAATCTCTATCAACAAATATATTATCTATTTTAAATTATACGGTCGCAGCTTTGAATTTTGCTGTAAAAGTGGTTATTGCGGTGAAAACTGATAACTTTTCATTACACACGAATTGATTACAATGTTAAAACTATTCAAAAAATTTTTCGCTCTATTCATTCATACATGTGTTATAAATATTCAATACTCGGATTGAAAAAATGACGTCAGCAGACGTCAAAAAATTAAACTTATTTTTGCTCTAACGTGGTAGGTAACGTGGTATAAACAATCTACACATTGGATACGTGAAACGAAAACTTTGTGCTCCTTTTTACCGAAATTGATCACATTGAAGAGTATGAAATTTGGTACAGTTGGGTCCATTTTATATTTTTTTTTTATATCATAAGATAGCAAACAAGCAGATGGGTCTCCCGATGGAAAGAGTCAACCATCGCCTATAGACACCAAAGATGTTAATGGTGCGTTGCTATCTTGTGGCGTGGTCTAATGCCACATGCATAAGTTTACCGGCTACCTTACCCTCCAAATCGGAACATGACAGCGACAAACACTGACGCTATTGCGGCAGGAATATGTAAGGTGGTGGTACCAGACCCGGGCGAGACACTGCAAAGCTCTACCACCTAGTAGCCACGATGTTAGTGACTCGATAGCCAATCGGTCGCCTCTTACGACCTGCCTGGCAGAACGGCAGTTGGCCTATTCTTCAAAGGAGGCCGGGACCAACACGGCGAAGAAGTTATGCAGAAAGCTACCTAATATTTTTATTAAATATGAATTAGAAATACACTATATTAATTAAAAAAACCATACAAACACTAGCCTAACGCCTAACACTGTATTTGATACACACACGTACCTACCTTGTTTTTTTTTATGACTAAAGTCTGTAGTCCAACTTTCAACAGCAAAACAATACTTTTATCCTGATAAAAATATTGTAAAAACTAACCAGTACTTAACTCTGAACTGTAATTTTATGTTATTGTTATAAAACCTCAACTTTTTTTATATATTATAAGATAGCAAACAAGCAGATGGGTCTCCTGATGGAAGGAGTCAACCATCGCCTATAGACACCAAAGGTGTTAATGGTGCGTTGCTATCTTGTGGCGAGGTCTTAAGCCACATGCATAAGTTTACCGGCTACCTTACCCTCCAAACAGGAACATGACAGTGACAAGCACTGACACTATTGCGGCAGGAATAGGTAAGGCGGTGGTACGTGACCCGGGCGAGACCATAGACTATACAATAAAATCTCTTTTAAATTTGAAAACTGACTTTAGCTGTAAAGAATATAGAACATTTACATGTGTGTTTATTATCATGTATGTCACATAAATGTAGTGTGTGTAATGTTTATTTTTATTGATTTAATGTATTTCCAATGCATTTTATTTTAAAATGTTAGGTTTCTGCAGTCTCCGTAATATAAACTTTAATTGTGCAAAACTTCATACTCCACCGTTTGCGCAATTGTCTTAAAAAGGGGTCCAAAGTTTTCCCTTCACGTATTAATACATATATAGATAATGGATTTTTGGCCTAAGTCACTGTTTTATATGAAATAGTTTATAATTTATAAGAAATTAAATTTTCCTTTTTGTAATCTCTTTTCAAGTGCTAGTTTCTTCGATCAAATATAACCAAATTTAACATCGCAGCTTTAAAAGTGGCTAATAAAATAAGAGCGCGAATAAATGAATATTATTGTAATTTAAATCGAAATGTTTATTCTCCCGGCAAATGCCTTAAAATATTTGGCAAGAATATACGTGTATGTATATTACAATATGCATGACCAAGGATAATAGTTGTGTGGATTAAGATACTTATTAGGTACTAGCTGTGCCCGCGACTTCGTCCGCGTGGGATCTTTTAACTTCCCTCTACGTATGTAGATAAGGAAGTTACTGATTTTACCCCGATTTTAGAAAATTAAATTTTAATTTTTGAAAAGCTGTAACTTTTGAAAATTTTACTCGATTTTGATTTTTGAAATTCTATGTAGATTTTTTAGTAAGTAAGTACTAAAATATTGCAGAAGATTAAAAATAATTAGTTAAATAAAATTCGAAGTTGTGTCAAAAAAACACTTTTGCAAAATTTTTCGTCAACTATAACTCCCGAACGGATAAATAAATACATATTTATGCATTGGACGCAGTTTTTGAGAAGCAAAGCTGATTACATTTTGTACTATATCGGTTCATTACCACCTATTACACCACCTATTAAATCGTGGGACCAAGTATCTTCGGCTAATCGTGGGTGCACTTGTTGTACCTCTGCCAACCTGTTCGGGGATACGGGCGTGATTATACTTTAAGGCAATTTTCGTAGCGGGAAGTTAAAAATAAATTAATTAACACATGGCTTTGTAGTTTGTTATTAATAAAAAAACAAAATAGCCTTTGACTAAGAAGCTTATTGAAAACAATTTGCAATAACAAAAAAACTTGTTGTACTTTTTTTAAATTTATTATTATTTTATTTCTCTAAAATATATTTTTAATGTAAAGTATAATTTTCAATAAGCAAGATAAACACTCAAGGGTTTTTTATTATTATAACAAACTACTCTACCTCGTGGTCTAGGGACAGCCTATTCGGCTCGGACCATGAGGTCCCGGGTTCGATCCCCGGGTCGGGCAAAGATGTTATTGATATCTCAGTAGCAACACGGAAACTGGCGGAGTGGTATATATATATACATATATATATATATATATATATATATATATATATATATATATATATATATATATATATATATATATATATATATATATATATATATATAATATATATATATATATATATATATATATATATATATATATATATATATATATATATATATATATATATTCTCTCCCCCCACCAACAAAAGTTCTGGATCCGCCATTGACTGTAACGCTGATAGCAACGGAAATTTGACGACTTTGGGTGATGATTAACTTTAAGGGAGAGCGGTCTACTTCTTTACTATTTCAAGACATAACATTAATTGCAGATTTTGCATTTTAGTTACCAATTTATTTAATTCAAGAGTTTTTAGGTTTTTACTTTTAAATTAGTAAAGAAATGAAACATATTATACATGACGTGTAAAATATTTTATTTAAAAAAAATATATACACGTATTGTTACGATCTTTACTTCATAGCTCGTTCTTGTAAAAGTTTATGACGATAATAAAATATATACAAACTGAAACAAAAGACATATTGTGTGTACAAATAATAAGGAATCACAGCTTATAACATTATAAATTACTAGCTGTTGCCCGCAACTTCGTCCGCGCGGACTTCGTTTATTCCTCCTCCTCCCCGTAGGTGATAGCGTGATAATATGTAGTCTATATATTGACCCGACCTGTCAGTAATATTCATGCAAAATTTGACGTAAATTCATGCAGTATTTTTTGAGTTTACCCCGGACATACATACAGACAAACAGACAAAAATTCTAAAACTATATTTTTGGCTTCGATATCGATTGTAGATCACGTCCCAAGTATTCTTTAAAAAAAATATTCGATGTACAGTTTTGACTTTACTACGATTTTATTATATGTACAGATACTAAAAAAAGGAAAGTATTATCTATATCTATATACATATAATAAAACTGTAAGAGGTCGATATCTTTACATTGAAGATATTCCCTGAAGATACCTCCCTGATTCCATGTCAATACTGTCCAAGTCTGTCTGTCAAGCAGTGTTGTGTGTTGTCAGCATGCCTGTTTATCCTATATCTAGATAAGTTTCTCCAAAGGTTAAGGTCATTGAATGCGGAAATGTGTATGAGTGATCTGGTAAACTGCCTGCTCTATGCAGATGACGCTTTTAGGTTCAACTCCACTTGAGCTTCAAACATTGGTCACAGTTATTAATGATGATTGTAAGAGTATGGGCTTAGATTTGAATGCGAAGAAAACTAAAGTATTCTAAAAAAAAGCAACCAGAACGGATGTAACAGTAAGTGGATGAGTTTGTATATCTTGGATATGCTTTTAGTAGAGATGAAAGGTTATCGAAAGAAGAGTGTGTGCAAGGAACAAAGCGAATGGAGCGTTAGGGAGATTACTTAAAAACACAATTGTAAGTCAGGGTGCCCGTCTTGACCCGCATAATTATGTGCTTATCCCAACGGTATTGTATGGAAGTGAGAGTTGGGTATGTCAAAAAGGGCACAAAATTAGAATCAATGCAGTCAAGATGAGATCGCTATGAAAAATATGTGGCGTAACACTCGCCGACCGGGTTCGTAATGTTGAAATGAGAGAGGCTAGACTTGAAAGAAAGTGTCGGTGTAAAGATAAGAAAGGGCATGCTCCGTTGGTTCAGACATGTAGAAAGAACGGTAGATGAAAGGTTAACAAAACATATAAAATAAGAATGTGGAAGAATGTAGGTACCGGAAAAGACCAAGAGGGACGTACCATGATCAGATTGATCGGGTACTATCCGAAGATGGTGTCAAAATTCTTCGCAACCTGTGTGTTTGTAATGTGTTTGTGAAGAGAGTAATGAATGTGGAGGAAGCGAGACAAGTCTATAAGGTTCGTGATGACACTCGGTTCCCTCTGCCTTCCCCGTAAGGGATATGCCGTGGAGATATGTCTGTCTGTATTGTTTTGGAGGGGCTTGATTATGTTATCTTCCCCGTGTTGGTCTCGGGCTCTTTTGAAGAATAGGCCAAGGCAGTTGCTGTTCTGCTGCTCTGCCAGGCAGGTCGTTAAGGGTGACCGATTGGCTATGCGAGTCACTAACATTGTGGCTACTAGGTGGTAAAGTTCTGCAATGTCTCGCCCGGATCTACTACTACCGTTTTACCAATTCCTGTCGCAATAGCACCAGTGCTGATTACTGTAGTGTTCCGGTTTGGAGGGTAAGGTAGCCGGTAAACTTATGCACGTGGCATTAAACCGCGCCATAAGATAGCAACGCACCATTAACATTTTTGGTGTCTAAAGACTAGTTGACTCTTTCCATTAGGAGACCCATCTGCTCGTTTGCTATCTTATGATATATAAAAAAAAAATATTAAACTGAGGGTGCTCTTTATCAAGGTAAACGTCATATTTTTCAAGGTTTAGGGGCTTGAGCCCTCTAGCAACAGATCCGCTACTGATAACAGTGATAAGTTACCCACCCGCACTGCCCTCCAATTTGGGACATAGCAGTGAGAAACTACCGAAATGATCCTAAATTATAATACGACACCTACATCCTAATTTTATACTGCTCCTTGACATGCAGTGGCATATAGAATATTTATACATTGTCCCGGGCTTCTATAGAAAAGGCCACCTGCCCATCTGCCAGACAGTACATAAAAGGCGAATTTTTGGTCAATTTTTTGTTTTCGGTGGCGCAGGCGGTTTGTTACCACCACCGTATTTCCTGCCACAATACTTTACACTAATAATAATAAATGTGTTTGTATTCCAGTTTGGAAGGTAAGGTAGCCGGTAAATTTGTTTGGATGTATTAAAAGAAATGAAAATATTTATTTGCAAGCGTATGGGTTGTAAAAGTTGTTAAAAATTAAGTTAACAAATATTCTAGCATAATATGGTATGCAAATATTAAAAAACATATGATATTACCATGTTGCTATACGGTTAATAACGCAACATTTTCATCTTTGGTGTCTAGGTCATGGTAACATATTTCCATCAGAAGAGCTATTTGCTTAATATGCCACGATGTTTAAAAATATTATAGTGTTATATCTTGTCTGTGAGTCAGTTAATCAGAATAAGTGTCTCACTTTGAGATTTCATGTACGTAGGGTAAGAAGGTAGGGATATAGTAGGGATATACGCCCAAGCGGGATAGACACCTCATTACAACTATAAAAAAATATAAAACGCGTGAGCAACAGAATGCCCTATAATAGGAATATGTCCATCCACCACTACAGTCTGCCATAAAACATTGGTGCATGCGGCTATGCATAGGAGCGTTATTGACAGTGACGGGATAAACAGTCGTGATTTTACTTTGTGAGTGATTTTCGGCCCTGCATAACTTTGGATATATCAGGTAAGTTTATTTTATTTTTACTTCTGTATTAAGACTACGGTGTGTGCATTGTTATTAATTACTTATTAAAATAAAGATAATCGTATTTTATATTTTCGAAGGCATTTATCCTAGTCAAAAAGTATATGTGCCCCTATGTGTTTTGGGATAAATGCCTTTAAGGGCATATATTCCTACTTCACTTTGATGCTGCTGTTACAGACAATATCTCGGTCATAACAAATTTGGCAGATGAATGCAGTCTGGAACCTGCAAATAATTTAGTAGATGCAGACAATTTAGAGTAACAAATAACAGTGCTGAATGTTGATTTAAAATAACAGGAATAAAGAAAAGATGACCTACGAAAGGATTTCTAGTGAAAAGAACAAAAAGACTAGCAAAAAGATAAAAAAATAGATTTAAAAAAAACCAAAGAAAAAACAATAAACCAAAAGAAAACTAACGAAGCATTAAAAATGCTTCGTTAGTTTTCTTTTGGTTTTGTTCATCATCATTAAAAATATTTTAAAACTATAATGTGTATCCAATTAGTGAAAAAGACTTATTGGTTTAAAATGTTTGTTTTCTTGTAAAGGGCTATTATCCCCTCCACGAAATTAGGTTTGGAGCATATTCACCGCATTCGAGGCATATATCCCTCTATGCAGTTTAAATTTCAACTCAAAATATACAATTTAATTATTGGCCAGTCTCCAAAAAACAATGCAAATTGATTAAATACAAAACCAAAGATAGTTCACATATAAAAATAATGTGGGTATTATTTGTATATTAGGACGTATAAGTAAAATAAAAAAAGGAGGGCATATATCCCGGATTTACTCTATATAGGCCTTAGAACATGACTGTTAGACTGTATGGAGGGTATAATTTATACTCTCTACCCTTCATAGATAAATACCTTTTTCAAAAATTTGGCGTCGTGTACTCTCTTAAACTGATAGAAATGACATCTGACAATTGATACTATTCGTCAATATTAGTAATGGTCTTTGTTTGTCAGAAAACATTTTATCCAAGTGTAAACAAAACTAATAAAGTATGCCTGGCTGTTATGATAGCTTGCCCGAAGTAGACAAATGTTGCTTTTGTTTCAGCTTAAAAGTTGGCAGTATATTAATTGCTATAATTGGTATTGTAAGTATGCAATTATTAAAAAAAAATCATGATAAATATTGTCATAGTCATTGCGATAGAATGAGCGCTAATCTTTAATAATGTTTAAATGTCTATTAGTGGCATCAAGAGTGATTTACACTCTTGATACCACTAAAAAATTCCCTTACGGTTAGATGTAGGGGTTTCGATCACAAAGCCTCTATAAAGTACAACTACTCTAGTTCTACAAATCTATGTAAAACCAATGATGAGTAGGTAATATAATGTAGTTACATTTTAGTATTTTACCGCCCCGTTGTTCGAGTGGTTAGCGATCCTGACTATGCAATCAACGGGGCTCAGGTTCGATCCCTGACGGGGACAAGCATTTGTGTGATGAGCATAAATGTTTGTATTTCCGGATTTGGGTGTTTATTATATATATTCTAGTATTTATATATGTATTTCTATGCACTAGTATCGTTGCCTAATACTCATAACACAAGCAAATAATTTGCTTACTTTGTTTGGGGTTAGAACAGTAAGTGTAATTTGTCCCATGAATATTTATATTTATTTAGTATTGCAGAAATTTTCTTCATGTTGGTCAAAGATACTTTTTCAAGAATATTCCATCTATCAATCTCATCTTACCAGGCTGTTCGTAAAAGGTGAACAATTGGCCAAACATGTCACTAACATAACTACTCGTTGGTTAGAATTCTGCTGTTTCACCTGAGCTCATAATCGTCATCTTACCTTATTCTACAACAAAAGCGTCCAAGCTTACCACTTCTTGACGGATGTCCGTCAAGTTTAGCGGAAGCTAGCTTAGGCTAAGGTTTAGGGTATTGTCACACAATCACCGGATTCTTAGCTGCTACTGAGATTTTGATATTCGGAGATAACCTCGACAAATCTCTGCCAAAATTTTGTTGCCCTAAGTGAAGACTACGATTATGTATTTAATATGATCTTGTAATCTGCACGTTGGCATACCTTAGCATAAATAAAAACGCAGGCAGAATCAGGCAGATTTAAAGCGGTTTCCTCATGGACATAGTAGTATAAAAATTCACCTGGTAATGTTATATTTACTTCTTATAAAATAATTAACTCTGAAAATTTAATTTTCTAAACTTCCAGTAATACCAGATAAGGAATTTGATTCAAATATTTTAAATGTAAAAGAGAATCTGACAGAATATTTATCTTTAAATGGCGAATAATTGACTAAACATGTTATTAGCGATAGAGTTCTGCAATGTTTCGTCTGGTTTTCGTATCACCGCTTTTTCTTTTCCAGCCGCAGCTTCATTGCTTGAAGTTGTCGTGTTCCGGTTTGGAGGAAAATATAGCTGTTAAAATGAATCGTATTACATCATTGCTATATTGTAGGTAATGTACAAATAGCAATTTTATCTGTTGTGTAATCTGGAAATACTTCTGTTAGGTTTCACTATGCTATGACATAAAAGATGATGTAAGACAGTGTCTTTACTTTTTGCTTAAGTACAAAAATTCAAATAACCAAAAAACCGTGCTGGTAACATACACTTAACGTATTTATATTTCCTTTTTATTTCAGCTTGATTTGGTATCAATTTCAACAGCTCATATATATATTACGTGCAACAATACTATACAAGACACTTTGCTTTTTGTACTTACGGGAGTTATGATTCTTTATGGAATAACCTCTATTATCTTTCTAGTAGGAATTTTTTTGGTAATTTTTTCACTTTAATTGATGTGTCACATAATTATTACAATTAAATACATATATAGGAAAGTGGTCCTTTCCGCGTCTTTTCGGTCGCGTGTGTATTCACCACGATTCACCGGTTTGTCGGTTAACGTGACTTCATCATTGCATCTCACCAGTCGGTGACATACCATAACCCTTACTGCAAGATTCTTGCGATGACTGGGACCAACAGCTTTCATCTCAGGGTCGTACTGGATGAAGCTAGTGCTCCCACCAAAATTTCGATATCCGAGGAAAACCCTGATAAATCCCAAATAAACTTGCCCGATACGATAATGGAATCCAAGATTTAATGACCTTGGCCGAATAGGCTAACCACTGGCTAGACCACGAGGCAGTCCATATGTAATATTGGATCGTTGGTCGAGTGATTAGTGTATATACTTAATCGATAATCATCATAACGGTCGTGATTTATCACGCGTGATATAACAGTGACAAAAAACAAATAACGACGTGATAGTGAAATAAAGTAGCTATAACTCCCATCCCTACTAAAGACTGACACACGGGTAGACTAATTTTAAATTTAATAAGTAATTTTAAATAATTTTGCCTTAAACACTGCGACTAAATACATTTATCTACACTTACGGGCAGACCAATTATATTTATTAACCCGTGATGGATGTTACTAATGAATTAATAAATGAATGGCAGTCGCGTTGGTGCTGCTCACCTAAAGGACGGCATTTATATAACTTTTTCCCCTGCGTCCGGGAACGATTAAGTAAAACGTGGATAGAAATAGATCATTGTGTTGCACAGTTCCTTACTAGTCATGGTAATTTTAAAGCTAAATTATTCTCGTTCAAATTAGTTCCTTCTCCATTTTGCGAATGTTCCACCATAAACTGTAAATATGAACAAACTGCACATCATATTCTTTGGGAGTGTAATCTCTGGCAAAATGAACGTAGCCAAATGCTTGATAGTATACGATGTATATCCGGGGTAATCTACTATTCCGACCTTGTAGCAACACGTGGGAATTTCCGTGCCTTCAAGCGATTTTGTCATACATACTACTGGAAGCAGAATTAAGTAGGCCATTTTCGTAGGTCCTCAAATACCTAAACTACCGTGGTGCAATAGCAATCAGGCTTAACCTGATTGTAAACGTCTCATTTCTTAGCAGTTTTTGCTTTATCTTACGCTGTCTCCTGCTGTAAAGGGAGGGAAACTGGATGTATTTTCCTACTCCTCCTATACTCTTCTGATTAAATTCGATGCGGGTTCCAAGACAGCTTAGCTTTTCCCCCAGGGCACCCTGAGCTCGCAACTCAGAGGTTATCAGGAAGGTTGCCGCTGTTGATTCTGGTTTACAGAAGTTACAGTGGTGGGAACGAGAGGTGGGCCCATTGCCCTTAAAAAAAAAAAAAAAAAGACCAATTATATATTGGTACAAATATAGGTACATGTGTATATATAAATAACTACAATAATCATATTATGCCACACACATACTAAAAGTAAATACAATCATTAAACATAATACATACAATACTCTGTGGTCTAGCGATCCAGCGTTGGCGTTGACCACATGAGGTCCCGGGTTCGATTCCCGGGTCGGGCACAAAAAAAAAGTGTTTTTTCAGTTTTCTGAGAAACACAAAGTTGCCCGGGATTGGAAAGTGCCCGGTTGGCGATAGGCTTGCCACCTATCACATTTGTGGAACCAAGTATCTTTGGCTAATCTTGGGTGCACTTGTTGTACCTCTGCCTACCCCTTCGGAGATATGGGCGTGAAGATATTTTTTTTTATAATACATAATACAACTACATACGAAAACAAATAGAATGAAATAAAATAGTAATAATAAATCCCTATAAAATATAATACCTATAACTTTAACTAAAAGACTATAATGTATTTCTACGTATTAGTACTTATCATTGATTATATCAAAATGCAGCGAGGTAACTAAGAGGAGGTAGGTAGGTAGGTATACTTAAAGCAAATAAGTTGATTACTTTGGGGTTAAATCAATTCGGGTAATTTATATGTATTAATCACATTAGTAAAACACAAGAATATGAAATAGTCAAAATAAAATACGTATTTCCGTATTAAATTATAAGACTTATTTTATTAAATAAATATTAGGTATTTGTAACTGAAAGAAGTGAATTAGTTAGTTCCTATACAACAGCATATGATCATTATCATTGATGATACTAGCACATACGTCATATTAATTTTACTATTTTTTTCAGAACCTTAAAATTACAGCACTCCTAAATATATACGCCTTAACAATTTGCATTGTTGTTGGAGTAATAGTTACCGTAACCGCTATATTACTGAAATTATTGAACCCCGATATTAACTGTAAAAATTATATCAATCTGGGCGGCATGCTGATTTATCTATTGAGTAAGTTACATATTTCATTGTTAGTTATTTTGTAAGAGCGGTATCAAATAACATAAAAACTTTTAACATAAACAGTTACAACTAATCGATCCAAGACACATAAAATAGGGTCACGAACCAAGGTTCGATCCTCCTCTGAGCAATTAATTCTTCTTTTATATAATTAAATAGAAAACAAGGAGTTGGCTCTCCTGATAAAAAAAAATAATCAGCGCCTATGGAGATCAAAGATGTTAAAGGTGCGTTGTATTGTAAAGCTATGTGCATAAGTTTACCGCCTAGCTTAACCTTCAAACCAATATAAATGAAGTATAGAGTCCAGGCGTTGTGCGCGTAAATATTTTATAAATTTTAATATACTTTTGTAAGTTCTACAGCTTAACATCTAGAACGTAAATGAACTCCGGTACGTATTCAGTTAACATCCAGACTCTAGAATTCACAATAGAATCATCGATATTACTAAAGTATCTTAAAATAGCATCGTAAGATGCGTCAGTCCCTTGTTTCAAACCTCGATCAACGATCAGAAGCCAGTCGAAATCACCATGCCACGTCCGTTCCCACATATTATTATCTAAATTCTACCGTAACCGGAGATTCAGACTCACTACCTGTGACTGTCTTTTCAACTCTGATTGAGCACTTTGCCGTTAAAAAGACCGATTTCAGTAGATACATAGTAAACAGCCTTAATAACTACCCAACTGCTTTTACGTAATTTCAATTAAAGTTATGCCTTTGGGCTAGGGACATACAAAAAATATGATAATATGCATAGGTTTTTGTTTTGATTGACAAAACAAATAACATATATTAACCAAATACAAGTACATGGTATATAGGCACATACATATATTTGGTTGCTTTCTTGGATTCTATTTATAAATACATCGAACAAATCACATTAAAGTTTCAATATTTTTTCAATAAACCTGGGCTGAGCAGTCGTGCACAAACATTACGACTTACTACGGTAATGCATCAGTAAGCACCTTTTGATCTTAGTGTTGCTGTTAACTATAGGCGCCAGCTTTCTGTTTTGCTTATTTGCTATCCTACCTGATATTGAACATTTGATCCTGATAATAACATCGCTGGACAAATTGCACAAATTGATCAAAAGTAAGCAAATTATTTGGTTGTGTTGTGGGTGTTAGTCAACGATACTAATACATAGAATTATAAATACTGTTACGTACATAATGCACACTCAGACCCAGAAATACAAACATCTATTCTCATCTCAGAAATGTTTGTCCCTGTGGGAATCCAACCCAAGCCCCATCGATTTGTAGTTAATTTCGCTAACCACTCGACTAATAAGGCAGACTGATGATACCAACAAAGCGTAGATAAACTTCATAGTACACTCGACAGCATAGTGAACAGGTAAGAAGTCAAATGGTCTATACTTAAATGGGACCTCTGATCATCATGGCTTACCCTTTTTAACTCAAGGCTTTCTTATAATAATATTATTATTTTTGTTTCAGTATCTATCTACTTTTTAATTGTCTTAAACAGCTACAAGCATGAAATGGGATGAAATGACTATACATTTAGTACTTACTTTATCTTTTTTTATTTTATATGAGTTAAATTAATAAAGAATTATATTTTTATGTGTTTTTATCACTTTTGGCTGTATTATTGAACCTTCACCTTGGATTTATATTGTTTAACAACCGCACAATACTAATTTTTGCCCCGATGATGCGTTAAAACCTGAAACCGGTTGGTTTTAATAGATAAAAATCAAGTAAAACAGTACAAGTGCTTTTAAACAATATAAATACAAGTTAACATGGAGTTTAACCAAATGCCAACGATATTCAGTGTTCGAACTATTACCTATTTTGGAATATGGGCATATTTTTGTTAACATGTACTAAATCTAAATGAGGATAAGAATTCAAAAGCTATTATATTCACTGATTTATGCATTTTGAATTATCTATGAAGCTTTATTTACTGAAATATTGATAAATTTTGATGAAAACCCCACTAAATTCGTTTAAATTGCGCTTTTACTACAGCTGGGTTTAAAAATTTCTTCTTTTCCGTGACCACACTAATTAAAGGATAAAACGACAATAAAGACAAGAAAAGGTATAGAAAATGTTGTGAATTAGTAAACCAATAGTTTTTCTTTATAACTTTAAGCCTTGTTAACGATAATGTCCGTAGAAAAGATAAAATAACAGCACATTTCTTATAGTTCCGTTACCGGGTCACACAAAACATGGTATTTTTTTAATGTTTTTTTTTATGTTATAAGATAGCAAACAAGCAGATGGGTCTCCTGATGGAAAGAGTCAACCATCGCCTATAGACACCAAAGGTGTTAATGGTACGTTGCTATCTTGTGGCGAGGTCTAATGCCACATGCATAAGTTAACCGGCTACCTTACCCTCCAAACCGGAACATGACAGCGACAAGCACTGACGCTATTGCGGCAGGAATAGGCAAGGCGGTGGTACCACACCCGGGCGAGACAATCACAATATTTTTTCATTCTTGTTTAAAAACTATGACAAGAAACTAAGTGATTCATTTTTTATAATAAACGAAAAACAATATTTTATAATATAAAAAAACTGAGGAATTAGTCAAATAGTTAATTAAGTAACGATGAATTGAGTAATATTATTTTTGTGGAAATAATGAAAAGAATGGTCACGGAATCCTAAGGTACTCGTAGTATTATATTGTGCACCAAATGCATAACATATTGCTGAAATAATTGTCACTCACAAAGTAATAGCGAGAGTTTTAATAATAAATATAATCAAAAGAGAGTTGTAATAATAAACATAATTTTAATAACTTTACTAAAATTAAGTATTGCAGTTATTTAGTATTATTGCAGTTAAGTGGTACAGTTATTTTAAACAAAAAATTTCTTTTACAAAACTAAAAAATAAACTTCTAAAAAAATCTAAAAACATCTTCTATATTAATAATCAGCTTATCTACTTCAGTCTGTTCTGTCAGAATAAACCTGGTTTTGTAATTTATTTAATTGTTTTAAAGCACGGCGATACTATTCAATAAATTTTTATATGGAGCATGTCTTTGTTCGTAGTGTGCTTCGCTTCTTTTTCTCTTCTACAAGTTTCGTTTCCTTTTCTTCTAATTTTTGTTTTTGCTTCTCACGTTTCTTTTTTCGTTTTTCTTTTTTCTCTTCAAATTATTCTTTGTAAAAAATTTTATTCTTAACTCATTTCTCTGATTTATTTTATGTTTTAGCCTCATTTTTTCGAATTCTAGCCAAATCTTTTTTTTTTTTTGAATAGCACACTTCTCCGGATTCTGTTTTATTTTTTTCTCTTTGTCGCTATTAAAGGCGCCGTAGTCCTAAATAGATTAAATATGTAAGAATTACAGATATGAAAATTTTTACTTAAAAAAAACTAAATAAATATGATACTGAACTAGGTAAATTTCTCATTTTTAACACCACTTTATGCTTCTTTTTCGTTACTTTTTGCTTCCTTTGCTTACGTTACTGCCAATACAGTAACGGAAAAGTAAGTTACGGAAATTTCTCTTGTTAGAAAAAGTGGAAAATAATAACCCAATATCTACAAATGGTATGAATAATAATTGTAAAAAAAAATATTGAACATACTAAAAATAAGGTATTTAGCTGATTTCGTTACCAATATTTTTTAATCCATTAGGTATTTAGGAGTTTCTCATTTTTTTCTGAAGAAAATTATAAATCAGCTACCAAAATTTAAAAGTTCTAAAAATTTAACTTTGATGGGAATAATTCTAGAGCATTTCTAAATTTTCTGTCACGTGAAAAACCAATGGTACATCGAATAAAAAAGATACTTATATTTATAATTATTGTCAATGCATAAAAATTAGTTTATGACCGTTCATTGGACGTATGCAACTTTGTGTTATCTAAACAAAGAAGTTTTATGTTCAATGCGTATTTTTTATTATTTATTTATACCTGTTTGCGATATGGATATATAATATATTTATTACCTACTAGCTGTTGCCAGCGACTTCGTCCGCGCGAACTTCGTTTACTCCGCACAGCTCCTGCCCCGTAGGTGATAGCGTGATAATATGTAGCCTAAATGCTGACCCGACCTGTTAGTAATATTCATGCAAAATTTGAAGTAAGTCCATGCAGTACTTTTTGAGTTTAACCCGGACATACAGACAAACAGACAAACATTCTAAAAACTATATTTTTGGCTTCGATATCGATTGTAGATCACGCCCCAAGTATTTTAAAAAAAATATTCAATGTACAGTTTTGACTTTTTTACGATTTTATTATATATATAAATATAAATAAACAAATGCCCTAAAAATCTGTGGCGCAATGCAGCTCGCGTACAATATACTAAATGTTATAGCACTGAGTTCTTTCTACCGGAGACCTCGAAAAGGATTTGGCGTGAAGACAATATCAGAACAGAAGACAATATAATCTCTGAATATAACGTCTATTTAAATATGTATAGTTTTATTAACACATTTTAATTATATTCATACAAGGTAATTCTACAAACTTCGGTGTGATATAAATTCAATCGTTCGAAGATCGTTCACAATTTAATATTGCACGAAATATATAATAATCTTAATAATCTTGTCTGTTTATTCATATCAATACCAATATTCTTGCGAATAAACTATCTTAATTTCTTCTCTTTCCTTGCGGGGAAGGCGGAATCAATCAATCTTAACTAACTTTTCTTTGAGATTTGCTGGTACGGTCTAGGTCACATGAATGAGGAAATCCTCATCGCAGTGTTTTCCAAATTTAACCAGCTTCATATTCTATTACCGTATAAGCCATGAACTGTCCCACCGGTTTTCAACCAGTGTGCCGCGGCACATCAGTGCGTCGTATATATTGTTAATTGTGCCGCGAATTGTAACCCATATTGAAATCATGAGTAAAATAATGATTTTACTCATGGTTTCAATGTGGGTTAACGACTCATTAGTCGTTACGGGACATCTGGCACATTTATTTACTTGGCTTCTTTTTTGCTGGTGTGCCGTACATTTTTTTTTTTCATAAAAAGTGCGCCGGTAAAATTAAAAGTTTAAAAATGTCTACACTATACCACACTATACCAACGAAACAGTTGTTTCTCATTGTGTTTCATATTCTTACACCTTAACCTTTGTTTCACGGGGAAAAAAAGTTAAAAAATACTTTTAAATATACAATATTTTCTTCATATTCTAATCATTTATCCATATTTTAAATATTAATTAAGTAAGTAGACACTGTCATGTTCAATAATACCGAAGCTTTAGACAGTGGTGTAACTAATGCATTAAAAACAAGAGTATTAAGTTAGATAATACGTACAGATAGTAGCTATCCTACTGGTAAAATGAATGTACATCTACTTATTAGCAATTGACGTTTAAAAAAGGAAAAAAAACTTATTCTTTCCATTTAGAGCAATTTGAACCTTGAACCCTTATCCTTCGATAAACACTTTTATCGAGGTGTACCGATAATTCAACAATTTCATTAACATTCAAATGATTAATTCCACTTATATTCTATTATACGTATTAATTACGCGATGAAAAAGAAATATTCTATATTATTTAGACTTCGTAAAATAAAACCCGCACCAAAACTTAAAATCCGAGCATGATCTTTTTTTTAAATTTAATTTAATTAAACTTTTCACCTTCGTGATGAAAGAAAGTATTCATATTTTACATAGAAGAAAATCCGATACCAAAACTTTTAATTTCAGTTCAATTTGGCTTGGCTATGAGAATCACAACCATTGCGGGTACTAGGTGGTAGAGTTCCGCTCGTCTCGCCCGAGTCTGGTACCACCGCCTTATCTATTCCTGCAACGATAACGTCACTGCTTGTCACTGTCGTGTTCCGGTTTGGAGGGTATGCATGTGGTATTAGACCTCGCAACAAGATAGCAACGCACCATTAACATCTTTGTTCTATAGGCGATGGTTGACTCTTTCCACCAGGATTGGTCTCCTTCTTGTTTGCTATTTTATAATAAATATATAAAAAATATATATTCAAGGGCGACGCGAATTCGCAACGAAAATTTCGTGTTTTAAGTTTTTTCCAGAGCAATATCGCAGTAATGTGAATAGATTATTGGTAGGATATTACAGATTTTGCAAGATTGTCTTGATTATTTCATTTACCGCAAGTTCAAAATCTGATCGGCAAATGATTGGGCCCAAGGTTTTATAATGTTTTTAGAATAACTCATCTAAATAAATGAGTTTATATAATGGACTGAAAAAATCTGTATATTGAGCATTACCTTAATTCACACATAATAAATATTTTAGATTTCTATTGAAATACAGGTGAAAAAAAATAAAGTGAACCGATTTTTTAATATTTTAATATTATTTTTTAATATTTAACAACAATAGTTTCGTCATTTTGGCTCTGTGTTGCACTTAAAGACCATATATCCTGTTGGAAAAATGGATAAAATATAATATTTTTGCACTTCAGAGTTATCTTTTAGAATGAATTGTAATTAATTCATTCTGCAAGATAACTCTCACGCCTATGCTCGTGAAACGCTATAAAGGGATTGTCTTAAATTTTAAAAAACCGTTTGAAAAATTATATTCTTGTTGTATAGTGCACTAAATCAAGACTTAATCTTGCAAAAATTGTAATATTTTTCGGATAATTTGCTCACATTATTACGATATTGCTCTGGAAAAAATTTTGAAAATATGAAGTTTTCAATTTAAATCTTAATCAAGCTTACACGCTCTTAATAAAGCTTATTAGTGACTTAGTTAGGTACAAGAAACCATACAACTTCATAGAATAAAACCCATATTTAAATTTAAACTTAATCATGAATTTAATTTAATTAAGTATATACTTATACGATACGATACGATAAAAAGAAGGTATTCAGTTATACAATAAAATCCACATCAAAATTTTAAATCCGTAACTAAAATAATCATTGTAAATGTGGACTTAGTGGATGTTTCTGAATTGACAATTATTACGATCGTCCATACTGACACGGCTATTTGTCCACACGCAACTGCTGGAATAATTGAGGTGTACATTTTCACTTTGTTCCGTTTCCATTCGATTAAAACTGTTGTACCTCACTTATACACAACCTATTCGGGTTTTACTAAACGATTTGAACAGTTCGTCGATTTATGCAACCGAGCGCTTTTTTCGCGATTGCTTTGATTAAATTATTTTTTCCATTGACTATTTAGGTCGTGTTTCTGTTATGAAATACCAAAATTAGTAAAAAAACTATAACATACATAATATGATAAATGTTAGTGCCAGTATAGCATTTATAGTTATGTGGAATTTAATTACAAACGTTTTTCAAAAATTATATGCGTGTTTTAGCACTCCCGTGCTTGGGAAAACTTGAAAAACTTTAAAAACAACAAAGAAAAATTTCGACGTGATAGGACGGAATTGATCACATAGCAAAGAATGATAAGAATGATTTCACCACTGTGAATACTGGCTCAGTTGGTTAGAGCGTCCCAGCCCGAGGAAAGGTTGCAGGTTAAAATCCTAGCGGCTCGAAATTTTTCTTTGTTGTTTTTAAAGGTTTTTACGATTTTCAAAAGAAAATGATTCTCTTTGTTTCGTATTTTATATATGATCAAGTTTCAGCGATCAAAACATTGTCAGTAAGACTAAATGAAATGAAAGAAATGAATAAATCGAAATAAATATATTGTCAGTTATATACTAAACTGATATTTAATTAAGTTTCAAACTTTGGAAAATTCAACTTAAGGTTAATCGCCATCAGTAGGGACAAGAAATTAAAGAACAGTCAAAAATAAATTTGAAGAAAGAATATAATCCGAAATGAAGAATAGACCGTTGGCTAGAAATATTCTTAATTTTTTTAACGCATCGAGTTCATCTTAGTCTTAAGCATCCGGATTCAAAACTCAGGTTTAGAAAAATTATATTGCGGCTTTAGCTACAAAAATCGTATTTGCAGCCTAACATTTAGAAACGTTTCAGAAATATTCCCTTATGCCAGTAACAAGTTAGTAGGAGATCCCATGTAAGGCTGACTCACTGATCTCTTTACCGGATAAAATTGTAGTTTATCAAATAAAACATGTTTTTGAACTAATACCGAGAGGGCTGCTGTAAAAAAATGTTCATGGTTATAATTAATTAGCTGATTAAGACACCTATTGTGAGAGAAAATAAACACATTTTTAATTTTAATTTGCCCACGACGTACAAATATTAAAAGAAGTAGATATTTATTATTGATTGTGCCTTGCAATCCTTGTGGATGGCGGTGCTGGAATGTCACCTGTATAAGTTTATTGGCTACTTACTCTCCAAACCGGAACACGTCAACGAAAAGCACCAACGCTATGACGGCTTAGATAAGACAATGGTACCAAATATCCGTGTAGGACGTTTCGGAACCCTAAAACCTAGTAGTCACAATGGTAGTAACACGTATAGCCAAACGGTTGCATTTTTCGACCTGCCTGGCAGAACGGCAGTTAGTCTATTCTTCGAAGGAGTTCGTTGGCCCGAGCTCCTTCGAAGGGGGAAATTTTAAATAGATATATAGTTATTTTCTCATAATATTTATACACCATAGACAAATCAGATCACTAATTATAGTCATGAACATACTTTTACAGGAACCCTCTCGATCTATGTTTAGGAATACATTTTTTTAATAAAATATAACCTTTATTCAAGATGCAGATCAGTGAAGGTCGACCTTACTTCGTATCTTAGATTAAATGCAGAGATGGGTATCAAAGCTAACCGGACTGTGAAACAAAGAATCTAACAACTTCGCGTTCGATTCACTCTGCTTACATGGCAAAAGCGGCAATTTTGCAATGGAAGAAAAAAGCGAGATTTACTTTCCATTCTAAAAAATATCTATTTCCTGAAAGTGTAAAGTGTATATTATGTTGTTATCAAACAAGTCGTATGAGTATATTTTATGAACACCTAATAAAATTTTTATCGTGTTACAGTAAAGAAGCAATCAGTCTGTTGGATATTGGCCTGCAGGGTCCGTAAACACGCGCATTTTTATGAACGTTCTCGTTTTACCGTTTCATACAAACCGCCACTTTCTTGATTACAAGCCCGTGACGGCACGGTTCATGATAATGTTTTTGTCACATGATAACTTTTAAGTTTCCTACCTACTGTAACATTAATAAATCTTATTAATCATATATGTTTAATCTCCTCTGTAGTCTAGTGGTCTAGTGTGCTTATTGACCACATGAGGTCCTGGATTCGATTTCCTGGTCGGACAAATCAAAGATATATTCTTATTAAGTTTGCTGATAAAAACAACGTTATCCGGAATCGGATAAGTGTCCGGTTGGCGATGGGCTTGCCACCTATCACATTGTGGGACTAATAGGCAATTGCACTAACATTGTCTTAGCGTAGGAAAATCCTAAGTAGTATGCTGTCACTTTTTGTCTCAAATGAAAAGAATGTAACAGCATGTAACTAAAGACTGTCCTAAGTTAAGACAAATTTTGTGCAATTAGCCATAGGTAAGTATCTTCGGCTAATCTTAGGTGCACTGGTAGTACTTCTGCCAACAAAATATGAAGATACTTTTTTAAGTTTGTATGTTTAGATATATTTAATGATGTTGATTACTTATTCACACAAAAGGGTTAATCATAATTGGAAGCAATTTGGAGAAACATATATGTTAAAGTTTGTATGTAATTATGTTAAGCTAATATTTTAATGTTTGTTACTTAACTCTAAAGGAGTTAAACGGAATTGGATGAAAATTAGTGTGTTTGAATATAATTGTTAAAGATTGTATGTTTAGCTCATAGACTTAAAACGGTTTAGATATTTTAATGCCTATTACTTAGGTCCGCTTACACTAAAACATTTAAATATTTTTTAATTACTTTTACTATGGTTAAATTCATTTAAGAAGCATTTAAATAGTTTGGTGGAAGTAAACCTTAATTATGCAAATGGTTAAATTGAATTTGTCCGAAAGTATATACCTACCTACTTTTTATCCCGGAAAGGTGCAGAGTTAATATATTCATGTGACCTACATTATAATATACACACATGTATACTATATTCTTTATGGTTAAACTTAAATGAGATTTTATTGTTTGGTTGAATTTCGGCCACAGGTGATCACTAGTATGTTTTATTACATCACTAGCTGTTGCCTGCGACTTCGTCCACGCGGACTTCGTTTACTCCGCACAGCGCCTTCTCCGTAGGTGATAGCGTGATAATATGTAGCCTATTTTGCATGAATATATATATATATATATATATATATATACACACACATATATATATATATATATATATATATATATATATATATATATATATATATATATATATATTATAAGATAGCAAACAAGCAGATGGGTCTCCTGATGGAAATAGTCAACCAGCGCCTATAGACACCAAAGGTGTTAATGGTGCGTTGCTATCTTGTGGCGAGGTCTAATGCCACATGCATAAGTTTACCGGCTATCTTACCCTCCAAACCGGAACACGACAGTGACAAGCACTGACACTATTGCGGCAGGAATAGGTAAGGCGGTGGTACCAGACCCGGGCGGGACAATGCAGAGCTCTACCACCTACTAGTCACGATGGTAGTAACTCGCATAGCCAATCGGTCGCATTTTACGGCCTATTTTACAAGTACTTTTTGAGTTTACCCTGGATTTACATACAGACAAACAGACAAAAATTTAATTTTTACAAGTACTTTTTGAGTTTACCCTGGATATACATACAGACAAACAGACAAAAATTTAAAAACTATAGTTTAGGCTTCGATATCGATCGTAGATCACGCCCCAAGTATTTTTTTTTAAATGTTCAATGTACAGTTTTGACTTTCCTACGATTTTATTATTTGTATAGAATAGAAGAAACGATAACAAATGAGAAGATATTATAATAAAGGAGATAATATAATAAAAGAGAGGATATATATTAGCTTTATTATTAAATTTGCATTTAATAATAAAGCTAACATATTTATTAATATGTATTATATTATAGCAAATATTTTTGAATAATATGCATTGGAAACAAAGTAATTTAATAAAAATGAACATTACCTACACTACTATTCATTTACTACACATATCGTAATATCCACACATATTATATAGTAATTGGTTTCTAGCACCGACCACACAACCCATGGACCCCTAATAACAGACGAATGGCTTCTGTTAACACATCTGACTTATAGTTCCGATGTAAATATCCATGCACCAATACCCAATCAGTGTCGACCAATCAGATTCTCTTTACATCACTACCTTGAGTAAGCCAATCACGATGTTGCAGCTCAGCTCAGCTAGTTGCCAGAATGCATTCAATACGGAAAATCGAACATTAGGCATCTATGGGCTGTGTGGTCGATGGTTTCTAGTTAAAGTGTGATGCGAAAATTTAAAGAAATTTTGTTCAGAGTCAAAGAAATATGGTCGAATTTTGATTTTGACCAAAAGGCCATTCCTAGTAGTAAATAAATTATTATTCTTTCCATCATTCAAAAGCGTGTACACAATTTTTATTTACGATCCCATAAATTGTTTTAATGAAATAGAGTCTTGATCTGGACCGCATAGTAACTGTGAACAGTTATGCAATCTGCGTAGCGAGGACGAGATCCCGGGAACGGCGGCGCGATCACGCACACCCCCGGTTTCGTTTGAGTAGGGTTTACCGACCTATACTAATATGTTTGTGCGTCTCATCCACATCTGTCAACAACGGAAATCTGTGTATCACTTGTTATATAATAACTGGTAAGTATTAAGCAATAGAGATCTAAAAAATAATATTTGTTTGCAATATCTATTATCCTATCAAGCAACTTGTAAAAACGAGCAAAGGTACACTGCATCTTTTTGATAAAGTTGTACGTCGTCTAGCCTTGGTGCGGTAATATCTAATGTTAAAAAAATTAGAGAAATTGAAACAAAGTATTGAGGAAAACCATATACAACAGAAAAAAGATAATATAAATATAATCGAGAAAAACAAAGAGCACTTAGAAAACTTTCAGCAAAGTATAGTTAAAACTCAAGTAGAACATAAGGAGGATAATAATAAAAAGTTAGATGAGCTTAGACGATGTATAGACGATAAATATGAACAAACAGAAGTACGCACCTACGCGAGTGTAGCAGCAGCGCCGGGAGGAGGGAGAAAATTCCCGGACGGACTGCTCTACACTCGATAGTGGTAACATCTAAGGAAGAAATGGACACCGGACAGGATATTTTGGAAATGATAAGAGAAACGCCAAGCCAGCCAAAGAAGAAGGTATCATAGTAGAGAGCGTAAGAAAGGCTAAAGACAGGAAGATAATAATAGGATGTAAGACAGAAGAGGGTAGGCAGATTGTGAAGGATAAATTGGAGAAGGCGGAAGATAAGCTCCACGTGGAGGACGCTGTGAACAAAAAGCCGCTCGTCGTCCTCAAAAATGTGCTTGAGTGCAACACAGACCCTGACATAATAGCAGCTCTGCAGAGGCAAAATAAGCACATTTTTGAGGGTCTTTGTGCGGAAGATTGCTCAGTGAGCATCCTATTCAGGAAAAAGACGAGGAACCCTCAAGTGAGCCACATAGTGGCCAGAGTCGCTCCAACGCTATGGCGGCGTATGATTGACTCTGGCCACTTACATATAGACCTGCAAAGAGTGAGAGTGGAAACCAATCTCCACTCATACATTGTACTATGTGCCTCGGTTACGGACATAGCAAAAAGCTATGCAAGGAGACCGTACCGAGGTGAAGCCACTGTGGGGGTCCCCACGTGAGGGCAAAATGTGGTGAGTGGTTGTCGAGCTCGCCACCCACGTGCTCCAACTGCTCCCACGCAAAATTTGATAAAAGTTGCAGTAAAGAATATTACGTCCAGAAGATGCTTTAAAAAGCGAAACCGGTCGATAAAATTAAATAATTTAGTGTATAATAATAATGAAATAAAAGTACAAGTGAGTGATAAACTAGTTTCAACTAAAAATAATGGAATTTCACCAAGTGCCGACGATTGAAAGTGTAAAAAAAAATTGATAAAACTGATCATAACGCCTTCAGCGAACAGTGTCCGGTCAGAAATAAATGGGAATCTTTAGCCAGAGCAATATATATAATAATATGAACAATTTAAAATAGCATAAATAAATAAAAATAGATTAAATAACAAAAATGGTATAAAAATGGGAAGCAGACTGACTATGTTGTATTTTATATTTAAGCGTATAAAATTCAGCATATGAAGTCTGAAGACTATTACAGTACAAACACAATTAGAAACAATAGGCATACAGATTAAAAATAGAAACAGAACGAATATATATAATTGTATATAAATAAGTATGTATATTATGGAAATATAAATATACATATGGATATACAAAATTATGTATAGATGCGTGACGTTCAAAAAATAACTATTACAAAATGATAATTATTAAACAGGTAGTACATAAATAATTAAATAAGAAATAACAATGTCATACACATACAAACAATAAGTAAACAGTTACTAGACGAGCATAAACTTGTATTAAAACCCAGAATAAAAACCATATATATGAAATTACATAATAAATGTAATACATATATATTGTCCTATATTACCTCCATAGAAAATAAATTTAAACGGAATATTCAAGTCATTAAAATAGGTCATTAAAATGGAAGAAAGGACAATATTAGCTATAGGTATAGAATTATGACAATATCAAAATTTGATAGACAAAATAATAAGAAAGATAGAAATGTAGAATATAATGTAACAAAAATAATGTAATAAATAAAGATAAAAACACCTAGTAAAATATAGAAACTGAAATATTAGAAAAAATGAAAACAAACAAAAAAAATTGTAAATAATTAAACCAAAAGAAATTCAAAGGCTCTGTGAAACTTTAGACAGAGGAACTAGCTTTAAAAAATAAAAAAAAAATATCTAATGTTTGGTAAAAAAAACTTTAATAGACAACGTTTGTAGTTCTTGAGAGTAAGCAAATACTTTTTTGTAATCGAGTGATTTTTACGTGATGAGCTACTCAGCCCATACAACTTGGAGCATAACGTCCCAGATCCAATACCGGTTTGGCATAAGTGTTCTTGAGCTTTTTTGGAGTTAACGTGAAAAGTTTTAATCTCAGTATCAGCTTGGAATGTAATCGTGATGTGCTAACACTTTCGTATCTTAGATTAGAACGTAAAACTGTCGGCCTTGATAAGTTCAAGCAATAATAATCGTAATCAGATTAAAAAATGCAGTAATGAGGATCACCACTCATCTCGCTAACAAACACATAGTTAAATCTTGCTGAACTGGAAGGTCTATTTTTGATGTTCATTTCAGTCTGCCTACCCAGTAAGGGTAATGCCGTGATGATAAAACCTATATATTTATCTGTAACATATAAGAATTAAAAATGCTCGAATAATCAAAACCGATCTATTTTAAATAAATGTTTAAAATTGTAAAACAGTATTAAGATTCTTTTTTACCAAAGCTGTGGTGAATTTTGACAAAAGGCTTGATGATGATAGAAATTAGTATAAAATTTACTAACGCTTTACTTAGTCGAGTAGTTTTATATATATAGTTATTATAGTAGATAATATCAGTGCTTGTGTCAAGTTGTAGTTTTGAAAGCAGGTAAACTAGGATAGCTATGGTTACAATTTTTATTAACACACCTAATTTAAACATGTTGGTCATTGACATATTAACACAGTAAGTCTATTTACGCTACTGATACACCTACACAAACTTTTGCAATATTATATTGAAGGGTTTACTAGGATATAATTATATTGTTTGTTTGTAATTACATTTAAAAACTTTTTGACTTTCTAAAATTGGAAGTCCTACATCATTGACATATAATAAGTATGGACGTCGTGTCCGCACTAAAAAATGTCCGAGGCAAATGAGCTACAAAACGCACAAAGAGCTACAATTCTGCGTTGGTCAAAATTAAACCTTGACATAATGATTTAGTGTTTAAATTACCTTGTTAATATAGTATTTATTCTTGTGATGTGTAATTGGGACATTTGTTCGCGATTTTAATATGAGACTCAATGTCCATAGTAATAATATGTCAATGGCCAGCATGTTTAAAGTTGCCCGATAATGTTTTATTATTTAGTTTGATATAGACTTGTACATATAATACATATTATAATATTAATTTTAACTTTCTTAATTTCTCCTCTGTGTAAACTTTTACTATATAAAATCTCAAACGCATTTGTGCTGTCAATACCTATTATTAAAAATTGATTGAATGTGATATCAAAAATTTCAAATAAAAATCCTTAACATATAACTTTCAGATCACTCTTATAATTTGAGTAAAAATAAAAAATTATCTATTTTTTCTGTCGTAGTCTCTATGGTACACAGACCTCCTCCTTGCATACTTAAGATCTCTTAAAATTGTATAGCTGTACTTGTATCGCTGAATAGTAATGGCTGCATATTAAAATACAATGTTAACTGCCATGGGAAAGAATTTTCCAAATAAAAACAAAAAACCGACCAAGCAACGTTGGCCGTGCAAGAAATTAGCTGCCAATTGCATCGAACATACTATTATAAGTTAGGCTATTGTTTTACCTACTGTTTTTAGAACTCGTATAAAGTTGGATTAGCTGTGACTAATACACTTTTCACTTCGTTATACAAACCTATTGCATAGTTTGATTGTTTTTTATACTTGTTTTGTTTTAGTGATTGCTTGCCACGTATTTCCGGGTTTTTAGGGTTCCGAAGTAAACTAGGAACCCTTATATTTACATTGATTTCGCTGAGCGTAATATTAAATATGAAGTTAAAAGGAAAACTATCAAGGCCTAGATGGCCTTACAAATTTTTGAGTAATAGTCAACCAACTTATAAAATGTACTTTTGAGAAGTCAACCTGTGGTGCGGATATATCCGTCATTGATGTTAAAATGTTCAGAATATGAAACAATAAAAACACTCTTCTTAATCCGCACTATTGTGATGGGCAACTTCGACACTTTTGTAGGCTAAATACCTAAAGTACGGACAAAACTTCATTAATTTGGTCCGTTTAATTTTAAAAGTGTGATAAATGAAAAATTAAAATATTATTGCACAATGTAAAATGTCCTTTCATCATACTGAGGCAAATATGTACCAGTATCTATATTGAATCAGTTATTTTTGAGCAAATAAAAATTGAATTTGTAATTAACTGATTCATCATTTTAAAACTTGTTCGCCAGTATTGACTAGATTTAATGATTTTGACAACATGTCTACTTTTTCTTTTTAAAAGTAAGGTATGATCTCTGATGTAGTAGATAGTCGGTTTGGTTTTAGATGATGTGATTCTCGAGTTGACCCAAAAATATTACTAGTTTTTTTATGTGGAAAAATATTAGTAAACTGCTACTAAAATTTACTGAATCTAATAATAAATGTATAGTAAACACACACGACCCTACCTCAAAGAATACGTAATAAGACCAGTACCGCATTTTACAAGACAAATGCGGTGATGGTCATAAACACTAATTTTGCCAGTCAATCAAATACTAAATTATGATAAACAGACTTTTTTTCAGTTCACTCTAGGATACAAGGGACGCAATTTTTTCTTGTTATCATTACATTGTACTTCACGATTGTATATATTATAAGCTTTTCAGCGTTGTACGCTTGTACGTTGCTTAATATATAATTTTAAAATATTTATTTCTCGTTAAACTGTAACCCACATAAAAATCTTGGTCATGGTAGTAAATCTCGCCATTAAATAAGTATTACGCCTACAAGATCCTTTGAAAATATTAATAAAATACGAGCACATAATGGACATTAAAATCCATATTTATTTCACAGCTTCTAATCTCTGGCCACGCCAGCCCGCAATGCAATAAACCCGCCAACTTGTGTCATAATATTCATATGTGAAGTAGGAATACGTCTACTCAAAAGTTAGTGATTCACTTCGACGTAAATACACTTTAATAAAACTTTATTAAAAGTTATATACGTAAGGCTATACGAAATGCATTTAGAATTTTCTTCCTTCCACAGGTATTATATCCACTGAGATAAGCAGATTTCTGAGATTTTATATTGTTAATTTATTTTTAGGCCCCTTGCCTATTCATCTACTAATACCTACTACCCGCGGCGTCGCTCGTGCATATTTACTTTAGAACTTAATGAACCTTTCTTTATAAGCTACTTCGCTTATTTTAGCCCCTTAGGTATCGAATTTTGAAAAACGCTTAGAAAGCGTAATTCATTATTTTGCCCAGGCAAAGCACAGCAAATCACAGCAAATATGCCCAGGGAATAAAAGTCAGTTATGTTTGCCTTAATTTCAGATGTCAAAAACAGTTTTATATTAAAAAGTCAATGTGTTTTTTAATTATAAAAGTGATGACTTTCTATAGTGAATTATGGTTAGTTATTACTATAACCTTATCCCGAATGACTACCATTTTGCTATTAAAGGATCGAATTGTACACTCTTGTATGATTTACTAGCAGACAGTTGACCTGAATGTAAATAAGAAATATCGCGCAGAACTGTTTTTTTAATACATTACATTGCAAACAATTAGATGGCTCACCTGATGGAAAGAGAAACCATAGAAGTCACGGCAATGACTAC
Source organism: Apodemia mormo (assembly GCA_036924255.1). Taxonomy (NCBI): domain Eukaryota; kingdom Metazoa; phylum Arthropoda; class Insecta; order Lepidoptera; family Riodinidae; genus Apodemia; species Apodemia mormo. The sequence goes on along the minus strand of JAUPFN010000011.1, from coordinate 16,989,078 downwards.
AATGAATAGGTAAGGCGGTGGTACAATACACCCAGGCAAGATGTTGCAGAACTCTACCTCCTAGTAGTCACGATGACAGTGATACGTATAGCCAATCATTCGCCTTTTACGAACTGCCTGGCAAAATAACAAATGGTCTATTCTTCAAAAGGCACTGAACTTAATTATTACTAATAGCTAATTCTGAGTGACCCGTATTTTGATAATAAAGGATCTGACTGTACAAATTTTAGGCAGCTTACTAGGGTGTTACAAGCAGATAGTTACTTTCAGTAAATAAAAATCACTAGAGTCGCACAGAACTTTACAATTTTGATCTCAAAATGCGATGTAGGTATTTTTCAACTAAATGTTTTTATCCTTTTCCCGACACCTTGCTATCTATTTTTATCAAGCATTTTTTGCTCTGAGTCAACTTCTGCCCTTTTTGAGGAGTAAAGGGATTCCTCTTATTATCCAGCTAGCAAAAGGTAAGAAAAACCTAAATATGTTATTGCCTTTTTGACTATTACATGGTAAAGTTGTGCAAGGTCAGTATTGTCGTCGTGTTTTGATTAAGATTGTAGCGTTACTAGTAAAATTGTACCTATGACATTACATCACTGTCTCATGGAGACCAACGCAGCATTAACAACTTTGAGATCCATAGGCGATGGAAACATTTTTATTACAAGACTTTGCTTATTTACTATCCTTATAAAAAAAATAATTATGTATTGAGTTAGCCACCGCTTATAGACAACGAAGATTTTGGTGATATATGTGAAGGGTAACTAGGAAGTAAAGCCTCGAACGCTTATAAGCGATCGATTCTTAAAAAAACTTTCCATACGCTACATAAAATTATACGCAGACTCTCTTAAATTTTTTGCATAGAAAGTACTCGTATTCTTAATAGTGTTCATTATAAATCTGATCGTTTATTATTGACTTACAATCTTTTATATCATAGGATAGCAAACTAACTGATAGGAAGGGCTCTTCTGATGAAAAGGGACTACCATAAGTACCAAAGATTTTAGTAGTACGCTGTTACCCGTGCAGCAGGATGATAACATGTATAAGTATATCGACTACCTTATCTTCCAAATCAAAAACGGAAGTGTTTATTGTATGCATTGAGGCTATTGTGGCAGGAAATACATTGCAATATAGATCTCCACGTAAAAATCTTTTTATGAAAACATATACTTAGCCTTTTTAAGGCGATTACACCTGCGAACGACCTTGAGTTAATGACAGGCGCAGCGTAAGTACTATTCCGCACGCCGACATCTCCAAAAGTCAAAGAGTATATACAGTGGGTGCAGATACGTTTTAACATTTTTGTTTACCTATATGAACTTTTATCATCATGAATCAAATGAATGTTAGCAAACTCAAAACTCATAACCGATAATCGGTCATTTATCGATTCATTTTATAAAGACGATAAATATCGAAAGAAAAAACAGTAAATATCGAAAATCGACAAAAGAATTATATGACAATTTTACACAATAATGACTGTTACGTATCCTATTATCTTATAATATACAATACATCTCGTGTAGCACTTTATTTTAATACATACAATTAACAATTTTAACAAAACCTTTTAAAATGTGATTTTGTAAAAAGTGATCTCTTAAATAACCTTTAAAAATTTAAGTTTTTATTTCGAAATCTCGTAAGAAAAAGTAGAGATTTAATTTAATTGAAACCATATCTGTATGCTTTCAATTAAATTAAAAGGCAAGTTTTAAACAGGTTGATTAATTTAGACTATTTGTATGCATAATATATTTAATTTATATTTATTTCATTTCTTATGATAGCAAACAAGTAAATAGTTTTCTTGATAGAAACATATAAACATCGCCTATAGACACTAAAAATGTTAATGGTACATTGCTATTCATGTAGCAGGGTTAGAATGTTACATGCATATGTTTACCTTGCCCTCAAAACCGAATCATGACAGTTAAAAACACCGAAGCTATTGCGGCAGGAATATGTAACGTGGTAGTTCCAAAACCGGGTTGATGTGTTGCAAAAAACCAAGGTCGAAAAAAATAACTACTGATTATAATAACTGCCTCGTAGTGAAGGGGATAACCTAAAGTTTGATTTAAGGTATTTTTCGAAAATTCAAAAATCTCAGTAGCAGCTTGGAGTCTGGCGGTTGGTGTGCTACCACTTCCATGCCTCGGATGAGCACATAAAGCAGTCGGTCCTGGTGATTGCTAAAACAACAACAACAACGATATATATTCACGCTAGTCCCTTTATGAGGTAGGCAAAGAGAACCGAGTGCTATATGTCACGATCCTTGCAAATTTTTCTTACTTCCTGCACATTCATTACTCTCTTCATACAAACATGCTGGTTGCGAAGACTTCACTACCTTCAAATAGTACCGGTTTTTTAACTTTTTTCTTCAGAGTTTTGCTTTTTAGTCGTTTGCTTGAATTATATTCGTTGTTTATTTGTTTTATTTTTTGTACACTTATACAAAATATTTACAAAATACTTATCCATCTAAAGCTATTAAATCATTCAAGCGTAAACGTAGGTAAGTACCTGAATAGTCTCAAATATTATTCAGCGTCCACACGCAAACAAAGATGTTGATAAAGTACTAGCTTTCAGCCCCTTAATACCCTCTTTTACCTCTTTGGGAGATAAAACTCAAAGTTTCCTTACATGCACGTTTATGTAATTGAAGTAAAGATCATAACTAATAAATTTGAAAAGATTTTGATGAAACAAATTTTATTTGTTATACAAACTTAACCACATTTTTGATCCTTTTAAGGGATGAAATTTAAAAAACCTTAAACTCGTATTCATTTAATTGTGTTAAAAAACATAAATACTAAGTTTTAAATAATTTCTACAATATTCTACAATAAACAATCTATTTTTCATACAAACATAAACGCTTTTTATCCTTTTAAGGAATAAAATGTATGAAATCCCTAAATATATAATTTTTAAATTGTACCAAAGTTCAAGTTATGTTGACCATAAGCGTTTAATTTTTCATGTGAATTGTAACACCCACTTTTACTCCTTTAAGGGATGAAACTCCGAACTTCATTATGTGCATGTTTCTTCAATTTGGATTGAATTGAATAAGCAGGTACTAAATTTTATGAGAGTTTAGATAATATAAACTTTTTATTTTAATACAAACTTATACACTTACACTTTTAATGGATGAAATTAAAAAAAAAATCTAAAATATGAATTTCTTTAATTGTATTAAAAAGCATAAATACTAAATTTTTAGTAATTTCTACAACAAACAATTCATTTTTCATACGAAAATTAACTCTCCTTTTACCCCTTTATGGGATGAAATTCAAAAATGCGTATTTATTTAATCGTATTAAAAAGCATAAATACTAAATTTTAAGTAATAAACAATTTTTTAATACAATCATTAACGCCCCTTTTACCTCTTTAAGGGATTAAATTACATCATAAGAACAACCTCTGTAAAAAATCAGCCTTCCCGCTCCAAACTTATTATCTACTATAAAAAACGTTCAAGCGTAAACGAAATGTCCAATTTTTAAACAGCATAACCTTATTACTGTGCCAAACGCACTATCTATATTATTACTCTTTGACTCTAATGTGGAGAGCGGTATACGCAGACGTGCGACACAGCCTCCTCGTACGAACGCTACCGGGAGACTGACCAAAGAGTATACAATACTTGAGACTGACTTTCGGAGCGAGCGCTGTCCACGAATGAAATTATAAGGTTTTTATTGATTTAATGGCACACTATAATGATTTTGTAAAATGTTGAACTTAAATTTTATAAAGCAATAAATTGTCTGTAATAAAGTGAAAAAATCACCAAAATCGTTTCAGTAGTTTAGAAGTTATAAGAAAATTCTTGCGTAAAAATAAGAGAGATATTGGATTTTTTTTCGTCAAAAATGACAATGAAATTTGAAAAAAACGAACTTAAAATTTAAAGTTAATTATATTTTACGTACAATGTATATTTTTTTTAAATGATTGGATTAACGGTTTAGGAGAAGTAGGCTTTCAAAGAGAAGTATATTTCGTAGTTTGGCGTATGTTATCGCCTTAATCCTACCGTCCATTCTAAATACGATGAAAGAATTTTCAAAATCAGACTGATAAACAATATAATCGGACTTATAAACTTTACATCTTTATAATATTAGTTTAGACTACTTGCAGCCATTTTTGCGATGTGATTGATATGTTCCAATTTAGGTAAATCAGATTTAGATACATTTTGTCATTTTAAATCGGAATAATAAATTGAAAAATAACTCTATCAAAAGGGGATGTTACGCAACCGTTTCCGAGTTAAAACGTCCGAATGAATTATAAACTAACTGATCCGCTAATTCAATAAAGATTGTGGATGCACATGGGCGTTATACATGGACATGTTGTTTTTGCACTGGACTTAATTTCATAAATAATAAAGTATATTTGGTTCGTAGAGAGGGACACTGATGAAAATGCACTCGACAAATTGACTAAAACCGCAATCGGAAAGACTAAATACCTGCTAATAATCGTTCGATTGAAGCTTTCATGCCGATGAAAAACTTTATACATATTTTTATAAAATTATATTAATTGGAAATCAGTGGCATGGTAAGTATCTACATTTTATTTATTTATTCAACTGACCTCCTGAATAACGAGTGTTATGAAATAGATGCCGGGTCGGTCTGTATGGATCATGATATTTGACATTTGGAACTTTCTACAGGCGCTGTAAAGGACTAAAAAAACTATGTATGTAAGTAGAAATTACTGATCAGAATTAATCCACAGTTATCATTAAGATATCAAGAGTGATATGAAAATGTATTTGTAATGTTGTTTCCAAATAAAATCTTCAAATATTATTTATGATATTGACCAGGTAACTTTAGTAAAACAATTATTTAAATATGTACCTTGAGATTGTACTTCAAATTCTGTGTCCGGCATTAGACATTTGTTAACCAAGTTACAAAGCATGCACCCAATGCGTAATGCCTGTGTGCATTTCCGCCTACTACAGGCTGGTGTTAACTTCTGGCAAGTCGCAGCACAAATAATGCACAATATTAAGGAACATACATTATAGAATTAACTACACTACATCTCCCTCCTTTTTAACAGAAGAAAATTAGCAACTAAAACAAACTTTACATGCAACCTAAATGCTTTACCAGCCTGCATACAGTCCTACAATCTACGATCTTAGAACCAATCACAAATACTACTGTGTGCAGATTAATAAGCACAATTAAAATGATTATATAATTAGATGCTAAAAAAAATTAAAAGCAAATTTTTTAAAGTTGCTGAGAGCTAGGTTCATCGAATCATTGCCAGAACCTTCACATATAAACATCTAAGCTGCCATCCCCCGCTGGTCGAACAGGATAAGAGCTTCTTACATATTTAAAGATACTATTTATCTCTTTTTATAATGATTAAAACTAACCTTGAAATGATTATGTTTGTTTCAACTCAAACAAATTTTGCCAAAAGCCGGATAATTTCCCGGGCAATCCTAGTATTACATTTTTGACATAGATACCTGTTATCTCTAAATTCAGTATACTTATGTTGCGTAAAGACTGTCGCTGCTAGTCCAAACATTGTGCTTTGACTGCAAATACTTCTGAGTGTAGTGCTTTTAGATGCTCTTTATATAACTCTACTGCTCTACAAATTTCAACTGTTCTCTTTAGGGTCAAATTCTTGATTTCCAGCAGTTTTTGTTGCATATGTTGATTGTCTATTCCCATCGCTATACGATCTCTAATCATACGATTGCTTTCGGCAAAGTTTCAAGTTTGGGATAGTTTTATTAAAGAAATATAAATTGATTCAAACGTTTCTCCATTTTCGTGGGATCTTTTGTTAAAATAATAGGTACATTCGATAAACTTTATGCACGTAATGAGTTTACATTTTCTGAAACCAACTTTATTAACATTTGTGATGTGCCCTCAACATCATCGTTAACACTTCGTTCAGCATCTATGTTATCATCTGAAAGTAACCAAGAGTTAATTTAAACGTGTCACTGTAAAAGATACTGTATTGATAAAAAGTGCAAGTGTCATTCCGAGAATATAAAATGCAACTCAAAATGCTACAGTATTAGTTCCTGTAAAAATAAATAGCAATCAAATACTTATTTTTTACAGTTATAATAATTTATAATATAAGTAATTAATTATTTGAAAGAATTTTAAATTGTCATACAAAAATTAAAGTCCCTTATTATTTTAAGTGAATTATAAGTAATTTACAATTGATTAATATTTTGTGTTCAGTAATTTATTACATAATACGATGTTTTTTTAAATATAAAGTAATTTCAATAAATAACAAATATCCTTTTATTTTAATGACACAATTTTATATATTATATTTAATAATGACAAACACGTTATGCAGTGATTTTATAAAATAAAAAATATTTCTTAAGGACATCTACCAAAACGTTTCCAGCCTAGGCCTAGTAGGATCCATATCGGAATATAGTGTGCGTCGTGGTCAAATAATATTCCATACGCGTCATGGCTTTTCTTCATTGCCACAAGGCGTTGAAATCGAATAGCATATCAGCCACAACACGAATTTCGCTATTTGGTTATTCTGTGATTGCCACAACGCATCGTACGCGTTTTCATTAGAGCCATAACACGAATTTTGCCACGACGACCACAACGCGTTGTGAGCTATTTTTCCGCTCACTGAGCGTTTTCGATCTTTGAACGTAACATATACATATGTACAGATACGTGTAAGTTTTTATTAGTTTCGTCACAAGCAAAGCAAATTAATTAGTCGAAGGACATATTAAATAAAACAGCTGTAACGATATAATCAATAATTAACAATATCAATTTGTAATGATTGCTCCGTGTGCAGTTGCTCGTCTAATTTGCACGCATGCGACGCTAATCAACTCTCATCACGTATATTGGCGCTACAGTTTCATACTAAGCACTGATATTTGAGTTGACAAAATTAATATTATGTTCCCTCTGTTAGTAAATGTAACTAGTAATTTATGTTGGTATTTAGTATCTAAGCAAATTCTTATCGAATGCTCCAGTGCGATTTATCAAACGGAGGCATCTTGTAAGTATCTGCGAAATTTATGGAAACCGGTTGTTCTAAAATGGTATCCATAGGAATGTTACATTTAAAAGATACAATGTTTTTGTATTATGACACTTGTACGGTTTTTAAATCTAGGAAATCTTATTAATACTCAACCAAGTTTCGTTTACATAAGCATCGTCAGCAGACTTTGAAACCGGTTTAAAAAATACCGATTAATATAGGTTTTAAACGATTTTTATAAAAGGTTTCGCTCGGAGCATATCTGAGATCTTTTACTAATTTACTTTATAAACCTGTTTAAACCAAAACCGCGAATGATACGTCCCGTGCAGAGCGGGTGAAAATCGAAAAGCCTCTATAAACCGATTTGTTGGTTCTAATTCCTTATAATTTTGCTCCACAAGGAAACCGGAATTTTCGAGGTTAAGGTCACAACTTAACAAAACGCTTTTTATGTACTTGCGCTGATTAAAGTTTAAATTTTAACCGGTAAACAAGTCCTGACCATCAGGTTATTAACAATAGTTGTGCTGTTATCTATATTTTAATATGTGAAGCGAAAACTTTGTACGCCTTTTTACGACATTTACGTGACCGAAAGTCTGGCAGTTACGTGGTGAAGAAGTGTAAAAACTTATATTCTTATATAATATGCATTAGAAACTCATTACCCATACTACCATTTATTTGACACACATAAAAATATACAAAAACGTATACTAAAGTCTGTTGTTATACTTGGAAAAGATTTTATTGTTTAATATATGGTCAAACAGAGTCATAGAGTTATTATCCAATATCCACCAGAAGGTGATCGCTAGTATTCATAAATAGGCTTTGTGTTAAGCATTATCAGGATATTTTTAACTATTTTAAATGACCTGATGATGTATATGTAAGCAAAACCGGTTGGGTATTTCGTTATATCATAAGATAGGAAGCAGATGGCTCTCCTGGTGGAAAAAGACAAACATCGCATATAGATATTACGGTTGTTAATGGTGTGTGTCTTAACGTCACATGCATAAATTTACCGGGCACCTTTCCTTCCAATACGAAATACTACCATGACAAGCACTGACGCTATTGCGGCAGGAATATGTAATGCGATGTTGCCAGACCCGGGCGAGACAATGCAGAACTCTACCACCTAGCAGCCACGATGGAAGTGACTCGCATAGCTAATCGTTCGCCTCTTACAAAATGGTATATTCTTCAAAAGGAGACCGGGGGATGATTATAAGATTTACTTTATTGTATATGTGTATTAATACAATAATAGTGTATTGAAATGGAGTAATACTAAGCATTAACGATGAATAATGTTGGTAGATACTTTAGTGTAATTTTGTATTAGGAACTCTATAATTTTAAACTTATACAAAAAAACCAAACAGGCTTTTAAAATGATTATTTGATTGCATTTGTATTCATCACAAATGGACCTTATATAGGTCTCATATAATGCAGACGTAAAAATGTCAGTTAAAGCTTTATAATTTAATTGAGTCTTTTTATTAAAAAAGCAAAAATATCACATATTTCTAAACACTAAATTTTGACACTATAACATACAATTTTGTTTGGACATCATTATTAGCAGTATTATAAAATATTTGGCTTTATTTGCCAATAAACGCTGTCCCCCGGGTTTTATTGATATTGTTTACTAGCCGTAGATCAACTTATTTTGACTCGTGAATTATACTATATGTATATTCGCCTAAAAAACAAGAACAAAGGGGATTTTATATTAATACATATAATAAATTAGTGCACCCGAGTATATATGTCCATTAAAGGTATATAACAAAAGATAAAAATTTTCATCTGCATATTTTTTAGGGTTCCGTACCTAAAAGATAAAAACGGATTCCTATTACTAAGCCTCCTCTGTCAGTCTGCCCGTCTGTCTGTCTGTCACTAGGGTGTATCTCATAAACCGTAATAGCCAGAAAGCTGAAATTTTCACAAATTATGTATTTCTGTTGCCGCTATAACAACAAATACTAAAAAATTAAAAAAAGTGAAAATAATAAGTGGTACAGTGCACGTGTTTATTATACTTTGTATTATGAAACACGTGTACCCCATACAATACGTGTTTTTTGGGAGTTCGACTCGAACTTGGATGTTTTTTTTTATTTCAAAACAAACATCTGTAAAATTACTGAACAGATTTTCACAGGTAGATAAAGTTTGACTTAAAGCAGAATATAAAATGGCACTTAAATGATACCACAACTGATACAGTCAATGAGGTCGACGTGTTCCTAAAAGCATTAATTCAAACCACTTTAATACAACAAGCATTCTAGTGTAGTGTAATGTACATATGGTGTTTTTTTATTATTTTTAGGTTCCTAAGCATCTCAGCGGCCAAACAACTTGCCTAAACATGCAAACAAAAGTATAAGCAAACATATTATTATGTCAATAGAAATCCACTATACTTTAGCTTAAAAGTGGTGATACCTATATTTATCAAAGCAGTGCTGCTTTTCGCATAATAACTTATCATTTGAATGCCAAGGAATGATTAATTGTTCCGAAACTATTACTTTAGGAGCAAGATAAATTTCCCTCTGAAATAGATATAAATTACGCTATATAAGATTTAAATTGCATTATCTAAAAGATAATGACTCTTGTCTACGTAGCAGCTTGTAAGAATCAAAAGTTTAAACTAGGTATATACCTACATACAATGGTCATGAGAATTAGGGAGGTGTTATTGATTAATGTTAGGTAAATAGTGTTTTGAGAATAATGCTTCCTAATTTGAAATTAATTTTTAATTAAGTAGTCGTATTGTTGCCAAAACGGGAGTTTTCTCGTAGTTCCACTAATTTGTTCCACTGATGGAACCACCAATGACACCTATTTTTCGTAGATCCACTGATCGATTAGGGGGCAATTCACATTGAATCACGTAGTTACTTATAATACACAGAATTTACAAAAATAAATTTTGTTTTATAATATGATATCAAAGAGACTAATATATACAGAACCTATGCGAAGTAAAATTCGTGTACCATTTCGCTAGCAGTGTAAACCAATTGTCGCTGAAATAATAACAAATTGTCCAACAAAAGTCATATTAATAAGCACTGGTAACCTAAAATAAGTGAGATAAATTTTTTTCGCGACCAAAAGGACATAACTGCCGTGCTAACTGCTACGCTTTTATAGACTGCTTAAATTACATTTGTATTCGCATTCCAGTTTGGAGGGTAAGTAGGTAGACCTATAATTGTCTCTCTCTCAGAAGCGCCATCTGTTTGTTTGCTATTTTATATTATAAAAGAAACATCATGAAGCCGCAGTTGATCCAGAACTCTTATTAGGTAAATGAAGAATGAGACTTCTTATTAGGTAAAATACTTAATGCCTGAATAAATGAAAATGAATTCTGTAATTTAAGTAGACTCTAAAAGCGTAGCTCGTTCACGGCAAAATTAGAAATTTGAAATTTGATATTCACGGCAGTTATGACCTTTTGGTAGCGAATTTTTTTTATCATCATTACTTATTTTACGCTACCAGCGCTGATTAATGACTTTTGTTGGACGATTTGTTATTATTTCAGCGACAATTGGTTTACACTGCTAGCGAAATGGAACACGAATTTTTCTTCGCATAGCTTCTCTATATATTATAAAAAAAACATCTTCGTAAATTCTCTGTAATATAAGTAACTACGTAATTCAATGTGAATTGCCCCCTAATCGATCAGTGGATCTACGAAAAATAGGTGTCATTGGTGGTTCCATCAGTGGAACAGATTAGTGGAACCACGAGAAAACGCCCGCCAAAACTTGATGAAAAGTGTACACAGCAAAAGCAAATTGGGGCAAAAGTAAGCTTCATTAGTTTTAAGCAATGCAATTATAGAAAAATATTATATTTTTTAAATGATGATATATATTTAAATGAATTATTTAACTATAATTATTGAATTTTCTCTGTCTTGGGTTAGCTGTAAGACATATCTTTTTAGTGATAAGCTCGCCTTTTGTACTTTTTTACCTATTATTTTCTTTTTTATTAATTTTATGTGTACAATAAAGTGTTAAATAAATAAATAAATTTAAACAACGTAATATGATGCCCATGATACTTATAATCAAAAATGTGTAAACGGTTGACCCTACGGGCCATCCTTGAAACTTCCCACTAAATTAAGCTATTTTAAGCTCAAAAGAGTAAAAAAAATAAGCATAGATTTTTCAGTTAAAACGTCTATCTTGTTAAAAATGGCAGTATATTAACTTATAAAAGCTGTATATGGTTTATGGTATATATGGTTTTTATTTAGAATACGATGATGGCATTCAACTAAATTTTTGAGATCTAAAATATTACTTTAGCTAAATAATTAATAAGCTGAAAAATTTCGATGTCGATGATCGTCACAAAACATTTTATTTTCAATTTTATTCAGTCATAAATCCCAAACATATTGACCGATTAACGGTATTTGACGCAGAAAATCTATAAGTTTTGAGAATTAGATTCGACTTAGATTTTTGAAACGGGATATGACGTAGTTTTTTAGTACTAAAATATCATAGAAAACCAAACCAAACCAAAAAAATGATTGGTTAAAAATTTCGAAGCTATGTCGAAAAAAAACTTTTTTCAAAATTTTCGTCAACGATTACTTCCAAACGAATAAACCGATTTTAATGCAATTTATGTATTAGACGTAATTTTTTTGAGGAATAGAGCTGATTAGTTTTTGTACTCAACCGGTACATAAATCTGGACGTTATATTAAAAAATTATACTGTTTCGCTAAAACTTTTTTTGGTGTTTTTTCAAAATCTCTCAAAATCTCCTGAACCGAATCGGTTCAAATTTTCAGGAAATCTAAGCTGAGCGGAATCCAATCGAATGCCATCAACCGCGTTTCAGATGGTTCAGTCGTTCAAAAGTTAAGAGATGTTTACATATAAACACATACACACACACACACACACACAAACACACAAACACACACACACACACACACACACACATACATACATACATACAGACATACTGACGTCATCGTGAAAAAAGTTGGAAAAGGTTCCTAGGACCTCAAAACGTGTACATCTGGTGAAAACTCGATTTTCGAAAATCTGTAAAATCAGTAACTTCCTTATCTACGTACGTAGTGGAAAGTTAAAAATATATAATAAAAATAACGTAAAAAATTAAATCGACTTTAAATACCTCTTTACCTCAAAACTACTGGGCCGATTTTAATGAAATTAAGACTGTTGTCTAAGTTGGGATAAACTTGATGTAAATAAAACGAATTATCTCTAGGTATATGGTTTTTAGTACCTGAGAAATTCGTGAACCAACATATATATGCTTACGAAACGTAGTTTACGTGCTTGGACGCCTAAATAGATGATCATACTATATTATCCAATTCCAACCATATTACATACATACATGTCAAGCTGATAGCCTACGTTTTTCTGTCGGTTAATAATATAAATAAGAATTTATCTCGATCACGGATTAAACTGGTTACGCCTTTCAAGACAATTCTTATGATGTAAATGTCACTTACATTTACAGAGAGAAATACCGAGTATATACTTACCGAGGAAATAAAATTACTCCAGAGGTATTTCTTAAACCTTAGTTTTTTATTCAACACGATATAATAGCACAATATGACATATTTCTATTTTTTACGATATAATATATCTACAAGCATTTGACATTCACATTTATTTATTCGGCTATGCATTTTACGTTCAACATTTACAGATAGATAGCCAATCGGTCGCCTTTTACAATCTGCCTGGCAGAACAGCAGTTGGTCTATACTTCAAAGGAGCCCGGATCAACATGGAGGATATTTATTTATTTATTTTATTTGTATATATTATGTTTTGTTGTGTACAATAAAATATTAAATAAATTTATTGGAAATTTTCGTACAATGTATTTCAAAGTGTCTCGTAACACTTTAAAACCGACAAAAAGGTCTGGGACATTTTTTTCGAATTCTTAAAAAATCCTCTTAAAAGATGAAATAAAAATCAAGTTGCCAAAAGTACATTTTTAAATATTTTTTTTATTGCGCGATTTATTTAGCGAAATAACCGCTAACGCTTTGCCAGACCCGCACGTCTGGTATCGCAATTTGACGAAATTAAATTTTTTCGCAATGCCAATCTACCAAAAGGACCTTCTCAAAATTCGTCGCCAGCTCCGGGATCAATACAAATGCATCACGATTGTAGTGACTTGTTCGAGGACACGTTGACCCGACGTGTTACATAAACATGAAGTAAATTTTCTTTCGGTCACCTCGAGGCCCTTATGACCTTACCTGACTTTTATATAAATAGATGATTGATTCAGAAATAGGACTTTACCCAACTGTTACACAAATATGCAGTAAGCTTGTTAGGTAGCCTTTAGTTGAATATACTTAACGGTTCTTTAACGATAGCAATACAGTGACGGTAGTGGCACTCTATAACTTTCCTTCTTTTCGAGTAAAATATAAAAATAGGTCCTTTTTAGGCTCAAAAACTTTAAAGAATTTTAAAAATAAGAAGAAAAGACTATCTGCTATTCTGCTAAGCAGTTCGTAAATGGCGAATGATTTGCTATAAGTGTCACATTCATCCTGACTGCTAGGTAGTAGAGTTTTGTAACATCTCGCCCGGGATTTGGTACCAGCGCTTTACCTACATATGCCTGCCGCAACAGCGTCGATGCTTGTTATTGTTGTATTCCGGTTTGGGCATATATCTTTACGCCCGTTACCAAAAAGAAGTAGGCAGAGGTATCAGTGCACCCACAATTAGCCGAAGATCCTTAGTCCCACAATGTGATAGGCCAGCCTATCGCCAACCGGGTAATTTTTCCAATGCTGGGCGACGTTGTTTTTGTGTTGAAGAACAGACCAACTGCCATTCTGCCATGCAAGGCGACTGGTTAGAAATTACGGGTCACTACTTGTAACTTGGTTAATAAATGGCTGATGCCGTACACAGAATTGGAAGTACAATGTTCTCCTGTTGGTCTGGGCTCATTTGAAGAATAAGCCAACTGCCATTCTGCCAGGCAGGTCGTAAAAGGTGACCGATTGACTATACGAGTCACTACCATCGTGGCTACTAGGTGGTAGAGTTCTGCAACGTCTCGCTAGGATATTTGGTACACCCACCTTAACTAATCCTGCCGCAATAACGTCAATGTTTGTCACGGTCGTGTTACGGTTTGGGGGCTAAGGGAGCCGATAAACTTATTCATGTGGCATCGATATCCCGCTACACAGATATCAACGCACCATCGACATCTTAGGTGTCTATAGAAGATGGTCTTTCTTTTCAACAGGAGAGCTATCTGCTTGTTAGCTATCTTATGGGATAAACAAGAACATGCTTCCATCAATAGGTACGGCACTAGTCTCGTCTTTACATTTACTTAGTGTTCTCAACACTCTAACACAAATTTTTAGGCTAGCATTTTGGGCCATTAAGAATCATTATTTACAGGGATTATACTTATTATAATATGTATAGTCAACATGATAGTCGTGATGATTTTCATGTCAATACTAGTGATGCTTATCCAGTGATTGCGTAAGTTAAAAACACTTGGTGGTAATCGAAATTCTGGCCGGATCCTACTTGAAATGATAAATGGCTTTCAAATAATGAAAAATAAACGGATGATTTTATAATTTACTTACAAAATACTTTGTCAAATATACAAAGTACTAAAACAATATGTCTGTGAACATTTCATTGGATCATTTTTTGTGTTTGTGTCAAGACATGAATTGTATGAAATAAATTGTTTGTGACATACACCGGATAGTAAAAAAGTTGGGTGATATTTTGTATGAAATATGTAAAATTACTTTTAAGTAATTTAATTTATAGATAGTTTTATTAAAAATATGTTTCGATTTTTTTCTCAAAAAAGTAAATATTATCAAAGAATGTGCCATAATTTGGCTAGTTCTGTATCTTTCATCGTTATGATATTTATAATTCCATGGGTATTTCACAAACAATTTATTTCATACAATTCTTGTCCTGACACAAACACAAAAAATGATCCAATGAAATGTTCACAGACATATTGTTTTAGTACTTTGTATATTTGACAAAGTACTTTGTAAGTAAATTATTTGTTTAGTAGTATAGTTGCTTCGGATAAGCATGAGAAACTGACAAATAACCTTCCATCTATTGAAGCTCAATTCACTCAGTCTATCAGCGGGAGAAACAGTGTGAGGAGTTTCAGAAATCAACTTCAAGCCGAAAACGGATGACGGACCATGGGATGGTGGTTCTCAAAAAAACATGAAAAACACTTATTTACCTACAATCTAAAAATTATAGCCATTTAAAAAAAAAGTGAAAATCAACAATTTGTTGATGATTTTTCAAGTACTATTACTACAAAGTATTTACTTAAACTTAATTATTTTGCGGGAGATTTGTTACTGAATAATGCTAAGTAAGTAAGCTAAGTATAAATTACAATTCAAAATTTGAACACAATCAATTTGGATTCAGAGGAAATATCCCTAATTTGCCTAAACATATACTCAAAATTATTACATCATTCAACTTTAACTGGCTGTGCTGAAAAAAAATATACTACGCTGTTATATGTACTATGTATATTATGATGGGTGTCAAATTAATGCTAGATAGTATATGCTTTTATTTAATGTTTTTTTTTACTTCTTACAGTCCGTGCGCTGTAGCATGGTGCGGATGACAGTTGCCTGTATGACGTTGTCATCTGTCATACCACATGACAAGGGATGTGATATTAGGCGATCCATTTTTTTTTTTATATCATAAGATAGCAAACAAGCAGATGGGTCTCCTGATGGAAAGAGTCAACCATCGCCTATAGACACCAAAGATGTTAATGGTGCGTTGCTATCTTGTGGCGAGGTCTAATGCCACATGCATAAGTTTACCGGCTACCTTACCCTCCAAACCGGAACACGACAGCGACAAGCGCTGACGCTATTGCGGCAGGAATAGGTAAGGCGGTGGTACCAGACCCGGGCGAGACAATGCAGAACTCTACCACCTAGTAGCCACGATGGTAGTGACTCGATAGCCAATCGGTCGCCTTTTACGACCTGCCTGGCAGAACGGCAGTTGGCCTATTCTACAAAGGAGGCCGGGACCAACACGGCGATTGGTAACGATACTCGTAGCATAAATTTAGCTCTCTTTAATATTGTTATGAAAATTAGCTTAAAATTAGCTTAAAAATATATATATATATATATATATATATATATATATATATATATATATATATATATATATATATATATATATATATATATATATATACATATTTAAGGAAGGCCAAAAACATAAGTGATAGGAGCAAAGTTGTCTTTTTGGATGAAACGTGGCTAAACGTCAACCATGAAGTGGGTAAAAGTCATAGGTAAAAGTTGGATTGACAATGCGGCACAATTCTGAACAAAAGTGCAGGAGGGCAAAGGTGTATGCCTAATTATTTGTCACGCAGGTGCAACAAGTGGATTCGTCCTTGTTTGCTGTCTTATAAGTAAAAAAAAATACGGAATTTATGAGGAGATGAACTACGAGCAATTTAAAAATTGGTTCATAAGTCTATTAAATAATTTAAAAGAGCCTATGACCACAATAATTGACATCGCACCCTACTATATGGTACAATTTAAAAAATGCCCAATTTAATCCAATCGCAAAAGCGAGGTGGCGAAGTGGCTGAGTGAAACAACAAATATAAAAATGTTAAAGACGGAGCTTATTGCCTTAGTCCGGCGGCGGTGTCATAAGCCACCAAATACACAACCTACGCTGTGAACGAGATGGCAAAAGAAAAAGGCCACCAGGTCCTTCGACTACCTCACTACTATTGCCAGTATAACGCTATTGAGCTAATTTGAGCCCAAATAAAAGGTATGTATGATTTTAATTTCAATACTAGATTAGAAGTATTACCTATGAAATAAATGATTATTGTATTAATTGAAATGAAGTGCTTTTTTTTCATTAGTCCATTTATTTTTAAGTCACGTCGCAAGAAATAATAAATCGCCGGCATTTACGGTCAATAATATGTTGAAATATTGGCCCTTCTCCAAGAGGCCATCATCAACAATGTTCAACCTGAAGACTGGTCGAAGGTCGTGAATAAAACAAAAAGTGACATTACGACTGATTTGGATCGTGACTCTATATCGAGAATATAATGGAGTCATCGTTAATATTAATATCCGTCACAGATTCGGATGATAAATTTAGTAATAATTCAGATTTTCCTGACTTTGATATAAGTTTAGACGAATAAAATGTATTTTTTCTTAGCAACATTTTAAGCAACCTTGCCCTATATATGTTCTGTTGATTTATTTCTATAATTATAGACTTTTTAACAGTAAAAACTGAATTACGCACAATATACGTTTTTTATTATAAAAAACATCGGCTTTGACATCGAAAACATCTTAGCAGTATATTAGCAGTATATCACTAAAAATGTACGTCTACGGCGCGGCGTTACGTTATACGCATAACACTTTGCTTAATTTTTCTTTCAATTTCATTTTATTTGATTTTATTTCCCGTGTTGGTCCTTTGCAGAATAGACTAACTGCCATTCCGCCAGGCAGGTTGTAAAAGGCAACCGATTGGCTATACAAGTCACTACCATCGTGACTACTAGGTGGTAGAGTTCTGCATTGTCTCGCCGAGGTCTGGTACCACAGCCTTCCCTATTCCTGCCGTAATAGCGTCAGTGCTTGTTAATATCGTGTTCCAGTTTAGAGGGTAAGGTAGCCGGTAAACTTATGCATGTGGCATTAGACCTCGCCACAAGAGAGCAACGCACTATTAACACCTTTGGTGTCTATAGGCGATGATTGACTCTTTCCATCAGGAGATCCATCTGCTTGTTTGCTATCTTATGATATAAAAAAAATGTAGACTAGAATATTATGGTTGAGTTTAATTTAATTTATTACAATTATTAATGATTTAGTATATTACGAATGTGGTACGACTGAAATACTAAGTCATAATTTGTGATCGCGAGAACTTTCAAGAGTGAAACGAAACGTTACTAAAATTATCACCCGCACCATGCTACAATGTACGGAAGGACTATATCAACATATACATAGGTATATTACACGTCTCAAAATATATAAACTTTAACTATGTCAAATTTCATACACCTCCAATCTCGTAATTGTAAAAAGGTGTACAACATTTTTGCTTCACGTATATAACATGCTAAATAATAAAAAATGTGGATTAATAGATACATAATAGTGACACTACAGTATAGTTGTTAATGACTGTGGTGCCGTTAAATATGGAGATTCACGAAACACACCATTTTTACGTAAAAAAATGCTTCAAGATAAAACTTATACCGCCAAAGCGATTCATTATTTTTTTTATTAAATTAATTATTTATATTTATTACCTATAATAATAATAATAATATAATATTCATGGGACAAATTACACTTACGGATCTAACCCCAAAGTAAGCAAATTATTTGCTTGTGTTATGGGTGTTAGCCAACGATACTAATACATAGAAATACATACATAAATACTAGAATATATTTAATAAACACCCAAACCCGGAAATACAAACATTTATGCTCATCACACAAATGCTTGTCCCCGTCGGGGATCGAACCCGAGCCCCGTTGATTTCGTAGTCAGGGTCACTGACCACTCGACCAACGGGGCGGTAAACCTATACTTTTAACTTTTAACCTTCATACATAATAGCGTTTAAACAAATCTGATATAAAGGGTCAACTTTTTTTTTTAAGAACATAATAAAAACACATATTGCGAAAGGGAATATTGTTAAAAGACAAAATATCATTTATGTTGAAATAGTACATACAGCTTCTGAATATGTGACAACGCTTTGCTAACACAAAGAAAAACTACGAACCGAACTTCACCTCTCCGTACGAAACAAACGAGTTGGGAACAAAAACTATTAAATGTAGAGGCTCTCACGGGCGGCTGAGCTGTCGGTGCGTTTCGTTTGATAATTTCCGTGTACAGCAAGCTTTAATCGAATGAACCTGCACCCCTCGCTACGAGGCCGCGGGCATCCCCGCATCCGCAATAAAATTTGTTCGCCTCGATTATCGCGACTACAAGTCTGTCAGTAAACGATACTTTTAAATAAGAATAAATTAAGCACTATCTGGATTTTGGGACAAGAGTTAATTCATTGTAATAGAGTCAATTTTATGTAAAAACTTTTATATATTCTATATTAATATTTTCGGTATTCGGTAACACGTATTTTAAATAAATTTTGTAAAAACAACATTCCTACTTAAACTTATTTTCTAGAAGTAGGTAGAGATATTACTATAATCTATATATTAATACGTGAAGCAAAAATTTTTTTACCCATTTTTAAGATAACTATGCGAACGGTGGAGTGTGAAATTTAGTACAGTTAAAGTTTACATTGCGGAAGACTGCAGAAACTTAATATTTTTACATGCTTGCATTATAAATATGTATATTAAATTAATAAAAATAAACAGTACACACGGTAAATTCATGTATGTATATAATAGGGAGGAGTGAAAAAAAAATTTTTTTTTTCCTTAGCCTGGGGGTCAAATTTGTAGCTTATAAAAAACAAAAATTTTTGAACAAAAAAAAAAAATTTTACTCAACATCTTGAGGCAGCCCACTCATTTTTAAAATTAATTACGAGTAAAAACATTTGGTTGCAAAAAAAAATGTTTAAAAGCGTTCTAAAAACTTCAAAGTATCCTCTTTTATGCCAATTAAAAATCACAAGTTAAAAAAAATTTTTGTGACTATTGTTTTAATATTTAAAAAAAATCCAAAAAAGTAACATTCCTCGTTAGGGCACTAGAATAAAATTTGAGTTGGAAATGATTATAATTGCCAATTCTTGGATATTTTAAGACATTAGAAGACAAAAAATTTTTTTTTTTTTGCAACCAAATATTTTTACTCGTAATTAATTTTAAAAATGAGTGGGCTGCCTCAAGATGTTGAGTAAAATTTTTTTTTTTTTTTTCAAAAATTTTTGTTTTTTATAAGCTACAAATTTGACCCCCAGGCTAAGAAAAAAAAAATATTTTTTTTTTTCACTCCACCCTAGTATATAATAATATACATATGTATATTATTTCATTTAGGCGAGAGAAGGCTAAGCTTAGCCTTTTCTTGCATTTTACTTATCAGTAAGTTATTTTTCAAAAAGTAGTCCACATCAACACAAACACTAACGATAATACTCTTGTCGAAAATCGGCCATTATGACTTAGTTTTACCATAGACTAAACAATAAAATCTCTTCTAAGTTTGATAACAAACTTTAACCATCAAGAAAATAATGAAGTACCTATGTTAAATGAATAGTACAGTGTGTTGTTTGTATGTATTTCTAAAGGAAATTATATGAGAAATGTCAGCTTTCTGCACTCTTTCACCATGTTCAACTTTGACTGTTAAAATGTATACCCCGGTTTGGTCCGGCACCCCTTTAAAAATAGACCATCTGCCGTTCTGCCAGGCAGGTCGTAAAAGGCGACCGATTGGCTACGTGTCACTACCATCGTGACTACTAGGTGGTAGAGGTTCGCAACGTCTCGCCCGGCTATATGGTACTACCGCCTTACCTGTTCCTGTCGCAATAGCGTGATTGCTAGTCGTAGTTACGTTCCGGTTTGGAGGGTAGGATGGCCGGTAGACTTATGCATTTGTTACTTACTGGTTTGCTATCCCTTCACACAGATAGCAAAGTAGCATGAAGTATTTGGTGTCTATAGGCGATTGTTTCTTTTTTAATCTGCTTGTTTGATAAGGTTTTAAAAAAACTCATCATATACAGTCAATAAAGCTACACCAGTAATTAGCTCAACGTGGGGAAAACTAAAGAAATGGCCTAAAGACTCTCAAGGCCACCCATACCAAGAAAGTCCTTAGAGAATATTCTATAAGATTTTTAAAATATGTGTAAATTTCTAAACATTTATAATGTTTTCCAAGTATGCCTTACATGAGTCATGGCTGAACCCATACATAATACAGTATATAGCATAAGCAATATGCATTATATTGAAAATCATGAAAGAACCATGAGAATTTTTTAGAATTTGCCTACAGAAGACAAAACAATTAAACGAAACACGTCGGCCTCAAAATTAAGCCCTCCGGCAACTCTGCATACATCGTAATAAAACACATTCAAAGTTTTTCTTTGCTAAGCGAGGAGTGGTCACAGCCAACGGAAGTGAAGCAACAGGCTTGATTAAAACACGTGTTTACAGAACGCACGTCCTCTACACTTAAATGCAATAACACGGACGGCTCGGCTTAACATTACCCCACTTGGGCGTTGAATTAGATACGTTGAGATATAAATATATTGGTATTAATGTATGTGTCGCGTTTTCCTTGCAATTTTGATTAAAAGTCAGTGGTGGAGCCTAGTGCGTCTATACGGAATAGCACCAAATAAATCATTGCACCTGTACATATTCTTTACCGGTACCTATTGTCCACTATTTTTTTTCACTGTAACAGTATAACAAACAAATACATACATTATAGAATATAAGTTGTCTCTCTCTAAAAGTTCTTCCACAAAACTTTACTATCTAGTCTAACTTATTACGATGAAAGTAACATTTTTTTAGAATACGGAAATAAACGAGCAAGACAACATGAAAGTGATCAGTGCTATCCATGAACAATTGCAATACGCTGCCGGTGCCAGTCACTTTGTGCACATCGTCACTCAACCTAACTCGAAAGCGTCTTGCACTACGCTTGCCAAATTGTGCTCATTAATCTAGAACATGACTACTCCATCAGTAATTTTTAATAATATTAATATTTTTACAAATTAGATCTTCGAAGTTCCACTGTGTTCTCTTTTCAGTAAGAAATAAACGATGCTTGTAGACGTTAGCAACACTAAACATATTTTTTATTCATAGGATAGCAAGCAAGCAGATGGCTCTCCTAATGAAAAGAGATAACCAAAGAGTATACAATCATCATATATAAGAGACAGCCATCGCCTAAATAGACCAAAGGTTTTTAACAAGAGTGACAAAACTATAACATCAGTGACTGTAATGCTGGTTAGCTGTACTATATAATAATATTAAAATTAAAAATAAATTTAATTTGTTTTGAGAGTCTGCAAAATGAAGTTCGGTATTCGGCGTGCATATGGCATTTATTTAGTAGACCTTCCTAATGCGTTGCGTTACCATATTCTCCAGAGTTTAAAATTGGCTTCTAACAAAATTGATTGAAATTAAATCTATTATGTCAATGACAGTGATGCTGGTTAGCAGCGTTAGAATAGAATTTACTTGTTTTGTGATTCTTCAAAATGACGACTAGTATTCGTTACAGTCTTCTTGCATTGAAGTTGCTTAGAATTCCACTCCGTAGCATCTTTAGGACACAGATGATAGTTAATATATAGATGATATTATTAGTTCTTGGGATGAAATTTATTTAATATCAAGTTTTTATGGGAAGGTTCTGAAATATAGTGGTCGTTTGACTAACAAAATAATCCATTTTAACGACCGGCGAAATATTACTTAGCACATACATATGAACCGAAACAGCAACATCTGGCTCCTATCAAAGAGTATACAATACTACGTAAGAGCTCCTATGTCCAGTAAAGTGCCGCTAATTATGTTACATCACGTTGAAGGAAAATTTTTGCGTTGACATTGAAAAACTTGTCCAGTGAGAATCACACACCGACAGTTGCGTTTAAACTTATAAGAAGGTTGTAACATTTTTCTTTTCTTATTTAAAAAACAAGCTCTTGTCGATGCAGCGTCTGTTTGATTATGTGACTTCCTCCACCTTTTCCTATTCGATGCGATGTAAGTCACGTGAAGTACCCAATAGGTATTGATTTCCTTGTAAATTGGCCCAGGTATGTGTGACATAAACGGTTAAATCATTAGACTGCGTTATTTAGAAGTTAGATATTTTTCGACTCAAGTAGCTTAGAAAGGATAACCAGATACCTTCCTTGCGTCCTTAAATTGAGTTATCGACAAACGAACGAACAACAAAGTGATTTTATAAGTTTTCCATTTTTTTGAGGCACAAAACCCTGAAAAATTATATGTTCAGTTCAACATATTAGCAATCATGTTATTATACGTTATATACTTACGCTTTTTAATTATAGGTAGTCAGATATTATGATTAATTATCATTTAACTCATATCATTTAACTCATATCACATCAACTCATATCATAGCATTGTCATCAATTACAGGCGATATTTTAGTTTACTAACCTTTGTAAATTACCGCTTTAGTTAAGATTATCCCGATCATATGTATCTGGCGTCGTCACTATTGACTCTCCGATTTGCTCGATTTCCACTTAATCAAGCTGATTCCCGTAGACTTTACATTAGAATAATCCTTTAGCTACTCGTAATTCCATCATAGGTTTCCACTACGTGTCTATAAGTCAGCAAATTTTACGTCTGTAAATTATAGTTTTACGATCGAAAATCATTTTTATGTTTTCGGAAGGAATTTAATATGACGCCAGCTATGCTCGGCACATTCGCTCTTTTATTGCGCTGTAATTTTATTGTTTTCTCAATTTTTATTAACTATCAACTACTACTTGGAAAAATCAATGGTTTCAAACCCATAATAATATCGACATAATTTTTGTTTGCAAGTAAAAAAGCGTAGTATAAATACATCAATATTCTACACTTGGCACAATATAAGTTTTGTAAAAAAAGCAAAATAGAAAGTTCATTAACCCAAAAAACACTTTTTTACCTAACCCTAACATTAATCGATCTAATCCTTAACTAAGCTTTTTAACCTTAATCTGGGTGCTAATAGCGCTACTAATAGAAATAATAAAATTACTCAAATTTTTAAATAACATTGAAATCTTGACAAATACGGAATTACAGACGCCCGGTTTCGCAGTAACGGTCGTTGGACCAACTGCTTAAGTTCATTTCGAAAAAAAAACGGAATTACAAATAGTTATACTTCAGACTAAAGCATCTAAAACTTGCCCTTATCGGAGGCGAAGCCGAATTATATCCACGCCACCAATTAAAACATTTTGTTCCACTGATGTAACTTTATAAATGTTCCCATTAGCAAAAAAGAAAATTAATAAATAAAAAAACAATAAAATCTTTTTAATTATAATGACATTATATAATGTTGTTGGATTAGATCAAGATGTAATGCACCCACGATTAATCAATGATAAGTCCGATTTGACTATAGGTTGACTACCTGAGTATGTGGGATTCGTCTACGGGTTGAAATCTGACGCATAGTCTCAAGCAAGGTACATTTTTCAGCAAAACTGAAAAACATATCACCTCATAATGATTATCACTTGTGCCTTTCGATAAGCGGGACCGACATCTTTTCGGGTCAAAGGAGTGTTAACACGCAACCACTAGATTCCGACCTGCTACAGTTCGATTTATAAGGTAACCTAGAAGTGCTTTTATAAGTTAGAGCTTTTTAAAAATTAAAACCGTGACGTTTTGAAAAACTTCAGCTTTAAGGGTTCCGAACCTTATAAGGAAAAAACAGAACCATTATAAGATCACTTGGTTGTCCGTCTGTCAAGACCCTTTTTCTCAGGAGCGCGTTATCGCAGAGGTATCAAGTTGAAAATATTAAATACACTGGTCGGTATTTCTCAGCTGTGAAAAAGTCAAACTTGTGAGTCATCATCATCATTCATGCCGTATATTTTGCAATTTCAAAAGAGAAATAAATAAAACCTTTTATTGGAATACTTCCCGTTAACCTTGAATTATGAAATTTGGCAATGTCTTACAGCACATGTAAAGTAAAAAATTCGAAAACCATACATTTTTACTTTCATCATAAATAAATTACGATCAAAAGATATGACTGTTTATGTCAAATATTGTTATTTTGATATTTTACATTTTTAAGGGAATCATAATCTATAGGTTACTTACCGTTGACCTAGAACCATGAAATTTTTGTATAGCTAAGGTTACGTACCGTTAGTCCTGTACCTGTTGGTCGTTGGTCCAGCCCCCCTTTGAAGAATAAAATATCATCTGCGATTTTGCCAGGCAGTTCGTACAAGACAAACAATTGGATATACGAGTTACTACCGCCGTGACTACTAGGGTTAGAGTTCTGCTACGTCTCGCCCGGGTGGTACCACCGCATTCTGGCCGCAATAACATCAATGCTTGTCATTGTGATGTTCCATTTTGTAAACTAAGGTAGCCTGTAAACATATATAAACACCTTGCCACACTGATAGCGACGCACCATTAATTTTTTTCTTTGTTGTTATCTCTTTCCATCAGGAGACCCATCTGCTTGTTATCTATCTTATGACATTAGAAAAAATAAAACGAAATTTGTCAAAAAATTGAATTTACAGACTACAGATTTACGGCTACAGATTTATATAGCCATATAGATAGATATGCTATCGCCACACGAACAGTGGAAACAAATGAAAGTTTTGTTAAACTAGTGAAAGCCGTCGGTTAAAGCTGATATTTAAAAGAGTTCGCAGTTCAAAGGAGTTTACTGTTTTAAAGCTAATTCATTCTTTATACCTCGTTTCTTCGGTGTCTGTTATATTTTCATGCTCTCACCCTGAGGCTTTCCCTGTGCTTTTTCTTTTATGATCATGGACTGCGTAATTACGAGTAAACAATAGATAGCGCAACATATTTGATTTTTTATATTATATGTCAGCAAACAAAAAGGTGACTCTTTATCTAAAGAGATATTTATCAAAGGTCCGGGCTTCCCTGAATTCCCTTTGAAGAACAGACCAAACTCCGTTTTATCTGGTTCTATCAGACAGGTTGTAAAAGGCGATTGGCTGTAAGTGTCCCTGCAACCGTGACTACGAGGTGGTAGAGTTCCGCAACTTCTCGTTCGAGTATATGGTACCACCGCCTTATCTATTTCTGCCGTAATAGTGTCAATGCTTGTCATTGTCGTATTCCGGTGTGAAAGGTGAGGTAGCAGATAGACTTATGCATATAGAATTGCCATTCCGCCACTCGAATATCAAAGCATTTTCAACATTTTTGGTGTATATAGGCGATGGTCATCACTTCGGTTACCTGCTATTTGCTATCTGATATAAAAAAGGTGTCATCTATGTCTTTCAATTCATGTGCTAATATTGTAATACCATGTTTATAGGTTAACTGGCTACCTTACCCTCTAAATCAGAACACGTAAATGTGTAGTAATAATGCTTTTGTAGCTGCAAAAATTAAGGAGGTGGTACCAAATACGGCAAGACAGCGCAAAACCAGTAAAAAACCACATGTACCAAACATGTGAATTTCGTTGGCCTTCTACAAACTGCCTGACAGGAAGGCAAATAGTTAATTTTTTAACAGGGGCTCGGGCTGTCTTTGAGATATAATACTTAAATATTCCCTTAATAAAATTAGCTACAGAATAAATTCATTGATCAGTTTTAAATATAACAAGCAAGCAGACGGCTTTCTTTAAAAGTGCGCGGTGAGTTTATATTTCATTTGAAACCTAAATTATAACGTATTTTAATAGCTTCTCTACAGCAAACAAGCAGATGACCCTCCGGATCAGAATATGATAGACCGATAATAACGTATGGTTTTCCTCCGGTTAACCCCATTCTAAGCCCCCCCCCCCCCCCCCTTGAAGAATAGCCCATGTGCAGTTCTGCCACGAAGTTCGTAAAATAGGCTATGCGACTCATTGCCATCGTGGGTACTGGGCGGTAAAGTTCTGTATTTTGTCGCCCGGCTTTAGTAGCACTGTGTTATCCATTCCTGCCGCAATAGCGTCAGTGCTTATCAATGTCGTGTTTCAGTTTCGAGGGTAAGGTATCCAGTAAACTTATTAATTTAGTAATATTTTAACAATTTATAAGTTTACCGGGTTACCATTATCACCATAACATATTTGGTGTCTATAAAGGTGATGGTAATCTATTAACATTAGGAAAACCGTTTACTTGTTTTCTAATATGACATTAAAAAACAAAATGTTAATAGTACGTTAATGTTAAAAAATATGATAATGTTATCCAGATGACAGAGTGTAATGTCACATGCGATTTTTTTAAATTATCGGCTACCTCACCTTGTAAGCCAGAATACTATCGATAAAATTACTAAGTTGCTAAGGCAAACTGCCTTTTCCTTAAAGAGACGACTAGATTAATATGGTGGACAACATGTTACTGGTGGAAGGGATGCGCTGTGCAGCACTCCCATCTGCATGGGTACAACCATCTTGCTTGTTTCTCCCGTGAAACAGCTTTATTGTGTTTCTGAGAGAAGGGCAAGACAGGCAGTGTAATTACTGACATCGAGACCTAACATCTTATGTCTCAGGATAGGCAACGCATAAATAAGTTACCTGGGCCAGTTCCAGGTAAACTAGTTTACGTTTACTACCACTACACTTACGTCTACGTTTACTACACTTACCATCAGGTGGCACGTCTGCCAGTTTGCCTATCCAACTGACATAAAAAATGGGGGAAACTTTATTGTACCTACACAAAGTGCGTATTTTTGAAAAATTAATATAAAACATGTATAAGGGGCGAGCTTATCTTTGTAAGAGATATCTACTAGCAGACCCGAAAAGCGAGAATGCACAAATAAAGGTAGAACACAGTGTACATGTGCATAACTTACAACTAGGATTATATAATACAAGAAACAAAATAATAATAATAAATGACATTAATCTATACCTTATACCTAATGCCTTTCAAAGTATGAAGCGATTTGCTATTGCTAATATTGGAAGGAAGGATATTCTACAGTTAGACAGTGTTGAAAGAGACGGAATGACTGTTTGAGGAATGAATTTTACTATTCGCTGGGTGCGTGACCCCAGTGCCATCTAACGATACAACTTACGGTGGCTCTTTTGAGAAAATAAACATGTATTGGATGTCAAATAGCTATTGAAAAATTTTTTTTTTCAATGTTAAATGTTACATTTTAGTGAGAGTGAATATTAAATTAAATTTTTTTTTCGTGGGTCAGCTAAAAACAGTAAGTAAAATAATTACAACAACTAAAACAAGTCTCAATAAGTGAATTAGGTTAAGCAGTGTTAAAATCTGTCAAAATGTTTATTGTAAAATTAATATTGAATAAAAATCATTATTAATATTAAAAAACAATCTAAAAATAATATATAAAATAACAAATAGCTCATCATATCAAATAACAAATAGTTTGATTCATGGATGTATTAGGTTGATCAGTTATTTCAGACGGTTCTATAATATTCATCACCGGATCTATCTCAGCTGTTGACTTTTTTATTATTCTCCTGTCCATGAAGCGTTTGTGTCTAAATAGATAAATAACGATAATATAAATAAAAATAAAATTAAATAAAACAGGTATTGCTAAATCATTAACTATGTCAAATAATATGTCTTAATTTTTTTAGTCGATTATTTCTATTAATCTTAATATTTTAATCAAAACTAAATTTTATTACGAACCTACTCAAAACTGCGGATTCGTTGACTTTACGTCTTCTATAAACTGATGGAAAAATAGTTGGAGCGTATATAGGACTTGATTCAACATCTGATTTTTCACCGCCAATGAAGTGTTCACTGCATATAACATCAATAGGTTTTGGAGACCATAACGATCCATCAATATTTTACAAAAAAAAATTAATTAAATTATTACTCCGTTTTCTTACACGATATACACATGTATATGACATTATTCTATAGAATACGGTTGTAGGTCATTTTAATACATAATAAAGAGCCACCCGTAGTTCTATATTGTCCCGCAACGGGCGCTGACATCACTTTTGTGTCCCCCACTATGCCTTACGCACCCAGCGAATACCCCTGACTTGAGATTTACTATGAGAATCAAAGGGACACCTATAAAAAATTAAAGCGCTCTCGGAGATATTCAGATAATATTAAATAAAATATTATAGAGAAGACTAAGTTAATGTACTACGTTCCTGCGCTGCGCTGCGTGATACTTAAATGCTTGTAAAATTATATTCAAAAATTAAAATAAAAGTGCTGCGCCAACACAATATCTCGCTAGGTACGGTATTTACGAATCCAACTGTACCAACAAATAATACATCTTAGTTATAACAGAAAGTAGTCTCTATGTACCGAATGCCATCCAATTTTAGTTTATTACACATTACATAGTGTTTTATTTTTACTTATAACTTAAGTTTTTAGGTACGATGTAATCTTAATTTATGTTAAGTAAATACCTAATAATTTTCATTATACAGATTGACTGATTAAAGACTGTACCTATATACTGAAGAGAGGATTTTATACTCATACAGTAGAAGATTCTTATAAAAGAAAATATTAAGAAAATTGCGCGGAAGATTAAAAAATTTAAGAATACTTAACCACCATATAAAGTTCAATGCCCTTTCGGCTGCCTGGAAGGGCAATCCCGTATACAGTAGGTATATTTATATAAATTACGTGTCACGTTGTTTGTCCGCTATGGATTCTTAATATGTAGCAAAAAAACGTTGAATATTACTATACTAATTAGGTACACTTTTAGAACGTAGTTAGTTTTAGTACGAAGTTTACTACGTAGTTATACTATATACTCATTTTATATATTTTTATTATTTACTCATTGACGATTAACTATCGTTTCCTTCAATATGTATAATCTTTTACCATTCAACTGTATATATAATATTAGGCATGGATAATTTAACAGTTAACATATTTAATTTCGTACTAATTTTTTTTAACAATTAACATCTGTTATTTATATTTGCAAACACTGTTAAAATTTATGCATACTGTTAAATTTAATGCATCACTAAAATCACCAATAACTTGATATAGGATAATAATTTTATTAAAAATATTTGCTTCGAAAGCTTTTGAAAGCATTTTTTTGCTCACTACCTTGATTTATGATAATAATATCTATTAAAAGTTATAACACTATTCCAAAGGAATTTTTTGTCGCTAACTCGATGGCTTTGCTTGTAATACTTATTATATATAGGCTACTGATATAATATAACATTAATAAATAACTGTTAAATATTGATTAACGTTAACAACACAACAGTTAACCTAATTTAACAATAATTTCCATGCCTATATAATATGCATGAAGCTTCAAGTATACCTAATACTTCTTGATAATATGATATCAATTTCAATGTGTACAATAAATAGTTCCATGGTATATTTCTTGGGTATAATCATGGTACAATAGTCTGTTGACATATGTAATTATCTATGAAATAATTTATCTATGAAACACTTCCAATCTGTGAACAATAGCCATAGATAGGTAAGCCCATGGTAAGCCCTCGAATGAACAATATACAGTTCCATGGGTAAGCCTGTATCTTGTTATAACCATAGTAACGGTTGCTAACAAAACATTGTTTTGTTAAGATGACGTATACGTCAATCACATATATGTGATAGTTACTATGATTTTACAAGCTTTATTTTAATATTTTGTGTCAGTTAATTACAAACATTTTTTTATCATAATGGATATAAGAAATATAGGGATTTCTCCAAAATCTGAATGTCTCACAGACGCAATTGCAGTTCAGTGTGAACTTGGTCGAGAAAAGCTATTGACGGCGCCTCCCTACAAGCTTGTATCAACTCTTATAGATGATGATTTAAGAAATCGTATGCAAACGGCTCCATGTGTGAGAGATCTGGAGCAATACAAGTGTCCAATCAGTCATGTTCTTATTACATTTAAGTCGCCACTTCATCCAAACGAGATGTTTACCAAAGTCTTCCCATCTGATACCCCAGTCAAATTAGTTAAACGTAAATTAGCTAAATTACTCGCAGTGTCAAACAGCAATTTACTATTGACGAAGAATAGAAATGTTTTAAAAGAAACAAGTTTGTTGTCGGATTTTAAAGCAGACCCTATGGGAAATTTACTAATAGATGTTTTTACTGTGAATTCACAAGACTTTTCACTTTCTTCAATACCAAAAGAATCTTATGTTCATGAATTATTGCATGCAATGATACCAAAAAAGAAAACCATTCCATTCATAGCTATAAAGTTTAAAGTTAGAAATCAAAACACAATTTTTACACGCTCTTATCATTCTATTATGAAAATACATGAAATAAAAAAGAATTTAGGTGGACTTTTTAATGTGGATCCGGATAATTTAGTAATGCTTCGAGGTGAAAATCCTTTGAAAGACAGAATGGCGCTTTTAGATCTTGATTACGATAAATATGGGATCGTTGAAGTTGAATTGCTAACTAAAAATAACGAGAAACTTCATTTAGAAAAGTTGTATAAAGAAAACGTCGTCAACGATGTGCTACAAGTAATGGTTCCATTTGGGAGCACACTTAAACGTATAAACGTCGAAATATTTTCTGAACCAATGAAGAAACCTTATTTGGGTGGTTACAGAAACGTATACACAGGTTTGTTAGATGCGTAATAATAGACTTTTCCGTACAGCGCACGCTGTTCTATGACATAAAAAAATTAAACATGAAAGAAGAAGATTTTTAAAGCCGGCTGTACACATTTGGCCAAGTATTGGGCCAACATATTGGCCCAACGTGTAGAAGCCTACTTGGCGCTATGTTGTCAGTGGGCGCCAACATTGGCCGGCCAAGCGAATGTTGTCGGTTTTTCGTGCGCACATCAAAGGATCTTGGCGCGCTCCGCCAACGGTGTTCACACATTGGCCTCTTATTCAGTTCCATAGACTAATATTATATACTGAGGTTCAGTTCATTGTCATACGTCAGTTAAGACGGTTGTGTTGCGCGTGAGTTAAATTGTTGTTCCCGAGTTACGATGGCGTAAACAAACACTGAGGTTTTACAATTCATAGAAATGTATCAAAATGAACCAATGAATGAATGACTGATGATGATGAATGTTCTTTATGAATTGAAACTTTTTCATTATTACACCACAATTATTAAATATGATCATCCTTATCGAGAAATTCTGTAACATATTGAAAATAATAATTACTTATCCATACATATTTACGAGATTTGGACTGATTTTAAAGTATAAAGTAATTATTATTTTCAGTATCTTATACGGAATTATTATATGGAATCTATCCTAATTCCGAATACATGTTGTTCGTATTGAATTCGTCAATACTAGTTATTTTTTAAACTTTTCTCGTCTTGTCTCATTTCGCATTGTTTTGCCACATTTATGTATATATAAACGTATGTTTTGAAATTTAAAATTAAGCGTTTTTTATAGGGATTGTGTATCATCATGCTTATACGCAGACTCCACAGAAACCAGAAAAATTGCTTCCAGAAAACAAAAATTGTAGAGACACACAAACAGCAGAAATGAAAGAAAAGATATATGTAAGTTATTTATCTTTAAAAGATTAGAATATTTAATAAAAAATTAGAAGAGTTAATAAATAAATATTATCAAGCTGGTTCACTTGGCAGGTAGTCAAACATACAAAGATTCCATGACTCACCGGATTATCCTCAGCCATTTTTAACGATTGTGGCCCGATATTTGCGAGACAGTAAACTCGGCATATGCCGGGTTGTTTTAATGAGCGTTTCAATTTTTAAGGTTCCGAAGTCAACTAGAACCCCTCATAGTTTCACCATGTTTGTTCGTCCATCCGTCCGCAGCCTACCTCAGACATCCTCTGTACCAGAAATCTGAAATTTGCCATAT
Source organism: Apodemia mormo (assembly GCA_036924255.1). NCBI lineage: Eukaryota > Metazoa > Arthropoda > Insecta > Lepidoptera > Riodinidae > Apodemia > Apodemia mormo. The sequence continues at coordinate 16,956,146 of JAUPFN010000011.1, read as the reverse complement.
ATACGTCGGCGTAACTAATATGTATAAAGGGAAATCGATCGGTCTGGTGATCTGTAACTAGTTAATTTTTTTTGTAGAAACTTTTTTGTCGTCACGTCGTCGTCAAACGTCAATGGAGGTTGGACCAACACAAGATGATGAAAACCATCAAAATCTCTTCAGTTGTTTTATAATGAACAGGGACCACACAATCACATCGACTTGTATGTTTTAGCAGATTCGAAGATATCTTAACATTTTTTAAACTAAGCACTAACATTTTGACATAAATTTGACATTTTAATGTCATAATAGGAAGCAGGATTGAAGAAAAATGTTGTTTATATGACAGCTTCGTTGGTGTAGTGGTTCTGACTACGTAATCAACGGCGCTTGGTTTCGAATCCCAACAGGGACAAGCATTTGTATAATAGACATATGTTTGTATTTCTGGGTTTGAGTGTTTATACTTTTCAGTATTTTTGTTTATGTCACTCAAAACACAAGCGCATAATTTGCTTTCTCTGGGGCTGATTAAATTCGTGTAGTTATTATTATAATATGTAGTTATTTTTAGTTTATTTATTAGATATCAATTAGTAACATTTTTCATATTTGTCTTTTTATTTCAGGATACAAACTACAGTCGCGCAACACAAATGAACACAGTGCACGCTTACATTCCCAATGTAACCGACAGAATTATAGTTCCGAAGCCGTATGAAACGTACGAGCAAATGGTTGCGCGGTTAAACCACAACCACTACGCGACGGTAATTCAACGAGCTTTCAGACATCATCAATTCAGACAAAAAGTCAATAAATGGCTGAAGGCATGTATGTAAGTGTTAACCAACAATTGTTTTCAAGTTTAAAGAATATTCAAAATATTATAATATAGGACAATAAATTAAGTAGATGTATTTATTATTTAGGTAATTGTTTTCGTCCTATAACTATTTTTGCTTTAATGCGAAACTTATTACGAGGATATATTATTAACTTATTATAGCTGATATAACGTAGATATCTTGCGTTGCCTAGCCTCTGCGTGGGCTCTTCTGGAATTGAAGATCAGAACTATTGCTAATCAGCTTCATTCCTTATCATGTTGATGTAATGTATGTCCGAACAAAGACCAGCGTCCAGCAGCATAATAATTGAATGACTGTATGTTGCGAATTTGCAAGTAAATTTCTACATAGTCTCTGTGTCCCCTTTCTATGCAAAAACAAATCACTAGTTTATAAGTAGGTACTTAACCTCCTTAAAAATTGTAATTTCTTAGTCATTACATAACGATATTGATTACTTTTATGTACCTATTGGTTGTTTTCTCTTAAGAAGAACAATTAAATGAACACAGGCTCACCGCATATCAAGTATTTTTTAGGCTGGCAAATATCCCTTTAGTTTACCTATTTAAACCTCAAAAATATTTAGTTATTTATGTAATTAGTTCAAGGAACCTGAATGAATATATTTTCCAAATTATGATACATATTTGTTATCAGGGAAAGAGTAGCAAGAATGAAAGAAGAGGACAGACTTGAACAAGAAGCTATGGAAAAAAGACTTCGGAGAGACCTTATTACAAAAACATTTCCTAAGACGCGTGAAGATTTTGACCAACTTTATGCAATGGTAAGCAGATGTAGTAATAAAATGATTTTTGAGTTTTATCCTTACTATATTACATAATAAATGACTTGAATGCCTACGACTAGAGACCTTGAAAGAAAGAGCATATTAATTTTCAAAAGGCTGGCAACGCAACGTGCAGTTGTTCATCGACAATAGATATCACTTTCCAATAGATGAGCATCCTGCTCGTTTGCTAAGGCACAAAATTCTTAAAAATATATATTTTTCTATAAAAATATCTGTGAATCAATCAACCCTGTAGGCCATCTCTGAGACTTTTCGCTAAGTTGAGTTTTTTTGTTTTAAAGCAGTCAAAAAATACCCAAAAATAGCTTTTCTAGCTCAAACATCGCAATTATATTTGAATTTACACATGTTACAAAATGCCGCTAGCGTCACTTTATGACCGTACTTACACAACCGTAATCATACGCATATTCACGACAGTTTAAATTAGGTACCTTGAAAGTGTACCTAAAGGTGTAGCCAACAGCATGTTTGTGTAACAAAATTTGAGTAGGGTTCTAGTTCTAAATCAACTTTCCATTTATGTAGGTATACCTATATCACGTAAGGTAAGGTCCTAGTGGCAGGAGCTCCGACCTACCTACTGCATATTTATGTACGAGTAACAAGTCGGGCAGATATTAACTTGCCACTATTACACTTGTATTTCGAGACATGTACTTTTCTGCTATTTACGACACTATATCTGATTGCTATATAGTACCTACCTACCGTTAACGGCACTATACACTTTTTAATACTTATGCGGTCATGGGGCATATTAGCCATCAACAGGGCCGGATTTATCCTCAATGTCGCCAGGGGTCACCATGAAATTGTTTATATATTTAAGTCGTCCTTTTTTCATAAAAATAAAGTAACTTGAGGCTCACCTAATGGCAAGTGTTCACAACCGTCCATGAACAAGTTATTTGTCAGTTAAAAAAATTAAAAAGCGTTTTTGATAACGCGAATTTTTTTTCTCACCATCCAAACTTCGTCGTTCGTAAACTAAATGGGTAATTGAAAGTTTCTGCAATAATCACGAGTCGCCCGGGTGTCCGTGTCAACTAAATCAGCGATATTGAGGAGTACACTCACCGATTTATTTAGTTATATATTTATTATAAATAATTAAGACTGGTGTCTTAAAGTAATATATTTGAAAGACTTGGTAGTAGATAATAACTTCTAAAGGGAAATATATTGCTCTTTTATTCAATCAATTCCATTTTGTTTATTTTATAATACACTACATATATATAATACAATCTGTAGGTCGATCGTTGGAAACACGCAGAAATAGCAAGAATCTCACAGCTTCATTCCAAAGGACCTAAAATAGCAGAATTTACACTTTTACTTGATAAAGAAGTAGAGCTTCTACGATGCATTGAAGGATACAGAGTTAAAGTCAAAGAAGATAGTCGAAAAATAAAGGAGCAGAAGTTTCTTGATGAAATTTCAAAGCCAGTAGCTTGGTATGGACGAGATGGAAAGTTAATAACCATGGAAACAATTGAAATACAAAAGGCGAGAAAACTTAGAGAATTATACCATTGTTTTCTGCGTGAAGATGTGGAAGTAAATGAAAGAATTGAATTATTGGTCGATATGAAATTTGCCTTACAAGAATTCCGACATTATTTAGCCGAAGAAACAATTTCTCTTATTGACAGAGAATGTGATCTTCTCGTTCGTAGATGCAATAACCAACAATTAGACTTTTTACGACAACGCATTGCTGGTTGTATTATCCAATTACTTAAAACTTCTGAATTAAATTCGGAAGTCACTAAGTGTAAAGATATAAGAGACTACAGAAAGATGGAACAAAGTAGACTTCACTTTTGTGAAATGTGCCATCAAGTTAAACTCCACACTGATTTCCCTTTAAACGCCAAAATGCGCGGCATTTACGTCTGCATGTCATGCTCTTGGAAAGATGTTTCGGAACGCTTATGGATTGATATGACACCATATAAATTTATTTTAAGAGCAGTTCAGAGGGATGAAAGGAGGCGAAAATGTTGGGGGTCCTTGGCATTTGTCCTTCAGGAAAAGGATATATTTTTCATAGTCGAAAAACTCTGGCACTCACACTCGGCGATTAGCGAGTGTAGCGATGTTTCTGAACTACGATTGTGCCGATGGCATGTGAATGAAGACTGGTCTCCGTGGAATTGTTTTTTAATCACTGTTCAAGAAATGAAAGCACATTTAAAACTGGAAGACCCTGAATCTGTATACGACGAGGAATTAGTTCAAAAAGTTGCCAATAAACATAAATTAGCCAAAGCAAACTTTGAACAGTTAATGGCAGTAAATAAACGATTTACTGAATGTGGAGAATGGTCAAATATCAAAGCTCCTGCTACAGCACGTGTTAAAGCTGTTGATAGAATTTAAGTTTTAGAATTATTATTAAAAATCATGTTGTCTTGCAATGTTCACAAAATTTTAGGTCTATTTTGACGTAGCTCGCATATGGTAGCCCACCACATATTACACGTATTAGTTTTTTATGTTTTTATATAATAATAATTTTTTGAAGCTATACTTAGTGGGCTGGAGAGTGACATAGGTTAGCTTTTACCGCGAAACCAGAAGCATTTCTGTGAAATTAATAAAAACAAATTATCGCTTTAATAATATTCAACAGTGTAGTAATGAAAAATGTCAATTTCATAGAATTCAGGGTGCGGTGTAGAGGTATAAATTACAATTTAAAGCGCGACGACGCTCAATGTGGGTAACATGCAAGAACGTTCAGTGTTCGTTACGTTAAAGAACACGTAGGACATCGGAAAACTGATCATTTCTGAAAATATTTGCAGTGTGAACAATCCGTGTAACAGACATATTTAATTTTCTTATTGCGATGATAAATGTCAAAACGGATTTACTATTTTATGACGTTAAACTTGTTCATTTTGTCGGTTTTTTATAGAATTTACTATTGATAAATAAGTCGTCTGCATATCATGTATTGTGTTATTATATTTGTTAGTAAAATTATAATTTATTACAGTTATATCGAACGATCTCTTCTTTATTTCAACAACTTCATGTTTTAACTAACGTCTATCAGTCAGCTCATCATAAAATGTTGATTTTAATTCTCTGGTTTTCATTTTGACAAAAATATTATTAAGATTTTTGCAAGGAAAAGTCTAGTAGAATCTCTATGTCTCGTGGTGATGTGTTACCAATCCTCTACTTAAAGTTAATTTTCAGTTTTGCTTATCTCAAGGATAAAGCGGTAGTGACAAAAACGTTGACAAAGATGGAATATGGACTAGCCTACAAACCTATTAACTGTTTTGAACCGGAACACGATGAATCATCCATTGCCGCCGCGTTTTTTGAATTGGAATAAATAACGCACCGGCAATGTTGTATTGAAACGCATACTGGGAGTGTCATTTGAATTTAGATCTTTTTCATGTATCCTGGAACAAATTAAGTTGAGGTGGCTGTGTAGTCACAGATGCGTTTACCTTTCGACACAGGCGGTAACAAAAATTGTCGTTGAAGCAATTAATTCGTTTAGAATGTCTCGATACTGTTATTTTAATAATAAACAAATTACAATGAGTTCTGACGATTTTGAAAGTGAAGGATATTAACTGTACTCCACCAGGTCTAAAGATCACTTTTAATTCCGAAATAATTAGGTGACCCCGCGGGATTCACCAAAAACTTTTATAATGCAGCAGACTGCATGCTGCGGCTAGTATTATGTAAAAAATATTTTATATTACCTTGGATTATATGAGTAAAACATTATGTATGCCTTGGCGTACCTAATTGCAAATGCCTGTCTCGTATAATAGAAGCATTCGCTTGCGGTCCCGCCTTCAAACTCGTATCCGACTTGCTGTTGCCTATTTCACGGCCTTTACAATAGTGTACCTACTTTTTTAAATACAACAGAAAAATTTCGCTGTTAAATTGAAATAAATTGGTAGTCCGGGTCGCCCATTACCAATTGCATTAATAATGCAAACAAATAAATAACATCCCCATTTTACATGTAGGAGAGCTACCCTGAAAAAATTGTTTTCAAGATTTTATGTTACCACTTTATTGACGTAACAAATATGTATATTCGTGCCAAAGGATCTCCAAGCTATCGTGCGGACAGACGAACGGACGGACATAGCGAAACTATAAGGGTTCCTACTTTACTTCGAAACCCTAAACGTGATACCCAATGACAAAATTGCTGGTTTCAAAACATTCATTCATTAATATTTGGGTCAACACTCAACAGTAACTATTATAAAATGATATGGATCTCTATTTGTAGTGCCTATATTGAATTTATTTTAAATTCATTAAATCTACTACCGTGAATTTTTTACACATCCTAAACAACGGCAGAGAGGGGGACACTGGACTTTACCAAAAATTAGCACTTTAACGCGTTTAGCACACCGACGCGTTAGCAAAACGCGTTCCGACACGAAAAAGCAAAATATTAGCGACGTTGAAGGTTTCACACCAATAACAATTTCACAATTTATTATTTCGCCATCACAATTTCTGTGCACATGTCGTCGGTGTTAGACTGCTCCCTTTCTGAATCTGAAGAAGAACTATTATTAGGCACTTCTTGTGTAGACATTAATGCTGCGGCCGCACTTGCGTCTGTTGTCACAAAGCTTAGCGCAATGACTCGACACATGCAGATGTAACCGGCTATTATCAGTTATCGTCGCAAACATTTGAACTGCATGTTACTGTATCGAGGGTGCGTGTAATGCGCGGTTGGTGGTACAGCCTGGCAAAAAAGAGTAAAAAATAATTGAGGCCGCCACTATCGTTTATATGGTATAGGCTGTGTGGTCGGTGATATGGTATCACATAATTGTTTTTGATACTTCGAAGTTTAGCTACAACACACAAGATTTGATTGTTTGTTTGTTTAATTGAATAGGCTCCAAAACTACTAGACTAGAATTATAATAAAAATGTGAAATTATTTGAAAGTAAACATGAAAAAATTGACGTTTATTACTCGAATCTCGATAACTTTAGTGTTGCCATAACTAATATATTTAGTTCAATCCGCTACCGAAAAGCACTCACTTTTGCCAAGCTACACGTCAAAGGGTTTTAACGCGCTAATATCTTCGGGACAATATACGCAGGTGCAGGCGAACGGTAAGAAAAATACAAAGAATACGGGTTCATGAAATAAATCAAAAAGCAAAGAAGCTTAGACAAAATAAATTGTTAGTAACAACATATATAACTGCTTATTATTATAGGGATTTTTATATGGATGCTCCATTAAAAATATTTTGAGATAACTTCTAACTTCTCACTTTTTGCCTCCACCGTCTTGTTCCGCCGCAGTATGCTATCCACCACCGCGCAACACAGACAAACCACCGCCTTTCTCTTCTAACAGTGAAACGGAAATGGCGGTACTGCGGCGTCCATGTGAAACTAGGTTCGCAACTCTATAAAACAGTAATACTATACAGATAGCGATGCAATTATAGGAAGCCAGACAGATGGAGCGAGATGCAACGTAGGCGATATAAATTCATAGTAGGTATACTAGCTGATACGGCAAAATTTTTTTTGCCATACAAATTACTTATATTGAATATTTTGGTGGGTTACTTGATTGGGGGGAGGGGGAGGGGGGTAATTTAGATAAATTGTATAGGGGGGTTAACTGAAATAAAAATTATCCTATATTTTAAGTTGGACCAAACTAGACATCTACAAAACTTCTTTGAAATCGGTTAAGTAGTTTAAAAATCCAACGCGGACAAACAATGTTACATAATTTATATATACTTATTAAAAAGATGATAGATTACCGTATTTTCTAATTATTTTTGTGTTATAGTACTCACCCCATGCTTGGTAAAACTTGAAAAACCTTAAAAACAACAAGAGAAATATCGACACGCATGAATTAAACCTGCAACCCATTCCCTAAAGCCGGGATGCTCTACCGCTGAGCTAACGTCGAAAGGCTCGACGTGGCGACATTTTTCTTTGCTATATAATCGATTCCATTGATTGTACTGATCGCTAGATATACATACATATAACTAGTTAAATGAGTTATCGTTACAGATGAAATTCACATTTATAATTTTGATCAGTACTTTCGTATTTCTAATTATTTTTGTGTTATAGCACTCACCCCGTTGCTTGGGGAAACTTAAAAAAACCTTAAAAATACCGTACCGTAGTTTCGCTACCCGCGTCGTTGTGCTAAAGTCGTAAAGCTTAATATTTCACAAACGGGTCGCTTAATCGGAACACTGTTTTAACAAATGCACTATATTTTTTAAATACCTGTCCAACGACACCTCACACTTTTGGGTACGCAAGAAATAAAATGCCATCCCCTTTACGTGTATAGGAAATAAATATTTTTCAATTTTTTTATTTTATCTCTTTGTCGGCGTGACTATTATATAATATGTTTGGACAAAATTACAGTTTTCTAGTACAAATGATCTCTGAGCTAAGCTGCGGCCGGACGAACGAACGGACAGACATCGCCATGTCTGTCCGTCCGTTCGTCCGGCCGCAGCTTTAAGTGCTACTAATTGACTTCGGAACCCTAAAAATTGATATTCTGGCGTCATTTATGTACCAACATACACCTTTTTTATATATATTAACCTTTTTTATATAGCCTTTTTTTATATTATTTTTATATATTAGCAAACAAGCTGATGAAACTCCATATGGAAGTCAACCATCGCATTAGACACCAAAGATATTAATGGTACCTAACATTAGCACGAATTTTATAAGTACTAAAAAAGATTTGTTTGTTAGAATGAGTAAACTATTAGACCAATATTAAAAAAAAAAAAACAAAGGAAATCTGCCTTGTACATGAATAGCATAATGCTAAATTACACATATAAAAAATAGAAATACTAGACGTTAGCTGGTCGAAAATGATCAAATTCGGCACGAGATTGGGTTGATATAAATTAACATTAAATAAAAAAACAATATTATTTAAATCGTCCTTCTTTTAATAATTACATGTAATACTTTATAACATAATTACACGTTACATTTACAATAATAATTTCTCAAGATATCAAATTCTTTCGATTATCTAAAACAACATATAATATTCAAAACATAAGTGTGATAAAAAAGTGTTTTTCAACGAAATGCATTAAGAAGCTAAGCTTATTTTATACACTTTATTTAATAAATTACGTAAATATAATTTAGGCAATAAGAATTATTAAAACTGTACAACAAAGAATTCCCAGTCTATAAATAAATTTCTTACATATAAGTAGTCCAGATAAACTACAGCTCAAATAAAGTACCCACATTTAAAAGAAATAAATGTCTAATAATTAAGTAAAGCTGTCACAAACATTATTCCTACTGCAGCAAAAGTAATATTGTGAATTTAAAACTAATACATGCTTGGTATTATAAAACAACTTGCTCAGGGCTCAATGGCTTGAAACAATTTGACACACTCTCTAGTTAGCTTATAATAAATAAATAGTAAATAATTCTTATAGACTACCCATTAACAAGTTTTAGAATATAAAGAGGAGTTGCTGCTGTTGCATTCAGTTTCACTGTGTGTGAGAGAGTGAGAATATTGTCTATTCTATGCATGACAGGAGTATGACAAAACGTGCTACAACACTGCGCTGTTTGCATTGACTTTAGTTGACCACTCACTGTAATACCCCGATTACACTTTGATAAGTGCAAGTGTTTAATGCAGGTGCTTAGTACTAACCAAAAAATACGTGAAAACAGCCGTTGATCAATTAGTAATTACCGTAGCAAAAGCGAATAGACGCTGGTCAATAAACACTAATGTAGTAAAAGTGAATAGACACTGATTACTAATCACGCACAGTGATCAACGGCTGTCTTCGCGTATTTTTTGTTTAATACTTACCAGCTGCATTAAAAACTCGCACTTGCACCAATCAAAGTGTAATCTGGGGCTACAACCTAGTTCACCCAAAGTTAGCATTTTAGTCGAGCGGAGAGTGCTCTTATATCCAAAAACTCGCTACTACCAAAAACCGTTCGCACTTCGGTCGAGTCGAGTCGAGTCGCGCGCCCTGGCGCGAAATACAGAGTAATATAACTAATAAACTCGACTAAAACGAAAGATCACACTTGTTTAATCGGTGAGCCCGTGAATAAGGTGCGTGGCAGGTCACGTTACACGCCCGAGAAAATTAGAACTAAAGGGATCGGCTCCACTAAATTATGCACTAATCCACTCGACTACACTTTTGGTGTTCAAACATGTTTAGTAACTAAATTACTAGAAACTCGACTAAAATACTAGCTTAGAACGAGGGTTGAGACAAAAGTAAGACTTTCAATTTTACATATATTTATATGAGGAATTTTAAGATGATCGTGCGTTCGACTGATTAGATCGAATACTTTTTTAAGGGATTTTTTAGCCAGTTTTGGTACTATTTTAGTAAACTTGTTAATGAGTTTTCTATGTAAAACTCGCCCCGAAACGCGTCTGCAAGGTGAAAAGCGTCACACAATTTACGCGCTAATTGTGTGGTTATAAGTAATGGTTACACCGATTACGCCTTGTGTCAAGGAAATTTGTTGTTGAGAAAAAAAACTAATTTTAGATACCAGTCAAATTGTAATAATAATATAAAAATGTAACATAGCAAAAAAGTATTATTCATATCGACAGCCTGAGTTTTAAGCCAATTGGGCAGCGGAAGTGTTATAACTCGTAGTCTATGAACGTGGGTAAGAATATTTTGCTCTAGCGTCTGATCCTATTTCATTAAAGCGTTTATCGATTTGTATGAATTGCAAGTAAAGGTACCACGCGAAAATCGTTATGGAGGACATATGTTACTAATAACGCTTTTAATATTATTTGTGTCATACTTTCTAATTTCATAAAATAATCTCTTCGTCAATGCTCATTAATTTTTCATTCTATAAATCCCCAGAACGCAGCAGACCTGAGCCCCAAACACAAATATTCACCTATGTTAAGTTCAAATAGCTAAGGCATTTTCATGAAATTGGTGTTCAAAGACGTTAGATAGAATGGAAAAAATATTTTACTTGTAAAATTTTCGAGTATATCTGTGGACTGTGATATGTTCTGATCGAAAACTAACTTTGTTTCAATAACAAAAGTAACAAAATCAATATTATTATGTCGATTATTTTGAATCTATTTCAAGTTTTAAAAAAAACATGAAACTGAATTAAATCTGGAGACAGCACTTCTAATACCTACATAAAACCAAACCTAAAACATTTCTGGCACCTTCTAAGGTCTAGCCCTCTCTAAGTAGAAAAGAGGAAAAAGAAGGTGAGATGTCAGAGTGAGATAGAATATGAATGCTAGCTCCAGATAAACATAGCACTTCATGACAAAAACATAGATATTGTCTTGTCAAGGAGCATACAAACGAAACGATTTCTGTTTATGTAAAACTCAAATAGGCAGTGACAGTTACTCTATCATTTTTTTAAGTCCAATTTACAAGAGTTACAGACTCATTATACTCTTCAATCCTCAATCGTGATAATAAGAGAGTGAATGGAGGTAGTGTGGTAAAAACGCGTAAGTAGCGAACTGATTTAGTTAATGATTTCAGTTTTTTATTATTGCCCCGCCCCTTGCGCCCTTCTAAGTTCCACGAGCGCAGACTAAATTTATTAGTTTTCTAGTGACATTTCCGAATTGTACTGATATAAGTCTAAAAAATTATACATCGATAATATCTTGGTGATACTATGTAAGGAACAGGTGTAAGGAATTTTGGAAAAACTCGTGAAGACTATAAAAATAACTTTATGAAACAATGTTAATTTTGTGTATTGTCAAACTATGGATTAAGTGTGAATAACAGCCTCTTAAACCATCCTTTACGGTTCTTAGCCATAAACTTGTATATATAGTGTATCCGTGTAACCTATTTTAATCACTCAATCACACCTCAAAACACCTCTTATGAAAACTACAATTTAAAACAACGTTATGCGGTACATAGTAATCCTAATTAAAATTTGAAAATATTAAAATGTAAACGAACTTGTTTTATTGCTGTCCTAACGCTAATAACTATTGAACGTAATTCCAACATGATTTGTCCTACTTATTCATGTAAGCATAACTATATCAATCTCTCGTTTGCAAGCAACCAACAAAGTTAGTTTTTGTACATTTCGCGAAAATATATTTGATCGCGGTCCGTCTTAACGCGACGACGGTATTTAAAAATCTCACAATTCATTACAAATAACCTCAATATCCTAATATACTCAGTGTACCCGATCTATTAACTAGCTAATTTATTTACAATAAAGGATTGTGCCTCATTAGAATACTCCATAATTTGTAAACCTTTAAAACCCCTATAATACAAAGAGTGCTGTCACAATATATTCACATATAAGAATACATATCTATTGTACACTTATTCGCCTATGTTTGCACTTTTATATTGCCAGTTCAATGGCTTAAACTCGGAATATCTCAATTTAATTAAGATTTCATAACCCATTACCAAGATCAACGCATTTAACTATATCTTAAGTCGTTATTTACAAGAATGAAAAAGCATTATTACAAAGTTAAGGTACTGTGCACACTGTTCGATGAATTGCAGTCAATTTATACAAATTGCGTATGTTTATGAGCTTATTTAATTGAGGGTAGGTGTATCAGTTACATATATACAGATTCTTACTCACATAATATGATCAGTTTGAATAAAATTATTTAACATTAGCTAAATTTCGATTGGAAGTGTTTGTATTTCACGGAATAATTGCACTGATTGTAGGAAGAATCCTAACAATACCAAAAAGAAACTTATATTCATATATTAAATACAAAGAAACTGTATTTTATTTCAAGATTGCTACTATGAAAGGAGGTAAAAGACGTAACAAGGACATTAGTAGTGTTTATAACTTGTCTGATTACACTGAGGATAGTTAATATACTTATTTTTTTAAATAATCTTTTTTAATTTTTTTAAATAATCTTTTTTAATTCACAAAGATTCCTCATAAGATTAGTGCAACTCCCGAATTAAGGTCAGCTAGATCACAAAATTAGATAATGTAATACTCTACATAGAACACAATTTTTCTTTCTTATGTAAAAAAATAAAACTTGCCATATGCTGCTTAGACGTATGTTCACTTTTGATCAATATTTAGTACCTACTGGTCTAGGAGCTACGGGAGAGATATTTTTTACAAGATTAGTTTTATTAAATCTCTAATCTTATATCGGAGACTTCGAAGATACTTTCGATGTTAGATTTGAAGACGTCAAGTGGAAGTGAGATTTAATAAAATTAAGTCATTAGAAAATCTAAGGAAAAATTATGAAAAATATCTATTAATAAATAAAATATCTAAGTTTTTTGCATTATATATATACTGTGGCAACATAACCAGCGTAATTTAGTAAAATCAGTGCCTATTTTTGTACAATATAATGTTACACCATCCACCAACAATTTAGTGATATGGGTAGTGTCTAAATAAATAAAAAACAACTTTGTGTTCTCACATTGACAAAAACCAAATTATGTAGGTATACATGTTATAAATAAAAATGTTTGAATTTGAAGTACTTCTCTAAAATTATTGTCATTCAATTCTATTCTAAAATTTTGACATTGTTACTTAAATTTAACGTTTAAAAATAGCCAAAAAAAATGTTTATCTGCAAAAATTCCATGTAAAATTTGTGGTATCATTTTTCGAAACTGTCACCACCTGTATTAAATTTGCGAAATGAATAGGCACCGATTTCAATAAATGTAAATGTCGACGACAGTCTCGACTTTAAAAAATTGGTAACTAATATATCCTTAAATTATTTTCGTTCCTTTTTATTTATATATTACATTGAGGTGGTTTGGTCAATTATAAAACCTTTTTCTTGTAAAGTATTAAAGACACATTAATTTTATCGAGCCTCTATCGACAATACAATGCATATTTATAAATCAGTAATTATAAGTGTATGTCTCTAAGTATAAAAAGCGAGAAAATGTAAGCAGAAATATTAGCTGTTGTGTTAATAACCAGTGAGATTACGTATATTCTCGCATCTTGTTATAAGATTTTGTTACATAATAAGTCTACTTTCACTTATTCGCATTATACATTGGCTACACACTTATTATCGTTTCTTCATAGTTAAGGCCACAGCAAGTAAATAGTAACAATTATGATATCCACTATAATTTCCGATAAACTCTCAGTAGGATATCAGAAATTAAGGGACTTTACATGGTAACATAAAAAGTATTTTATTTATTTGATATTTAAAACAAAATAAAGTGATGTAGAACTACTCTGTATTATCAGAAAAATGTGTGACTTAATGGTCATAGGCACGGTCTATTATGAACTATCTAAGGATTCATCAATAATAATGGAAAATTGACTTCAAATCCAACTTCACACCAAAACAAATGTTTGCACTTAACATTTTTACACAGTATTATATCGAATAACACTTTAATTGTCTTGACCTACAACCCTGATACCAATATGGTTCAATGGAACGGTTTCAGTCAGCTGTGATAGAATTTACAGAACTCACTGAATAATCAAGTCCAATGAGATTATCGATGCTGGGGCGGGACAAGTCGCGTGGGCCCTCAATCTCATTCGTCATGTTTGCTTCCGCCTCCTTATCACTATTTTCCATAAACTGGATTATTCTTTGCGTTGATTTCACATGAGCAACTATTGCTGCTTCCGCCTGGAATGATAATATATGTAATGAAGTATATTTCATTTTTAAAATATAATTTTACAAGTATACTATGTAAGTTTTAGTTTCCCCGGTACCAACATCCACCCACAATCGCATTGTATATCTCTTTTTTGTCATGTCTTGATTAAACAATATTTTAACATATCAGAACTGATAGAGTATGTAGTGTAAAGGTTCCGACCAAAATCCTATTCCGCTTTTTAACTCAATAAATATCCCTAAACCAGCATTAAATATGGAAGCCGGGGTAGTGCTCATATAGCAGAGGATTATTAACCGAAGTAAGCTGTTTCAAACGCAATCTCTTTTTAGTTCAGTATTACATAGTATCACTACATAAAGTTATGTACACGATCCCTGAGCTTGTATCACTAACTTTCTCTACCACTATTATTTCAACTATTTTCACACCTTTTAGATAGTCCTTGATTATCGATTACTATTTACTGATATCGATAATTCATTTTAAGACTATTTCTCACCTCTACAGATAACATTCAAAATCTTCGCTAATAATTAACGTATCTATGTACTTTCATAATATTAAAAAATATATTTTCTTACGTCTTCATTTTTAATCTTGTATCGATGGTGCTAGGATTAATTGATAACAGATTGCGCGAGAAAAATAGCATGCCTCCCGTGCTTCACAATATTTTAGTATGATTTCGTCATTATTTTAAGAAATCAATAACATTAAAAGTAAGAATTAAAGAAAAAATTTATTATATAATTTTATGTAGTATTTATTAATCCTTTTTTTCTTTTAAAAACACATCAAAAGTGTTTGTCAGATGACGTTTAGCATGCATTGCGCTAAATAAAGTTCGAGCCTAACATATTAAGATATAAGATAATATATTCCCGGGACAAATTACACTTACTGATCTAACCCCAAAGTAAGCAAATTATTTGCTTGTGTTATGGGTGTTAGTCAGCGATACTAATACATAGAAATACATACCTATATAAATACTACCCAACTACCCAAACCCGGAAACACAAACATTTATGCTCATTACACAAATGCTCGTCCCCGTCGGGGATCGAACCCGAGCCCCGTCGATTGCGTAGTCAGGGTCGTTAACTACTCGACCAACGGGGCGGTCAAGATATAAATAACGTCTAATTTGCTACAGCAGAAATTATCTATATTAACCTTTTCTTTCATTGCAATAAACAATACCGAGGTTTAAAATAATAGTACCACACTAATTCTTTGATGACACGTTATAGTCAAATTATTATATATTTAATTAAAAAACCTTAAATAATTAAAACTAAAGTTTCTAGTCTAACTATCGAAAATCAAAACTGTCGATGTTTAATGTACACTACGTAGGTCACACCATAAGTTTTGCGTAACACTGTCGAACGCTATCACTGCCTCTTCGGAGTTTATAAAAGTAAAACCTCTCATCAAATCTTTGATTTTGGGGAAAATACAGAAATCACAGGGTGCTAGGTTGGGGCTATGCGCAGGATGAGTGACGAGATGTACTTTTTCGAAAGCTAAAAATGACTGTTTTGTTAGCCGTGGCTCTTTTGATCTTCAAGTGGAATTGTACAGATGGGACCCGTAGCTGAGAAAAAAAACGAGATCATTTTTTTACCAACGTTTCTCGCCTGTCTCACTTTTGTTAGCCTGTTCTCATTTTCAAACACCCATTCACAAGATTGCTGTTTATTTTTCGGGTTCAAAACAATAAATCCACGTTTCGTCTCCTGTGACAATGTCATAAACAGCATTAGAATGTCTGTGATCGTACTTCAGTAGCATCTGTAAGCACCATTCCACGCGAGCCTGCTCCTGCTCCGCTGTCAGTTCATGAGAGATCCAACGACAACAAAGTTTCCGAACTTTCAATTCTTCTTGTAAAATTTTCTGAATTTGGCTCATACCAATCCCCAATAGTCCTCGAATTGTCTGATAGGTAATCCGGGGGTTTTCTTCAATTAACCGCTTAACAGTAGCCACATTATTTTCGTTGACGGCAGTTGAAAGGCCGCCCTTCACGAAATTCGTCATGTAAAGAAACTCGACCTCTCTCAAATTCAGTAAACCATCGCCTCACGGTGCTCAAACAAGGTGCTTCTCTCCCCCAAAAGCATTTTGAAGACGAGCGACACAGTCTTGCAGAGAAAGAGAACTTTTAAAATTATAAAAAATCATCGCTCTAAAATCTTTTCGACTTAATTCCATTTTTTTTGCGTACGTAGAACTTTGATGTGTGATAAAAAAACAGTTGACAAATAAGTTCCCGCCAAATGTTTTATTTTTTATTATTAATAAGAAGGTTGCAACGTTTTAAAAATATAACACTCGAAATTCAATTAGTTCCGATTAGCTAGAAGTGCAAATGCTTTGGAGAAGTGCACACACTCTTATGTAAGGTCCTTCCAAAATAGTTGATCAAATTTTTACAGTGTTCAGCACATCTAACCTAACCTAACCTAAACAACTCGAGCCGAAATAATAAATGATTAAAAGGACTAATGCTTTTTACCTTTTTAAGAATGTTTTATAATGCCTTTACTCTTGAGGCATAAACTCATCCACTTGTTTATATCAGAACGATGAATGAATTACGATGGGTATGTCATTTACAAACTATTACACTGCGCTGTAATGCTAAATGTAATAATAAAAAATGCTGTAAGATATCTGTTATCGGCGCCTCGGCTGACTTGAAGGTAAGGACCTATCCACCCTTTGGTCACGCGTAGCTTGCGACGACCATCCACGCAGCTACAGCTACGCGTACCTATAACTGTAAATAGCGGGAATATTGAAGTTGACCGGCTCGTTGAGCATTTACAAACGGCTGTAGATTCCGTTTTACAGCAGACCCCTCCGCAGATCGTGATCTTGTGCGACTTTAATACCCACCACGCCGAATGGCAATATTGTCGCACCACCGATCATGCGGGGAGGTCTGTTCATGATTTTGCATTAGCGTATGGTCTAACACAATTGGTAACCTCGCCTACGCGAATTCCCGATGTGGATGACCATACACCTTCACTGTTGGATCTTTTGCTGACCTCTCACCGGGACCGTTATCAGGTATCGGTGGTTGCTCCACTTGGCGCGTCGGACCACTGCCTGATCCGGAGCAAAGTGTCGGTCACGCGCTCATCACGGCCTCCCTTTGCAAACTGTCGTCGCGTTTGGCACTATAGATCAAAAGATTGGGACGGGAAGCGGTTTGCATCCTACCCATGGGGACGGTTGTGCTTCTTGCTGGATGATCCGAATGCTGTCGCTGACTCTCTGTCACTGATGTGGTGCTGCAGGGCATGGAACCTTTCATTCCGTCTTCTGCGGTGCCCATCGGTGGCTAGTCTCAGCCTTGGTTAGGTCGCCACTGCAAAGCGACTTTACGCCGAAAGCAGGAATGCTACCGAGCTTGGGCTGCTGGGTCGGCATCTCGTGATGTGAAAACTAGCACATTACGAAAGGAGCACAACTCTTCCTCGAGGTTCTTCAAAAGAGCTATCGCCAAGGCAAAAGCGGAACACACTGTCAGAATTGGTGAGAAATTAGTTAGCCTTCCTGCGGTCCCTCGTGCGTTCTAGGCTCTCGACATGGCTGTCTTTTTTTATGGGAATTTCTCTCTGCCTTCATTTCCATCCTTGCACAGAGACGATAACTCTCTGGTCCATACCGCAAAGGAGAAAGCCGACCTTTTGGCCTTGTTCTTTGTGACCAACTCAACTCTGGATGACCAGGAAGCGCACCGCCTACCATCCCACAGTGTGATAGTTCTATGCCAGAACCACAGTTTCGGCAGTCTTCTGTGCGTAAAGCACTACTTTCCCTAGACATCCACAAGTCGAGTGGGCCTGATGGCATCCCTCCGATTGTGCTTAAAGTATGTGCTCCAGAGTTGGCGCCAGTATTGACGCACCTATTCTGGCTCTCCCATTCACTCCGCGTGGTACCGAATTCATGGAAAACAGCTTTAGTGCATCCCATCTCTAAAAAGAGAAATCGCTCTAATCCGTCAAACTATAGCCATAGCCATAACCTCCTTGTTATCCAAAGTCATGGACACACTTATAAACTGTCAGCTCCTAAAGTATTTAGAAGAGCAGCTGATTAGCGACTGTCAGTACGGTTTCCGTCGTGGTCGCTCAGCTGGTGATCTTCTAGTATACCTGACTCATCGTTGGGCGGAGGCAGTTGAGCCCAAGGGGGAGGCATTGGCAGTTAGTTTAGACATAGCGAAGGCCTTCGCTCGGGTATGGCATAAAGCGCTTCTCTCAAAGCTTCCTTCCTATTGGTTTCCCGAAAAATTATGCAAGTGGATCACCAATTTTTTTGGCTGATCGGAGCATCAAGGTCGTAGTTGACAGTGCGTGCTCTGATCTTAAATCTATCAATGCTGGTGTTCCACAAGGCTGCGTGCTATCACCGATACTGTTTCTTCTGCATATCAATGATATGTTGCGAATTAGTAACATACATTGCTATGCGGACGATAGTCCTGCGATGCTACATACTCCGGCCGTAGCGGTATTTCTCGGGAACACGTCGAAGGGGCCGGAACAAGTACGTGTCTAAACTCGAGAATCGACTAACCGATGTCTCAGAATGGGGTCGTCAAAACCTTGTTACATTTAACCCCAAAAAGATGCAGCTTTGTGCGTTCATCGCAAAAAAAACATCCTTTGTCGTATCACCTTGGTTCGAGAACGCTCTCCTGACAGCCTCAGCCAGTATTGGAATTCTGGGAGACGACATATCGAAATCAGAAATCAGAAGTACTATATTCAATAAAACTTTCTACAAGTTATTTTGACACGTCAACATTTTTTTAAACTACTACCGGATCGGAGACGCGGCCACACACTCAAAAGATCCGGCGGACGAAACTCAACAGGCTTGTCTTTTTTTCATAACATTAAACAACGTTTACTTCTAAACTAGCCTCCAAAAAGCTTGGTGTACTCAGTAGAGCAACTTCATGCTTCATGTACAGAACTTCATGCCAGCCCATCGCCTCCAACTTTACAAGGCCCAAATTCGACCTCACATGGAGTACTGTTTTCACCTCTGGGCCGGAGTTCCTCAGTACCAGCTTCTTCCTCTTGATCGCATTCAACATATAGCAGTTCGAATCGGCAACTACCAGGCTATTTCTAATCGGCTTGACTCTTTGGCGTTACGCAGAGATGTAGGTTCGCTCTGCACCTTTTACTGTATTTATCATGGGGAGTGTTCCGACGAATTATTCGGACTAATTCCTGCCGCTAAATTCCATCATCGAAATCGCGTCTAAATTTAAAGTTCCATCCTCACCACCTCGATGTCTGGAAAACCACAACCGTGCGCTTTTGTCGGCACTTTTTGCCTCGCACTACTCCTTTATGGAATCAATTACCCTCGGGCGTGTTTCCGAACGGATACGATTTAGGGACCTTCAAGAAACAAGCTTATTCATTCTTACAAGGCCAGCAACGCAGCTGCAAGACCCCCGTATTGCAGATGTTCATGGGCGGCGGCGATCACTTACCCGCTCGTTTGCCCCCTCTGCTATAAAAAATCTTCAGAACAGAATTGGTTCAAATTATCAGGAAGTCTTAGTTGAGCGGAATCCAATCGAATGCAATTAACCGCGTTGCAATCGGTCAAGCCATTCAAAAATTATAAGATGCACGCACGCGCGCACGCACACACACACACATATAACTGACGTCATCGTGAAAACAGTTTTCGAACATCGGGGCAGAACAGTATCTTCCTTAATTACATACGTTGCGGGAAGTAAAAATTGATACATTTAATCACGCGTGTACGTAAACGTATCTACCTGAAGTAACATTCGATGCAAGATGGAACATTTTCCATTTTGCCTCTATACGAGGCATAAAAACTAATAATGCAGGGTACTCACACTGGCGGTGAGCGAGAGGAAGGCGAAGTACTTCCGCAGCGTGGGCAGCAGCGGGGCCCAGCGCGGCAGGCGCGGCCGCAGCGCGCCCGCCGACGCCGCCAGCTCGCCCGCGTGCCCCAGCAGCA
Source organism: Apodemia mormo (assembly GCA_036924255.1). Taxonomy (NCBI): domain Eukaryota; kingdom Metazoa; phylum Arthropoda; class Insecta; order Lepidoptera; family Riodinidae; genus Apodemia; species Apodemia mormo. The sequence continues at coordinate 16,935,705 of JAUPFN010000011.1, read as the reverse complement.
GCGCCATGTACGCGCCCACCATCGTGTGCTCCATGTGCGCGCCCGCGCGCGCCAACACTGCGCATACACACACCATTGCAGAACAAGCATTTATAATAGTAGGGGAGCCCAAGAGGGGATTTTTGCATTTATTCGAGCGCGTCAAATTAACACAGAGGGGGTACCTCTTATACTGTTGAGACTCTACTAAGCCTTTTATATCGAGGTGGGTAACAAAAAAAATCCAATTCCTATATCATTTCCTATATGATAAAAGAAAACACAGACACACTTGAGTGTCAAAACAACGTTTTCTTTGCGACCCTACCACGCCCTTATACTACACTTGAATCAGCTGATTTTATAAATTTTAGGTGCCAATTAATCGAACATGTCAATCTGACGCGCTTCATTGATTCCATGTCCCAACTTTATTTTTAAAAATTTTTCATCTGTAGCTTTTTTCTCTACCATTTAAATGAAAAACATTATATAACCTTATATTTTTCCTATAATTTAATCTGCAAAATCAATAGGTCCCTACAATGCTTGAGTTACTACCATTTAGCATATTGGACTCCCCTACTATAATAGTCATTTAAAAAATTAAACTGAGTTAAAATACTGACTATGCTCATATCTCAAAAACTGAATAGAACTAATTTTGATGGGCTATTCCCTACTTTGGACTATACCTGCTTTAAATCAAAAATAATGATCTCGATATGGCTTTTAATACCCAAGAAATTCGTGGACAAACATACATCATACTTACAAAATTTAGTACACATGCTTGAACACTTGAACAGATCAAATTTTTGTTTTATATCATAAGATAGCAAACAAGCCTGGGCCTTCTGATGGAAAGAGTCAACCATCGCCTATAGACACCAAAAATGTTAATAGTGCGTTGCTCTCTTGTGGCGAGGGCTAATGCCACATGCATAAATTTACCGGCTACCTTATCCTCCAAACTAACCTTTAACAATCTACCTGGCAGAACGGAAAGAAACCCGGCCCAGCACGTGGAACCTCAACAGTATTACAAACATAAATGTTAAACTGATAACCTCCATTTTTTTGTTTGAATATTGAGATGTCACAAATATTGTTATTTTTTTTTTCTCTTATAAGATAGCAAACAAGCAGATGGCTCTCCTGATGGAAAGAGAAATCATCGCTATAGATTCAAAGATTACAAATAAAGAGTATGGCTACCAGCTACCTTTTCCTCCAAACCGGAACAAGAATGACATGCATTAACACTATTACGGCAGGAATAGGTATGGCGTGACGATGCGGAACTCTACCTCTCAGTAGTCATGATGGTAGTAACACTTATAGCCAATCAGCTGCCTTTTACGACTAGCCTGACAGAACGGCAGTTAGCCTATTCTTCATAGGACCCCCACCAACATGGGGGTTTTCGGCCACTTTCTTTGGTATTTGACCGAATATTGCCAACTGTTCAGCCAGATACCTACCTAATCATACGAGAAAGTCACACTTATTATTAAAAAAATAAATATCCTTTATTCAGAAACGGAGTTAAGTAGTCATGAATAAAAATATTTATTTCAATATGCATACATATCGTGACACAATAAACTCGCTGATGAAACAAATACGCATATTATTCTGCAATAAGACATAATTTGTAGCCCCAAATGTATAGCCCCGGTTACATTTTGATTAATGCGAGTGCAAGCATGTAATGCTATTATTAAACAAAAAACACGTGTATACAGCCGTTGATTAGTACGAGTGATTAGTAATCAGTAAAGTGAATAGATGCTGATTACTAATCAATCGCATAAATCAATGGCTTTCTACACGTGCTTTTGCTTATACTAAGCACTTGCATTAAACACTCGCACTTACACTAATCAAAGTGTAACCGGGGCCTCTGACTAGATCCTATCGACCTACCATCACATATCCATCGATAGATCGATGGTGACTAGACAAATCATCACCCAACATTTGGCGCTTCAGCCAAGGGCTACGACAGATATACGGTATTCGGCAAAGTCACTATTCATGGCATCTCTAATTTAAAATTTCTTCAACATTTTTTTCAATTTAAAGGCATTAGGCAAGGCACGGAACCTTGCCTTGCCTAATACCTCTAACCCAGACATGTGGCATTCATTGCTTTTATAACACACTTCTTTTTTTTTGTAATTAACATTGTTGTAATCACATTGAGCTACTAACATCCAAAGTAAAGCTGTCCAAACATAACAGAGGAGAGTAGCATGATAATGATTAACTTAAGGGATATATTATGTAAATCGTATATTATCCTTTCATTGAGCAGAAATATCTGAATACCAATAAATTTGTCTCAAACATTTAAGGAGAAACAGTGAGAAAATACTTAGTAATTTTGTGCTATCAAGAATTTAAATAAAATAAGTATAAATAAAAAAACTTACATTTAGCAACAGTCTCATCAATATCGTCTTGTGATTGTTTCTTGTTATCGTTTTCACTTTCTTCGTCTTTTTCCCCATCTAATAAGGCATCAGTATTTTCTTCAGCTCTCCTGCAAAATTAAGTATTGTAACATTTATTATTTAAAATTTACCTGCGCTAATACTAATAATGCCAAATGTCACATTATTACCGTAAATTCAGTCATGTACCACAAAAAAGTTATGTATTAACAATCCAGAACCACATAATAACTTCTTTCTTTGAGCTAAACAGGTAGACCATTAGACCAAGTTTTCAAGGCAACACAGGACAAACTCATGCTATCATACTGCAATTTATACTTACAAAAAAGCTTGCCCTGTGGCAGGAATCTAATTACACAAGCCAAGTTCACAAGCAACTTTACACTCTTAACTGGAACACGACAGTGAACAGCACTGACGCTACTGCAGTAGGACAGGTAGGAAACGGCAAGGCCGTTATGCCAAATCCTAGCGAAATGTTACAACAATCTGTGGTAGATTATGGTTTTGGCTCATTAGCCCAATCACATATCTTTTAAGAACTGTGTAACTCCTGGTAAGTAGTTGATTCATGAAAAGGGGCCTGCGTAAACACTGTCCTTAATGACTACTCACTCAGACTGAAGCCAATGTACAAATGTGCTAAATATAACTGATTGCTCTATAAAACCTCCAGGTCGTACAGAGAAAAGTTTTTGAGTAGATTCAATGCAAGCAAATCCCCAATAAACAAACAGTTACTACAATATATTTAATAATAATTAATTATAATTAGCAAACAATGTATGTCACAAAATTATAACATATTGTACTGACCTTGCAAGTTCTTCCCGCTTGTAAAACAAATCTACAATAAGATCTAGGGCCGACACACTTCGCGATATTACGTCGTGCTCGTTGTCGACACGAATACGCACACTTAATAGCCGTTGTGCGTTAACTTCATTGTTTTGTACCAAGTTTATTAATAACATCAGTACCTGTTGACAAACCGAATACATAATTTAATAACACAGTAAAACTGTAAAGAACCGACTTCCCATTTCCTGTATCTCCAAATCTTGCATCAAATCTTTTTCAAATTTTCCTATGACTTGAGAAGCTTCTCTTTAAGGCTAGTCAGTTGAAAAAATATATATATAAAAAAGAAAACAAATATTATGACACTAAGTGAGAGGTAGTTATGCTCTTCAAGGATATGATATCGTGATTATGCGAAGTACAGACTGATGGTCAGGTTTGCTGCAGACATTACAAATATTTAATGAACACATGTACGAAAGGACAAATTTTCTTGTAAAAGCAAACCTTAATATTTCTTAAGCAGTAATACTTATTCCTATTATAAACAAAAATTCAATAGTTAAAAAAATAAATTAAAATGTGTTTGTGAACATTTAACTGTGTACATATGTGGTTAAAATGTACTAGATCAAAAAGTATATCAATGAAAAACTTTATGGACTAATGGACCCTAAAAATTGCAAAATAATAATATAATAGTAATTATATTATATTTTTAATATAATAGTAATTATATTATAATTATATAAACTATAACATAATAGTTTACTTACACAAACACTAAAATCGAAATTTCTGTCATCAGGTATAAAGTTTCCTTGGTTGTTTAAAATTATAAGACATATTTCCATTATTGAAGGCTGTTCTCCCACTACTTGCGCTCCTAACGTCGCAGCTGTAAGAAGACAAATAAATATTTACTATATGATATTGGTAGATTTTCAACTCTTAAGCTAGGCACACACGGTACACCCATTTAACAATGACATAAGGCCAATGGTGTTTCCCCAACGCACAATTGTAAGCTGAATATTTAAAACTCAGGTCTAATAGACTATTTTACTCTTTCAAAAATTTAGAGTAAATTTTTCTAATTTTTTTTTTTTTTTAATATTGATAGGTAAGCGCTTGACCTCGATCTCGCCTGATGGTAAGCTGAGGCCTAAGATGGAACGCGCTTCCCTAGAATGTATCCGTTCACTCTTCTCTTGAAGATCCCCAGATTATACTCGTCAGGGAACACAGAATCAGGAAAGCATGTTCCAGTCCTTACTTGAACATAAATTTGCTTTTGTCTTTGTAAATCAGTTTTAGTGTTAATTTCTTATAAAATACATTATGCTTCATTTTTTGCATTTTTGCATCAAAAATTCCTATACTTACCGATGTGAGGAAGAGCATGAATTATTTAAAGTTCTTCATCATCAACATGTTACTCTCAATAACAAAATACCTATTTTTTTTTTATTATTCAAAATAGGGTTTACAGTAATCACTTTTTGAAAGTCGGTTATTACATTATAAATACATGAAGACATTATCTATACCTACATACTTATAGATATACCCACTATAGATCTATTGTGTAATAATTTTAAATAAAAGCAATTAAATATGTAAAACTTATCAAAATTAAAATATTATTACAATAAACAAAATTCAATGTCAACACGTAGATCAATAATTAAAATAATGTTACAATAATAATAATTATATTTTAAAAAAAACTATTTTTTAATTACTTACTCCAGCCATCTTCCAAATAATCGTTTAATCTATAATAAGTCTTACACATTAGTTTTTGCTTAACGACGTTCTTAAACTTATAGTCAGGTAATTCAAGCATGTGGTATGGAATCTTATTATAAAAATGTACACAGTCCCCCAAAAATCACTTTTTAGTTTTAGTCAATCTAAAATTAGGAGTAGCAAGCTCATTTTTGTGACATGTGTTATAACTGTGTTTGTCATAGTTTTTATTAAAGTAAGTTAAATTTTTACGTACATACATTATGTTTTCATATATGTATTGACTGTAAATCGTCATTATATTTATTTTTTTAAATATGTCCTTTAAGGAGTCTCGAGTGCGTAAATTATATATAGCTCGAATGGCTCTTTTCTGTAAAATATACTTTCAATGGTTGCAGCTCCTCCCCATAATATAATGCCATAAGTCATGACACAATGAAAATATGCAAAATATACCATCCTAGCTGTGATTAAATCCGTCAACTGTCGTATTTTCCTAATCGCATAGGCAGCTGAGCTTAGTTTATTTGATATAATCTGAATATGATTATTCCACTGAATTGATGAATCTATTGTAAGCCCAGAAATATGTTTTTGTCCATAATTTCTAATTCTTCTTTCAAATTTGCAAATTTTATACATGTTGTTTTTTTTGCATAATGAAGTAGGATATAATTTTTTTTCCGTACTTTTCTTCCAATCTGTTTCATAAGAACATTTAGCTTAGAAAAGTTTAAGAAGTTATGTTGTCTTGGAGATGAAGCATGCTCTAATGATCGTTGAAGCATACTGCTTCCTTGTACCGGTTCATCATGAACAGTTAGGGCAGCAGTGTCGTCTGCAAAAGTGCCGATGACAACTCCGTCCGTCATAGGCAAGTCTGAGGTAAAAATTAAGTAGATGATTGGACCAAGCACGCTTCTTTGTGGCACTCCTGCATGAGCCCTATGTAGTGGTTGATTCTTCTCCTTGCTTTACAAAGTAGTATCTTTTGGTAAGATACGATTTTAAGAATATGTAGTAGTTTGTTGGGAGTAGTCTTTTTATTTTATATAGTAAACCATCGTGCCAAACTCTGTCTAAGGCCTGTGAAACATCTAAAAATGCAGCACAACAATATTTCTTTTTTTCATAAGCTTTATGGATTTCTTCAAGTACTCTATGTACCTGTTCTGTTGTACCATGATTCTTTCTAAATCCAAATTGGTGGTCAGATATAATTTTATTTTCTGCAATTATTATGTTTAGTCGCTTCAAGATAAGTATTTCCAACACTTTTGACAAAATGGGTAGTAAACTGATTGGTCTGTAAGAAGAGACATCTTCAGGGGCTTTGCCAGGCTTTAGGATCATTTTAATTTGAGCTATTTTTCATTGAGGTGGGAAGATACCTCTGTTTAGTATACAGTTAAATAAGTATGTCAGAAAACTGATGGCTATTTCAGGTAGTACGCGAAGAAAAAAAAAATTTAATTAAATTAGTATTTACTTAATGTACCTATACTTTGTCTTTTTATTGTTAAATATTAATTTTGTTTTTGTTCATACTTAACAACTCTCTCTCTCTCTCTCTCTATCTCTCGTCAGTTTATCTCTTTTGGGTTGCCAATATGTACGATTACATACATTAGCAATATAAAATAAACATCGCGAATCAACTAACTTTATTTAATCATTTATCGCCTTCTCAATTGAAACTAACTACCTGCAGGCCTACTCTTGAAAACAATATAAATCTTTAGCCAATATTGATAAAAACAATAAATTTCGAATATCGTCAAAAAACTGTACTCATGAAACCAATATTGCACACATTGATTCGGTATAGTAACGATCTAATTATTGGAAATAGATGTCATCGTTATATGTCAAGCTAGTGTTACAAGTGGAAATTTTAAGTACGGTTTCAAACAAAATAACGAATAAAAGCAATAATGAATAGTTCCAAAAACTTTCAAAATCCGTGTGGCGCTGTTGCCGAATCCAATAACTGAATGTAGTTGTCCAGAGTACGAAATACTTCAAAATTCGTTTAATATTCATTTAAAATTGAAATCGGTTTTCAAGAGTAGCCCTACTGTACAGGATACTAACTGGTAGCCCGTATATCATATTTAAAAATAAATGACGTATGTCTGTGAGGTGATAAAATTAAAAAAAAAAATCTGTAATTTATTTTAATATACTTAGTTTTTATTTTCAGACCTAAGTATACATTATTTGTTGTAAAGAGAGTTGGCAAACCCATTTGTAACGTTTCGCTGCCCTCACGCAAACTACCGAAAGTCGTAACAACCTGAGTTATGAGTAACATGTAATCCTCACAGCTTTTTATAAACTAAACATGTGTTATTTTATAATTAGGACACAATTATTTGTAAAAATTTTCGCCTTGTAAATTGTACAGAATTAATCTAATAAATACTAATTACCAAACACGCGCGCCTTCGTTCGCAAGACAAACGTTAATTATTCTTACTTATTAGTCATTAAGATACATAAGTTATATTACTGTAAAATTTCCATATATTTCATTTTTAAGACCATTTATGAACAAAGTGTAAATAAGAATTCATAGCTCTGATCTATTTATGTAATATTTTATGTAGTATGTATTATGCAACATAGTTCTATAATTTAAAACTTTTATAAAATTTGATCTAGTACAAACGGTGTTTTTATACATAATACTAGCTGTTGCTTGCGACTTCGTCCGCGTGGACTTCGTTTACTCCGCACAGCCCCTCCCCCGTATGTGATAGCGTGATAATATGTAGCCTGTATGTTGACCCGACCTGTTAGTAATATTCATACAAAATTTGAACTAAATCCATGCAGTACTTTTTGAGTTTACCCCGGATATAAATACAGACAGACAAACAGACAAAAATTCTAACAACTATATTTTTGGCTTTGATATCGATTTTTTTTATAGAAGAGGGGGCAAACGAGCAGGAGATGCACCTGATGGTAAGTGATCACCGCCGCCCATGGACATCCACAATACCAGAGGTCTTGCAGTTGCGTTGCCAGCCTTTTAAGAATGAGTATGCTCTTTACTTGAAGGCCCCTAAGTCGTATCCGTTTGGAAACACCCCTGCCGGTAATTGGTTCCACAACAAAGTAGTGCGAGGCAAACAGTGTCGAGAGAAACGCACAGTTGTGGATTTCTAGACATCGAGATGGTGAGGATGGAATTTCAAATTTTGACGCGATGTCCGATGATGGAATTCGGCGGCAGGAATTAATCCAAATAACTCGTCGGAACACTCCTCATGAAAGATACGATAGAAGACACAGAGTGAACCAACATCTCTGCGCAATGCCAAAGAGTCAAGCCGTTTCGAAACAGCCAGGTCATCAACGATTCGAACTTGAATGCGACTGCTACGCTGAATGCGATCAAGAGGAAGGAGCTGGTACTGAGGAGCTCCAGCCCAGAGATGAGAACAGTACTCCATATGGGGCCGAATTTGAGCCTTATAAAGTTGAAGGCGATGGGCCGGTAAGAAGTACTGTCTCGCTCTGCTGAGCACACCGAGCTTTTTAGAGGCTACCTAACTTAGCCTTGCCTTCCAAATGACCGCGAAACAACGTAATTCGATATGTCGACTCCCAGAATCCCGATACTATAGCTCAGGCTGTCAGGAGAGTATCCCCAAATCAAGGTGTCTTTTTAGCGGAAAACACGCAAAGCTGTGTCTTCTTGGGGTTAAAAGTGACCAGGTTTTGACGACCCCATTCTGAGACATCGGTTAGTCGATTCTCAACTTCGGACGCTTCGGCCGGAGTATGTAGCATCACCAATACTGTCATCTGCATAGCAATGTATGTTACGATTTCGCATCATGTCATTGATATGCAGAAGGAACAGTGTCGGTGATAGCACGCAGCCTTGTGGAACACCAGCATTGATAGATTTAAGATCAGAGCACGCACCGTCAACTACGACCTTGATGCTCCGATCAGCCAAAAAACTGGTGATCCACTTGCATAATTTCTCGTGAAGCCCATAGGAAGGCAGCTTCGCCAGAAGCGCTTTATGCCATACCCTATCAAAGGCCTTCGCTATGTCTAAACTAACTGCCAATGCCTTCCCCTTGGACTCAACTGCTTCCGCCCACCGATATGTTAAGTATACTAGAAGATCACCAGCTGATCGGCCGCGACGGAAACCGTACTGGCGGTCGCTAATCAGCTTGTGCTCTTCTAAATACTTGAGGAGCTGCGAGTTGATGGTTGTCTCCATAATTTTGGAGAACAAGGAGGTAATAGCTATCGGCCGATAGTTAGACGGATTAGAGCGATCTCCTTTTTTAGGGATGGGATGCACTAAAACTGTCTTCCATGAAATCGGTACTACGCCGAGTGAGTAGGAGAGCCGGAATAGGCGTGTTAGTACCGGCGCCAGCTCTGGAGCACATGATTTAATTACAATCGGAGGGATGCCATCCGGTCCAATCGACTTATGGACGTCCAAGGAAAAAAAAAGTGCTTTACGTACGGAAGACTGCAGGAATTTTAATTCCGTCATATAACTATAGCACTGCGGGATGGTAGGCGGTGTATTTCCTTGTTCGTCCAGAATCGAGTTGGCCGCAAAGAACGAGCCCAGAAGATCGGCCTTCTCCCTTGCAGTATGGGCCAGAGAGTCATCATCACCGTGTAAGGGTGGAAGAGAGGGCTGTAAGAAATTCCCCAAGACAGCCTTGGCGAGAGACCAGAACGCACGAGTTCCCGAAGGAAGGCGAACTAATTTCTCACCAATTCTGCCAATGTGTACAGATTTTGCCTTGGCGATAGCTCTTTTGAAGAACCTCGAAACGGAATTGTACTCCTTACGTAACGCGCTGTTTTTTTCATCACGAGATGTCGACGCTGCAACCCAAGCCCAGTAGCATTCCTGCTTTCGGCGTGAAGCCGTTTTGCAGGAGCGACCAAACCAAGGCTGAGACTTACCACCAACTGGTACCGCAGAAAATGGAATGAAAAGTTCCATGCCCTGCAGCACTACATCAGCGATAGTCAGCGATGACACTCGGATCATCCAGCGAGAAGCACATCCGCCCCCATGGGTAGGACGCAAAAAAACACCGCATCCCGTCCCAATCTGCCGACCTATAGTGCCAAACGCGACGACAGCCTGCAAAAGGAGGCCGTGATAGACGCGTAACCGGCACTTTACTCCGGATCAGGCAGTGGTCTGACGTACCAAGAGGGACGTCCACAGATACCTAATAATTGTCCGGATGGGAGGTCAGCAGAAGGTCCAGCAGTGAAGGCGTACGATCATCCACATCGGGGACTCACGTAGGCGAGGTAACCAATTGTGTTAGACCATATGCCAAGGCAAAATCGTGAACGGACCTCCCCGAATGATCGGTAGTGCGTGAACACAGCCATTGGGCGTGGTGGGCATTAAAATCACCTAAGATCACGATCTGAGCGGAGGGGGTCCGTTGTAACACGGAATCTACAGCCGTTTGAAGGTGCTCAACGAGCCTGCCGACTTCAGCATTTCCGCTATGGGACCTGTAGAGGCACGCATATATGCGGGGATGGTCGTCGCAGTCTACACGCAGCCAGAGGATGGATAGGTCCCTATAGCCTTCAAGGCTGCTGAGACGTCGAGAGCAGATATCCTCTCTGACATAAGCACAAACTCCCGCCCGGGGTACAAATGAATGCTCGAATTTGTACTCCGGGTAGGAGAGATATGAGCTATCAGCCGGAGAAGTTATCTGCGTCTCAGTTAAAAAACACAGAGCCGGCTTAGCCGTCTCAAGGTGGTAGTGGACGGCATTTAGGTTTGAGTGAAGACCCCTAATATTAGTATAGTCCACGTGGAGTGTGGTAGGGGGTGTCTTTCGATTTCTGTTCAGTTTGCCCCGAGCAGCGAAGTTTGAGAGCGCAATTGTGCAAACGCACCTTACTCATACTCACCCACCAAACTCGCGTACTTTAAGACGGCGAAATTGCAGTTGCCCCTCCGGGGTAATCACCACTGTGCATAGGGGCTGAAACTCGCTTCGGTATCTGATCTGAGCTGATCGAGCGACACATTACATCGGCCACTTTTACGAAGTGCAACTCGACATTCTCGAGGCAACTAACTTACCAGCTTGCACTTACCTTCATTACCCTGCTCACGCAACCTAATTTCGCATTCTTACTCAAATACATCACTACTGCAACGCTACATGAAAACGTAACAAACTAGAAGGATTTTCATTTTGATAATATCTTAAAAAGCCCCCACTCATAAATTAACATCAAGTCCTGTCTTATCGACTGTAGAGAAAAATTATAAAAAAAATTAATTAAGTTTCTTACCTTATCGACTATAGATGAAAATTATATAAATTAACAAAAATCATATTTTGCAAATTGAAAAATGGAATAATTTTATCAAATTAGTGTATTGTCATCGGTCCTCGATAAATCTACAAAGTTTGAACGAAATCTGGCCGTTTAAAGTGGGTTTAAATCGCGCCCAAAGAAGTCGGTTACAAACAAACATACAAACATACAGGTGAAGCTAATAAAAAGCGTGTAAAAAGATAAGCATCACCTATAAACAAAGATCCTAATGTGCCTTGTTATATACATGTCGCAGTGAAATTGTCAATACCGTTAGATTACAATCTACAATTGACAATTGTATATTGTACAAACGGCTATGCGAGTCACTAGAATCGTGGCCACTAGGTGGTAAAGTTCTGCATTGTCTCGCCCGGGACTGGTACCACCGCCTTTCCTACCATTCCTGCTGCAATAGCGTCAGTGCTTGTCGCTGTCGTATTCTGGTTTGGAGAGTAAGATAGCCGGTAAACTTATGCATGTGGCATTAGAACTCGCCACAAGATAGCAACACACCATTAACATCTTAGGTGTCTATAGGAGATGGTTAACTCTTTCTATCAGAAGACCCATCTGCTTGTTTGCTATCTTATGGTATAAAAAGAAAAAACAAAGTACATCTAGTAGTCTTTTTTTATTATTATCGATAGGTAAGCGCTTGACCTCGATCTCGCCTGATAGTAAGCTAAGATGAGGCCTAAGATGGAACGCGCTAGTCTATACAAAAAACTCTATTTCAAAGCGATTTCAGGGATTGGGATCGGATGTAACGCGTAACCTGTTTGATTATTTAATAAGTTAACTAATTGCGTATCGGATCGCAGACAATGTTAAGTTTTCATAGTTGTTCATCACAATAATTCTAAGGATTTTTCATTATTTTATACATGACTAGCAGTTTGTCCCGCCTTCGCACAGGTGCAATATAAGCACACAAAATTCTCGTTTTTTTTCTACTATAATATGCATGTATTAATATGCATAAAAATCTTCTTGAATCACTCTGTCTATTGATGTAAACCACATAAAAATCCGTTGCGTAATTTAAAATTTTAGAGACACACAGCGGAAGTGTCTTTGTTTTAAATACTATGAAAGATATTTAATTTAACTTTTTCAATGCCAATGATGGATGCATCATTTGTATTAATAGTATAGTTACAAACACTTGTAGTTTTATTTAGATTTTACTAGCGACCTGCCCGCGGCTTCACCCGCGGCTTTTTTTCCCGTGGGAATATCGGAAAGGTTTATATACTAAAACCTTCCTCAAGAATCAATCTATTAAAAAAACCGCATCAAAATCCGTTGCGTAGTTTCAAAGATTTAAGCATACATAGGGACAGACAGAGAAAGCGACTTTGTTTTATACAATGTAATGATTAATTAACACCCACCGCGTTTTAACGCATCATCAGGGCAATAAGTTATTAAGAGTTAGCCAATCACGGCGTTGCAACCGTTTCGTCTTACCTCAGCTAGTTGACAGAATGCATTAAATACGAAAAATTAAATATCAGGCGTCCATGGGCTGTGTGGTCGGTGGGTAGTAGACTTACATTGCGAAGGTCCGAAGGAGTGCGAGAGGTTGACGAGCACTTTGAGCGCGGGCAGCGCGGCGTGCAGCAGCGCGTGGCGGGTGGCGGGCGGCACGGGCGCGCGCGCGTCGGCCGCGCAGCGCCGCAGCAGCGCCGCCAGCGTGCGCGCCGCGCCCAGCGACCCGCTCACCAGGTGCTGCTGGTTCGCCTCGTTCTGCTGCGTCACCTGCCCACACAAAAACACGCACTTACAAGTCTCGTTCTGACTAGACTAATATTTTAGTCAAATAGCTAGTAATTAAGTAACTAACTAGTAACATCTTTGGTGTCTATAGGCGATGGTTGACTCTTTCCATAAGGAGACCCATCATGTTTGCTATCTCATGATATTTAAGATACAACAACCTCTAATTACTAACGTACTAGACAAGACACAACAAACGTCATTCGTGTTCCACTAAAGTGCGGTCCATAGACCGCACCTACTTCAATTCGTTGTGGACCGCATTCATTACGTATTAAAAACACTTAAAATTTTAAGAGGCTTGAATTGTGTTATAGCATAAATTTACATTTATAATATATATATTTTTGATGTTTTAAAGGTTAGTAACTAAGTTTTCAACCAATGGATTACAAATTTAGTTTACGCAAATTGATGTTTCTGACACACCATTTTAATCAAAGTGAACTGTATTCGAGCTAGTAACGTCCTCACCACACGCTACAGACCACCGTGAAGGGTCGAGCAATCTGGGATGAGCCACAACGGGCCAAGGTGGGCCACATCGCATCTTTGCCTAAATTACTTATGAGCCGTTCCAGCTGGCCATCCATGAGAGGAAGAGTCATAATTTTATTGGATATTTTAATTTCACAAACAAATCACACCATATAATTATTTCAACACTACATAAATATGACATAATATAATAATATTTGTTACATCTGGTTGTTTCATGAGACAAATATGGATAAAATTTAGTATAAGGCAGTCTGCAAAGACTTAACACACATCAAGAAAGAAGAAAATAAAGCGGGATTAAAAAAAATAAATTGCAAGACGTTTCACTAGCAAAATATCAACCAATTGTAAAATTTATATTAAACATGATATGATATAAAATATCTGTTCTAAAAGTAGTGTGAATGAATAGATTGTAAAGCACAATGCTTGGTGATCACAAATGATGACTTTGTTTCTAAAGTAGTTTTAGTTATTTAATAAACACTAGTATAGTGATACTGTAGTGATGTATAACCTCTAGGTTTTGGAACAATCAAATACATATAAAATCAGTATCACACCTAGTTAACACTTAACAATATATAACATTGAATTGACAACAAGGTTAAATAAATCTCCTGATGTTTATACATATCAGAATTCTACTAGATTTTTGATGATCAAAAGAACAGAAAATATTACCAGGAATGCTCAATTTACTTTTTCGATCTAGTGAGGATGCATGAGAGTATAGAAGCCTTCGTGCATACTTGTTATTTAGTTGGAAACAGTAGTAGACAATGTATTTTGGGTCTGTCACCATAAAATTGTATGTATTTTATAGTTCGCCTTCCACGACTTATTTTCTGCTGTTGTTTATAATTAAAAATAAGCTGTATGTTCATCTCATTTTCTTGTCCATCATGATAAAGCATTACAAGCTTAAACACATCCTTTTCCCAGGTGAGCATCAAAATAGCATTCATATTAATATTTTTAGAAGGTGTAACAAAAAAACTCATTTTCATTGACAACTTGGTCATTACACGATATGTGGGAAGTCAACGAATATGGGTTAACAAGTAAGAAAAGTACATAAAATATGTAAAGTAGCATCAATATGGTCGTTGTAGGAAAATATATTTCATTAATTGATATTTACGGTTTTTTGACAAAATTAATATCTAAATTATTAAATCTTGAACTAATCTTGATTATAATTAAAGTTTACTTGTTGATAAATACGCTAAAACACTTTAAAATTAACTTAAGTCAATAAAGTGCAACAAACACACAATACACACCATTAATTATTAATATGGCGGATGAATCCTTTTTATTTTTCCCAAGAGCATACTTGGAAAAAGGATGCCAACTTGATGTTATATTGTACAATGTTTCGTTCGGAAACGGTTTAGATAAAATTAAGGAAGATTAAGGAGGAAAAATAAAGAAAATGTTTTTTAGCTGTGTATGCTATAAGTCGACATGGCTCCTGTAGTAGCCATGTTTCTCTTAACGCAATATCCGGATGGCTACTCTAGAAGCCATACAGGCATTGAGCGGGGTTAAAGAGAAATCTCCAGTACTGTATGCAGACACTAAAGACCAATAATTATATATTTTCTACCCTGTGTTGGTCCCGGGCTTCTTTAAGAATAGATCAACTGCCATTCTATCAGACAGGTAATAAAAGACGACTGATTGGCTATGCGAGACACTACCATCGTGACCATTAGGTGATAGAATTCTAAAATGTCTCGCCCGGGTTTGGTACCACCGCCTTACCTATTCCTGCCGCAATAGCGTCAGTGCTTGTCAGTGTCGTGTTCCGGTTTAAAGGGTAAGGTAGCCGGTTAACTTATGCATGTGGCATTAGACTTCGCCACAAGATAGCAACGAACCATTAACATCTTTGGTGTCAATAGGCGATGGTTGAATCTTACCATCAGGAGACCCATCTGCTTGTTTGCTATCTTATGATAAAAAATCTAGGTATACTGACATTCTCGAGCACGCGCATGCAGCGGTCCGCCTTGCGCAGGAGATCCAGCTGCGCGTCATCCCACACGGGCTGCGGCTGCGCGGGCGACTCCAGCCGCGCCGCACAATCCTGTATGGTGCGCACGATGTGGTCCACGCCGCCCAGGTTACGGAGCTCTTCCTTGAACCATTCGCCGGCACGCTTCGACGTTAAAGATAGTAGCGTCTCCATGGCTAAATGACCCACCTACAACATATCAATCTTTATATATCTCGAAGATGATCAATGTGTGGTCGCTCCATTTTATCCATTCAATAGAAATATGACCATAACTCTGTAGTTAAATTTTGTATTCAATTCTCTTGTCAAAGGTAATTACCGAGTTAGACTAGATTCCACAGAACTATATTAATATGGCCACAGCTGTAACACGCTTAGCTATTTTGCTTATAAGTTACCTGGAAAGTAAGTAGAGTCTATTATCCTATAAGACCAAGAACAAATGTAGGGAATTCTCTTAATTTATCTATACATATAATAACATCGTAGGAAAATCAAAACTGTACATTGAATATTTTTTTTAAAAGAATACTTGGGGCGTGATCTACAATCAATATTGAAGCCAAAAATATAGTTTTTAGAATTTTTGTCTGTTTGTCTGTATGTATGTCCAGGGTAAACTCAAAAAGTACTGTATGTATTTACTTCAAATTTTGCATGTATATTACTAACAGGCCAGGTCAACATATAGGCTACATATTATCACGCTATCACCTAAGGGGGAGGAGCTGTGCGGAGTAAACGAAGTCCGCGCGGACGAAGTCGTGGGCAACAGCTAGTGGTTACGTAATTCTAAATTTAATGTGTAGGATAATATTATCTACAATAACAAAAAGTAAGTGCATTCCTTGTGGAATTAATGATTATAATAATACTAATTAATATTATACTTACAGTAATATTGTCCAAATCCAAATGATTAGCCTTTCCTTGACTCTTTATTTCTGCACAAAGTTCACGAACCCTTTCCTGCGTCTTTGTTAATTGAGCTGATGTTAATCCACAGTCATCAAGAGCATTCCTATAAAATAGAATAAATCAAATTATCACACTATACAATATTAATAAATTAATTATTGTTACATAAGTTACAATAATGTTTTTAATTACTCTATATATTTAAAATTCTACATAAATGAAGACAAACAATAACAATGGGTAACAAATATTTTCATCCTTATGCCCTATACCACAAAGTCTATTTGTCAATAGGAGTAGCTATCTCTTTCTTTTATTTCTAGATCTCTCTAGCGTTCCAACTCTTCACGTTTCTAGATTATTCGTAACACTACCCCCTTCTTACAGTACCCGGCGATAAATATTGCACATCGACCTTTGGAAAGAGACAATCGGCTAATTTCGGCTTCGTAGAGCGTTATCTCTGTCGCACAAAATACAAACAGTCTGGTACCTATTAGGAGCTGTTAAAACAAGTATGATTTGCTTCTTTTGATATTTTTATTCTTTGTATAAAATACACTAATTTTTCTATAAGTGATGGCTTTAGGTTGGGGTAAAATAAAATAAAAAAACATTTTTACATTATGTTTACGTATTTAATTATTTTGGAACATTACAGCTTTAGTGTACATAATAAACATCATTATACCTATTGCTAAAATGAGACATTGCAATAAAAATAATAATAATTCTAATTCTCAATTACTTCCATTTCACTATCTGTGCTCTCAAAGAGGTCAATATCACTGTCACTATCAGCCGTATTTATTACTAATCTATCAGTGTAATTGTCTAAACTGTGTTGAATGCTTCTATATTCATTCTCACATTTGATTGCATGATCGCAAACCTTTTTCCACTCTTCAGCGCCGATCATGTTTACTTTTTCAGTCAATAATGTTTTTACTGTAGTTAAGTTCATACCCACATTTCTAGAGGCTACATAGCCTTTCAGTTGAGACCATATATTTTCAATTGGATTAAAATCCGGATGATATGGTGGCAATCGCAACACAGTGTGCCCATGTTCGGCAAGTATTTTGTCCACAGAAAACTCTGTATACCTCTCCTTGTGCTGACATATAATAGCGTAAATCTGGGTTTTTGTTAATTTTGGATCAACTGGAATTTCATGTCTGTTTAACCAGTTGATCATTTCCCGTTTAATGGTGTTTGAGTTGGGGGGTCTCTCAACATACTTGTTGTGATAGGGTGCGTTGTCGATAACTAGAACAGAATCACTGGGTATATTTGGGATTAATTGGTTAACCAGCCATTTCTCATAGTTATCGTTATTCATTTCATTGTGATAGTCACCTGTAGTGTGGATTTATACGTTAAAAAAGCACCGGGTACAAAGCCTTTTTCATTTCCCGCATGAACTATTATCAAATGTTGACCTTTTGAAATTGGCTTTTTTACTCCTTTTTTCTTATCGTCACTCCAAGATTTCCCTTTAGTGTGGGATGCATGTATATATGACTCATCCATGTAGACGATATTTTTTCCTGTTTCGCGAAGTATTTTTCTCAATGTTTTTTCAGACCCATTGTAATTAATAGCTTCAGATAACTTAGCTTTTAATGATTTTATTGTTGGCAGTTCATTAAATCGTAAGTGAAAATCATACACCATTCTTCGAACAACATCGTAATCAAAATCGTCCATATCCAAACGAAATTGCTTTTTTGGTCTCCCTTTTTTTGGAGTGCTGAACTTAATTTCAGTCGAATGTGTTTCAGTACTGACTTCGTTTAATATATTGTTCAAAGTTCTTCTTGAAATTCCAGTGGCATTTGCAACTCGCTCTTGAATCTTCTTAAAATAACAACTTACATTTTCATCTACTTTTTTTTTAAATCTATCAGCTTCGCTTACAAAGTATTTATAAACATTGTAGATAATTTCACGTGACTGACCTCGTAAAGGTTTCCCTCTTTTTCCGAAAGATGCCATATTACAACTTTAAATTATTTAAATTTGTGGGTGTTATCAACTCTAAATATATATTTTTTTCGGGACGCGACTGCACTATATCGTACTTGAACAACGACTGACTAAACGTCACATAGGTAGTGTGGGACAGAGATAACGCTTTACGAAGCCGAAATTATCCGATTGTCTCTTTCCAAAGTTCGATGTGCAATATTTATCGCCGGGTACTGTAGTTATGTTCGTCCCGAACATCATTACTTCCATTATAGACGGCTAATCGATCAACATGTACAATCTTCATGGTCCCACTTGGTTACTTCTGAACTCGGTAGGTTACGTCATTGATCCGTGTGATTACTTTGTATGGCCCATCCCAACATTGCTGTAACTTAGGTGATTTTCTTTTTCGTCGAACCGGATTATATAACTAAACAAGAGATCCTTGCTGAAAACCACGATGATTGGCGTTTCGGTCGTACCTTTTCTTCATCCGCTGACTTGATTCTAATGCATTTTCGCTTATTAAAGAGTGTATATCAGGTAACCTTTCTCGAATGACTTCAACATATTCCGGTACACTTATTTGGGTCTCTGTATTCGGCGGCGGACCTCCAGTCATTAAGTCTGCTGGTATATGTAACTGCCTGTCGAAGTTAGCGTAGGCTGGCGTTATTTTTATGCTTTCGTGTTCCACTGTTCGGTAAGCCAGTGAGAACAGAGCTATGTATTTATCCCAGTCTTTTTTGTGATCTTCTACCAGCTTGGCTAAGTGTCGTTCCAGTTTGGTTAAACTGTTCAACCATTCCATCAGATTGGGGGTGATAAGGTGTGGTTCTTGTTTTGTACACTCCCAATAATTTACTCATTTCCTGGAATACATTAGATTCAAAGTTTCTTCCTTGGTCTGAATGAATCTCCAGCAGAACACCGAATCTGCATATCACCTCACTGACCAATTTCTCACCAACAGGCGTGGCTTCCTGATTGGGAATTGCAAACACCTCCGGCCATTTCGTGAAGTAATCCATCACATTTACGGTTGTGACTATCTCTCCAGCGTTCCAACTCTTCACGTTTCTAGATTATTCATAACAATATATTACATGTACATATATTATGTGATTAGTATAATTATTATAAGACAAATAATGGTTACAATAGTTGCCACCTACCACTTCTTGATTTATAGGTTACCACCATAAAAAATACGGATTTAATTTTTTTATGGAATATTTTGTAACAACATTTTTAATTTTTTAATTTATATTTCTTGTCTTGCTTTCAAATATCTTCATGTTGTTATGAAGCAATTATAGAAATCTTTAAATTGTAAACACATGAAAAAACTTATTCAAACAAAAGTGTAACTTACAATCCTACACTAATTCAGTTTTTTAAAAAAAACAATAAATCGTCGATTAGGACATAGCCAAGTAAAATAAAAGCTATTTCTAAAAAAGGACAATTCATTATTCTGAATATCACAAAACCAATGACTAAAGAATAAAGGACAAAAAATAGCTAAGCTAGCTACACTTCTACTTTAAGACCCTCTTTTGCTCTCAACAAATGAGTAAAGGGTTTCTAAGCATATAGAATTTCAACTTGCCACATGGATGGCAATTAGTCTGTGTTGGTTGTATCTTTCCATCACGGTAGCCATCTACTTGATTGCTATCCTACAATATAAAAAATTCTATTTATTCAATATAGGATCCTGCTCAAGTATCACACAAATGGGACAAGCAAAGCATAACAGCTACATATGACATGCGGTCCAAGGCCGTGTCACACCATTACTTGGCTAAACTACATTTAAAACATTTTTAAAGAAAGAAAAATTTAGGAATAGCTGGGAATGAATGTTGAAAATGATGATTGCCTTCAGGCCAGGCAAGATTTTCCAATTGAGCTAAACCTTTATGTAATGTGACTAAAACATAATATATATCAACGCTTGAAAGGCAATCCTCATTAAGCGACGTTAAGTAAATTTTAAAGGAGTGATTTAAAGTTCAAATATAAAATAAAAAAATTAAAAAAAAATCACCTCAAAGTAATTAAATTTATTACAATTAGTTGATTTTTTTATTTTATATTTGAACTTTAAATCACTCTCCTGTAAAATTTACTCAATGTTGCTTAGTGAGGATTGCCTTTCAAGCATCTATATGTTTAGAAAACGTCAAAGTATTGATCAATATTATAAATATGATATACTAGGTGGTAGAGTTATGCATCGGCTCGACCGGATCTAGTACCACCGCCTTACCTGTTCCTGCCGCAAAGCGTCAGTGCTAGTCACTGTCGTGTTCCAGTTTGGAGGGTAAGGTAGCCGGTAAACTTATGCATGTGGCATTAGACCTCACCACAAGATAGCAACGCACCATTAACATCTTCGGTGACTATAGGCAATGGCTGACTCTTTCCATCAGGAGATCCATCTGCTTGTTTGCTATCTCATGATATAAAAAAAAAATATGAGTTACTTCTGCAACAATAAACTAATATTTAACTGGTATTATATACATGTGTATAACTAACAATCAGTACAATTGATTACAAAGCCAAGGAGAATTTTGTCACATTAAAATATTGACACGTAGCATAGAATAGTATTTATAATTGTTTATGTTATAAACAATTAAAAATAATCAGACTTACTTATGAGATACATCTGACTCCAATAGGTTTAACATAAGTTCAAGTGATTCTCTGTCTAAATCCATATTTAGCCGATCTTGTGATAAAACAAACATAACTGTAGCTGTACACAATCCCAAACTCTGAAATGAATATCTCTGTATTAGTACATGATACCTCGATGACCTTACAATAATATTGTGTGCAAGATACAATAGTAAGATTTAGCATAGTTAAATTTTAGAAAGAGTATTATACTACACATTAATGAATTACCATCGAATTTTTCCACTAGAGAACTAATAATATAATAATTCTAGATTAATAAAGACAAATAAATTCATTTTTTATTGCAACATCATGGCTATTAAAATATGAGGAAATAATCTGCAAGTTTTGGATTACATTAATAACAGGGTTTCATCAAATAGTGTCTAAAGTGTAGACATCAGAAGTCATTTCAATGTCACATGATTAAAATCTTTACTGTGCACGTGTCAAAAGGTAACAATTTATTTTACTACACTGATATTATTTGGGTAATTTCATTTGAACATTACGCAATTTTGTTAACAGTATTTACATCTATTTCAATATAAATATTTATCAATATTATCATAGGGAATGGGGATTTTTGACGTAACTATGTCACTAGGTAACTTACTATGGCTGTCGCATTAGACCAGCACTTAGTTCAATATATTGCACCAATTAAGTACTGGTCAAATGTCGCAATGACAAAAATGCAACATGCCACATAGAAAAACATATTGACGCTTGAAAGGCAATCTTCACTAAGAGACATTTTGAGTAAAGTTTACAGGTGAGTGATTTAAGTTCAAATATAAAATAAAAAAAATCACGCAATGAAGAATGTTACTAGGTATGCCAAATCGCTTGCAATTTTGTCTCAGTAAAGCCTGTATGTATACAAATACACTAGTTTTTGTTGTAGTAAAAAATACCTAGTAGTTTTGATTTTATAGGCATTCAAAGTTTCGAAAAATATCAAGTCTCGCTAACAGCCACGTGACCGCTTGTGACGTCATGACACAACGCGTCGCGCCTCGCTTAGTATCAAATCAAGTCTCCAGCGGTTATAGTATAGTAAGGTGTAATAGCTTGCGCAGTATTTTGTTGTTTTCGTCAGCGTATTACTTTAATAGTCTATTAATAGTAAATATTATTCGATTAATAAAATGAATGAAGGATTCGAAAAAGGGCAATCGGATATTTCACCTAAAATAGATGGATTAATGGTTGCGCATTATTTATCAACAAATAGTGATTAAATAAATAAATAAATAAATATTCACGGGACAAATTACACTTACTGATCTAACCCCAAAGTAAGCAAATATTTGCTTGTGTTATGGGTGTTAGTCAACGATACTAATACATAGAAATACATATATAAATAGCAGAATATATATAATAAACACCCAAACCCGGAAATACAAACATTTATGCTCATCTCACAAATGCTTGTCCCCGTCGGGGATCGAACCCGAACCCCGTTGATTGCGTAGTCAGGGTCGCTAACCACTCGACCAACGGGGCGGTCATTTCGTTGGCGCCGAAATGCGAGGAAGAAAAATGCAAAGGTAAGAAAACTTTCCTTGCTACTACTTATGCTTAATAGTTTATCTCTTCTAAATTATTTTATCAAAACAAAATACCCAACTAATGTCGTAATGAAAGAATGCAACTCAAATAATAGAAGGACCTACCTACCATTAAATTTTTACGTTAAAGACAACAAATATGTATTAGTTTTGTAGCTATAGATAGGTACGTAGGACGTAGGTATATGTTCGTGTAAAGGTACCTACCGTTCTTCTTAATTTAAATAAATACCTCGGGAATTCCATCCTTTCATACGCTTGCGTAGCGTTTGCCCATCTCCCCCGTACGGACTTGCATCCGTTGCAAGTGGTACAAAATAAATTCCTGCGTAGCACCGTGGTATATGCGCAACGTAGACCTCCATAACGATCTTGAATTGCCGAGCTTAGCAAAGCATTTCAAAGACATCTCCGAAAGATACTTCGATCGTGCCATCTCGCATCCGAACTCACTGGTGGTAGCCGCGGCTGACTACATCCCAGACCCTAATCCTGATCCCCGAATACGTAGGCCCCGCCACGTTCTTACCGATCCCGATGACCCGATAACTCTGGCCAACGGTTTACACGATAACACTACACACCTACATTCGCGACACCGTCGCCGCCGGCGGCGACGAGGACCCCTGTTTCGCCCTTCGGCGAACCGAGCCCAAGGGCAAGGTTCGGCGGACGGACAAAACAATGCCACTAGCCCTGTCATCGCAAATCACGACCCCACCCTAAGCCGAGGTTCGGTCTCACAGGAGACACCCTTAGGGCGGAGGGCGTACAGCCCTACACCTTTAAAATCTGGCTGAGCACTCTGCTCGCCCCCGCGTGTTGTGAGATGACGTCACAGCGTCAACGGCAGCCAGCGTCGTGCGGTTCAACTTATTTTACTTCTAAATCGGAAACTAATTGACGTATCGAAGTAATTCTTTCACTAGTATTTTTTATTTTTCACAGAGAATATGGAGTGCTAATAATCAAAATTAGTTAACATTCTTCATTGTAATAAATTTAATTACAACGAATTATTGTCATAACTTTAATTACAATTAAATTAGGTGATTTTTTTAATGATTTTATTTTATATTTGAACTTTAAATCACTCTCCTGTAAAGTTTCTTAATGTCGCTTAGTGAAGATTGCCTTTCACGCATCAATATACTTCACACACAATAAAATATGCACTAGAGAATCAACTAAGAAAAATGTTCTAGCTGCAATAGACAGACTAGAGCAATTCATCTAGTAGGAATGACACATCAATGTAGCTATTATTATATAATATTGTGACGAACAAAACAATATTACCTGATCATTTGTAGCATCATGTAAAGCACTGAAGAATTTTTGCACTGTTCCATGTGCTCGTAAATGCATTCTGAATGCTGGTGCAGTACATTTTGTAGCAAGTGTGATGGCAGACAAACACCGTGTAGATATGGGATTGTTATCCTGCAGAAAATGAAATAGTACATAAAATATGTTAGTTCACATTTATTACTTTTTCTTATTGAATTTCTAAACATATGTGATAGTAATAATATTTGGGTGGAATACAATATTTGGGTAACACAATAATAGGGTGGAAGAGCCTCTTTCCTTAATAATAATAATATGTAATAAATATTCACGGGACAAATTAACTTAATTTGCAACTGAAAATTTTATTTTGCAACTCAAAATGTTCTTACCAATTTAGTTAAGAAATTGTAACACACTATTAACATTTTGGGTGCATAAAGACAATAGTTATCCTGTGAATCTATTTCTCAGTTTTTTTATGTACCTATGTTCTAAAAAATTATCCTCGAGACATTATGCAAATTAAGTGGATATTGTTTGCAGCACTCTATGTCACAAGAGCCATCAGCAGTGTTTTATCCTATTACAAAAAATGGCTCGGACCACTTCGTTCATAAAATTCAAATATTAAGAATAAGAACAACTATTAAGAATAGGAATTTTCCCTACGTTGATCCCGGGCTTCTTTCAAGAATAGGCCAACTGCAGTTCTGCCAGCCAGATCATAAAAGGCAACCAATTGACTATGTGAGTCACTACCATCGTGTCTACTAGGTGGTAGAGTTCTGCATTATCTCTCCCGGGTCTGGTACCACCGCCTTACGTATTCCTGCCGCAATAGCGTGTGTGCTTGTCACTGTCGTGTTTCGGTTTGGAGGCTAAGGTAGCCGGTAAACTTATGCATGTACCATTAGACCTCGCCACAAGATAGCAATACACCATTAACATATTTAGTGTCCATAGGCAATGGTTGACACTTTCCATCAGGAGACCCATCTGCTTGTTTGCTATCTTGTGATATAAAAAAACTAATTTCAGTGAAGATCAGAGTTACAATTGTAGAAATGTGGAAGCCATATAAATTTAATACAACACAAACAAATATGTACCTAATTTGATAAGTAATGCTGACAAAACTTATAATTATAAAAAACAAGCAGAGTAAAATATGATAATCTTATACAGGCTTTATTGATTTTTGTCATGGAATTGAATAGCAAAAAACTGATTGTTTTTCCTTATGGTACAAGGCATGTCTAGACTACACATACAATATTAGGATAATGCTTTATAAGATAGCAAATGTAATTAAACAATAAAATTCTATTAAGACTGATCGATAGATTTTTTTCTGATAAGGTAGATTTCAAAAAGCTTTTAGCTCTTGTTCAGTAGTACAGGCAAGTTGCCACTTTGTCACAATGGTATAAACATTTTTTACCTTTGCTCGCCTCTTAGGGACTGACTGGTAAGCAATGAGCCAAGTTGTTCTCCTTATGTAGAACCATCCAAGAAAAAGAAAGGATGAAAAATAACCCAAAGAAACAAATGTACTTTAATTACAGTAATATAATTTTAAGTAATATTTTAATACATCTTTACTCAGAGACATATTCCTTGTTTTACAGTTGCAAGAACACAGATTCATTTATAACTAGCTGTTGCCCGCAACTTCGTCCGCGCGGACTTCGTTTACTCCGCACGGCTCCTCCCCCATAGGTGACAACGTGATAATATGTAGCCTATATGTTGACCCGATCTATTAGTAATATTCATGCAAAATTTGAAGTAAATCCATGCAGTACTTTTTGAGTTTACCCCAGACATACATACAGATAAACAGATAAACAAACAAACAGACAAAAATTCTAAAAACTATATTTTTGGCTTCGATGTCGATTGTAGATCACGCCCCAAGTATTCTTTTAAAAAATATTCAATGTACAGTTTTGACTTTCCTACGATTTTATTATATGTATAGATTTACATGCAAGGTTAATTATAAAAGTTACACTGCATACCAGGGTCACTTCTTAGATTTATTGAGTACAGATATCCCTTTCATAATAACTTAAAAAATTATACAAACCTGTAATGAATCTAATAGATATTCGACATCGTCATTAAATTCTTGGAACTCTCCTATTTCTTGTATTTGATGAGCTTTCTTTACATTTCGGACTACCGTGTAATACTGTAATCAAACAAAAATATTGCATTAATTTCTCTGTCGATTAGCAAAATCATATTTTACGCACCAATCAAAATAAGCATTTCAAAATGGCAAACAATTCAAAATGTAAAACTTCTAATATCTCTGTAAAAATACAAAACCAAAAAACTTATATAGGGCACATAGCTTAAACTGGGATTTGAACCTAGGAAATACACCTCATGCATCCACACCAAATCCATTAATGTCAGAACATTGAGGTAAGACTAATTTTAATAAACGAATTGTCATACTTCAGTGCCAGTTGCCTCATCAGCTTAATTTTCAATTATGGCTGAGATGAAACATGATTCAGTTAGGATTTTCTATACATTGTAAGATCTCAGTAGCAGCCAAGGGTCTGCTAATGGAATTTTAAGAGTTATGTTGTATTTTGTGTATCATAAGATAGCAAACAAGATGATGACTCTACTAATGGAAAGAGACAACCATAGCCTAAAGGCATTAAAGATGTTAAAGGTGCATTGCTATCCGTGTGGTGGGGTGTTAATCCCATATTATGTATAAATTTTTCAGCTTCCTTACCCACCAAATCGGAATACCACCAATAATAATTAACACCACTATAGCTGGAATAAGTATAACAGTAGTACTAGTCTCTCGACAGACATTGGAGAACTCTGTTATCAATTAGTTAAAATAGTAGTGTGACTTATATAGACTTATAATCGTTCATCTTTAACAAACTGCCTTATCAGAATGGCAGATGATCATATTTCAAAGAGAACCAGGACCAACATAGTTAACAACCTAGTTTTATAAAGGATACAGCCAACTCATCACTAGAGCAATGAGATTTGATATGTCCACAGACCAGATAAACACTAATAGACACTATCAAAAATATCATACATTTGTAGATATATCGTAAAAAAATAGAAATAAAAAATGTTATACTGTTTTGTGTTATCGAACAAGATAACAAAGTTTAAAAATTACCCTTGAAGTAATTTTATGTCATCGGTAAGTATTGTTATCCCATATTTCTGTGTGCAATTGGAAGACACACTGACAAACTAAGAAATTATCTTGAAAGGCATATTGTTTTAATCTGTGGTTATGTCTTACATAATATACCCACTAATTCAATAGCAAACAATTTGTTATTTGTATCTTCTCAAAGTAAAATACTATACCTCCTTAGCTTCTTTAGCACATCTCACGCTTGTATAAGGTTTAACAGGTTCTGCTACTGGATCATCCATTATTGGATCTGCAGGTCTATACCTTGTAACTCTTGTTAATTCTTCAGAAGCCTGAGTTACTGGTATTATAGTTTCTGGATTTTCTTGGGGCTCAGGTCTTGGAGTCTCATTTCCTTTCTGGAAAAATAACATTAAATTGTTAGAGAATTAAATTACATAACCTCTCAGCGCTGCTAACTTTATAGATAGTCGGCTATGTCAACTTTACATATAAAATAACAAACAACAATAAATAATATTTTTATTATTATTGTGTTTTCTTGCATAATTCTACAAGATTTTTTTAGCTCTACAAATTCTGCCGCAATGGTACATTACCTTTGCATTATTTTCTAACAGTGTGATGCCTAGAATTATGTTTGCATTAAATTGAATAAAGAAAATGGTCCTATGGCAACATACCTATTACCCATCTAGTTTAATCTATATTATAATATTATAAATTGCGAAAGTTTGGATATTTGGATGGATGTTTGTTACTCAATCACACAAAAACTACTGAACAGATTTGAATGAAATTTGGCACACAAGTAGATGATGACCTGGAATTGCACATAGGTTATTAATATCTCAGAAAATACCTTTAATCCCGTGGGATTCACCAAAACCTTTTATAATGCAGCAGGCTGCACGCTGCAGCTAGTAGTTTATATGTAAAACAAAAAAGTTGGAAAACTCAAAACAGCACAACACTATCACTCATATTATCAAAATAGTTAAATAATAAACTTATTATTTAATTAATCACAGAGAATTACGAGAGTAATCAATAATGAGAAATTGTTTTGTGAGTTTCTTTACTTGGCATATCAATCATCCATAATAATATTATAAATGTGAAAGTAACTCTTGTCTGTCTTTTCTTCACGCCTAAACCACTAAACTGATATGAATGTAATTTGATACAAAGATAGTTTGAGACCCAAGAAAGGACATAGGATAAGCTTTACAGGAACTATGTGCGTAAAACCATAGGACTGTCTTTTAAAAATTTTCTATGTGCACGAAGTCGCAGGCACAGCTAGTAATAGAATAAACAGCAATAGAGAGGGAGAAGAAAGGGAGAACCTTGTGTTGGTTCCGAGCTCCTTTGAAAAATAGTCCAATTGCTGTTTTGCCGGGCAGGTCGTAAAAGGCAACCAATTGGCTATGCGAGTCACTACCATCGTAGCTACTAGGTGGTAGAGTTCTGCTTTGTCTCGCCCAGGTCAGGTACCACCGCCTTACCTATTCCTGCCGCAATAGCGTCAGTGCTTGTCGCTGTTGTGTTCTGGTTTGGAGGGTAAGATAGCTGGTAAACTTATGCATGCGGTATGAGACCTCTCCACAAAATAGCAATGCACCATTAACACCTTTGGTGTCTATAGGCGATGGTTGAATCTTTCCATCACGGGACCCAACTGCTTGTTTGTTATCTTATGATATAAAAAAAAATTTGACAGTACAGACAAGGACCTGCCACCTGCCACCATATATTATGTAGGTTATGTTTGAAATTTGATGACGTTGAATTGCTGATTTCCAAACATTATTATAGCAATTAAAACATGGTGGATTTAGATAGCCATTTCAATACAGCTCGTCCTCAGGTAATTATAGGCTCATTAAAAAGCAACCAAGTGTGAGTCGTGTTCTCGCACAAATGGTTCCAAGCCACCATCCATAAAAACCAGCAAAATATCACATTTGTTGAATGGGAGCCCCTTGAAATATTTTTTTTACTATTTTCAATCTTTGTTGTTAGAGTGCCAACAGAAATACATCATATGTGAATATTTCAACTGTGTAACTATCAAAGTTTATATGATACAGCCTAGTGACAGACAGATTGACTGACAAACAGTGGAGTCTTAGTAATAGGGTCTCATTTTACCCTTTGGGTATGGAACCCTAAAAAGAAATGGGACCGATTAACAATGTTTATGGATGATTATCATGTTTCTTGTAAAGTGAAATTTCTATGAATAGCTCTAGTTTTTTTTTCGAGATAAATGTTAATTTTCCTACTATGCATACAAAATAATTTATTGCAAAATATGCTGACGTAATCGTATAAAATTTTCTTTACAAATCTGTTTTTATATCCAGTTTTTGAACTGAACATGATATAAAAACAATGTTTTTTGTGAGAGAATTCCCCTAAATTTCTGAGCTGGCCGACAATATAAAAATATATTGACTCAATATTTAGTATAGAGTTATGAATTTGGATAAGGAGAAGCAAGTTTGGTTGGAGGCACTATATACTGACACACATACATACAGACATAAACTTTCTATAGCTATAGCAAAAAGCTATTACAATGTTTTTAAGTATGATACCTACTTAATTTAAAAAAAAAACCTAATGTTCACTTACATCATTAGCCCATTCATGACGATAAAGATGACGTCTTTTTCTAGCAGGCAGCGGTGATGGATTATCGTTAACTAAGGATTTGCTCTTAAATATTGACCCCTTTTTCTTTGTAATTACTAGTTTAACACTTGGTTTATCTTCTATGTGGTCTTCTGGATCAATCCCACTGGGAGACTTAAACACTTCATGTTGCTTTTGTGATTCTTCTTCTGAAAGCTCATTTGGACAGCTATTGTAAGCTGAATCCGATGACTGCGTTTGAATTTGTGCTTCATTTATATCATGCATTGGCACAGAGTCTATTGGTTCTACAGGTTGTGGCTCCTCAACCTCCATATCAACCGGTTCAGTATTATTTACAATTTCTTGAGCTTCTTCAGGATTTGGACTCAAACGTTTATGTTTGTATTTTTGTTTTTTATGTAACTTTGTTTTGTGGCTACTAGATTCCGGTTTACTACTTTCATTATTTCCAGTCAGTATATCAATCAATTCATTTTGTTCTTGTTGAGATTCAGGTTTTTGAATAACCTCTTGTTTATCTTCCTCAGGAATTACATCTACAGCTGCTTCAAGTTTTCTTCTTGATTTTCTAACCTCTCTTTTCACATCACTCACAGTTCTTGTCACAATTTTGCCAGTGAAACTAGATGCTAATGTATCTATTTCATCATCATTTTCACTATAGTTTATATTTGGCCTGTTTCTTCTAGCTCGTCCTGTGTTCTCAGGTGGTTTTGGCTCCGGTTTTGGTTCTTTAGACTGTTTTTCTAAATGTGGTGATATTCTTTCTGTTGTGTCTAACTTAGATAACTCTGATTCTATAACTTCTAAAGGTTTATTTTTATTACTTTCTTTGTCATTTTCTAATATTGGTGATGCTAAAGTCTTATAAAGTTCATAAGTATCTGAACCTGGTGGTGGAGAGGTAACTTTTTTATGGTCCTCTTCGTGATTTCTGTGATGTCGTTTATGTGATTTATGTTCCTTTTTTTCTTTTTTCTTCTCTTTTTTAATTTCTTGATGAAGACCAGGACATTTTATAGTTATTTTAAGTCCCTCGTGTTTTGGTGAGCAAATGCTCTCCATAGATGGACTCTTTTTATGGTCTAATCCCATATCTGAATGTGTGTCCATTGAAGAATGTCTATCAGAACCAGGTGATGTGAAACCTTCATTAGAATCTGTGCTAACTATTCGAGATGTTCCTTTAGATATTCGTAATACAATTGGTGGTGGTTTCCGTTCCTCATTTACTGCAGACTCTTTACTTGTAGATGGACTTGAAACTTCTTGCTTTACTGGTGATGGACTTTTAACAATAGGAGTTGCTTTTGGTGATGGGACTTTAATTACTAAAGGACTTGCTTTAGGTGAAGGGATTTTAACTGGTGATGACTCATACCTTGTAAAGTCTGGTATAGGACTATTGCTACCATCTTCAGCATAATTTATTACTTTATCTCTATTTCGAACAAGATACCGTTTATTTGGTGGTTGTGATCCATCACTGGAAGCATCATCTTTTTTAGATGTTTTTGAGTTAAAATTCTTTTTTGATTTACTTTTTTCAAAACTTCTTCTAGGTAACTCTGGTGATGATGAATCTCTATTATATCTACTCTTTTTAGGTTTCTTTTCCTTTGAAGGAGGATGTTCAGGTGATAGTGGTGCAGCAGGGACTGGAGGAGCATAAGTGATTTGTGGTACTGGAGGATAAAGCTCTGCATTACGAGATTTAAAAAACTTTTTGGGCTTTGGTGGAGGTTGTTCTGTTTCTACAGCAGGTACTGTAAGAGGACTGTTTTGATCTTGAACCGGCTTTTTAAGTACATTTGCTTGATATGCTGAAACAAGATTTAACAAATTTTAATACATATTGGATAAAACATATATATATTTATATACAAAGTGCCAATGACACTATCAATTTTATACATGGCTTTTACTAATCTATATATACTAGTGGTAGATAATCGACCTGTGGCAGATAATCGATCACAGACTAAACAATAAAATCTCTTTAAAAGGAGATTGATGAGGCCTCATACAAATTTGGCCTAAAACGCAACACATGATGATGGCTGCTTACCGTATTGTAATACATTATTAATTTCTTCTGAAATGTAAATTGTATCACGGACACTTTTTATAATACTATAATTCACGAATCTCCTTCAAAGATTAACATTACTTAATTTTAGAATTGTTACATTCCATTTTAAGCCACTCACATTGCAATATATCGTCAACACAAATATAATTCATTTTTGTAAGTACTACTTACTTATCATGAAGATTATTTGATTTTAACCACTTAAATTTTTGTTTACAATTTACATAAAATGTTTATTACTCACTCACAGCATATATATGTAGATGACACTTGTTTTTGTTTCTTCCGGATGATACTAAGAGTACTTATTTATACGGCCTTCTATGTTGTAGATTTCGATCATTATAATAATATTTTCATTTTTGTTGCATTTTATGCAATAGTTTGTTTAAAATTTTGTGTCTTATCTATCCAACATTTTTATTGGTTTGGCTACAATTTGCTTGGTTGGTCAGAAATAAAAGAAAGTGTTAACTTTATGGCAGAAAAGAAAAATCTTTGCTTGAATTAGAAAACAAGTTTGATTAGTTTCATGACTTTCCGACTAAAATCCTTTTAAAATTAATTTGCTATTAAAAAGTTTCCGTTGAATTCTAATATTGACTTTTGTGAATAAAATTAATTTAATAATTTCGGCTGACACTATATTGTTGTAGTTCATTTAGGCCAATCTCATCGCTCTCCTTTGACAACAGACTTTAGCCATAAAGAAAATATTATGTTTTACATCTGTATCATGTATGTCACATAAATGTAGTGTGTGTAACTTATACTTTTATTAATTTAACATAATTCTAATGCATTTAATTTAAAAATATTAGGTTTCTGCAGCACTCCGCAATGTAAACTTTAACTGTGCCAAATATCATACTCCACCATTCACATAATCGTCTTAAAAAGGATCCAAAGTTTTTTCCTTCACATATTATATATATACTTTGTCTTGTCATCTACTAGATACTTTGTCATCAATATAAATACTTTGTCATGATAAAAATAAGGTTTTACTAAAAAATCTGTTTATAAAACTTGAAACACCTTTTATAATACTTGTTTACTAACCTGGCACTATCGTATTGTACAGTGAATGATGTAATTGTACTTAGCTATTACATCATTCACTATATGTTATCATTTATGATAACATTATTTTCATCAACGTAATACTGGATTGTAAGTAAAAGAATTATAATTTCACTGATGAACGGGTGTAGTACTAAATTATTATTGAACAAATTATACCAAAATAGAAATATTTAGGAAACAGAATATTTATGTGTGTAAAAATTATATAATCATAAAATATCCTGTACTTTAAACCATTGGGTTTCTTTAGCTTAACTTCTTTTTTATATAGAAAAGAGGACAAACGGACAGAAGGCTCACCTAATAATAAATAAGTGATCAGTGCCACAAATGAACAACCACAATACCAGTGGCCTTGCATTTGCTGGCCTTTGAAGAATGAGTAAGCTCTTTTTTAATGTCCCTAAGTCATATCCATTCAGAAAAACTATTTGTGTATGGTTTGAAAAAATTATACCCAGATGCTTATCAATTAAGTGGATACCGCCTCTGGCATTGTTTAACA
This sequence comes from Apodemia mormo, assembly GCA_036924255.1. Taxonomy (NCBI): domain Eukaryota; kingdom Metazoa; phylum Arthropoda; class Insecta; order Lepidoptera; family Riodinidae; genus Apodemia; species Apodemia mormo. The sequence goes on along the minus strand of JAUPFN010000011.1, from coordinate 16,902,079 downwards.
TTACAAATTTTATTATTGCTTTGGTAGCCGCTGTCCTATTTTTCTAAGGGTTATTGTGTAGTTTAGTCAGACCTATTAATATATTATTCATATTCTAAATGGATATTTATTTATCAGATCTCAGACATGATCCGTTTATAAAGGATAATGGTGAATAGTTTAGCAACATTGAGTAAATCACACATCCATAACAGTAATTACTATGTATTAAAATATAACCTTAAATGATAATATTATTAGATATAATTGCCTATTTCATATAAAAATATAATTGTCTATTTCATATAAAAATGCTAAATATGAGAGGCCTAAAAAGACATTATATCTAAAAAACACTGAAAGAGAAGTATGTCTGTAATTTTAAACAGTAGAAAATTAATATTCTAGCCTTTTCTACAAGCCCTCACATCAATCAACATAGTATACGTAAATGTAAAAAACGTTCTATTTAGCTATAGCTTTTAATTAACTTTCACTGCTGTAGAAGGCATGTAAAGTCCAAAAAGAGTTTGTTTGCTAATGATAAAATTAGTTTTTGCACTTACTTTATTCATCAAAATGCGATATAAAATAGAGATAAGATAAGAAATAGACACATTAAAGATATTCTTACCGTAAGGAGCACTCCTGATTGAAGTAAAACTGGTGATTCCCCATTTACCCACGGTTCCCGCCGAACGAGCGGCTGTAGGGCAATTGCTGTTTTCCCTGAATAGGGCGCTATCAAGCGGCACAGCAACGCTGCCGCCTCGACCTCTACCCCAGCGCGACATTCTGATAATTTCATCAATTTAGGTGACACCTTCGCTTCTTGCCAAATCAATTACAACTTCAAATGTCAAAGGGAAAAGTAGCACATGTCGTCCCAAGTAACACAATTTGCGAAAACTACATAAGTAATAAAACTTTAATTTCACTGCAAATTCACAAGAGAATGCTTGCATCTAAATCTATGACAACACAAACTCTAAAGATAACACACCCGCCATTTTTACGAGAGCTATGTACTTTTCTTACAGACGCAATCGTATGTTGTCATTCGATCACAAAATACCAAATAGACTCATTGAACTTTAAATAACAATTTACATTACATTTAATGATTATCTTTGAATTATTGAGGTAGTTATTCAATGTTGACTCAAACATTAAAAATGACAAATAGGACACAAACTGCGATGTTGTCATCTCATAACACTAGAAGCGCCATATTGGCCATAGACTACACCAAAGCAAAACAAGTAGAAACAATCAAAACTAACCAATGAAAAGCAAGACTCCATGGACAATTTGTGAGATTTCTTTTCGAATGAAACTACGTAGATCTTTGGAACACACAGCCAAATATTTTTAATTATTTAGTCAAACTTTTATAAAGAAAGAAAAAAAATTGTCTGTAATCTTCATCGTGTAATAAATGCCAGGAAGTACATAACAATGAAATAATGAGTAATCACATTCCTATCAGATTATCGCATAATAATTTCTAAGAAGTGTCTAGTCTGCCACCAGTTGCTGTCCAATATTAAGATTTGTATTACCATTGTTGATCAGTTTATAACTAATCTTTATCTGCCAAAAGCGAAAGAATACGGAAAAAATATTCTGCGATCAGCTGGCAATATCTTTCCATTTGTATTAAGATAAAAACTAGATGTTATAAAAGCGAAATAAATGGCAAAATAGTAATAAAAATTAAATATTCTACCAGTAAATGCAAGAAAATCAAAAAAGTTTACTGTGCTGTATTACGGATTTAATGAATATTTTTCAGGAAATATAGACTTAGATAGTTCATTCCATAATTAGATAGTACGAACTAAAAAGTTCAGACTAAACCGTAATGTTGATGAACTCCTTCATCCATGAGTTGGAGGTAGTGTGGGTGGAGGTTCCGGCCTCGGCGAATGTTGAACCTTAATTACATAGCTCCTTTATTACATAATTTCATTAAAATGTAATTAAATGTATTTAGTGACACCATGAGTATTTAAGTAGGTACCGCCTCGTTGGTCGAATGGTCACCGACCCTGATTACGCAATCGACGGGGCTCGGGGTTGAACCCCGATGGGGACAAGCAAGCGTGATGAGCATAAGTGTTTGTATTTCGGGTTTGGGTGTTTATTAAATGTATTCCAGTATTTATATACATAATATGTATTGCTTATATAAGTAAGTATCGTTGACTAGCACAATACAATACAATACAAGCAAATAATTTGCTTACTTTGGGGTTAAATCAGTAAGTGTAATTTGTTCCCTGAATATTTATTATTTATTTATTAAAAAAAATTAAGTAGGTATACCTAAACATAACGGATTTCGTTGACTGACTATCTACTGTTGTAGATACAAAATGTAATAAGATAAAAATAGTCTTAAAATGTTAGTTCCCCCCTCCCCCCCCCCGGCCCGGAACCTGGGTGCGCCCATGTACCTATACAGGGTTACTTTTAAAGATTCGGCCAAATTTTAAAATTAGGATCTAAATATTGAATTAAAAGTGCGTTTTTATTATTATTGTAAAATTATTAGATACAAGATACCTAATATAAAAATATTCGTTTAACATTTTCATATCATCTATTTACAATATCGCAATATTACAAAAAATATATATGAGGTCGGTATAAGGAGCAACTAATCTCAGGTTTTTTTGTCTTCTAAATAATTTGAGATTTTATAATACCCTTTTTTACAGTTTTATTTTAACACATTTTTTAAATTTACTGACTGGTAGATCTCTTATAGTTTTGGAAAGTTTATTGTAAAAGCGTAGGTATACATTACCCCATAAATGAGATACTTATCTCTGGTATTACCTACACAGTAAATACATGTTCCCTGTCGGAGATTGAAATCGAACCGTGTCTCGATCAGCGTCGTTAGGCATACACTGCGTTACATTTACACCTATGCTAGCAAAATTCACATGGACCTTTCTTGGCAACATTTTTACTCGACTGAGCAAATGAAAAGTGTATTTGGATCATGCGAACGATCCGCTCGTAACGACCAGTTTATTAACAATTGGCGTTTTAAAACAATGGATGTCAAGGTGAAAATATATAGTAGGTACAATGCTATATTATGAAGTACGGCTGATAACCAGACGTCGTTGTCTTAAAACTAAGTACCTAGGTTTGTGTTATTTTTACTACATATTGCAACATTTATATTTTTCTTGCTCGCGTGTATGTGACTCATCACTGTTTCGACTATGTCAACATTTTCTTATAAAAAACTGGCTGTTGCCCACGACTTCGCATTTCCCAATTTTCATTTCGCATTTCCAAATTCGGATGACCCAAAAATATTAACCGGAATATATTAGTAACAAGCATTGTACCAGATCCGGGCGAGACGCTACAGAATTCTACCACATAGTCACAGATTACTAAATAGTTACATAGTACCTACTTTCATCCATAAATTACGTGAGTTGTTTTTTTTAAATTTTCTATCCCTCCCTCCAACCTGGTGAGATGTCGTGAGATTTTATTCAACCCCCTCCCCATCTCTCAATCTCACGTGAGATTTTTCAAAATGTGGCTTTCTTAATAATTATGTAGGTAAACGCGTTGGATTGTTATTGTAATAAGAAAAAAAAATGCTTCGTGCTTTTATTTACGACTAGTTAAGACGAGTAATCAATATTGCTGAGAGTTATAAGTGTAATAAAAATTTAACAATAGAATACTTAAATCGTAACTACTGCGATTAAAAAAAGAATATCAACTCTTGACAGGCGCGCGAAAACAAAGAACGGGCTACACTGTACTGTAAATTCAGATTAAATTGAGCTATTTGGTATAAAACAAATATGGTGGTTTGACAGTCAGTAGTAATCTACAACGTCGAAGTATGAATGAAATTATTTTTTTTCGATCGAATTAGTGAATGATCCATTGACCTCTAAAATTTCTATGGAATGATCTTAATCGTATCATGATTACGTTTAAGATTAAATCTTAAGCATGGACAATCTGGATAATGGACCTGAGTTTGAATGGAAATGAATTTTTTTGTTTCGATCAGAAAAAATATTCGGCGTGATATTTGCCGAGACCCCTCCTCTCTCCAACGTACGATTAGATTTGACTCGACCTCCTCTCCCTCTTAAATATCTCACGTAATTTGTGGACGCCCCCTTATCTCTTCTGTTTCGGAAGAAACTCGTATGTTTCTTCCGCCGAATCTTAATAGTAATTCTTAAAAAATCGATACAGAGTTTTCAATGTAATATTATATACCTAGTAATAATTTTTAAATACGTAGCTCACACTATAAGTTTTGCGTTACTTAAAAAAACATGTTATTACAAAAATATTATTAAATATTATAAAAGCAATAAACCTTTTCAAAATGATCTCCTTTACATTAAACATTTTTTCATGCGATCGAACCATTTTTTAAAACAGGAGGACCACAGATCTGAAGGCATGTTTTCTACGTGCTGATTGAACGCTATCACTGCCTCTTTGGAGTTGGTAAAAGTAAAACCTCTCATCAAATCTTTGATTTTGGGGAAAATACAGAAATCACAAGGTGCTAGGTCGGAGCTATGCGCAGGATGAGTGACGAGATGTACTTTTTCGGAAGCTAAAATGACTTTGTTTTGTTGGCCGTGTATGAAGAAGCGTTATCATGGTGTAGGAGAATGCGGCTTTTGGGTCGTCTTTCGCGAACTTTTTCTAACAACCTGGGTAAACAAATGGTAGAATACCACTCAGCATTAACACTCTTTTGATCTTCAAGTGGAATTGTACAGATGGAACCCGTAGCTGAGAAAAAAAACGCGATCATTTTTTTACCAACGTTTCTCACCTGTCTCACTTTTGTTGGCCTGTTCTCATTTTCTAACACCCATTCACAAGATTGCTGTTTTTTCGGGTTTAAAACAATAAATCCACGTTTCGTCTCCTGTGACAATGTCATAAGCAGCATTAGAATGTCCGTGGTCGTACTTCAGTAGCATCCGTGAGCACCATTCCACGCGAGCTCGCTTTTGCTCCGCTGTCAGTTCATGAGGGATCCAACGACAACAAAGTATCCGAACTTTCAATTCTTCGTGTAAAATCGTGTAAAATTCTTCGTGTAACACATCCACCAAATCTGTTGGTTACGACGGATTAGGCAGAATCATGATTCTACCAATACTTGACGTGATTTTACCCCACATCACTGATATCATTAACTTGTCATTATCTTCTGGTGAATTTCCGATCTCATGGAGTAAGGCTTTTATAACCCCAATACCCAAGAAAAATAATCCCACAGATCCTTCCCATTTTAGACCTATATCTATTTTACCTTACCTCTCAAAAATTTTAGAACGCATTGTTTACATTCAATTTTCTGATTTTCTTTCAACACATGGCCTGCTAAATAATTTTCAGTCAGGCTTTCGCCCATGTCATAGTACGACAACGGCTCTCATAAAAATCACTGATGATATACGGTGGGCCATGGATGAAAGAAAGATCACGCTTCTTACTCTTCTTGATTTCAGCAATGCGTTCAATTGTGTGGACCATGATATTTTAATTGCTATTCTTCGTTCCTTAAATTTATGTCAATCGGCAACGGCCTGGTTCACGTCGTATCTTAGTGGGCGTCAACAATAAACGCGGACTCATGAAATGCAGTCGGACTGGTGTGATGTTGTTAGTGGTGTTCCGCAAGGCGGTGTGTTATCCCCCTTACTTTTTTCGGTTTTTATAAATGCAGTCACTTCTCATATACAGCATTGTTCCTACCATTTGTATGCAGACGATTTGCAGCTTTATCTGTCGTTTAAGCCGAATGACCTAGATAAAGGCATCGCAAATATGAACGCTGATTTAGATGCAGTTTGCACTTGGGCAAAAAACTATGGACTTATGTTGAATCCCGATAAGACGCAGGTAATGTTAATTGGGCGTGATAGATATCTGGCACAATTTGATTTGGAGACTCTCTCCCCTGTGACTCTCAACGGTAAAAGTCTCTCCTACCGTACGTCCGTAAAAAACTTAGGTATTTATATGACCAACAGCTTATCGTGGTCGCTTCAAGTAAGTGAACTTAGTCGTAAACTTTTTGCATCTATGCATGCACTAAAACGTCTACAAAACTTTCTACCTTTAAAAACTAAAATTACACTAGTTAATGCACTGTTGTTGCCTATCCTTGATTACGCGGATATTTGTTACACTGATATAACCGATGAATTGTTAAATAAACTTGATCGGCTGCTTAATTTATGCATACGATATATTTTCGGACTGCGTAAATATGACCATGTCACTCATTTTCGGTCGGAATTGAAGTGGCTGAATATTCGTTTTCGGCGTGACATTCACGTTTTATCATGTTTATTTAACATTCGGAAGAATCCATCATTTCCAGTATATCTAAAAGAACGTTTTGCATACATTTCAAATCAGGGTAGGCTTCAGCGGTCATTTCACTCAAGTACGCTGATGTATCCGGACCACAATACGGCAACATATTTTAATTCCTTCACTGTTACTGCGATAAGATTATGGAATGATCTTCCCTCTAAGATGCGTGAATCATCAACACTATCAATTTTTAAAACTGCGGTATATGATCACTTATTAAAACGTCAGAATTCTTAATTATTGTATATGTGTGTATTTTATATTATATTTATGTAATTAAATATTATGAAAATGTATCTATAATTTACTATTGAGTATTGATGTATGTATATTTCTCTATGTAAGTAGTCAACCTATATTTATTTATAGTATTAATTGTTTGTATTATTTATACTGAGGTTCTTAAAATGTTTATATGACTCTTGTAGAATATTCTTAATAATAGGTTAGTTATGATAAATTAGTATCCAGTATTAAGTTTTATTAATAGCTCATAATTAATTTATTATGCACTACCCAAGTTTTTTCTCTCAGCATTACGGAAGGCAAACTGTGAGAAAATGCTTAATAGCATTAAGTTACGCATTTGTACCATTATGTGCAATAAAGTGTTTAAATAAATAAATAAAATAAAATTTTCTGCGGCTCATACCAATCCCCAATAGTCCTCGAATTGTCTCATAGGTAATCTGGGGGTTTTCTTCAATTAACCGCTTAATAGTAGGCACATTATTTTCGTTGACGGCAGTTGAAGGCCGCCCTTCACGAAATTCGTCATGTAAAGAAACTCGACCTCTCTCAAATTCAGCAAACCATCGCCTCACGGTGCTCAAACAAGGTGCTTCTCTCCCAAAAGCATTTTGAAGACGAGCGGCACAGTCTTGCGGAGAAAGAGAACTTTTAAAATCATAAAAAATCATCGCTCTAAAATCTTTTCGACTTAATTCCATTTTCGTTGCGTACGTAGAACTTTGATGTGTGATAAAAAACAATTGACAAAACATTTCCTGCCAATTGTTTTTTTTTTATTCTTAAGAAGGTTGCAACGTTTTAAAAATATAGCATTCGAAATTCAAATAGTTCCGATTAGCTAAAAGTGCAAAACTCTTAATGTGCCCCATGTATTTGCACACCATATAATGGTAGAATATGTTGGTAACTTAATTATTAATTTTTAACAATTTGTAACACCCATATTCTTGCAAAGACATATTTTCTTTCTTTCTTTCTGAAATGTAACGTGAGATTCAATGAGATTAGAGATTGTGATAGGTAGGTACTATCGACCCACCCGGCTTCGCATGGTTAGTAGAGCATAAGTATATAATAATAATAATAATATTCACGGGACAAATTACACTTACTGATTTAACCCCAAAGTAAGCAAATTATTTGCTTGTGTTATGGGTGTTCAGATAAGCTATTTAATAATTTAGTGCCGACATCCACGTTTCGCCATCGCACTAAATGCCTCAGTGAGTGATTCTATCCACATTATATTGACAATTGGTCATTCACGACTGTTCGATTTGCTTGGTACGTTTTTTATACGAACTGTATTTTTCACCGTGTTGGTCCCGGGCTCCGTTGAAGAATAGATCAACTGCCGTTCTGCCAGGCAGGTCGTAAAAGGCGACCGATTGGCTATACGAGTCACTGTCGTCGTGGCTACTAGGTGGTAGAGTTCTGCATTGTCTCTCCCGGTCTGGTATCACCGCCTTACCTAGGTATTCCTGCCGCCATAGCGTCAGTGCTGGTCATTAAACTTTTTCCGGTTTGGAGGGTGAGGTAACCGGTAAACTTATGCATGTGGCATTAGACCTCGCCACAAGATAGCAACGTACCATTAACACCTTTGGTGTCTATAGGCGATGGTTGACTCTTTCCCTCAGGAGACCCATCTGCTTGTTTGCTATCTTATGATATTAAAAAAAGTCAAACTCTGAAACGGCGATTTTTTCGAGTAACATTGATACTGAAATTTTTAAAAGTAGGGTCCTGAAAATTCTTAGAAGCCCGCATCACTTTGACAACCAACCTTTTATATAGCAATTGTCCATATGCAGTGGTGACCCATTTCCATCAGGTGACTCACTTGCTTGTATGCCAGCAAAAAAAGTAATTTAACGTTCGTATCCCCGAAGAAGAAGGCAGGCAGTGACCAGTGCGCTTACCAGTGACCAGTGCGCTTACCAGTGACCTGTGTGTGACCTACGCTTAACCGAAGATACTTAGTCCCATAATGTGATGGGTGGCAAGTCTATCGCCAACTGGGCACTTATTCAATCACGGGCAACGTTGTTTTTATTAGGAAACTGAAAGAATGCGTTTTGAATTGCCCGACCCGGGAATCGACCCCGGAACCCCATGTGGTCAACACCGACAGCGAACCGCTAGTATAAAGGTACTATAAACAAACATATCTAGTACCTATATATTAGGATTTCATAATGGAAAAACATAAAGCGTTTGTCTTAAATTTTGCATTGCCAATGGAATTTCGTGTTTGGAGTCCCTGAATATTTTACAGAAGGCTTATTGCAAATTGACTTTGTCAAGAACAGTGCTTACGAGTGGCACAAAGCGGTCGAGAAGTGATGCCAGGTTTGCCTCGCTCTGGTAGGTCACCAACGTCTTCAACTGAAGTTAAGGGTACACTAGTCGCTCATTCTTCCATACAAACGTAGTATGGTCATTACTCGTCTGTTTGACGGTGTACGGCCAAAATTAAAAATTATATCAATTTGTCTCGGCGTTATCTAGCCCTATATGGAAGCAGAATTGTAAAAAAAATATTTGTCTGGAAGTTATAAGCGTGGGAACTTCCTTGTTTTGTAACTAAATTTAACCCATCTTTGGGCGTAAATAAATAGCATAGAGAATCTAAAATTGTAAAAAAGAAAACCGTACAGGGATAGACAAATTATTCAAAAGTTCAAATAACTTTATTTCAAATTGATATATTAAGTAGTTTTGTCATAATATCAATACGCCCAAAGGTCTGCTTATAAAATTTTATGCCTTCGTTTTTCTTGCAAATCATCGTGCATTTCACTATACCCGCGCGGTGTGCGGGTGTCAAGGGGAGGTGTATACGTCATCGTAGTACGTCGCGCTCGCGCATGCCGTGTTTGTAATTGACGACTTAAATCATGTACTATGTAGGTATCGAATCGAAAAAATGAAAAAATATCTATACATCTAGACAAATAAATACAATTGGAGTGTCTGTTTGTAATCTATACATATAATAAAATCGTAGGAAAGTCAAAACTGTACATTGAATATTTTTTAAAAGAATACTTGGGGCGTGATCTACAATCGATATCAAAGCCAAAAATATAGTTTTTAGAATTTTTGTCTGTTTGTCTGTATGTATGTCCGGGGTAAACTCAAAAAGTACTGAATGGATTTACTTCAAATTTTGCATAAATATTACTTATAGGTCGGGTCAACATATAGGCTACATAATATTATCATGCTGTCACCTACGGGGGAGGAGCTATGCGGAGTAAACGAAGTCCGCGCGGACGAAGTCGTGAGCAACAGCTAGTATTAAAATAAGCGCTTTTTACTAAATGCATATGGATGTATACACGATACACATACCAAAATAGCATTTATTACAATTTTTGTCTCTCTGTTTGTTCCGGCTAATCTCTGGAACGGCTGGATCGATTTTGACGGGACTTTCACTGGCAGATAGCTTATGTGTTAGGGAGTAACTTAGGCTACTTTTTTCGAAATTTTTCCACGCGGACGAAGTCGCGGGCTCAGTTAGTTTTGAATAAAAATATTTAAAAAATATCTGCATTTTTATTTGGTGCTTGCAACCTCGTCTGCGTAAAAAAATTTAAATATAATAAATATTCACAGGACAAATTACACTTACTGATCTAACCCCAAAGTAAGCAAATTATTTGCTTGTGTTATGGGTGTTAGTCAATGATACTAATACATCGAATTATATATATATAAACATTATTATATGCATAATAAACACATAAACCCAGCAATACAAACATCTATACTCATCACACAAATGCTTGTCGGAAATCGAACCCGAGCCCCCTCGATTGCGTAGCTAGGGTCGCTAACTACTTGACCAACGAGGCGATCAGCCTATGTTATTCTTTATGCACAGCTGCCAGCTGTCCGCGGAAGTCCTGTCAAAATCTGTCCAACCAGTTCAGAGATCAGCTGGAACAAACAGACAGACAGGTAAGCAGGCAAAAATTGTAAAAAATCTTATTTTGCTATATGTACCGTATTTATTACGTATATAAATGTTTGGCGTAGGGATGTGACGACCCCATCGCCCACTGGTGGGATAATTTTTGTACAAAAATTATTTAACACCGGTGCAGTCAGTCAACCAAATTAGTGGTAGTGCCATACTGCATTTGCAACTGAGTAGGCCGGCACGCCCGGGGAGATACCACTCTCTCACTTGACACCGACGTAAAGTAGCAGCCCAGCTGCTGCGTTTCGTTCAGTTTGTGAGAGTCCCGGAGACCTACCCCCTCCCTCCCCCCCCACACACTATGAATGCGCAAATAAAACAGAATCTACCCCAGGGGGGTACCACTTGCACTAGCAGTGGAGAATCCCCCTCTGGGCGTCCATGCTCTGGATTCCAGCCAGATCACGGAGATGCTCAGGCTGCCCTACGTATTCTGTGTGGGGGGGGAGGGGCAAAATTGTGCAAGAAAGCCATGGCACCCCCTACCACGCTTACTGCGGATTTCTGTAATATTAGGGGGCTTCATTCCAACTTGAACGCCGTCCACTACCATCTCGAGACAGCGAAGCCAGCTTTGCTCTTCTTGACCGAGACGCAGATATCTTCTCCGACTGATACTTCCTACATCTACTACTCGGGGTACAAACTGGAACATTCCTTTGTACCGTGGGCTGGTGTATGCGCATACGTCAGAGAAGATATCTGTTACCAGCGCCTCGGCATACTTGAAGGTCAGGACCTATCCATCGTCTGGTTACGCGTAGCTTGCGACGACCATCCACGCAGCTACGCGTGCCTATACAGATCCCATAGCGGGAATACTGAAGTTGACCGGCTTGTTGAGCATTTACAGACGGCTGTAGATTCCATGTTAGAGCAGACCCCCTCCGCAGAGATCGTGAATTTGGGAGATTTTAATGCCCACCACGCCGAATGACTTTGTTCGCGCTCCACCGATCATGCGGGGAGGTCTCTTCACGATTTTGCCTTGGCGTATGGTCTTACACAACTGGTAACTTCGCCCACGCGAGTTCCCGATGTGGATGACCATACGCCTTCAATGTTGGACCTTCTGCTGACCTTCATCCGGAGCATTATCAGGTATCCGTGGACGTCCCACTTGGTACGTCAGACCACTGCCTGATCTGGAGTAAAGTGCCGGTTTCGCGCCTATCACGGCCTCTTTTAGCAGGCTGTCGTCGCGTTTGGCACTATAGGTCAGCAGATTGGGACGGGATGTGGCCTTTTTTGCGTCCTACCAAGGGGGCTGTTTCTCGCTAGATGATCCGAGTGTCGTCGCTGACTCTATTGCCGATGTGGTGCTGCAGGGCATGGAACTTTTCATTCCATTTTCTGCGATGCCAATTGGTGGTATATCTCAGCCTTAGTTTGGTCGCTCCTGTAAAATGGCTTCACGCAGAAAGCAGGAGTGCTACCGGATCTGGGCTGCAGAGTCCGCATCTTGTGATGAAAAAACCAGTGCATTACGTAAGGAGTACAATTCCGCCTCGAGGTACTTTAAAAGAGCTATCGCCAAGACAAAATCTGAACACATAGGCAGAATTGGCGAGAAATTAGTTCGCCTTCCTTCAGGGACTCGTGCGTTCTGGTCTCTCGTTAAGGCTGTCTTAGGGAATTTCTCACAGCCCTCTCTTCCATCTTTGCACGAAGACGATGACTCTTTGGCCCATACCGCAAAGGAGAAGGCCGATCTCCTGGGCTCCTTCTTTGTGGCCAACTCGACTTTGGATGACCAAGGGAACCCACCACCTACCGTCCCGCAGTGTGATAGTTTCATACCAGAACCACAATTTCGGCAGTCATCTGTGCGTAAAGCACTACTTTCCTTGGACATCCACAAGTCGAGTGGGCCGGATAGCATCCCTCCGATTGTGCTAAAAGTGTATGCTCCAGGGTTGACACCAGTATTAACACGCCTATTCCGGATCTCCTACTCACACGGCGTGGTACTGAATTCATGGAAAACAACTTTGGTGCATCCCATCCCTAAAAAAGGAGATCGCTCTAATCCGTCTAACTATCGGCCCATAGCCATAACCTCCTTGTTCTTCAAAATTATGGAGACAATTATCAACTCTCAGCTCCTCAAGTATTTAGAAGAGCACCAGCTGATAAGCGACCGTCAGTACGGTTTCCGTCGCGGCCGTTCAAAAAAAGTGTACATATATACATTTAGTAAAAAACTTATTTTTATATTGCAAACAGACATTCCAATTTTATTTATTTGTAAAGATGTTTATATACAATTTGTATATAATAAAATCGGAAGCGGTTTAACCCGGGTAGCACTATTTCTATTGACATCGGGTCAGTAGAAATAGGGCTATCCGGTACCGATTTACGGGTAGATATCTAATATCAACTATCCGTAAATATGTATGTATGTAGACGGCTACATATCAAGAACGAGCTGGCACCGCACACGAAAACTCTTTACATTGCGAGACAAGCTGCACTGGACACGTATAGCTTGATATATAGCCCTATGTAGGTACTTTTCTGCCGCAGGAAACGCCTGGCACGTACGTATATACGTATTATAAGCATTAGGATAAGTCATGGGGCTGTCTATCTATATATCTATATATATAATATATCTTATAAAATAACTAGCTGAGCCCGCAAATTTATCCGCTTGGAAAATTTTCGAAAATAAAAGTAGCCTAAATTACTCCTTATTACAGCAGCTATCTGCCAGTGAAAATGCTGTAAAAATCAGTCCAGCCGTTCCAGAGATTAGCCGGAACAAACAGACAGACAAACAAAAATCGCTATGTATGCTTTTAGTAAAAATCCGTTATTTGTATAAATGTACAGATTATTTGTATAGATGTAAAATAAAAGTAGCCTAAGTTACTTCTTATCACATAAGCTATCTGCCAGTGAAAGTCTTTTCAAAATCGGTCCGGTCGTTCCAGAGATTAGCTTAAACAAACAGACAGACAAAAATTTAAAAAAATGTTATTTTGGTATATTTACCGCATATACGAGTACATCCATATGTATTTAATGAAAAGCGGTCATTTTAATATTACAAACAGACACTCCAATTTTATTTATTTGTATAGATTATTTGCATAGAAGATGTATTGTAGCTAAAATAAAAGTAGCCTATGTTACGTCTATCTTATAAGCTATCTGCCAGTGAAAGTCCCGTCAAAATCGGTCCAGCCGTTCCAGATATTAGCTGTAACAAACAGATGGACAGACAGACAAAAATTGTAAAAAATGTTATTTTGGTATATGTACCGTGTATACATCCATATGCATTTAGTAAAAAGCGATTATTTAATAATCCACGTGGAAAACTTTCGAAAATAAAAACCTGCATAATTTCCGTTCCCGTGGGATTTCTGTGATAAAAACTATCCTATGTCCTTTCTCGGGTCTCAAACTATCTTTGTACCAAAGTTCATTAAAATCGGTTCAGTAGTTTAGACGTGAAGAAGAAACAGACAGACAGAGTTACTTTCGCATTTGTAATATTAGTATGGAAGCATGGATTACAAACAGACACTGCAATTTTATTTGTATACATGTATGTATAGAAGATGTATAGCTAAAATAAAAGTAGCCAAAGTTACTCATTATCACATCAGTTATCTGCCAGTGAAAGTCTGGTCAAAACAGATCCAGTCGTTTCAGGGATTAGCCGGAACAAACAGACAGACAAAAATTGTAAAAAATATTATTTCGGTGTTAGTACCGTGTATATATCCATATGCATTTAGTAAAAAGCGTTTATTTTAATATTGCAAACAGACACACCAATTTTATTTATTTGTATAGATGTATCCACCATAAAAATATGAGCTGCACACAGTGATGATAATCATGCCATTTTGTCATAATTAGGTAGGTTTATGTTTGCATTCAAGTATTTCTGTTATCATCAACGCGCCAAAATACTATGCGCGCCGTTGTCGCGATAGCTCCTTACTGCTCATTACAGTGCTTGTCCCTTTCGCACATAATGTTGGATGAAATAGCATGCATTTTGACTACGCCCACCAACGAGTTCGTGCCGCCGACTAGTGGAACCTTAACATCGCAAAGTAAAGGCAATAGTGACAGAAAATCCTCATTCGAGTTTAAGAGAGATAGCCGCTGAATTTTCTCTATCTCACGAGTCTATATGTATCTTTTAAAATAATTACTTGGATATGGCGTAGTTGGTCGGTACCACTGAATAGAATCACCGCGCCAAGAAGGTTCTTTCAGAAATATGGTTATTGAAGTGTCGTCACTACCTACAGTGCAGGTTGATGACGTCTCACGACACACACAGATGGAAAAAGGAAGATCTTCCAAGTCATAGGACTTATAGTTCCAAGTCATAGGCTGTATAGATAGCCATTTATTTTTTGTCTAGTGTTTTTTATAGTTTAGAAGTTCAAAATGCACAAAGGCATCACATATCTCAGCAATCGGCAATTCGGCGGTGAACAGAAAAATCTAACGACGAGTTCGGTTCACTAGCTGCCTTACTACGTAGAAACTATTTTCTACATCACATACAATATTTATCAATTAATGCACATGTAGCTACTGTTTCATTATATGATAATTTATTTTCAGCCGGTTTTACACTCATACACAAGCATCATCAGGGTATTTGCAGCTATCAACTAAAACAAAATCGAAATGTCACAAAATATAACAAATTATAAATATAACATTTTAAAAATTATAACAAACTAGCTGACCCAGCAAACGTTGTTCTGCCTTTTAACTACTCTTATTTTTTTTCTATATTTTCTCACCTTTTATACCTTAACCTTTCCTGGACTTCAACAATTAATTCAAAACCAAAATTAACTAAATCGGTTCAGTCTTTGTGAGCATCAGAATGGACGGTCACTACTGATATTTTACATCGAAATTATTATAGGAAGTTGCTTCCTAGTTGCTACTAATCATTAAATAGTTGCTACCTAAGAAAAGAAAGAAATAAACTACTATTTCAGGTGACCGGCCATTCTGATATCAGAATGACCGGTCACCTATCCAGTGATCACAAACTGCGCAAAATAAATCGAGTTATTTTTAAGCAATAGTTGCTACGAACTGCTACCTTTATATGTATCGTTTTGAACCTTATAGCTTTTAAGAGTAAAAAGTTACAATCATTTGATTAAATTAAAATCTATACTCCTGAAAAATCCGATGAGCAAATCCGATATCAAATATAATATGTAATTTATATGCAGGCGCTACTTGATGGACTGCCTCGTTGGTAAATGCTCCACGTTCGATTCAAGAGGTCCCGGGCTCAAATCCCAGGTAGAACATTACAAAAAATGTGAAAAATTAAAAAAAACTGTCAGGGCATTCACAATCAGCCAAGGGGCTGCGAATTTGATCCATATTTGTAAAATAATGTTTCTGTCTTCCTTATATTATAATTATAAACGTTAATCACTTAATGTATATGTATCTAATAAATAACAGTTGAAACAAAACTATCAAGTAGCGCCTGCATATAAATCACATATTATGTTTGATATCGAATTTGCTCATCGGATTTTTCAGGAGTATAGATTTTAATTTAATCAAATGATTATAACTTTTTATCCTTAAAAGCTAAAAGGTTCAAAACGATACATATGAAGGTACATATGAAGTTCGTAGCAACTATTGCTTAAAAATAACTTGATTTATTTTGCGCAGTTGATGATCACTGAATAGGTGACCGGCCATTCTGATATCAGAATGGCCGGTCGCCTTAAATAGTAGTTTATTTCTATCTGTTCTTAGGTAGCAACTATTTAATGATTAGTAGCAACTAGTAGCAACTAGGAAGCAACTTCTTATAATAATTTCGATGTAAAATATCAGTAGTGACCGTCCATTCTGATGCTCACCAGCCTTTCTCGAGTTTTAGCGAGACTAACCAACACCAATTGATTTTATGTATATAGATAGATTTGAAGTCAGATGTACATCCTAACTTCAATAAATATTAATTACCTAATGTAGGGTTGTCCGCACTACGGAGTTTTCTTTTACTTTGCTTAGAATTTACAAAAACATAGATCTCAGCTCAACTACTTGACTGAGAACCCTATTTATCGAGGCTTGCGCAATTGCTAAAAAAACGCGTACAACTGTTTTCAACTAGCTGTTACCCGCGACTTCGTTCGCGTCCACATCGTTTACTCCACTCCTACTGGTCGTAGCGTGGTGGTATATAGCCTAAAGCCTTCCTCGATAATTGGGCTATCTAACACTTTTAAATTTTTTCAAATCCGCCTTGTAATTTTAGAGATTAACGCGTTCATACAAACAAATAAACAAACAAAAAATATCTGCAGATTTGTTATATTAGTATAGAAGACGCGACGTCTTTAAAGGCAGGAATGTCAAATTTGCGGTTTGCTTTTTTCAGGCACCTGTATATCATTAAATTTAGAAAAAAAAATACTTTAATGTGGTACCAATGAAATAAAGTTACGTCGATGCGAAGTATGGGTGTGATATGGGTGTGATTAGTATCTAATTATGAAACAGTATTTATTGATAAATATTGTAATGAAATGGAGTGCCGAAGATGAAAAGTGTAGAATATATAGAAAATAGTATTATATAGTTTTTTATTTAATCCAGCTTGCTTTCTAGAATTATATGCGAATAAACAATTTTATTGCATGTTTATAGGTTTGCGTATGTACCTATTGCTATGTGAAAATGTCGGTTGCCATCTTTTAGTCCTGCTCGTGAAATTGGCGCGGTTATAAAAATAGCGTTCCGCCATTCGCTGGAATATAATAAAACTGGAAGGTCCCGACAACCCTCGCTTTATCCCCACACAACTTTAATAGTTTTTCATTACTCAAGTAGACGCCTATAAAACATGAACGAACATCGGAAAGAAAATTGCATGTCTTGCATAATGCCTTGCCTATGGCGTTTATTGTGGTCATAAATTGTACGTCATAGAAAATTAGATTTGGGGATTATGGCCGGGGACTTTATTGTTCCTTTTTCTGTTGTGTCGTAAGATTGGATGACGTTTTATAAATTTCTGAGTAATAAATAAGTAACGGTTGGCACTCTAACAAGTATGAGGAATGTAAATCACATGTAAGATGAACAAGGTAGTGCTTCTGAATTTGACCATTTTCAATATCATAAGATAGTTAGCAGGATTGCAAAACAGCTTTTGTTTTTATAAGTGAACAATATATTTTTCAATCGGACGGAGGGCTCTTCTAATCTTCACTTATAAACAAGAATTTTGTTGCCATTCAGGTCGCGGGGATATAATGCCACATACATTGGGTAAACAGCTACCTTACCTTCCAAACCGCACATAAGTGTAACAACTACTAGCGTTATTGCAGCGGGAAAGATTCATGAGGTTATACAAAACCCGAGGGATCTATCATTCAACAGAATGAAGAAGACAGATTCTTTAAAATACTTCTTTTCAATATTCTGTGAAAGTCGAAGTTAACCTGGAAAATTACCTCGAGAATCCTACTAATAGGTATAAAATAAACGCGTTGATATGGATTTCACTAGCCATATTCTCCCCAACCATGGTGAATAGTGGTGACGATCGGTTCACTCTGCTTATCATGCAAGGAGACTAGTGTAATGATAGTTAGGTATTTCTTTTATTTTACAATGAGATTAGTTAATAAAGTGCTTTGACAATTGAGAATTGTAATAATATCAACAGCAGAATAGTAGAAACCACGGTAGGAACATTGATTTAAATGTGCTGTTATGTTACGCAGAAGTAATAATTATACCTACTTTCTACCATTCAAAGAATGTTATAATTCGGCTCAGTTGTTCCAGAGATTAGTTTCTCCAGACAAACTCATACCTAAACTTTACCTCAATATAACTAGCTATTTTTTGTGACCTCGTTTGCAGGACCCACACACATTTTCTCTTTTACTCAGTCAGAAAAAAATAGCCTATGTAACTCACTGATCTTGTAGACATTGGTGAAAAAATTTTAAAAATCGGTCCAGTAGTTTAAGGGTTTATACATTACAAACAAATTAATCTTACATTTTTATAACATTAGTAGATATATAATAAAATGGTTGGTATAGAATAAATGTAAATTTGTACTATTAGTAGGTACCTTACGATAGCAAACAAGCAGATGGATCTCTTGTTGGAAAGTGTCAACCATCGCTTATAGACACCAAATAATATGGTAACGGTGCGTTGTTATCTTGTGGCGGGGTCTAATGCCACATGCATTAGTTTAGTAAGGTAGCCGACCTTACCCTCCAAACCGGAACATGACAGTGACAAGCACTGACGCTATTGCAGCAGGAATAGATAAGGCGGTGATACCAGACCTGGGCGAGAAAATGCGGTATTCTACCACCTATGACCTAATAGCCACGATGGTAGTGACTCGCTTTGCTAATCGGTAGCTTCTTACGACCTGCCTGGCAGAACCGCAGTCAGCCTTTTCTTCAAAGAAGCCCGTACCAACACACTGAAATAATTAATATTAATGTATTATTAACTTATTTTAGAATAGATCATTCATAAAGTTAAACGAACATTACGAGTATTTCTTACTTTCAGGAGAACCATCTGCTATTTTTTATAGCTACAAAATGTCATACTGAATTATAAGATATTGTTGATTTATTATCACTATCTCGAGTTGATCCTTCATCACAACACAACTAAACAGTCTTGATTTACGATATCGTAAATCTCAAATTAGCGGTTGACGCATCTTTTATGATGGATCACGTAAAGCTGAACTAATCAGCTCAGAATCAATATTTTCCTATTTCGAATTTTGTCCCCTATAATATTATGACTAAACATGTTTAATACTCCCTTTATATGAATTTTCATTTACAAGGGGCGGTTTATTTACAAGGAAGAGAACATGAGCAATTTGGCATAAACAGAACATAGTCACTTCTGAGGTCTAGTGGCTCTAGTTTCTGTACACACTCGTGTAGTCCTGAGTTCGAATTCCGGGTCGGATAATGACTGATATTCAGCCCAGAGCTGAAATAGGACACAGACTTACGATGGAATTATAGGTATACGCGAGGTAGTGGTACCAACATTAACAAATGGCCTAAGCAACCCGACGTACAACCACCTACTCCCTTACTTTTTGCCATGCGACTAAAACTTATTACTGTAAAAGTAAATATATTAATTATTTATACATCTGCTCTCGACTGGTTTAGATCTTATCTTCAAGGTCGATCGCAAAGTGTAATATCTGGTGAACTTAAATCTGACTGAATCAATTTACATGCCGGTGTTCCGCAAGGTGGAGTCCTTTCTCCACTTTTATTTTCATCATTTATTAATACTATTATTTCTATACTTAAATCATATTTTCATCTTTATTCTGATGATCTCCAGCTCAATCGTCACTTTAGTATCGGAAATATAGTAGAAGCTGTCAGGGAAATTAACGATGATTTGGATGAAATATTTAAGTGGGCCAAATCATTCAGTCTGGCGGTTAACCCAAATAAACCTCAAGCTCTGATTGTTGGTAGTCAACCTATGAAGTAGATTAACTGCAGTGATATTCCCACATAATAATAGACTCTGCTTCTAATCATTACATAGTATAAAACAAAGTCGCTTTCTCTGTCTGTCACTATGTCCCTATATTATATGTATGCTTAAATCTTTAAAACTACGCAACGGATTTTGATGCGGTTTGTTTTAAATAGATAGATTGATTCTTGAGGAAGGTTTAAGTGTATAAACCTTTCCGATATTCCCACGGGAACAAAAGCTGCGCGGGTGAAACCGCGGGCAGGTCGCTAGTATGTGAATAATTTTCAATTCCGACTTTTCCTGGAACTCTCATGTAAAGAACTTGAGCTGTAAAGTTCATCATGCATTTCATTCCCTTAAACCCTATCCGATTTTTTTTACCTATTAATACAAAAATCTTATTAATGCATACCCTCATTCTCCCAATTATAGGCTATGCCTAATCTTTTTACCTTGACGCAACTGAAGATTTTATAAAAAAAACTTGAGAGACTGTAGAACCTCTGTATCCGTTTCATTTATGGTATGAAAAAAATTGATCATGTTTCCAGTTCTCGGGCTGAGCTGGGACGGCTTCCAAAAAGACAGCGGTGAAAAATACATATACTTTGTTTACTATATAAGATTCTTTTCAATCCACAATCTTCAAAGTATCTTCGTGATTCCTTTAATTTCTTGAACACTCCTGAGTCCCCATGTCGCTCTAATGTTAGAACCTTGTTATGCTTCCCTCCTTGCAACTCTGCTGCTTATCTGCCTCTAATTCACAGTACTTGCTGTGAGTTTGTTGAACTCTCTGCCCAGTGACATTCGCCTTTGCCAGACTTTAGTATCCTTTAAAAAACGTGTTAAGAAACATTTTCTAGCTGAAGTGTAAATTTTCCTGGTATTGTAAATATATATTTTTCTACTATTTTTTTTTTAAATCTTAAGTATATTGTTATGTTTAGTTACGTAATTTATATCTTTTTTTGTACACTAGGTCTACTAATTTTTTTCTTCCAATATTTTATTCTCCTTTAACGGCTTGGCTGGAAGAAATCTCTTTAAGTAAAGATAAGCTCGCCCATTTGTACTTAAGTTATGTTTTGTATTCTCTTATTAATGTTATTTTCGCTGTACAATAAAGTGTTAAATCTATACATATAATAAAATCGTAGGAAAGTCAAAACTGTACGTTGAATATTTTTTTATAAGAATACTTGGGGCGTGATCTACAATCGATATCGAAGCCAAAAATATAGTTTTTAGAATTTTTGTCTGTTTGTCTGTATGTATGTCCGGGGTAAACTCAAAAAGTACTGCATGGATAATTTTGCATGAATATTACTAACAGGTCGGGTCAACATATAGGTCACGAGGGAGGAGCTGTGCGGACTGCGGAGTAAACGAAGTTCGCGCGGACGAAGTTGCGGGCAACAGCTAGTAAATAAATAAATATATGCTGGCCCAGCCTATCTGATTTTGTAGTATATTTGTACCTACCTACTCGCGGTCGCCTGCGGCCGAAATTCAACCACAAACTAAACAATAAATTAAGTCTCTTTTAAGTTTGACAACAGACTTTAGCTAAAAATAGTATAATGTGTGAATATTATCATTCGTATATGTCATAAATGTAATGTATTTTGTTTAATTAAATATATTTGTTTATCATGCATGATATTTTAACATATTAGGTTGCTCAATCCTCTGCAATGTAAACTTTGACTGTACCAAATTTTATACACCACCGTTCTTGCAGTTGTTTTAAAAAGGGGTACATTTCCTTCTCGTATAAAATAAGTTATTAATGTAATATAATTATAATACATATTAATAATTAAAATATTAGGTTTTTCACACTCCACGTTTGTATAATTTATAATAAAACAAATAAATAAATAAATATTGCTGGACAAATTACACGAATTAATTGCTTGTGTTAACTGTTATGGGTGTTAGTCAACAATACTAATACATAAAAATACATAGGTATATAAATACAGTTACATACATTATAAACAACCAGACCGAGAAATAGAAACATCTATGATCATCACACAAATGTTTGTCCCCGTCGGAAATCGAACCCGAGCCCTATCGATTCGTAGTGAGGTTCACTAACCACTCACCCAACGGGGCAGTCAAATTGTCTTAAAAAAGGGTGCAAGGTTTTCCCTTCACGTATTAATATATAGATATACAATATTTACTTTGAAGAAAATAGAAAATACACAGGGAAAACACATAATAAGGAGTTTAATGTGCTTCCACTTTTTACTACTTCGCCGCGCTCGCTCGTACGACTTTTTTATTTTTACGACGGACGTGTCCTATCCGCTACCGTCTCTTCAATTATTTACTATGCTCTATAATACGATGCTGTGGATTTTAGTCACATAACTTAGAATTAATAGTGCAATATATGTAAGACATTCAGATCCAATCTTTAATACGTTGATAAAGGGAAACTCTAGTAGATAATGTTTCCCTCGTGTACGTCCGGGCTCCTTTGAAGAATAGACCAACTGCCGTTCTTCCAGACAGGTCATAAAAGGCGACCGATTGGCAATACGTGTCACTACCACCATCACATATTAAGTGGTAGAATTCTACAACGTCTTGCCCGGGTATTTGTTACCACCGCCCTAACTATTCTTGCCGCAATAACGTCAATGCTTGTCATTGTCATGTTCCGGTTTGGAGAGTAAGGTTAACGGTAAACTTATGCATGTGGCATTGCCATTCCATCACCAGACAGCAACGCACCATTAACATCTTTGTGTCTGTAGGCGATGGTTTCTCTTTCTATCTGGCGAACCATTTCTACATGTTGGCTCTCTAATGATATAAAAAATGGCTCACTCTCTTATTGGAGTGGAGTGGATCACTAACTACTTAGTAGCTACTTTGTGTTTTTTTATAACTAGGTAGGAGTGCAGGTTTTTTAATAAATTGGGTTATTTATAATCGATTTTTGAATTAAACCTATATATTTAATAATTAGTGCAAAAAAGTCGTTTTCTTTTTGGTTAATTTCGTGTTAAAAATTTAACGCATTGACAAAGATTTACCTATTTAGTTACAAGTAGGTATATTATTTAACTGTTACCTATTTATATATTAGGTACCAACTAGCTAACCCGGCAAACGTTGTTTTGCCATACGAATTACTTGTATTGAATATTTTGGTGAGAAAATTGCGAGGGGGGGAGGAGTTAGTTCAAAAAAAGTATTCTATCTCTTAAGTTGGACCTAACAGTAGAGCAGTATCTATAAATTTTCATTGAAATTTGTTCAGTAGTTTAGGAATCCATAACGGACAAACAACGTGACATGTAATTTATATATACCTATCTTTTAATAAAGACATATCCAATATTTAATTTATAAAAATTAAACACTGTAGAATTACAAGTGTTAATGAGTAAAATTACATGGCGACGTCACACGCGTTCAGAGTGGTTTAAGGACAGTTGGCATTTATGAGGTATTGAGTTCAAAAGTTTGATTTTAATTTTTTATAAATTATTAATTAGTAATAATAGCAAATAAGAAAAGAAAAATGTTCTTACATAAATCATATAAACGACTTTTAATTAATTACAAAAAAAAATTAAAAACCCATTCCATGAAAAAATGTTGAGGAATTTTAAAATAATTGTCATGAAATCATGTCTCATCTATACATATAACAAAATCGTAGGAAAGTCAAAACTGTACATTGAATATTTTTTTAAAAGAATACTTGGGGCGTGATCTACAACCGATATCGAAGCCAAAAATATAGTTTTCAGAATTTTTGTCTGTTTGTCTGTATGTATATCCGGGGTAAACTCAAAAAGTATTGCATGGATTTACTTCAAATTTTGCATAAATATTACTAACAGGTCAGGTCAACATATAGGCTACATATTATCACGCTATCACCTACGGGAGAGGTGCTGTGCGGAGTAAACGAAGTCCGCGCGGACGAAGTCGCAGGCAACAGCTAGTATGTTATAAATTAATCTACGAAGATTTAAGTTTCGATTGAATTTTTTACTAGGAAATGCATAATAACTAAAACGCTAGGTATAGATCATATCTATCACAAATTTTTTAGGGACCTATTCCTAGTCGTACCTATTCCTAATTGTACTAATTTTCATTTAGTAGTATAGAATAGTAGGTAATAGACTTCGCGCACGTGGAAAAATTTCTAAAAGTCCCGGGGTTTTACCCGCATAATTCCCGTCCCCGTGGAATTTCTGGGATGAAAACTATCATATATCTTTTCTCGGGTCTCAAACTGTTTATTTACCAAATTTCATCGAAATTGGTTCAGTGGTTTAGACGTGAAGAAGAGACAGACATACAGATAGACAGACAGAGTTACTTTCGCATTTATACTTAATAAGTACTCGTACCTACTAGCTGCAGCGTGAAGCCCGCTGCATAATAAAAGTTTTTGGTGAATTCCGGGGGAATGTCTCATTGTTTCAGGATAAAAAGTAGCCTATGTGCTATTAGCAGTCAACATCTAGGTATACACTATACGTGTGCCAAATTTCATCCAAATCCGTTCAGTAGTTTTGGTGTGATTGAATAATAATAATAATAATAAATATCACTGGACAAATTACACGAATTGATCTGACCCCAAAGTAAGCAAATTATATGCTTGTAGTATGGGTGTCAGTCAACGATACCAATACATAGAAATACATATATAAATACACTAATATATTTAATAAACACCCAAACCCAGAAATACAAACATCTGTGCTCATCACATAAATGCCTGTCCCTGCCGGGAATCGAACCCGGACCCCATTGATTGTGTAGTCAGGGTCGCTAACCACTCGACCAACGGGGCGGTCAAATTGATGATGATGATTGAGTAACCACATCCATCCATCCAAACATTCGCATTAATAATATTATACCTATTAATTTATTTCTATAAACTCTTTAGATTCTAATGATATAATTTTGAAATAAGTTGACACGTCAGTTGACAATAGGTAATAGGGAAAAATGTTGGTTTATTTCTCAAAGGGAAAATGACTAATGAGACTGAGGAGAAATATTTAAAAATAGTACATACTGATCATTGGCGAAGCGTGCCTACTCGGGGCCCCGTATAAAAATTAGTTTGGGGGCCCTTGTGAAGGGTAGATATTTCTCACAAAAGAAAAAAAAATGTTTGCATAAAATTAAAAGAAATATTTATTCATCTTATTTATCTGTCACTTTTTCCAAAATGTTTCCAAATAATTTAAATTAAATACCTAAACACTCTCCTTGCCTTTTTTTTAACAAGAAATTACTTTTTTTATTTTACCATTTGGGAAGTTTTTATAAATTTTTGCTTAGGTAGGTACGCACGTTGGCCGCGATACGCATTATAAGTAATTATACGCTATTTTGCAGTTGATACGGCAGATGCGGTGGCAGCTAAGTCCCTGCTACTGATTTCCTAGTCTATTCTGCTCAGATCATTAGGTAGGTATTATTGAATTACCTTATGATCAACTACTTAACCTTTGATCAGGAAAACTCGAACTTTGGTAGTGGTTTCTTAATAACCCGTAGCTTGGGTTGGTATTAAGTAGGTACCTACCTATGTATCTAAAGCTATCAGTTCTAATAAGGTATCGAAAGTAATCAAAGACAGACGTTAGAAGTTGCCAAATATGGTAATGTGAATCATAACACATCTGGCCAACCAACTTTCAGAGAAATTGTGATAAACCGCAGCGCTTTGTATCTAAGGTTCATGCGTCTAAATAGATTTAGCTTAGGTACTAGCGATCGCCCTGTGGTCGAAACTCAAACATAGAATAGACAATAAAATCTCTTAAGTTTGACAACAGGTATTCAATCAAGAAAATAGTGTACATGTGTGTACATTATTATATAATAGGTAGGTACCTGTGTCACATGAACGTAGGAAAGCCTTTGCAATAAGAAAAGAATCTTCCAAATCGGTTCAGGTGCCCGCGTGTAAGTAAACGAGAACGTACCTATCTACCTACATAAATAATAATAATAATAAAATTTTATTTCAGATATTACAATCCATATAATGTTAGTATTATTTCTTAATAACTATGTTAGTAGGTTATATAATTTAAATAAAAATATTTTCATTTCATCACATATTTAATTTCTCATTGCGACATGCAAGTGTGTCCAATGTTTAATAAAGGGATTTTCTCATTTTTCAGATAGTATCTTTAGAATACTATTGGAGCTCCCACGCTTCTAGTCATTACAAATGCAGTTCTTTTTCTAATGATGCTGTAAAAGTCATCTATACGTGCCTCAGCAAACATCTATGACGCACTACAAAAGCGTGGCAACCCCATCACTCTGAAACCATTACTATATTGAATGCGTAGGTCGTTGTAAGCCTTTTGCGTATAGGTCACCCATAGACTGCACGTGTAAAACGTTTGACAATACGCTTTAAAAGTATATGTTTTACTTCGTTGTTACATCGTGCAAATCTACGGGCTAACATATTGCATCGGACTGACAACGCCCTACGCTCCCCCTCAATATCATCCACATCATTCATAATTCAATAAAGAAATGATTTTGACAATTTTAGATCCTCCTCCTTTTAGAAAGATTGATAAAGAGGACATTTTTTGCTTGTATCTAATGGATAGGTATTCCTACTCAACCACTACTCAACAGATTTTAAAAATTGTTTTACCTATGCAATACTACATTATTCCGGAGCAGCATAAGCATTTTTACTCAAGTTAGTAAAATAAAGTAATACTTTTAGGTCACGCGAACTAAGTCGCGGGCAACTTCTTGTACTAAATAAAAACATAAAAATCATACAAACTTTTAAATTGTATTAATAATTCAATATAGCAGGGGTGGCCAACTTGATTAGACATAAGATCTACTACTAACGAAAACCTGTGCGATCTACCACTTACATACTTCTTAAAACCTTAAATGAAACAGCATAGTTTAGTGTTTAGTATACAATCATGTAGTATTTTTTATTGCACAGTCTTAGGAGTTCCTTGACATATCACATGCGGGATTGTTTCCTAACTTTACTTAACACTGGAATGGAAGTCTACTTATTTATATTTTTTGCCTTGCCACGATCGACTGGGCTAATAGTCGCGATCGACCGGTCGACCGGTTGGCCACCGCTGCAATAGGTGTAGCTACTACCACCTAGCAACAAAGTTGTTCAATACAGTTCGTAACGTCCATACAGCTGTACAAAGGATGTAGCCATATTTTTTCTTTTACAAATCTGTACAATTTCGGATTAAATTCCCCCTATAGGTACTATAAGCTTTCATTGATTACAAGGATGACATGTGGGCCCGCCTCAATAACAATGGCGCATAGAAAGCCCGCCTGTGATTCGTCTGAGCTAAAGCTTTCTATGATAAGAATGACGCATGCGCTTTTCGAGCGTAGTTACAATATGGCTGCCGATTCCTTACATGACATAGATATCTATTATAATTTGTAGTTTAGTATTTCACAAAATAAAACTAAATATAATATAAGATTTTTACGTCACGTATCTATATATTAAATTACTGTCTAACTTTTGGTGATTTCTTTTGCGTTGTAACGACTTATAATATTATAAGTAGATATACTGTGCATATTGGTACACTCGTACCTAGGTACTAATGCTATTAAGCGCAAGCTTTTTTTATTCCGAAAAAGATATATTGTTCCCGTGGGATTCACAAAATACTTTGATCACATTACGAGATGATGCACATGATTATAATTTCAAAAAAAAAACGTAAGTAAATTGTAAAACAATTTAAGTGAATTTAATTTTATGGTGTCTGGATCCCCAGGTTGACTAAAATTTTATTGAGTAGCAGCAGCTTGGGCTCTGTTATAACCGGTAGTGTGTTAAAAATCCCCTGGCGGCTGCCTCGTTGAGTTTTTATATGCTCATGTAGGTAGGTAAATCTGTCACTAGGTACCTACTCGATGCAAAATATCGCTAGATAGAAATGTGCGATCCCTAATCGTTATAATCATTATCTACGAGTATTTCACGAACCGATGAACCGTTGAATAATTCAATTTTAATTACATGAATAGATAATAATATTTAGGTACCTACCTGTTTCTAGTGGCTAAGGCATAAACGATATTTAATTCAACTAGCGATCGCCTGTGGCCGAAATTCGACCAAAGACTAAACAATTCCCTCATTGTACGCACATTTTAAGCAGATAATAATAATAATTATTATTATAAAATCTCTTTTAAATTTGACAACTGACTTCAAAAATAATATATTTACATGTGTGTATACTATCATGTATTTCAAATGAATGTAGTGTGTGTAATATTTATTTTCATATGTTTAATTCATGTTATTTAAAATATTATGGTTTAAGAGCCCACGACACTAAACCTAGTCCCATAAGACTACCGGATGGCATATACATAGTTAGATTCGTTGTTAATTGGAGGATACGAAATGGCTATGCGAAAAACCGGGTGGCGCTAAAAAAAAAGAATGATAAAAAAATCGATTTCTAGTACGATAAGACTACCGAATTTCGTTTGTTCCTCGACATAGGGGAGGGGAAGGACTCTGCGGTGCTGCATGTCCCAATGAATGGCCTTATCAGTGGCAGCAGCATTATAAGTGACGCCTTGTACCTAGGTATCTAGTACCATCGGACTACCGAATGAACCAAAGCTTATCTGAAAGATCATCAATTTACGTGTAAGAAAAACCACTGCTGCATCTTCGAAACAGTAGATGAGGTGGTTGCTGCAGCGATTGAAGGTCGCCCACTGCATAGCTTAAATCGGCGTTTATGCTCGGTTTTGAAGGCAATTACCCGGTTTTTTTCGTCTGGTACTGATGAAATACCCATGCCACGATCAGGTACGAATAATTTGATTGGTCATTAACTGTTTAAACAAATGAAATTAAATATTTTATGGCAACATTGTTGGATTTTTCAATCGTTTTCACTAGGATGTTTCAATTTTATGTCCTATTTAGGGATTTATATGGTTCTGAAGTCAACTGGAAACCCTTATAGTTTCATACGTCCGTCCATTCGTCTATCCGTCCGTTCGTCCGCGCCTTAGCTCAGGATTCTTAATACTAGAAAGCTGTAATTTGGCATTTGTAGCTATACATGTTAGTCATGCCATCAAAAACGGTAAAAAATAAATAAAACGTACCTATATTGTTTAGGGTACCCTCTACAAGTAAAGTTTTCTCGCAAACCCCGTTGTCTAAAGTATCATTGTATAGAGTTCTTAAACAATATTGCGTTTGTCACAATGACTTTTCAATTAATGGATCCGTTTGAAAGATATTAAGTTTTAAAATGCTAACTTTTGTTAGAATCGCTAGATATACGATACGATATGATACGATTTTACGGTAGTAAGATATATTATAACAAAGTTTAAAGTACAACTACCCAGGCTAAGTACGCTTTACAAGTAATTGTCGGCCTACTGACAAAATATAGTTGGAGAATTTTTTATAGACTGTGAACCTGAATTGCGAATATATCCGCCATTGACTTTGAATAGGTTAAATGTTCAGAGTACAAAACGAAAACAAAAATGCCCTCCAGTCCACATTATTGTAATGAACAACTAAGAAACACCACATTGCGCGTGGCCCGACACGCTTGGCCAGTTTTTTTGTTGCAACAGGAGAAAAGCATAACTTGGTGTGATAACCCTGTTGATTTTATGCTCTATGCGTTAGGGCTCTATTTATTGGGGAACTGTGCAAATTGGTTTAGTATTATAATTCTACGAATTACTCACATTTGATTATTTTATATGTAATAGTAAGAACAATAATTTTAAACGACTTGGTTGAAGATTTTTGGTTAGATTTTAAGTCTTGGCTTAAAATATCTGATGAAGGTAAGAGTTACCGTAATATCAATAATGTGAAAAAGTATACGCATTCCAAAATGGCATAATGAAAGCAAGTTATTGCCTGACTAAGTAAGTCACGGTGACAACACGCAATATTGTTTAAGAACTCTATACAACGATACTTTACACTACGGGGTTTTCGAGAAAACTTTATTTGTAGAGGGTACCCTAAACAATATACGTTTTATTTATTTTTTACCGTTTTTGATGGCATGACTAACATGTATAGGTAAAAATGCCAAATTACAGCTTTCTAGTATTAAGAATCCTGAGCTAAGGCGCGGACGAACGGACGGATAAACGAATGGAAACTATAAGGGTTTCCAGTTGACTTCAGAATTTCTTCTGAACTGAATTCTGTCTACCATTTTATTTATTTATTTTCTAGCTGACATGCGCTGCTTCACCCGCGAATAAATTAACAGGCCCTCAAGAAATTTTATACAATATTTCACACTCATTTTTGTACGTTGCAAAGACTACACCCGTGAAAAGTTTCAGCCTTCTTGGTCCAAAGGTTTACCTTCACCACGCTAGAACCCACTTGAATAAATACATAATGTTCGTTCATTTAAAATTGCAAACGATACTACACAGGAATGATTGAAATGAATACAAATTATCGGGGCAGATAAATACATCTTATGATATAAAATATTAGTAGTAATGCAGTAGCTAGTAGTGATATTAATGTTGAATCGTTTGTAGCTTATTGTAGTACAAAAACATTAGAGAAGTAGATATTCAGTTTTCGAAAATATTTTACATAACCAAAAGGCAGTATTAGCTCGAAAACTACAAACAGTGAATGTAGTAAACTTTTTGGGTAGTATTTATAATTGGGCAGAAAAATGACAAATAAATACTGTAGAAAATATTAATAAAGCGCGGACCCGCGAGTCGCGCTGCTTCACTGGGGCGAGCGATAGCGTTTTTCGTACAAACTTTCATCCCCTACTTCAACATCTTGGGGGTTAATTTAAAAAAAAACCTTTGTTTGACCCTGGACCTTCATGCATTCTAGGTCTTAATTATCATTGCAATTTTGTTTGTAGAGTGCGCTAGAACATTTGGGGTACTTTGATTTTGTGAGGTCCCTAGAATCAAATATATTGTTCTCGGAATCAGTTCTGTTAAATAGGGAGGGATATTTCCTCATGAATAAAGCTGCTTTGTGGATGGCTATTATAGGGAAGTTAACGTTGAGATGTTAATTTCTTTGAGTAAGTAATAGTTTACAGGCTACTAAAGGGTCTACTCTAGGTACAGACTCGGCAAATATATACATTGTTTGTGCAATGAAAACACCCTTTGTTAAGTGGTTGAATTTCCCTAATTAAGAATTCCATATCTACCTTATATACGATTAATATTTTACCTTATAACCGAGCGGACATATACCTACGTGGTAAGCAGTTAATGCAGCACTTTAGCCTGCTAAAGATCTGACTCTTCTTAATGTGAAAACATAACTATTCAGTTTTGAGCAAATACTACAACATACCTACTTGAGATTACCAGTTACAATTTTTATCTTCTAGAAATCTGGTCTTGTCCGTTAATTTTTTTTTAAAGATTTAATTGGAATAGGCGTTTGTCTTCCATCGCACCTGGTGGAAAGTGTCGATGAAGATGAAGGTGGTACGCGCCCATTCAAAAGAAACCTATTCACTCTACTCTTAAAGGTTCCAGGACTATATTTGCCCGGAAAAATTTATTTCCCTTCCATTAAATAATTTAATTTCGAATGATTGGTTTTCCTATTTGAGACTTTTATGTAGATTATATATATATATATATATATATATATATATATATATATATATATATATATATATATATATAGTTTTAGCCAAAAATATAGTTTTTAGAATATTTGTCTGTTTGTCTGCATGTAGGTATGTCCGGGGTAAACTCAAAACGTACTGCATGGATTTACTTCAAATTTTGCATGAATATTATTAACAAGTCGAGTCAATATATAGGCTACATATTATCACGCTATCACCTACGGGGGAGGAGCAGTGCGGAGTAAACGAAGTCCGCGCGGACGAAGTCGGTAGGCAACAGCTAGTTTTTAATAAATTTACAATAAAATTATTTTGTTTGAGCTAGTTCATTATTTGCTTCACAATATTATTTACTTCTCATTACTGCAACTATAGTTTATATTTATATTGCATTCTGGAATAATGATACCTATCATCTACTAATAACAGAGATTAATTTTCAGATACATTCGGCAGATCTTTATTTGTATAAGGAATTGTAAGGGCCCGATTCTTCCTTGAGAAACACCTAATTTATAAGTGTTCGATTTTCATGTAATATAATGTAAACTATATTTAAATTATTCGTTTTCATATATTATATACAATGCTATATTATTTCTAATAATTGGACAGTGAAATTTTTAAGATGCTACCCACTTAAATTTTACTATCATAAATGGTAAATATCTGCCTCGTCTCTTACAAGTAAAGGTCTATTCTTTCTAGTAGATAAACCAGAGTATACAAACAAATAGAATGTTGTAGATAATATATAATAGTCGTTCATAGAATCGAAGAAGATATAGTGAAAATAATAGTCCAAGGATATTACCTATTCCTGGTAATATCCTTGGACTATTTAGGACTATTGGTAGATGATAGCGACACCTTCAAACTTCTCTTGCCTTTCAGATATATCTGACAGTCAAACATATAAACTAGTATTCTTCAGTAGAAAGTAGGCTAAAGTGGCTACTGATCGTGCTCTACTTGGAATATTTTTTGCAAGATATCTTATCTATTTCTGTTGTGACCAATTTTATATACCTCTCCATTATTTTATTTCTGTCTGAAAATTAAGTTAGCCGTTTGCTATTTCTTGTAGAGATACATACAAAATGTTAATTAAAAGGTACCATCGAGACCTGCAATAAATACCAAATCAAAAGCAAAATCATCGAAGTTCGAATTTTGTATATCAAGTAGAAGAACAAGAAATTGGCATATCTACACAAAACAAATAGGTAGGTACATATGTTTGTTTGTTTATGATTTTATAAAATAGACTTACTTAGGATAAATAGGCTGTTGGATCAGAAGTCCTTAAAATGGTGCACTGATTCTTACGGCTAAATAAAAATGCACGTCGAGAACTAATGCTTAACGGAAATAAAGCCACAAGTGTTTTAAAAAGCAAAAACAAAACAGAAACACATAACACTTTTTGCGTAGGTACGACTTTAAGTACTGTCTAATTTGAACAGTTTGCAAATATCGCGCACCGTGGCTAAGTGTTACTGACCTAAATGCAAAGGTATTTTTATTTCCGACGCAGCCGATTACCTAACCTTTTTGTAGTGTGTCATAAAATAAAAATACCAGTGACTTTAATTCTTCAATCACGGTTTTTGTTAAGACATGCATTGAACAGGGTCTTATTTTAACTTTTAATTTATATTTAATTAATTAATGTTTTAATATGATATTTTCACAGCCTATATAATACTTACTTTTTTACGTTGTGATATTTTCCTGAAAGATAATCGTAAATTAAGAGTTCGATGTAGCTCCAACAAAATATGTAGTATATTTTTTTATATCATAAGATAGCAAATAGAGATGGATCTCCTGATGGAAAGAGGCAAACATCACCTCATAGACACCAAAGATGTTAATGGTGCGCTGTTTAAGTTTCCCCACATGTTTAAGTTTACCAGCTACCTTACCGTCCAAAACAGAACACAACAGCGACAAACATAGACGCTACTGTGGCAGGACTTTGCAAGGCGGTGACATAGTAGAGTACCCTCACAGTACCTACTATAATTGATAATTGAAATAATTATCTATACTCGTAGTAATCGAAGTACCTACGATAACATACGCCAAACTACGAAATATACTTCTCTTTGAAAGCCTACTTCTCCTAAACCGTTAATCCAATAATTTAAAAAAAAAATATACATTGTACGTAAAATATAATTAACTTTAAATTTTAAGTTCGTTTTTTCAAATTTCATTGTTATTTTTGACGAAAAAAAATCGAATATCTCTCTTATTTTTACGCAAGAATTTTCTTATAACTTCTAAACTACTAAAACGATTTTGGTGATTTTTTCACTTTGTTACAGACAATTTATTGCTTTATAAAATTTAAGTTCAACATTTTACAAAATCATTATAGTGTGCCATTAAATCAATAAAAACCTTATTATTTCATTCGCGGACAGCGCTCGCTCCAAAAGTCAGTCTCCCGATAACGTTCGTACGAGGAGGCTGTGTCGCACGTCAGCGTATACCGCTCTCCACATTAGTCAAAGAGTAATAATACAGATAGTGCGTTTGGCACAGTAATAAGGTTGTGCTGTTTAAAAATTGGACATTTCGTTTACGCTTGAATGTTTTTTATAGTAGATAATAAGTTTGGAGCGGGAAGGCTGATTTTTTACAGAGGTTGTTCTTATGATGTAATTTAATCCCTTAAAGAGGTAAAAGGGGCGTTAATCATTGTTTTAAAAAAAATGTATATTACTTAAAATTTAGTATTAATGCTTTTTAATACGATTAAATAAATACGCATTTTTGAATTTCATCCCATAAAGGGGTAAAAGGAGAGTTAATTTTTGTATGAAAAATGAATTGTTTGTCGTAGAAATTACTAAAAATTTAGTATTTATGCTTTTTAATACAATTAAAGAAATTCATATTTTAGATTTTTTTTTTAATTTCATCCATTAAAAGGGTAAGTGTATAAGTTTGTATTAAAATAAAAAGTTTATATTATCTAAACTCTCATAAAATGTAGTACCTGCTTATTCAATTCAATCCAAATTAAAGAAACATGCACGTAATGAAGTTCGGAGTTTCATCGCTTAAAGGAGTAAAAATGGGTGTTACAATTCATATGAAAAATTAAACGCTTATGGTCAACATAACTTGAAATTTGGTACTTATGTTCTTCAACACAATTTAAAAATTATATATTTAGGGATTTCATACATTTATTCCTTAAAAGGGTAAAAAACGCGTTTTTGTTTGTATTAAAAAAATAGATTGTTTATTGTAGAATATTGTAGAAATTATTTAAAACTTAGTATTTATGTTTTTTAACACAATTAAATGAATACGAGTTTAGTGTTTTTTAAATTTCATCCCTTAAAAGGATCAAAAATGTGGTTAAGTTTGTGTAACAAATAAAATTTGTTTCATCAAAATCTTTTCAAATTTATTAGTTATGCTCTTTACTTCAATTACATAAACGTTCATGTAAGGAAACTTTGAGTTTTATCTCCTAAAGAGGTGAAAGAGGGTATTAAGGGGCTGAAAGCACTCGCACTATTGCACTCGGTTCTCTTTGCATACCTCGTAAAGGGACTGGCGTGAATATATATCGTCGTTGTTGTTGTTTTAGCAATAACCAGGACCGACTACTTTATGTGCTCATCCGAGGCATGGAAGTGGTAGCACACTAACCGCCAGACTCCAAGCTGCTACTGAGATTTTTGAATTTTCGAAAAATACCTTAAACCAAACTTTAGGTTATCCCCTTGACTACGAGGCAGTTATTATAATCATTAGTTATTTTTTTCGACCTTGGTTTTTTGCAACACATCAACCCGGTTTTGGAAAACTACCGCGTTACATATTCCTGCCGCAATAGCGTCGGTGTTTTTAACTGTCGTGATTCGGTTTTGAGGGCAAGGTAAGCATACGCATGTAACATTCTAACCCTGCTACAAGAATAGCAATGTACCATTAACATTTTCTGTCTATAGGCGATGTTTATATGTTTCTATCAAGAAAACTGTTTACTTGTTTGCTATCATAAGAAATGAAATAAATATAAATTAAATATATTATACATACAAATAGTCTAAATTAATCAACATGTTTAAAACTTTCCTTTTAATTTAATTGAAAGCATACAGATATGGTTTCAATTAAATTAAATCTCTACTTTTTCTTATGAGATTTCTAAACAAAAACTTAAATTTTTAAAGGTTATTTAAAAGATCACTTTTTACAAAATCACATTTTAAAGGTTTTGTTAAAATTGTTAATTGTATGTATTAAAATAAAGTGCTACACGAGATGTATTGTATATTATAAGATAATAGGATACGTAACAGTCATGATTGTGTAAAATTGTCATATAATAATTCTTTTGTCGATTTTCGATATTTACTGTTTTCTCTTTCGATATTTATCGTTTTTATAAAATGAATCGATAAACGACCGATTATCGGTTATGGGTTTTGAGTTTGCTAACATTCATTTGATTCATGATGATAAAAGTTCATATAGGTAAACAAAAATGTTAAAACGTATCTGCACCCACTGTATATACTCTTTGACTTTTGGAGATATCGGCGTGCGGAATAGTATTTACGCTGCGCCTGTCACTAACTCAAGGTCGTTCGCAGGTGTAATCGCCTTAATTTTAACATTAAATAAATAATATGGTTTGCGACAAAAGGAAAATCGTGACATTTACAATTACCATAACCACCGCTACCCTCGATATGCGGAGAAACTGTAGGGTGTGAAAGAAACAAGTGTGTGTGTGCAATTTTTGAACCCTGTATTTCTCGCTTCTTCTAACTAATAAAAATAAAAACTAACTTCGCGGTATTAACCATTTATTAAAAAATATATTTAGTGCTTTATGCTTCGCTAATAAATAATAATTGTGAAAAATTACAAGTTAAATAAAATGTTAAAAAAAGTATCTTCACGCCCGAGACACTGAAGCGGAAAGGCAGAGGTACATCCAATGCACCTGCAATTAAGAAAAGATACTTACGGCCGGTTTCTGAAGTGCTAACCATCAATTTCAACAAGCAATTATTTATCTATGTTTAACGTAATTTTTAACTAGCCAATAATCTGTTAAACATGGATTAGTTAATTTGCGTTTCAGAAACTGGCCGTTATTCTCACAGTTTGATAGATGTTAAGCCAACCAGGCACTTATCCAATCCTGGGCAACGTTGTTTCTACCAGAACTAAAAAACACATTTTTGATTTTGTACATATTTAATGTAATTTGTTATTTTCCTGATTTTTAAGGCGAGCTTCTTATTGTATCTTACAGTTCATTTTTAAAGTTAAGTACAGGTATTACATGGGAAGAAACGGATACAGGATACGAGTAGATAGGAAGGTAGTCTAAAATAATGAAATAAAAAATTAAAAAATAACTTAAAAGACATGTGAAGATGTAGGTACACAAAATGTATACTAATAGCTAGGTATGCCACGAATATCCAATAATTTTGCTTGCAAAGGTCGGTCGAATACCCTTGGTCGAATACCGAATATTTGGCGGAGTATTGTATTTGTTTCATTGGCGAGTTGATCCTGTCACCTACGTATTATTGTTTTTGACAGGTTGAGTACCTAATAGACTTTTTTTGTATAACATGAAATAGCAAACAAGCAGATGGGTCTCCTGATGGAAAGAGTCAACCATCGCCTTGTGGAGAGATCTAATGCCACGTGCATAAGTTTACCAGCTACCTTATCCTCCAAACCAGAACACGACACGACGAGCACTGACGCTATTGCGGCAGGAATAGGTAAGGCGGTGGTACCAAAACCCGGGCGAGACAATGCAGAACTCTACCACCTAGTAGTCACGATGGTAGTGACTTGTATAGCCAATCGGTCGCCTTTTACGACTTGCCTGACAGAACGGCAGTTGGTCTATTCTTCAAAGGATCCCGGAACCAACACGGGGGGAAAAGCTTGCTGTAAGTATTGTATTGCTAAAATATATTGTCTATCTGATTTTCCAAAGAATAACCAATACCAAAAAAAGCTAAAAATATTTTCATTTATAACAAATTACCTTTGATAAATTAATAAAATAAATTTTAAGTATTACTAAACTGAATATACGACCAAATACCTACCAAAGAAAGTGGCCGAATAGGCTGAATATTCATATTCGACCGAATACCAAAGAAAGTGGTCGAATATCGAATATTCACCAAATATTCGTGGTAGATACTTCTACTAATAGCAATATTTAACGAAGATCATAGTTTATCTTTTAAAATTTTGACCGCCCCGTTAGTCAAATAATTAGCGACCAGATCATCATCAGTTGAGTTCGAGTTTGATTTCCGACGGGGACAAACATTTACCTAAGTGATAAGCATAGACGATTGCATTTCTAGGTTTGGGTTTTTATGAAATACATTTGAGTGTTTATTTTTTTTATGTGTATGTTAGTGTCGTTAAGTAACACCCATATTAAAAGAAAATTAAATGTTTACTGTGGGTTATATTAAACCGTGTAATTTGTCCAGCGATACGATACTGATTAGCGTAAATAAACATTATTTATTTAC
This sequence comes from Apodemia mormo, assembly GCA_036924255.1. Classification (NCBI taxonomy): domain Eukaryota; kingdom Metazoa; phylum Arthropoda; class Insecta; order Lepidoptera; family Riodinidae; genus Apodemia; species Apodemia mormo. The sequence goes on along the minus strand of JAUPFN010000011.1, from coordinate 16,863,662 downwards.
GCTTAATCAATACCCGCTCTTTTTTAAAGTACCTAAGTTTCTAAAATAGATACCTTGATACACACACACAAAACGTGTAATTTTCGGTATATTACACGTTTTGTGGTCTAAGAAATCTTAATAATATCTATAAAATAATTAATCAGATTAATTCGTGTAATTTGGCCAGCGTTACGATATTGATTAAGCATAAATAAATAATGTTATTTATTTACGTTTAATCAGTATCCGCTCTTGTTTGAAGCAATTTCAAAAATACATACCTTGATACCGAATATTCCACTTTTTGTGGTCTAAAAAATCTTAATAATATGTAGGAAATAATATTTACTTAAATCTATTTTTGAAACTAGGTATACTACTAAATCCGTATCTGGCAAATTCTTTGTATCTATTTCTTTTGGAGTTATTGCATTCGAAGTATACATTCATTCAAAGATGACAAAGCCTGCGATAATCGCTGCCTTTAACTTGCAGGATTTACAGTACCAATAAAACAACACAATGATTCGACTCCACTGTGCCACAAACTTGCCTTTGTCTCGTGGTTAAGGGAATTATTCTGAATTGTGTTTATAACTTGACCTAGAATGAAAAGATGTGGTGAAAAATATAGATAGGTACAACATAAGTATATCTTTAAAACATTTGTACGATATTATAGATAGATATCAAAAGAAACTGAAAAAATAAATTCCTTACAGGGAATTAACTGTATTAAGTGCCATACATCACGATCCAGACAGTTATGCCTTGCTTTCTCCACATTAATACGTAGGTACTTTCTTCATGCAAACAAATTTCGGAGACTCTTGAGTCTTGACACAATTTTCGGACAGCACCAGCCCAATTTGATCATAGTTAGTCAGTTTTGATCTACCCCGGTATCTAGATCCATCTGTAAACAGATGTTTTGTTAATTGTTTAGGTGTCGCCTCTGTGGTCTAGTGGTCCGATGTCGGTGTTGACCACATGGTATACTAGGTTTAATTACCGGGTCGGACAATTCAAAATTTGTTTTTTCAGTTTTTATAAAAATAACGTTGCCCAGTATTGGATAAGTACCCGATTGGTGATAGGCTTGCAACTTATCAAATTGTTGGATTAAGTATCTTAGTGTCTTCGGCTAATCCTGGGTGCATTTGCTGTACTACCGCTGCCTACCTCTACGGGGATACGGGTGTGAAGATACTTTGTTTATCTGTCTATACAAAATATCCAAATCAACGAAGCATGTGTTTTACCCCGTGTTGGTCCCGGGCTCCTTTGAAGAATAGGCCAACTGACGTTCTGCCAGGCAGGTCGTAAAAAGCGACCGATTGGCTATGCGAGTCACTACCATCGAGATTACAAGGTAGCAGAGTTTCGCAACGTCTCGCCTGGGTATATGGTATGATATTTACTGCCGCATAACATCAATGTTAGTCATTTTCGTGTGAGGGTTTTGAGTGTACGGTAACCATTGACAATTATCATTGCGCCGTGATGCAGTATACTCGTCGGAGCTACATTTTGTTGCACTTATATAGCATCACTACGACTGCTCGAGCGCAGCTCGGCGGCACTGTATGTATGCAATGGGCCGATGGCCAAGTCGAACCGGGACAAAATTGTTTCCGGGAGTTCTCCGTTGTTCGGCCGTCACTCAGTTGCCACTCGGTAGGTATAGTGTCCACGTTTTGAGGTCCTAGGAATCTTTTCCGACTATTTTCACGATGACGTTAGAATGTCTTTATGTATATATGTATGTGTGTGTGTGTGTGTATGTGTGTATGTAAATACCTCATAACTTTTGAACGGCTAGACCAATCGAAACGCGGTTGATGGCATTCTATTGTATTCAGCTCAACTTAGACTTTCTGAAAATTTGACCTACTCGGTCCAGGAGATTTTGAAATATTTTGAAAAAACACCAAAAAAATTTTTGCCGAACCAGTATTTTTTATATAACTTCCAGATTTATGTACCGATTGAGTACAAAAACTAATCAGCTCTATTCCTCAAAAAATACGTCTAATATATAAATTGCATCGAAATCGGTTTATCCGTTTGGGAGTAATCGTTGACCAAAAATTTTGAAAAAAGTGGTTTTTTACATAGCTTCGAAATTTTTCGACCAATCATTATTTGATATTCTACGATATTTTAGTACCTACTAAAAAGACTACGTCAAATGCCGTTTAAAAAGTTAAAATTGAATATAATTTTCAAAACTTATAGCTTTCAAATATTAAAATTCCTTTGTTTTATTCGATATTTAGTTAATATATCGACTATTTAGCTAAAACAATATTTTAGATCTCAAAATTTGAGTTGAATGCTATCATCTTTTTCAAAGTGTACAGCTTTTTAAAACTTAATATATCACCTCTGTGGTGTAGTGGTCCGGTGTCGGAGTTACCACAGTCCCGGGTTTGATTCCTGGGTCGGGCAATATAAAAATTTGTTTTTTCAGTTATCTGATAAAAACAACATTACCCGGGATTGGAAAGTGTCCGGTTGGCGATAGGCTTGTCACATATCACATTGTGGGACCAAATATCTTCGGCTAACCGTGGGTGCACCTGTTGTTACCTCTGCCTACCCTTTCGGGGATACAGGCGTGAAGATACTAATATATTGCCATTTTTAACAAAATAGGTGTTTGAACTAAAAAATCTATGCTTATATTTTTTACTCTTTTGAGCTTAAAATACTACCTTAATTTAGTGGGAAGTTTCAGGGATGGCCCGTAGGGTCATCCGTTTACACATTTTTTTCTTTTTCCACGTCCGAACTAACGGAGCATGCCCTTTCTCATCTTTACACCGACACTTTCTTTCAAGCCTAACCTCTCCTCACTTCCACATTACGAACCCGGTCCGAGAGTGTTACACCACGTATTTTTCTTAGCAACCTCATCTCGACTGATTGATTCCACTTTCATGCCCTTTCTGACATACCCAACTCTCACTTCCATACAATAGCGTTGGGATAAGCACATAATTATGTAGGGCTAGACGGGCACCTTGACTTTAAATTGTGCTATTGAGTAATCTCCCTAACGCTCTATTCACTTTGCTCCCTGCACACACTCTTCTTTCAACATCAGCGGTGTACCTTCCGTCCCTGCTAAAAGCACATCCAAGATATACAAATTCATCCACTTGTTCCAGCACTACATCATCGACCACAACTCTTACATCCATTCTGGTTGCTTCTCTTTCAAATAATAAAACTTTAGTTTTCTTCGCATTTAAATGTAATCCCGTACTTATTCTTACTAACGTGTTGAGCCTAGAAGTACAGCGTCATCTGCATAAAGCAGGCAGTTCACCACTAGATCACTCATGCGCATTCCCACATTCAATGACCTTAATCTTTGGGGACACTTGTCCCGCTATAGAGTAAAACAGACGAGCTGACAACATACAATACAACCCTGCTTGACGCCGATATTGACATCGAAGCAGGGCGATATGTTGCCGTTCACCCCCACACATGCTTTGCAATCCCAGTACATGGATTACAAAGCACGCAGCAGACGCCCATCTATCCCATAACTGGGCAAAATGACCCAAAGTTTCTTTCGCACAACTCTATCAAACGCTATCTCCAAATCCACAAAGCCACAGAAACTGGCCTGACCGACCGCCAGATGCTTCTCAACGATATTGCGGAGTGAGAAAACTTGATCCATACATCCTTTTCCAGATTTAACCCCCCCCCCCCCCTATTGAAAAAAACTCATAAATACTCATGGAATATGTGAAAACATGGACAAATGCACATATAGAAAGTCATAGATTTTATGAGATCTTATAGGTGTATTTGTCATTCCTATAAGACTTGTTGTGGTAGGCACAAGGCCTTGTGCCTACCACAACATTTATCAACATTCGTCTACGATATTAATACATAGAAACACATATATAAATACTGTTACATAGGTACAAAAGAAAACAACCAGAACTTGAATGAGCTCTTCCTTTAGATAAAGTTCTAGAAATTCTAAAATTCGTACTTCACTCCACTCCATTTTTAATACACGTTTTGTTGGGTTGGTCACTAGCTGACACTAAATGCAGGCAAATGTGTAAAGAGTAAATTTGTGTTCGCCATTTGTACCTTTTGATTCGTGTCCGAAAAACCGCTACCAAGGCGAGCGTGCGATTCGCGAAGTGGAGCACGAATTCTTGTTAGAATAGATGACTCCAGATTACCTAAACCTGTGTTTTATTCACAGCAGAAAGAGGAGAAAGCATGGAGACCTGTTTCTTAGGTACACGGATGTTTAAAAGCGACAGGTAGGTGCCAGCAATATTCCTCTATACTCTTGTTAAGCGTTCGTCAAACAGAAATGTGTGGCGTAATACCATCAATAATGTTATATATCTATTCTATTCGCGTTTGCCGAGCAAAACCGTTTGAACGACCTTGGTGCCAAATGCCTTATTAAAAACACTCGTTCTATATTTTTTCATAACATAAAATAGCAAATAAGCCGATGGATTTCCTAACGGAAAGTGTTAGCCATAACATATATACACCAAAGATGTTTATGGTGCCGTTGCCATCTTGTGGCGAGGTCTAATGCCACTGCATGGTCTAATGCCACATGGTCTAATGCCACACGGGGTTTACCGGCTATCTTACCCTCCAAACCAGAACACGACAGTGACAAGCACTGACGCTATTGTAGCAGGCATATGGAAGGCGATGGTACCAGATCCAGGCAAGACAATGCAGAACTCTAGCATCTAGTAGCCACCATGGTAATGACTCACATAGCCAATCAATCGCCTTTTACGATCTGCTTGGCAGAATGGCATTTGACATATTCTTCAAAGAAGCCCGGACCAACACGGAGTAAAATGCACTTACAATAGTAGGTAAGTACCAGTCAGATGCACTCTCTTCCCTACAACAGGGTGTTTAAAACCAAATTTCGGTTTTCAATTCACATTCGCTCGCAACACATTTACCAAGTTGGCAATTGACGGCCACGTCATCATCATTTAGTCTCAATACATATAAGTACATATGCACTACGAGAAGCTGCAGTGGTGAAAGCCGATGCTTGCATTTTTAGCCATAAATGACAAAATCGTGGTGAATAATTTGTGCAGAAAAATGTTAGATGATAGATTCAACATCATTTAGTTAAGGTGAAATAGATAAAGTCAAGGCAATTCCACGATATACTCGAAAAGAGCGATCAGTCAATACCTACTTATAATGGGAAGAGTTGGTCGAGTGGTTAGCGACCCGATTTCGCAACGATGGGTGATGCAATTGAGTGATGAGTATAAGTATTTGTATTTTCTGGGTTTTCGTGTTTATTAATATATGTAAGTTAATATAGCGGGACACAGAAGAGTCTGGAGCACATTATTACATAATTTAATGATTCAAATAACGTTGGTCGAGTGGTTAGCGGCATACTACATCAAAATACATGGATAAAGTATAATATTATATACTAGTCTATGTACATGGAAATACTGAAGCGCGACAGAATAAAGTGCCTATATATGGTTGATTAAAAGAGTGCTAAAAAGTATAGGTACAATGAGAAAATCTGATGACTTAGATGATGGGAGGGTCACAAATTCAAAGAAAACGTTGTCTTGATAGTCTTGAGCGCGGGATTCTTTGAGTTTGCAAAAATATTTAAGAATAACGAAAAAAATATTATCTGACAAATTTTTACTGTATTTTATTTATTTAAAAATGTATGCATAATTGAGTACATAGGTGGACTTAATGCTACATGGCATTCTCTACCAGTCAACCCAAACTAATTAGATAACATTTCATTTAAAGGGGTGTATGATAAGATAAATTAGTAAAATTTAGTTACAATAACTGCTGGTAATACTAAAAAAACTCAAAACATTAAATACACATAAAATATACTTATTTATACATTATACCTATACACATATTATATACACATACAACCTAAATAAATAACATACATAGATATTTTATATATTATATATATTAATTTATAAATAGGGAAATTAGTATAAATACGACGATTAAATACATAAATAAAATAGAATAATGTCTGATAATGTTAATTCAAAAGATATTTTTTAACAGAACGTTTAAAGAAAAATTTGGAGGGACTATTCCTAAGTTCAACTGGAAGAGCATTCCAGAACCTTACAGATTGGGATACAAATGATCGAGAGACGAATTCGGTACGACAAAAAGGAACTTGAAGAGTAGGAATGGTGCTTGAGCGAAGATTACGAGAATGAGTTGTGTTCTGAAATTTGAATTTTGACTTAAGGTAACATGGTGCTGCTGGGTCATATAATACAGAAAAGAGAGTGCATAGCATTCACAACTGTCTACGTTGACGAATTGGAAGCCATTTTAGTTTAGTACGGAATTGGGATACGTGATCGTATTTGCGAAGACCATACACGAAACCAATGCAATTGTTGAGCAAACGCTCTAAACTGTCAAGGAGAGCTTGGCTTAAGTCCGAAGAACACACATTCGCGTAATCAATTATCGGCAGCACCAATGATTGTACCAATAAAAGCTTAGTGTCGATAGGTAAGAAGTTTTTATGGCAATAGAGTGAGCGCAGAGCCAGATTGACCTTGCGGCAGACTTCAGTAATATGTGGAGACCACGAAAGTGTGTTATCAATTATAAGACCAAGATCCTTGACGTAGGGACAAAAAGGGTATTGTCAAATACTACGGGCAAAACGGAATCCCACTTCAACGAGGCAATGCGTCGTGTGCTGCCAATAATGATTGCTTGGCATTTATTAGGGTTAACTAAGATACCAAATTTTTTGGACCAATCCAGTACTTTGCTTAAATCGTCGTTAATACGCTGTACCGCCTTGTTTATGTCACTTAGGTCAGTGTGGGTGTAAATTTGCATATCGTCAGCATATAGATGGTAAGAGCAGTTTAAGTAATCCGTGATAACATTTACAAACACGGAAAATAGAAGCGGGGAAAGTATTCCTCTTTGAGGTACACCTGCTAATAAATCACACTACATGGAAAAACTGTCATTCGCACAAACTGCTTGCTGTCGTCCTCGGATATACGACGAAAACCAGTCCAATACAGATGAAGATAAGCCAAGACGTGCCAGAATAGCTAACAAGATGTCATGATCAATAGCATTGAATGTATTTGAAAAGTCAATTAAAACTAAGACTGTCAACTCTGATGCCTCTATAGCGATCCTCACATTTTCAGTGACTTTTAAAAGAGCAGTGGCTGTGCTGTGTCCTGCGCGAAAACCAGACTATAAAGACTTAGGCAGTTAGACTGTGTCAATAATTTAATGACTTGCTTATGAATAGCCGCCTCAAGGATTTTAGAGAGATAAGGGAGGATGGCTATTGGTCTGAATTGATTTAACGTACAGGGATTAGAAATTTTGGGCAGGGGTAGAACGTGTGCCTTACGCCATAAGGTAGAGAAGATACCAGAGGACAAAGAGAAATTTATGATATAAGTGATGGGTCGAATGACAAAATCCTTGATGCGGAGTATCATGTCCCTGCTCAGCTGATCGCATCCAACTGCTTTAGATTTTAATGATTCAATTAAATTTAGGGTTTCCTCATCTGTAATAGGTGAAAAATTAAAAGTAGCATTGTGCGAGTAAACTTGAGATCGCAACAATGAGATCGTGTTAGATTTAACAACATTATCTATGACATGTGTACAAGAAAAGTGGCGATTAAATTGATTAGGCGAAAAAATATTAGAAGATACTTGGGATGGCTTAGTTACACAAAGGGACTTCAGAAACTTCCAAATATTACTTTGAGAAGAGTTAATTATATTGTTATGAATGTAACGCCGTTTGGTTATCTTTCAAATGTCGGTATTAAAATCTCCCATGATTATATAATGTGTGTACTCGGCACAGTACAAGGAAACTAACGCCTCAAAATCGAAGAAGGAATTGATATTAGGTGGACAATAGACAGTGCCAAGTAAAATTTTAATATCATTAACAACCACTTCAAGAATAATATATTCTATAGACCCAGAATAAGGTGAAGGGGAGGCTGCTAATATTTTATATGGAATGTTACTTTGAAGATATATTGCAACCCCCCCACCTCCCTTATTGACTCGGTCATTACGGAGAAGGATATAGCCAGGGAGACTACAAAGAGTGGAGCTATAAGAAGGGTTAAGCCAACTCTCTGAGATAAGGATTGTATTAATAGAGGAGGAATAAAATGTGTCATGAAGTTCATAAAAGTGTTGAGGAATGCTCTGTGCATTGATAATGCATACATTTAAATATTTATTAAATTGAGAAAAGTGCTTATCTAAACGGGAACTAAGAGGCGTATTTAGGCGTAGGAATAGAGTCAGTAAAAGAGTCAAGGATGTACTAGATGCCCAGCTCTTAGCTCTATATAAAGAGCTTATATTTGGCAGATAGCCTCAACAGTATGCGAAGTGTCCTTCCAATGTTAATTTGATAAGTTAATCTGCTTATGTTAGAGTAATTCCCAAAATCCCCTCTTGTATTCCAATATTATAAGGAGCATTTTTTAAAGGTTTTTTAAGGTTTGGGGTTGATTTCGAAAATTCCGGTTTCCTTGCGGTGTAAATTTTTTTATACCATAAGATAGCAAACAAGCAGATGGGTCTCCTGATGGAAAGGATTAGGAGGAAAAAGATTAGGTATACTTCTGGAAAGACCACAACCCTGCTTGGTTGTGTTTCGACAGCTTGTGTATTTAATACACTGAATCATTGTGATTTAACCTGTATCCGGTTAAGTATCTCCAAAGCTCGAGATCGATAAATATCTCAGATGCCAACGGATGATTTAGTTGTAGGTAAATTGTGTACAATTGAATACAAAAAACTAACATGGTGCAGGCGTTTTTCATGGATGTAAGCAGAACGGATTTGAGTTTTGGTGGTTAGAAAGAAAAATACTTAGGTATTCAATGTATTAACAGGGATTTGCAGTTTAGGTATGACTAGATTTTATTTAAAATATGTCAAGTTACATTTTTCAAAAAATTTTCAATTTTATGTAGGAATTAAAAATATTCTTCTATAATCATCCATTTCTTCTTTCGAAGTTTTCTCCTAACAACCTATTTAAAAAATACCCATGAAATGGTTATGATTTTTGCTGACTCGTAGTTTGATGATCGGAGCGTAAATCTAGCTGTGTAACAGTCAAGGAATACGATAACTGGAATTATTACAAAGCAATATTTGAAAAATAAAAATTTACTTTACTTCGTTACTCATAAAATTGACATTTGTTTCTTATTTAACAGAGGGGAAAAACGTTCTGAGCAAGACAACGACAAGAGTGGATGTTGTCCCTTTCTTGCAATTGCCACTGTAAATAAAACTATCCCATAGTAGATTTTTATATATTCGGTAATCGTTAAATCCCTTTTATTCATACACGTCGATAAATACATTAGCATAAAATGTATTTTAATTAACATAGTGAGTTCTAAAATATGCTTATTTTAATTATTACGTAATTACTTGTGCAATGCAAAGCTGTTTCTAAAATTAGTAGAATTGCTTAGTAGTAATTTGCAAACTACACATGGCTGCACTTATATATGGCGATTGGTGCTTTATTTGGTTGAAAGAGACACATTCCACCATAGATTTAGAATTCCACTATAGATTTAGAATTTTGTCACTACGTTCAAAAGATCCACAAAGCGTGGGAGCGAGAAATCCTCATCAAGTACAAACCCCTCGAGTGAAAAAGAGACAGTGAATTACCAATGTCGTGGTACTCTTCGGAACGATTTTGAAGCGCGTATGAACATTCCGGGTAGTTTGTAACTTCCTTGGTAACAGTTTAAATGTACTGGCATCTATTGACGTTTCATAGTAAACAATCACTGGTAACTGGAGGCAAAAAGGTGTATTCGAATTAGAACGGTTTGCCGCTTGCGCGCGGATGCCGTTGGTGAATATAAATACGGTTTGTTTCATTAAAGCCTAGCTTTTACTTAGTAGATTAGTACGCGTGCGAATGTTTAATGCAGGTACTTAGTGTTAGGCTAAAAACACTTGCAGGCAGCCGTCGATTAGTGCGATCAGTGCGAAATAGCATAGTAAAATGAATAGAAGTGCGTTCTATTTTTTCGGAGTAATCCTTCCCCGCGCGCCCTTCCTACCTCTGACTCACGGCTTGCAAGGCCCTTAACACATTCAAACATTTTTGTTTAGTGATAAGTGTTTAACGTTGTTAGCTTCTTCGTCCATGTTTCGACGCTGAAAGCTGAATATACTAATTTTGGCGGCTAAATAGTGTTGGACACATCTCGCACTGAATCCTCGCAATATCACTCGCACTCGCACTACCGCTAATCAAAATGTAAACCGGGCATAATGGATGAATCTAGTTTAAGTAGGTACGGTTTTGTTTGATTAATTTTCATAGGCAACATTCATTAGCCAAAATTCTCAAATATTTCAATAATTTGATTCGAAAGTAAGGGGCTAGATGGACAGTTTTTGGGGAGTTTTGAAAAGTAGTGTACAAATATCAACTTCGCTACCTCGTATATTTGCCGTTCAAGCCGCTACAATGTAAAATGGCACCTAATAGCTGTGTTTCGACACTATCTCCCTTACTATTAATTTTATGATAAAACTGCTCATACAAGATTGAACTTAAAACTGTCCTATAGTATGAATCTCAATAAATTTTTTCCACATCACGTTGGTCTACCACAACGCAAGCAAAACGTTTTTTGTCAAGATTTTCCCAATAGCCCTAATCTTATTTATGAAAATATGTATCATACACATTTTAAATGTAGAAGGTTTGTATTTGGATGTTTTAATGATTAATACTCCATCATGTAAAAACGGCTGGACCAATTGAAAAAAAATGTGATATACCTACATGTAATTAATGACCTGGAAAATTCCGTGTTGGTCCGGGCTCTCTTGAAGAATCGACCAACTGTCGTTCTGCTAGGCAGGTAGTAAAAGGCCACCGATTCGCTGCACGTGTCATTACCATCGTGAGGACTAGGTAAAAGAGTTCCGTAGTGTTTCGTCCGTACGAAGTAATACCAACACGAAGTTGGTATTTGGTACCACCTTACCTATTCCTGTCGCAATGGCGTCAATGTTTGTCATTGTTGTAATCTGGTTTGGAGGGTAAGATAATCGGTTAGCTTATATATATTGTGGCATTGCCATAATTATTAATTAAATAACAAGTATAGAATTGATTGCTGAAAAACACTTCAGCTTTATTTTGACATAATTTAGAAATTAATAGTTGCATAACTCATTTTATATGTATACGTTTCTGTAAGATATTGACAACATCATATAAAAAATATGATATAGGATATTTTTTATCTTAATGCGTACTAAATTTAATCCAAATGAGTCCAGCCATTTTTGCGTATTGAGTTCAAATATACAAATATTTCCAAATATATCTAAATATAGCAAATATTTCCAATATTTTCGAATATTGTTCAGTTCATTGTCAGTTGTGATACTTACAACCATCTACATTTGTGCCGTGTATTTGTTTTGTTAATCGTTTATCTGTTATTATTTCAACATATTTGAAGTAACGTAGCATACACTTTCTTATTTTTACACCAGTACTATTTTCAAACCCATTAACTCTAACACTTAAGTATAACGGACGCAATCCACGAGTGTTGTATAACATATTCTCAGCGTCATTTCTGCTTTTATGGCATTTCTGATATACCAAGCTCTTATTTTCATACAATAGCGTTGGAATTAGCAAAAAATTATGTAAGGCATCCCTTACTTAGTGGAGTGCTTTCAACTAGTTTCCCTGACGCTTCATTCATTCTGATCCTCGAATCCACTCTTCTTTCTATATAGGTATATCAATTTATCAATTTAATATACCTACACAACGTTATCAGCCGCGCCTCTTGCTATTATCCTTTAAAATTCCAGTACATTTGTTTTATTTACATTAAATGATAGTCCATAATCTTACAATCTTTCAATAATAATACCTTAATTTCTAATTAATAATATGTAATTAACATGTAATTTTTTAACACGTTAAAAATGGCATTTATATTTTTTTTACGTGTCTTAAAATTATTTAATAGATAAGGACAAAATATTTGTTCAAATATTTGACATAGTTCTGAATAGTTGCGCAATCTCAGTGGCGCTAGCGCTGCTGTCATGCACGTAACCAATACTTATACTACGTCCAAACGTTTGCCATCAATTGCTAGTAATTTATGCATTCTAATAAATATTCTGAATTTTATCTCTATTGGATAACGGATTAACTCTTCTTGTATGTACACGTATATATACATATAACAAAAAATTCTACCATATAGGTATACTTGTTTCACGTTTAAGCAAGAGTAATCACTTGAAAAGTTTTCCAGGAAATAATTTATATTAACAGTTACATTTTAACTTTATTGTAATAATTTCTTTTATGTGCCACAATTACGATAGAAGAGGCTATAACAATTACGAACCACACATAGTTTTGCTCAATTGATAGCCTGACTTGAAACTAACCTTGTGATGTTCACTTATGCCGTTGCCGGTACACTGGTGCCGTAGTTGGTCGTCGCGTTATTGTATGTAAACCCAAAACTTATTAGTTGATTTAGTTTATGCTCGTAGGTATAGATGTCACTGTGGAATTGCATTTATGTAGTCTCTACAGAACTCTATAGATGGCACCTGTATCAACTGTATTTTTGCATGCCAGTTCTGTCGCTTGTAGGCACATGAATCATATATATCTTGTAGGTAATCGTAACCACAAAGTATTAGGTTGAATTAGGTTCAGGTGGAGCTAGCACTCGTATTAATTAATTAAACAAATATTTCTCTCAGATCTCCCCACATTGATATACCTTTTTTATATCAATGTCTAGCCCATCTCTTTTTATATTTACAGCTGTGTTTGGAAGCGAGGGTAAAACCTCAGAAAATGACAGCAGTATTTAAAATTTGGTTTCAAGTAGGTATTAGAAGTGTTGCCTTCAGATATAATTCAGCTTCATGATCATAACAAAGGGTTATCAAAGCATTATAATACCTATTATTCAACCTTGGCTTTTTAAAGTTTCTTATGTGCTCTGTTTGTATTTTTAACTATTCAGTAAGAACATTTTCAAAATATATTTAGTATTATATCTACCAAACAGTCTGAGTCCGGTTCATGGAAGTTTTATTAACGAATAGGTACATTGGGTGATTCTATCTAGGCAAGCTAATTATATTTTAAATTTCTGCTAAAGGATGTTAGGTAGGTACTGTTTCTATGAACTGTTACGAACTGTTACTGTTGTTACAAAAATCAATTTTTCTTCAGATCTCCATGTTTTGAGATCTTAGGATAATTTTCCGACTGGGTAGGTATCTACTAGGTATTTGCACGATAGTCATTAGGTAGGTCTGCATGTTAGTAGGTATATATGTATGTGTGTACGTATTTGGGTGTATCTACTGAAAAATGTGCTCTCTGCTAGGCAGTTTGTTTGTTTATTCGAACCATAGGCTGAACCTATTACTAGCATCGTGACTGCTAGGTTACTTTTTCCAGCCGAAACAAGGAGTGCCTATTAATTTCACGTTCGAAGATAAGACAATCGGCCAACTTATGCATGTAGATTATAGTTAGGTACATTTTGTGTTACCTACCTACATACCTACCTACCTCACACAGATTGCAACGCACAATCATAATATTTTTGTCTATAGGCGACGGTTATCGCTTTCCAATGGAAGAGCAATCTGCTTGTTTGCGTTCGCATGATATAAAAAGTGCCTGTGAAGGTCATATGTAAACAATTAAATATAATAAAAAGATAAAATTGCTTTACTTCATAGTATCTAAATCTCTACGGAATTAGAGTAGGTACCTAGGAGGTACCTAATATTCAGAAATGATGGTTGTCGCACGGGCGATAAATCGCTTTTTATAAACAACTAGCAGTCACACGCGACTTCGTTCGCGTGATCAAAAACATTACTTCCGTTTGCCCATTCGGGTAAAAATGTAGCCTATGTCACTCCGGGATAATATAGCTTTCTAAAACTGAAAGGACTTTGAAAATCAGTCTAGTAGTTTTTGAGTCAAATCGTTACAAACAATAAAATCTTTCCTCTTCATTAGTATAGATAGATGAACTTCGATATCTAGGCGGGGGTGTCCGCTCATAAACATTTTGGATAGTTAGGTACAAAATTCAAGTAAGTACCTACCTATCCATTTCTTGTACTCAAGGATCATCCACGCTAGAACGTGTCGGGTCCGACCCGAGAGTCGGCTGCAGCACTTTTAACTAATATTACACATATTTTGTATGGACACACTCACACTATACCTACCGAGTGGCAACTGAGTGACGGCCGAACAACGGAGAACTCCCGGAAACAATTCTGTCCTGGTTCGACTTGGCCATCGGCCCGTTCATAAATACAGTGCCGCCGAGCTGCGCTCGAGCAGTCGTAGTGATGCTATATAAGTGCAACAAAATGTAGCTCCGACGAGTATACTGCATCACGGCGCAATTAAAGGTAATTAAAGGTAAAAAAAATAAAGAACTAAATTCCATGTTCAATATATTAATCTCCCTCGTGCTAGTGTAAGGCGGGCTATAGGAGAGACAATTAAACACGAAAGTTGGATCAATACTGACTCTTTAATATTAATAATAAAATATTTATAACATTAGAATATAAGTAAATAAGGCTGGTTATACACAATAGGTTGGCTACACACTACATCTCCTTCCCATGGAGAAAAAAAAGTGAAATTACATTATGATTTTGCTTTTTTTTAATATTAAAATACGACACAATGAAGTGTAAAAGCTTAAGCTAATTAATATAAAATAAATTGTTTATACGAATACATAGGTATGTGTACCTACAATGATACACACTATAATAACATAAAAATAAAAATACAAATACAAATGAATTTATAAGATATGGTTTAAAAAAATAATAATTAACTTGATGTAAACAATTTAGTACGATTTTTATGGATTATGTCTAATTTTCCATTTTTGTTTATTTGAACATTTGGTGACATGTCTTTTACTACTACATAAGGACCTGAATAGATGCTTTCCATTTTATTACAATTTTCATTTTTTATTAAAATTAAATCATTTGGTTTGTAAACTATAGGATTAATACATTTATCATAAACATTTTTTCTAGCTAACTTACTTTAAATAGATTTTCCCTTGCTACCTTTTGAGACATTTGCAGTCTAAATTTTAATTCCAAAGGATAACTTTCATGATTATAAAGTGGTTCTACAATATCGGTATTTAAATTACTAGGAAGCGAACATACCTTACCAAATACTAACTCGAAAGGCGTGAATTTAGTTTCCGAATGAACAGATGTGTTGAAGGAGAAACACCAATATGGAAGCCATTGGCTCCATGCGTCTGGGTGGTTATCAGTTTGTATACGCAAGAAAGAACTTAAATTTTTATGCGAATTTTCCAATGCGCCTATACTTTGGTGGTGGTAAGCGGTAGAACTTAAATGATTTATTTTTAAAAGTTTACATACCTCTTGGAATACAGAAGACATGAATTCAGATCCTCTGTCTGTAGCGATCTCCTTAGGTATCCCGTAGCGAAGAATGAAACTATTAACTAGAGCTTGAGCTACCTCCTCCGATTTTTTCGAAATTAAAGGATGAGTCACTACATATTTAGTTAACTCGCATTGCAAGGTAAGTATATAAGAAAAGTTATAATAATCCCTATCTAACGGTCCTACTAAATCTAAAAATATTTTATCGAAAACTGACTTCGCCGTCGAAGTAACGACCATTTGCTCTTTAACGAGTCTACTATATTTTTCTTTTTGACATTTCGGGCATTTTTTTACGAATTCCCGAACATCTCGTTCTATACCTGGCCAATAAAAATATTTCTTAATGTTATTCACCATCCTTCTCATACCCGCGTGGCCACTGGTGGGTAAGAGATGGAAGTCGTTTAGAATAACTTTTTGGTCATCTTTATCCTCAATTCTTCGTACGTCATTTATTATATAAAATCGCGGTGCGCACCTATCATTTGCCATTTTAATCTCACTTAGCAATTCTTCTACAAATATATCATTTTTACTATTTTTTATTATACATATTTCGTCGACGTTTATTACATTGCAAAATTTATTCAGCTCCCTCACAAAAGCGACTCGCGTCAGTTGTGATCGGAAGTCTGGATTAATAAAAATTGTTAACTTACTTTCAACATAACAAAACGCGTTTTTTTCCATGGTAATCTTATTTTGTTTCTGTAAACTATCTAAGTCTTTTTTCTCTATAAATTTTAGTTCTACTGCCTCTCTTGGTTTTGTATGACTCCCCACGACACTCGGTTGATCAGGCCAAGTGCAGTCAGAAGTCGTACTATCCGGAGGGCGTTGCAATTTTCTCGCTTGTGCCCTAGTTGTCACATTTATATAAGGCTCACTCATGCTTTTTAAATCTTCTGATGTAAAAGAAATTCGAGACAAGGCATCTGCAGCTGCGTTGTCTGAACCCTTTACATATTCTACAATATAGTCGTACTCCTCTAATATCAATCTGAACTTCATAAGCCTACTTGATGGATCCCGCATGTTAAAAAGGTAAACTAAAGGACGATGATCTGTCAATATTTTGAATTTCTTTCCGTATAAGTACGGACGAAAGTATTTAACAGCCCAAACTATCGCCAATAACTCTTTTTCAATAGTTGGATATCGCTGTTCTGCGCTATTTAAACTTCTACTTGCGTAAGCTACTGGTTTTTTATTTTTATTACTTAATATTGCGCCGATTGCGTAACCTGAAGCGTCTGTTTGTACTATAAACTGATTATTATCTGAAAAATCGGGATATTGGAGTACCGGGGGAGAAACTAAACACTCTTTTAACATTTCAAACGATTTTTTACAATCCTGATCCCAAACAAACGGTACATTTTTTCTACATAATTTATTTAAAGGATAAGCTTTTTCCGCAAAGTTTGGTATAAATTTTCTGTAATAATTAACAAAAGCAGTAAAACGTTTGACCTCGTCAATGGATTTTGGGCAAGGATATTTTTTGACTATGTTAATTTTCTCTGGATCGGGAACTACGCCCTTGCTTGTGATTATATGTCCTAAATAAAGCATTTCCTTTTTCAAAAAATCACATTTAACCGGATTAAGCTTTAACTTAACTTGCCTTAGCCTTTCAAAAACATCTTGTAAATTTTTCATTTTTTCGCCTAAATTTCGACCAAAAACTACTAAATCGTCTTGGTAAATAAGGCACTTATCATACGAAAGACCTGTCATAGCTATTGTCATCATCCGAGAAAACGAAGACGGACTGGTCTTAAGTCCCATTGGCATCCTTGTCAACTGGAACTGACCAGAACCAAAAGCCGTATACTTCCGACTGTCTGTATTTAGCTCGACATTATGAAAACCTTGATATAAATCTAAATGACTAAAATATATGCAACCTGATAAGGAATCTAGAATTTCTGTTATGTTAGGAAGAGGGAATTTATCATCTTCAATACAATTATTTAACTTCCTATAATCAACTACTAACCTCCATTTTTTCTCACCGCTAGAATCTAACTTTTTTGGAACTAGTAACAAAGGACTACTCCATTCACTTCGACACTTTTCTATAATTCCTTCCTGTAACATTTCTCCTATTTGCCTATCTATCTCTTTTTTCTGAGCATGCGGTAATCTATATGGTTTAGAAAATATAGGCGTTACGTTAGGCTTTAAAGTTATTGAATGTTTATAAATATTAGTCGTGGTTAAACTATCTCCCGGTAAATAAAATATATCACTGTATTTTGCACATAAATTCTCTACCGACATTTGTTCTTCTCCATTTAAATGTTTTAATTGTAATAAGGAAAACAATTTTTTAACCCGTGTTGCGTTCGATTCACTTTGTGAAAAGGAACAAATGTTGTAATCGTTAACGCTATGGATAGTCGGCTTAATTTTTTCAAGTGAAACATAATTTTCAGTCATATTTAATATCTTTACCGGTATCTTACCACATACTGGCTTTACTAACGAACTGGCTAGGTAAACTCCGTCGCTGATATGTGACGCACAAACTAAGCATTCGTCTTTTAAATCTGTTGTTATGTAATGAATAGATTCGCATCTCGGTGGGATCTCTAAATAATTACTACTAATACTAATAGGTAAACTAAACTTACTATTTTCGACCGAAAACGTTATTACGTTATGACTAAAGTCCAACACCGCGTTATACTTAGTCAGAAAGTCCTGACCGATGATGCCATTCGCCCTAATCGGTAAGAAATCAAATATATAAAATTTGTGTCTCAAATGATAACCATTTACATTGATGTTTAAATAACAATATCCGATTGTTGTCACTTTGCCACCGATACCGTTTATAGAGATGCTCTCTTTGTAATACGAAATCTGTTCTTCTATAACATGTTTATACTTTAGCGCAGAAATTGATGCACCGGTATCAAGTAACCAATGTAGTGCATGGTTGTTTATAGGCAAACTAATTAAACAATTACTATTGCAAGATAAAATTTTAGTCTCGAAAAAACTTTATATTATTATTTTCCGTATTAGACGGTTCCGCCTGCACTTCCGGTTCCGAAATGACGTTAACTATATGAGAGTTACTATTACGCATCCTTTGATTTCGATTATTACGAGTGTTATAGTAAAACTTACCTCTATGCGCCGGGCGGGTGCGGGTTGGGGTCTGGCTGTGCTGTTGCTCGCGGTAACCGGTCCAGCCACCACGACGACCATTGTGGTTGTGGTATCCACCCCCGTGCGGCCTACGCTGCACATATCTCTGGCTAGTGTGACCACGATGACCTCGCGCGGAATTGTGCCTAAAAGCCCTTTGAAATCTACCGTTATTATGATACATACCAAGTACTTCCCCTGAACATGAAGCCGAGGTGATTTCCTCATCCTGCGCCGCCTGGATCGCGTCCTTGAGCGAGCTATAATTACGAGCTGCTAGTATAGTGCTCAATCTACGGTTTCGCAGCCCATCGGAGAATTTTTTAATCGCATATTGTTCGTTTAAAGGTTTTAAAACTTTATAATTATCAGAATTTCCGTTGGCCTGTGAAACTGTAAGCTGAACGAAAAGTTCGGATATCTCTTTACCATAGTCCTGTATAGATAATTCATTCTGTTTCATAGAAGTTAATTTAGATTGTAATGCCGTAGCAGATTTTTGTGGTAATAATATATTTTTCATATCACTTAATAACATATCTACATTAGAATAACTTGAACTTAATCTTAATTTAGCAGTTTGGGATAACCTACTTTTTAATACAAAATTAATCAATTGTTTTTTACAATCAGCTGCCGAGAGAGTAGAGCTGTAGTACTCAATATTATCGATTAATTGTCTGGTGTTAGCCTCTTCATCAGTCATGAGCGGCAATAAATTTAATGCAGTTTTTAGGTCGAAGGTAGACATTGTTACAGATTTACTACCCTTACACAATTCGATTACTTCGCCATAAATTTTTTGAAAAGTTTCAATATCCTTATAAATTAATTCCGTATCTTCCTGTGACACTTTACCTTTCTTTATATTATTCGTAACTTGAGTAACACAATAAGAATATTTCATAAAAACATCATTTGCTTCTTAGTTAATATATTTCCTATCCTACGATCTGGACCAATTTTAATTAGATATACTCTTATGGCTTCGATATTACGACACAATATTTCTAAATCTGATGCCATAACTAGCCATAAAATAAGTTGCTTTTTCCTATAACTGAATACATTTTTATATTCGTAATAAAACTAGTAGATACTTACATACCATTAAAATATACCTATTATGTAAATAATTAAATATAATATAAAAGTCACAATATAATGTTCATAGTTCGTAGTGAAAATATAACGTGATAGGTATGTCCCTGAAAATAGGAATCACTGGACGCGAGACCGTAATAATCGAACCGAATTATGATTTTTCATCACCGGAAATTATTAACGCACTTTTTTTTTTTAACACTTTATATGCACTTTATATACACTTTGATAAAAAACCGTAGTCTAGTCAAACTTCTCCCTCATTTATGGTTGGCCTTTGAAGTCTGCGTAGGAACGTACGCCGAAGGGTATGATGGTGCTGGTAAATTCATCGCAGGTGGCATCTCCGGTAAATACTGTATATGCCATATATTATTACATTATTATTATTGCAGAATTATATTCTCCACTGAAGCTTGGTTATTGCCCCCAGCGGCGTTCTGAGCTAGGATTGTGGCTAGGATTACCTCCTCTTGAGATATAGAGGTACCCATCGTCTTCAAAATTTATAAAAAGTAAAACTTCGTAATCTATGTTAGAAGAGCGCGCAATATGTATGGAAAATTCCCGGTCAACCTCGCAGTCATAGTCTCATTTCGTCCCAATATGGACATGGAATTTCAAACAAACCGAGCCTCTGCCACACGCATTGGCAGGGTCGCCATGTAAGGCGGGCTATAGGAGAGACAATTAAACACGAAAGTTGGATCAATACTGACTCTTTAATATTAATAATAAAACATTTATAACATTAGAATATAAGTAAATAAGGCTGGTTATACACAATAGGTTGGCTACACACTACACTAGATCAAACAAATGAAATGTTAATGGTGCGTTACCGTCCGTGTGCCCGGTTAAATTCCACATTTACCAGGCTTACCGGTTACCTTATCCGTCGAGTTTAAGCACGGGACCGGCTCGGTGACAGTGTTACGGTCGACACCGTCTAGCGTCAAACATCCTTACTTCGGTATCAGAATCAAGTTCTGACTATCCTACTTTTATATGTATGTACCTACCGTCTTTTACTATTCAACCCGTATATGTGCATACAAGCACCTGCACATATACCTTCTTACCTACATCGATTAACATTACACGAAGAAGAGACCATTGTTGGTCTGGACCCCTCGTGAAGAATAGAATATTTACCTACCTGCCTGATTCGTCAATAATTCTCCAAACATGTTACTAGTAACTGATCGCTTTACTTAGTTCTGCCGCAAAAGCGTTAGTATTGTTCACTATCGTGTTCTAGTTTCTAGGGTAAGGTAGCCGGTAAGCCTGGTAAATGTGGAATTTAACCTGGCACACGGACGGTAACGCACCATTAACATTTCATTTGTTTGATCTTGCACGAGGGAGATTAATATATTGAACATGGAATTTAGTTCTTTATTTTTTTTACCTTTAATTACCTTTAATTGCGCCGTGATGCAGTATACTCGTCGGAGCTACATTTTGTTGCACTTATATAGCATCACTACGACTGCTCGAGCGCAGCTCGGCGGCACTGTATTTATGCAACGGGCCGATGGCCAAGTCCTACCTTTAAATGGGGCGGTTTTTGCGACACTTTCCAAAAAGTTCTCGATTCGGTTGTATCTTTAACTTCCAACAACATATGTAGATTAGAAAGTTACTGATTTTGCGCCGATTTTGAAAATCGAGTTTTCATTTGTTATCAGTGTGGCGAGATTGGCGCTCTTGCGGCTGTAATAGGTAAGGCAGTGGTACCAAACTCGGGCCATCAAGATACCAAAAATGGGAATCACTACTCATCTCGCCAATCGACAAACTAGTGAATCGTGGTGAATCGGAAAGTGTATAGACGTTTGGCTTACTCTGCCTACTCCTCAAGGGAATTGGGTGTGATGATACAATCTGCCGGTCTGCCAGATGATGATGTAACACCTCTTTTGTGTTACAATTTATTGAAAGACGTTGTCCACTTGTTTTATTTTAAATTTGAATACTTAAATTTTTAAGAGTAGAATCGTATTAATCGTATTATACGTATATTATATCTAGATCGGATCCGAATAAATGAAATTTCTTCAGCAAATAGTTTTATTATTATAATAGCAAATTATACTGAGTACCGGTACCTAGAGCCGCAGCCAACGAGTTGCCCCCTGGAGATCGTCTAGATCTCTACAATATATTGTTCAAAAGGGGGAAAATTTACACTAGATATAGTAGCTGCTGCCCGCGACTACGTCCATGTGGACTTCATTTACTCCGCTCCTACTGGTCGTCGCGTGATGGTATATAGCTAACCTATAGCCTTTCTCTCTCTCTAGGATTAACTAACGCGTTATTTTTTTATCGAGCCAGTAGTTCCTGAGATTAAATAGCGTTAGCGTATAATAGAAATAGTGTTCAACCAAACAAACAAACTCTTCAGCTTTATAATATTAGTATAGATACAGATTTGGTTATTAACTTTTTAAAAGCTCTTAGATATTACCTACTTGTATTACCACAGCTAGTAAAACCCCCTAACGTAAATGTATCATCCCTCTAAATAAATCAGGGAAACGCATTATATTGATTAATCCACAAAGTTCCAAGTTATATACATGGGTAAGGATGAAATAACCTGGCTTTACTGTAATTAAAATAAGGGTCAGTTGTGAGGGCGGCTTTAGGGTGAATCAGAGTTACTCATTTAAATAATAAATTTTATTCGGAAATTGTAGTGTCCGTGAAAATTGTAGTTAACACAATGTTTGTAGAACATTAAGTTTTATTACTTGTAAATATATCATTTATAAACTTTAATATAACGATAGTAATTTTATATAGAACTAGCTGCGCTCTGCAGCTCGCTGCATTATAACAGTTTTTGGTGAATACCACATGAACCACTTATTTTTCCGATTCAAAAGTACCCTATATGCTGTTCCAAACTATCATCTATATGTATGCCAAATTTTATCTAAATCGGTTCAGTCGTTTTTGTGTGAAAGAGTAACAAACACCTGTCCATCCATCCCAACATACTTTCGCTTTTATAATACTAGCTGCCCTCTGGATTATATAAGTTTTTTGTTAATCCCACGGGAACAACTTATTTTTCCGAGATAAAAAGTATTATATTTGGTTTTCCAGGTCATGATCTATCTGTGTGCCAAATTTAATCCAAATTCGTTCAGTAGTTTTTGCTTGATTATGCGACACTAATAAATGACACAACGGAAAATCTCAGGAAATAATGGCTTTTTTCATAATGCACTTTCACACACTCATAATCCTCTATCTGTTTCTCTTATGTACACACACATACAAATACAAACACACTAGAAATACATATTATTTTGAAAAAGAGATTAAGCTTATTTATATTTGAAATTTTTATTTTTCCTACACATATCTACAGTAGGAATTGTGGTGGACTGTTACTGTACCGCGCAGATCTTTTTGAGTCTTCAAAATTTTGGTGAAGTTTTTTCATTTGATGTGCTATTTTCCATAGTTTATGTGTTGAAGTTACAAATAAAAAAATCTGTAAACCAGTTGACCCTGCAGGCCATGTCTGAAACCCTTCACTAAAAATGAGCAAAGCAAGAACAAGGCCAAGATTCGGACAGTCTTAGTACCTATTGGTCTTGGTCTTGTATGTTCGGTCTTGGTCTCTGTCTTGCTTAAATACTACTAGTCTTGGTCTTCGACTTGGTCTTGCTTAAGTCTTGGTCTTGGTCTTGCGTATTAAGTCTTGTTTTTGTTCCTTTGATCCGTTACTTGTTTTTAATGTTCTGTACCTAAAGGGAAAACGGAACCCTTTTAATAAGCCTACGCTGTCTGTCTGTACGACTGTCTGTCACCAGGCTGTATCTCATAAACCGTGATAGCTAGAAAGCTAAAATTTTCACAAATCATGTATTTCCGTTGCCGCTATAACAACAAACTACAAATAAAAATGATAATTTGATACGTATATAATATGTACCGCCTCGTTGGTCGAGTGGTTAGCGGCCCTGACTACGCAATCGACGGGGCTCGGGTTCGATCGCCGACGGGGACAAGCATTTGCGTGATGAGCATAAATGTTTGTATTTCCGGGTTTGGGTGTTTATTAAATATATTCCAGTATTTATATATGTATTTCTATGTATTAGTATCGTTGACTAACACCCATTACACAAGCAAATAATTTGTTTACTTTGGGGTTAGATCAGTAAGTGTAATTTGTCCCGTGAATTATATTATTATATTATATATATTATGTATTCTATCCTGGTACGGAACCCTTCGTGCGCGGGGGCGACTCACACTTGGTTGGTTTTTTATAATAATTTTTCTAAGTTACCTATTATTATACACATTTTACATAAATGATATACGTAATAAACAATTTATTATGTACTATCTGTTGCTTGCAACTTCGTCCGCGCGGACTTCGTTTACTCCGCACTGCTCCTCCCCTGTATGTGATAGCGTGATAATATGTAGCCTATATGTTGACCCGATCTGTTAGTAATATTCATGCGAAATTTGAAGTAAATCCATGCAGTACTTTTTGAGTTTACCCCGGACATACATACAGACAAACAGACAAACAGACAAAAATTCTAAAAACTATATTTTTGGCTTCGATATCGATTGTAGATCACGCCCCAAGTATACTTTTAAAAAAATATTCAATGTACAGTTTTGACTTTTCTACGATTTTATTATATTTTAACTTTCCACTAAGTATGTAGGTAGATAAGGAAGTTACTGATTTTAACCCGATTTTCGAAAATCAAGTTTTCACCAGATATCCACGTTTTGAGGTCCTAGAAATCTTTTCCGACTATTTTCACGATGACGTCAGTATGTCTGTATGTATGTATGTATGTGTGTATGTGTGGATGTGAACATCTCATAACTTTTGAACGGCTGGACCGATTGAAACGCGGTTGATGGCATTCGATTGGATTCCGCTCAACTTAGATTTCCTGAAAATTTGAAAAAACACCAAAAACAATTTGACGAAACAGTATTTTTTAATATAACTTCCAGATTTAAGTACCGACTGAGTACAAAAACTAATCAGCTCTATTCCTCAAAAAACTACTAATACATAAATTGCATCAAAATCGGTTTATCTGTTTGGGAGTAATCGTTGACGAAAAATTTAGAAAAAAGTGTTTTTTCGACGTAAGCTTCGAAATTTTTCAACAAATCATTTTTTGGTGTTCTACTACTATACTACTATATTTTAGTACTTAAAAAAACTACGTCAAATGGCGTTTCAGAAATCAAAATCGAGTCTAATTCTCAAAACTTATACCTTTTCAAATATTAAAATTACGTTGTTTTTAGCAAACTTGCTTAATTTTTTTAAACAACTTTCAAGTTAATTCACCGATTGACTTAAAAATCTTATCAGCTTTTCTCCTTTAAAAACTGCGTCAAATACTTACCGTTAATTTAATCAAAATAGGTCAATTACTTTGGGATTTATCAATGAAGAAAATTAAAAATAAAATGTTTTTTGACATAGCATCGAAATTTTTCAACCTATCGATTATTCAGCTGAAGCAATATTTTAGATCTCAAAAATTGAGTTGAATGCCATCATCGTTTTCAAATATACAGCTTTTTAAAAATGAATATAGCCATTTTTAAGAAAATAGATATATGAATTGAAAAATCTATGCTTATATTTTTTACTCTTTTGAGCTTAAAATACCATTAATTTAGTTGGAAATTTCAGGGATGGCCCGTAGGGTCAACCTTTTACACATTTTTTTCAAACAAAACAACAGATTTACAAAACAAGCAGATGTGCCTCGTGATGAAAAGAGTCAACCATCGACTATAGAAACCAAATATGCTA
The DNA here is from genome assembly GCA_036924255.1 of Apodemia mormo. Lineage (NCBI taxonomy): Eukaryota > Metazoa > Arthropoda > Insecta > Lepidoptera > Riodinidae > Apodemia > Apodemia mormo. Next base: position 16,837,973 of record JAUPFN010000011.1, on the reverse strand, counting down.
ATGGTGCGTTGCTAGTTCTAATGCCACATGCATAAGTTTATCGGTTACCTTACCCTAAAAACCGGAACACGGCAGTGACAAAGACTGACTCTATTGTGGCAGGAATGAGTAGCCCGGAATAACACAATTTTTTTTATATATTATTTTAATCAGTTGTTGTATGAAAAAATAATGTGTAGGCACCATATGCGTTAAACAATGAACGTGTATGTAGGCGTGTATAAGTATATACATATATATTACGATTTTGTTAATTTTTCACACCGATCATAATATAGGTTATGTAGGCCATTCTTTTATATATTTTTAATTTCAAAGTTGCTAACACTTTTTCTTATGATCTATTTCTATTATTTTTTCAAGGCATAAATCGAACTCTTAGAGTAAAAATGTACAACTGAAAGAAGTACAAATTTAAGAAATAATTCAGTTTTAAGTATACAGGTACCTAGCTCGGAATTACGCAGTAATCAACAACCATGAGTTGTCCGAACATTAGTGTCTATACTGAAGCATGATGAGACAAAAATCAATTTTACCTTTGAAAAATTTATGTAATGGGTAGGTATTGCACGCCCAATGGTGGTTAGCTCGGCCATACGGTATAAATAAATTACCAACAACTATTGTAAACCTTATTCCGGCAAGAAAATAACGTTATTATTATTACGACAAAGAATACGTAATCCGACAAAATTCTTGTAGATCTGGATTGATGAAACTGGTTGGCGATATTAATTAAATTAAAAGTGATTTGTGTAACAGTACAAGCGTATTGACAAAATTACAGATTAGTCGGAAAAGGTTCCTAGGACCTCAAAACGTGGAGATCTGGTGATAACTCGATTTTCGAAAATTGGTGCAAAATCAGTAACTTCCTTATCTACGTAGCGGGAAGTTAAAAATTATTGTTTAATTTGTATTTGATTAAAAGCTTAATTTATACTTTAAATATTCGATTAGGCTTGGCGATCACAAAATATAGTTAAAGTTCTAGTATGACAGATTTACATTAGCAGTTTTCTATCAGGTTTAATTCACACCGACCAGAAAGACATTGCTGGTCGAAGTGGTTATCGCAGTTAAGTAGTCGTGTGCTGTGTCGAACCTCAGATTGTACGGAGTTATCCTCGAAATTCAAAATCTCGGTAAAAGTTTGGTGTTTAGCATTTGTTTGTTATTAGCATCTCTGCACGTCAAATGAGCACGCAAAGCTGTCGGTCACAGTTATTGCTAGAAAAAAAAAAAAAAAATTAAAATCAATAAATCGGCGTTTTGAGGCAGCGCTGTTAGTCTGGGGCCCAAAAAATCATCTATCATTCTGCAAGGAAGTTTGTAAAATGTGAAATATTAGCTACTACCATGATGACTAATAGCTGGTAGAGTTCTGCAACGTTTTGTCTGGAATTGGTACTATTGCCTCACTTATTACTGCTGCAAGAGCGTCAGTCCCGCCAAATCAATAGCAGCTCACCATTAACATCTTTGGTATCTATAGATGACGGTTGTCTCTTTTCATCAGGAGAGCCAGCTGCTTGCATGCTTTCCGGTGATATAAAAAAGCCTATTTATATTTGGTTCACTCTTACTTAGTAGATGGATCTCCAATTATGCATTAAACTTCCAAAGCACAAACCAACAATTCTTTTTTCTTGGTTGAAATTCTCGAATTGCAGGGAGAACCGGCAAACAAAACAGTTCAAGATCCATTACCGGTGGCCCATAACTTCGGCCATAATCCGGCGTAGAGCAGTATAATTACACAGCTAAAAGTAATCATTAAATTCCCTATAGTGTTCTCTAATCAACAGCTTAATAGCGGAGGAAATGCGGGTCGACTGAGAGGATACGGACATACCTACATACTATCTAGGAAAGTGTCTTGTATTTGTTTTATTAGTGTTACCTGGTCTATAGGAATATTATTGTTTAGCATTCCAGGCCAACGAGACTCTGGTACAGACACTCTAGTGATGTGGTGTATGTCTTAACTAAATAATTTGTATTCTTTATTCTATTCTAATAATAATAAAAAACGAAGTAAAGGTAAAACTTAAGAGGTCTCCAAGTAAAAAACTATTTTTTTGAAGTTTTGAAGAAAAGACCAACTGCCATTCTGCCAGGCAGGGCGTAAAAAGCGACCGATTGGCTATGCGAGTCACTACCATCGTGGCTACTAGGTGGTAGAGTTCTGCAATGTCTCGCCCGGGTCTGGTACCACCGCCTTACCTATTCCTGCCGTAATAGCGTCATTGCTTGTCGCTGTCGTGTTCCGGTTTGGAGGGTAAGGTAGCCGGTTAACTTATGCATGTGGCATTAGACCTCGCCACAAGATAGCAACGCACCATTAACACCTTTGGTGTCTATAGGCGATGGTTGATTCTTTCCATCAGGACTATCTTATAACATAAAAAAAGTTTTTTTTTTTCGATTTTTTAATTACAACTCATACTGTATCATATTATTGTTTCTATTTGATACATACAAATAGATAGCGAAAAGTGTCGGGAGAAAATTAAAATAATGTAGGGAACAAAAGAATGTATATTATAGAAAAAGCTATCTTCTCAGTAGTTACTTATAATTTACTAAATAATCCCTGACTGATTTACGTAGATAAAATTACGGGCAACTATCACTTAGTTACCTACTGTATAAAATGCTGTAACATCGAAAGTTAAACATCGATTAGATACTTACAATAAAAAAGCTTTAAAATTAATTAAGCGATCAAGTGGTCTAGTTATCAAAATACACATTTTACTAGAATTCTGCACTGTTTTGTCTGGGTTTGATACCACCGTCTTATTTATTCCTGTTACTATAGCATCAGTGCTTCCGTCAGTATGTCAAGCCATATATTTATATAAAAAACGAAAAGTGACCAGGAATGGATCCCTGTGGAACACCGGAAGGGACAATAGCACCGATTGATCTCGCCATCTTTTAGGTATTGTTAGCAACCGCGCTTACGACAAATATTAGCCGGCCAGATGTGTGGCACACCTGTGTTATGTACCTGTTATTCTGAGGTAATGACGTCACAACAACAAAATATATACCGAAGAATGGTATAAATAGGCGGGGATAATATGATTTCGTTTCATTGTAATTCTATCGCTTGTTGGGGGCGTTACTCTGCCCAAAAATTATACTGTGCGTATAAAAGTGGTTCAAGTGTTTTTTTCGGCCAAACTTGTTCTCGGTAGTAGTATGTATATTGAATAAGCAAGGTTTATTAATAAAAAGGTCTGTGACGTTCAAATAATAACAATTGTGCTAATATTTAAAGTTTGCAATGTAGACTTTACTGAAACTTTTAAATAATCTATATTTGCATTTTATCTGATAGCAATAAATTTGATGTACTCAGAAAACATTAATACAATTTTTAAATTATTTTTATAGAGTCAGCAAAGAATTACTTAAACCATTTATTTTTTACAAACACACATTATTTCGTGATAGCTAGTAGTAATTTTAATTGGCCATTAAAAATAAACATGACTCCTGAGTGGGTCATAAAATACCTAATGTTTGGTTGAATCTAATTTTAACGTACTTAAGTAGTCATTATAAATGCATTTCGATTGTGATTAAAATCTTATGGTAAAATTATTTTAATGAACTGTTAACAATTTTTATTCATGGATTTTAATGGTACGCCTGTTTGGCTCATCTTGAGGTACGAGGTTCGATCCCCAGATTAATAAAAATTAAACAGTCTTTTTTTTTCAGGAAAATCTCATCAGCTGCTTGGAGTCTCATAGTGTTGTTAAGAATTACTCGCTAGTCGATCAGCACTATCAAGATGCAAGTGAAACCGTCGTTCTTTAAAACCGCGGTATAGGCTCGTAGCTAGTCTATGCATAGAGCCCTTAGCATCAGTGCATTCGATGAGCACGTAAATCTGTGGGTCGCGGTTATCGGAAGAATTATGTTAGTCGTTACAGGTCAGTAGATAAAATGTGGGGATAAGGATTTATTAATGTTCTAAAAAAACACTGACTTCTCCGCAAGAGTAGATAGGTAATATTTATTGTATTGGGTTTCCTGCTAAAGAAGTACTTTGCAATGGGAATTATACATAGGTACATTTTCGTGAACAAACTCGTATTATTGCAAATTAATAAATTATGGGGACAACTTTCAATATAACGTGTCTGTAAGGTTTTGGTACGAATTAAAGTCAAGCAAATTGCTGTTACTAATTTTCAGTAATATTGAATAACCTAACGTCTGTGGGACTCGATATGTACCCGATGTTTCTAAGTTTCAGGCTGATGGTTAGTGAACTAGTAGGATCTCTCATTATGAAAGTGTGTAACCATAAACCGAAGTAGCGCGGGTTCTTAGAATTGACCGATGAGCACGCGCTATTTTAATTGATCGATGAGCATGCGCTATTTGAATTGACTGATGAGCAAGCACGGCAGTAGAGTTGGCAATTAGATTGTACTAATTTAATCGCTTAAATGTCAGATGTTACAATTTATATACACGTGTAGACTTAAGATTTTAATTTCTTCTCCTTTTATTAAGTAAATATATAAAAATACATTGCATTAAAAGTCTAATAGTATTGTTACGAAAGGCTCATTTCGTGGTAATGCCAGTTGGTTTAATACTCAAAGTAATGCCACATTCATTACTTTACCAGCTACATTATCCTCCAAATCAGAACATGACAATGACAAGCATTGTTGCTTATGCTGCAAGTTTAGGTAAGGCAAGGTAGGTGGTATCAAATATCCGGGCTTTACGTTGTGGAACTCTATCTACTACGTGGTAATCACAACGATAGTGACAGGTATAGCCAATAGTTCGTAAAAGGCATACTTTTACGAACTGCCTGCGGAATAGCAGGTGCTTTATTCTTTAAAGGGGCCTGGAACAACACGGAGAAGTCTGGAATTGAACGCGAAATTATTGATAGATATGAAATAAATAAATAGATAGATATTCCAAACAGATTGTGTCTTAGTTATTACATATAAATTGGTATTTTAACATCAGCTTATTTTATTTTACACTACAATTTCAGCAACGATCGTCATTTTAAAATAAATTATTCCCTTAAACGATTCTTGTTTCAATCGAGCCATCACCCTAATCCACCCTTCAAAAACATCCTGTCCCCACCTTTACTTCCCCGCGTGCTACACCAGCATCCGCCATTTTAGGATATTGAGAAAAAGGGACCTATATTATCGTTAACTCTTGGAGCAAGTGGGATAAAATATAAGGGTGAGGAAATCGTGTCGAATTTGAATACGAACTCCGAACAAAAGAGGGTGACTCGGCTTTTTGAGACTTGAAAATGTGGCTACGATTGAATTTATAAGTTCCTCAGTTGGTGGATGAATTTCTCTCTGAAACAAAAAGATTTAGAGTAGTTAAATAATTTATTCACTGACATACCAAGAAGAAAGACAAAGAAAAATATGTAATATCACGCCAGTTCTCTTGTTAATGAGGTAATGTTCCCCTATGTAAGTCCGTGCTGCCTATGAAGAATAGGCCGAAGAATTTTGCCGTAAGAGGCGAAGGATTGCCTATGCGAGTCACTACGATCGTGGCTACTAGGTGCTAGATTTCTGCATCGTTTCGACTGGGTCTGGTACCACAGCCTTACCTATTCCTGCTGCAATAGCGTCAGTGCTTGTCATTGTTGTGTTCCGGTTTTGAGGGTCAGGTAGCTGGTAAACTTATGCGTGTGGCATTATATCTCGCCACAAGATAGCAACGCACCATTAGCATCTTTGGTGTTTAATGGCGATGATTGTCTCTTTCTGTCAGGAGAGCTATCTGCTTGTTTGCTTTACGATTGTACAAAAAGGAGGAACATATAACTAAATATTGCTTAAGCTGTTGTATTACTTAACCTGTTCAAAAGTGAAAAAATCTTAGATTCACCATGGTTCCCAAGCTTTTTAGAAATAGAGTGTTTAATATAATACGAACATAGAAGCCTTTAGTTAGCTAGCTAGGGTAATGATCCCCTTCGTCTCATTTGACAACTTTCAAAAAATATCGTTTCTTAAATGCGATAACAAAAACTTAAAATATTATAAAATAATATTAAAATTTTACAACCAATGGCTAGTCCATACTAATATCATAAATGCGAATGTCTTTCTGTCTGGATGTTACGTTTTCACGGTCAAACCGCTGAACTGATTTTAATGAAATTTGGCATGAAAATAGTTCAAGATCAGGGTTCAAACATAGATTAGCTAGTTTTTCAAAAATCAACCCTTAATAGGCTGAAATAGGGGATGGAAGTTTGTACGAAAATTGGTATAGACGACATGTTAATCTAGCGTGACGTCCTTATAGCGAGAGCCCTCGCGGCCAAAGCTCTTGTAACATAAATAGATACTACTAGCTGCAGCGTGCAGCCCGCTGCATTATAAAAGTTTTTGCGAATCCCGCGGAATTTCCTAATTTTTCCGGAATAAAAAGTAGTCTGTTTGCTATTCCAGGTCATCATCTATTTGTGCGCCAAATTTCATTCAAATACGTTTAGTAGTTTTTGCGTGATTGAGTAACAAATATCCATCCATCCATCCAAACATCCAAAAAAATAATACAGAATGTGGAATGTATCGTTAATATTATTGCAATTGTGATTTGAAATAAATACCTAGTCTTATAAATGATAATTGTTTATGTGTCAATTTTTTATCTGGTACTGCACATATTCGTTATTTTTATTAAAATTTAATTATACATCTAATTAAGCTAATTGCATAAGCTGTGCTTGTCTATAACTTGAAAGGCATTGCTCAATATGTATTGTATGAAATCTAGTTTGTATACTTACTATTGGCAATCCAAATAAAATCTATACATATAAAAAAATCGTAGAAAAGTCAATGTATGTCCGGGGTAAACTCAAAAAGTACTGCATGGATTTACTTCAAATTTTGCATGAATATTAATAACAGGTCGGGTCAACATATAGGCTACATATTATCACGCTATCACCTACAGGGGAGGAACTGTGCGGAGTAAACGAAGTCCGCGCGGACGAAGTCGCGGGCAACAGCTAGTAATTAAATAAACCAGAATCAACAGTTAATTTTTTTTATACGACTCTGAGCTGAAATTTCTCAACAAAAAATTATAGGCTACGATGATATGGTCTCGTATTCGTTTTCTAAGTAGGACAAAGTTTCTTTACCAAGGGTAAAGACAAGCAGTTGATTATTCTGATGTAATGCAACAACTACCATTGCCTATGACACGCCAAAGATAATAAATTTTGGTACGTTGCTATTCGTATAGCGAATCGCAGTGTAATTATTTTATATTTATTTCGAACTGTATCAGTTACAGACCGGAGTTTAAAAATTTTAATATAGTATGAATAAAAAAATATTATCGTGTCTGGGAAAAACCATAAAATAGTACTACTAGCATACATTAGCCGCTGATAATATTCTTATTACGAGCTACTAAAGTAGTCCTGTCGTGACCAGAGTGCTTGTAAATAGCGGTGGAATATCGAACTGCGTTTTCGTTTTGGTTAAGTTAATAATCTCTCCTCGTTTAAATGTATTAAATATAGAAAGTAAAATTATCAGTAGCATAAATCATTGTGTTTGAAAACAAAAGAGTAAAATCTAAAAAAAACACGGCAATAGTTACTTCTTCTCAGTAACGAAAAAATAACTGTAGGTACCTAGTAGTAATTTGGCGTGCGCTTCAAAATCTAATAATTAAACAATACAAAACTATTCTAACAGTTTTTAAAACGAATCAAAATTTACAAAACACATAAAATAAAATTAGTGTTATTAATAAATGTATATAAAAATAAAACTAGTTTCACCCTAAGCGTTTGTAAAACAAAATCAACCCAAACGAGGTTAACATAAAGTTGAATGTATATTAACATTCTATTTAACTGATAATTGTTTAATATTATTAAATGCTCCTTGAGATCGTAAATGTATGTCTAACTATAAGTATATAAGAATATAACTTTAATACAACAATAACTTCTTTGTGTTTTAATTTTAAATAATAGTTTGAAAAAAATTGGCTAAAAATTAATTATTTATTTTCAAATGATTAATTATAAATTTAAAATACAACACATCAGTGTATAATCAGATCATCTCCCTGCATATAATTTACAGAACAATAAAAGCTATTCAATGAGTTTAAATACAACAGGTAGCTGTAATTATCAAAGCTTTGGGGACAATAGATTCTCTTGATTGTATCATCACTTCAGATGTAGATAGCCTAAGAATTATTCGTTTTATTCAGTTTTTAAATAAAATAACAAATAGAGTGAAAATTGGTTCTCTGTTTGAGAGTTAAAGCCCTACAGATACGAAAATACACACGAAAATAATGACATCCCTCATTTTGCTTCGGGGATTAAATATTTATGTTGACTGCCAGTAAAATTACAATTGACTCATTGCTGCGCTATTTCTAATGACTGGCACAGTAATTAGAAATTCCTTTAGATTGAGTTACAATTCTAGATAAACTCATATTTTATTTAGGCCTACTTATTTAGGAAACACACAATATAAAATCTATAACAAAAGGATACATTTCATGACTCTTTTTTTGAGGCTGTTATATGTCTATTTAAGCTTAAATTTGTGTTTTTATTTCAGCAAGGGAATACGAAAAAATCTAATCACTTTAATTGTAAGCGCTATAAATACGTCATCAGGTTAATAAATTCTTGGCTTGGTATCGACTTGCGGAGCCCCCAGAAAAGCACTCAAGTGAAATTCCCTGCCAGCCAACTCGACAAAAGTTTATGACTCTCGTTATCACGAACGTTACTTTTCGTTATTTGATCGCATTAGGGAGTATGACGCACTAATATGTACAAGAATTTATAGCTCGCTGGTTACTTAACAGATCTAAATTAGGTATAGAAATTAAAATTCCACGTATAAGTTCTAACTTTGTTTTGTAATAAATAATAGTATGTATGTATATTCTTATACAAAGACTCATTCTTATTTTGTGCACTGTTTTTTATATTAAGTATATTTTTTTATTCAAAACAAGCAGATAGCATTTATATTTTCAATTGTCACGTCGGTAATTGATGAAATTGCGTCATATGTCTTATACTTTTGCACTTACAATTTCAACAACTGAAATATTATAGATATGTATTTGTTTTAAAACCAACCTCTAACAAACGAAACCGGTTGACTTAAAAATAAATATGTTTTATTTTTGAACAATACAAGACTTTATTGTAAGATAATAAAGCGACAGCTCTTCTGATGAAAAGATAACCTCCGCTTATAGACACGAAAGATAACATCCTGTCCATGTCCATGTTGTATGCTTAAATGCGTGGCGTGGGTGTATATCGAAAGCATTAAATTAGTTCTGTTTTTCGTGGTTACTAATTATCCATATCGTTGCTCACGATTCGTTCGCGTACCGAAAATCATCACTTCCTTTTGTTTACTAGGGTAAAAATGAGTTTATATTACTCCTGCATAGTGAACTATTTAATTTAAAAAAATAACATCGGCCTAGTAGTTTTTCAGTTTATTTATTACAGACATAGAAAAATGCAAACTATCACACCACGTCGAACTCGGAATTGATGCAGAAATTTATTTTAGAAAGTGTTGAAAAAATCTCAATAACATTTTAGCCCTACATGGGGAATGAACCTAGGTTTTTATGCAACAAGGCAGGTGTAGACGTAATTATTAATAATAATCATTAAAATGTGTTGTAGTTTAAGAGACTCGTATTGTTGTAAATGCTATTCGTAAAAGGCGAACGCCTAGCTAAATGTGTCATAATGGCACGTCGGTTGTGACTATAATAGGTGATGCTCTAAAAGGCGTCACCACCTTAGTTTTTGTCAGTGCTTGTCACTGTTGCGTTTCTGTTTGCAGATTAAAGTAGGTGGAAAGTTCACGCAGGTGAAATTACATTCCCGTCATACGGATGGGGATGGTTATCCATAGTAGGTACTTGATTGTCATAATTGAGTTGTTTATTTGGTAAAATTTTAAATAAAAATGTTTGTACCTAATCCCATAGAAAAGTACCTACTTACATTAATTTTAAGTAAAAATTTTTAGTTCCGTAACAACATTATTCCAACACTATTGGCAGTATTAAAATAGTTTGGAAAATCCAAAAGTGCAAGTTTCATAATACGCATTCGATCGTAAAAAATATTAAAATTTATAAATAATTACAAAAAAGTGAGTAAAACGAAAAGAATGCTGAGCTGTGATGCTGACAATCAAAGAAAATACTTACAAGTTTAGTTTTTATTAATTATTACCGAGATTTTTAATGCCGAATCCTTCTAGGAAAATATAAGTCTGTTAAAAAATAAGATAAACAAATGTTTTTTTTCTCAAGTGTTTTCAAGCTGCACCATTTTTTATTTCTTAACGAGATTGTTTTCCTACTACGTTAAATAAATGTTTGAAAATACAAAATAAATGTTCATTGTAAAGGTATATAAATTAAGTAGGTTAGGTATATGCACTAGAAAGAGATTAACGATAGAAATAGATGGAAAATTTCTCGATCATAGAGCACTCTAATTCTTCGTATTATGAGTCATGCAAAAATTGTCAAATTAAGATCACAGAATAATTTAATATTTAGACGTTTTTGAGTTATGACTTTACTAACCTGCAGCATTAAATTTATATTAAGTATTAATTATTAAAAGTATATTTGCATAACAATTTCTACTATTGTTAGCGAATTTTAGTTTGATTAGAATAATTTCAAGCAAGTTTTTAATGAATAATGAAGTTTATTTTAAATAACAAGGAGTTTATTTTTAATACGCTTCGGTCATATATTGGTATACTAGCTGTTGCCCGCGACTTCGTTCACTCCGCACAGCTCCTCTCTCGTAGGTGATAGCGTGATAATATCTAGCCTATATGTTGACCCGACCTGTTTGTAATATTAATGCAAAATTTGAAATAAATCCATGGAGTACTTTTTGAGTTTACCCCGGACATACATTGACTTTCCTACGATTTTATTAGTATATGTATAATATAGATTTGTATTTTAGTATGGATTAGACACTTTGAACATGATTTTGACGTACTTTAAAACGTCCGATTAATTTAATTTACCGACGGCAATATAATAGTATGATAAAATGAGCCGATATTCTTACTAGGCCCTTCAGAATTAGCGCTTGTTTGTACTTGGGCTCCAGCTGCATTTTTCAGATGAAATAGCCGGTTTTCAGGTTGTCTCTTCAAATACTTTATTGTGTTTGACGTTGGTAATTTATCCTAGGAAGGCAACAGGAGCCCAAATTATTTATTACGCGGGTAAATTAAAAAATAGTTTTAAAAAAATAAAAAGATGCTCTTATAAAAAAATCAAACTAAAAAATAAATGATAGATTAAAAAACTAAATAGACACGCTTTAATAAAATCCAAACTAAAAATAAAAAATAAAAAAAAAATTAAATTAAGAATAGTGTAAATAATATAAAATATTACATTGTAAAAGAGCATGGGGTGCTTTAATTTATCTATTAACACAATGCACCCCAAACTTTTTTTACAATGTAATAAATTTTTATATTAGACTATTTACACTATTTTTAATTTAAATTTATTTTTACTTTTTTGTTTTTTTAAACAAAAAACTATTATTTATTTAATTAAAATTCAAAGTTTAAGTAGAGAGAAGCTCGCGCGTTGTACTTGTGTATAACAAAGTATTAAATAAATTCAGAATTTTATTTAATTCTGAATCAAAAATTTTACTTTGAGAGATTAGATTAATGATATTACTTGTATTTACGTCCTCCAGTTAATTGAAACAGGAAACAACCTTTTCTGGTCTTTATTAACTGGAAGACGTAGGAATCAAGTCAGTTTGCTATCTATTTATTCTAAATGTATATCTTAACGTTACAAGAGGTGATTTTATTATACCTTGTTATAACCCGAGCAGCTTCCGATTAGGTAGAACAATTGGGATAAAATGTAGCCTTTGTCAATCAGGAGTAACGTGGCTTTTAAGTGTAATGTGACTTTGTAACTCATTAAACTAATTTTGGAAAAAAATTTCAAAGATTACTTGCAAAAAAAGTTATAAAATTTACGTCTTCATAATATTAGTAAAGATAATAAACAGTAAATTACATTAATATTTTAATAGAACGGATTTAAAGTAACTAATAATCTTAAGCTTCTTTTGACTTAACAGCCTCCAATATTGTAATGTGACAGTAAGTATATAATCAAAACACCGAATATCTAATGATGCGTTGCTATATCTTAGCAAATATTTTCTAGATCGTAGAAAAATATTTTTTTTTTTTTTTTTTATATCATAAGATAGCAAACAAGCAGATGGGTCTCCTGATGGAAAGAGTCAACCATCGCCTATAGACACCAAAGATGTTAATGGTGCGTTGCTATCTTGTGGCGAGGTCTAATGCCACATGCATAAGTCTACCGGCTACCTTACCGTCCAAACCGGAACACGACAGCGACAAGCACTGACGCTATTGCGGCAGGAATAGGTAAGGCGGTGGTACCAGACCCGGGCGAGACAATGCAGAACTCTACCACCTAGTAGCCACGATGGTAGTGACTCAATAGCCAATCGGTCGCCTTTTACGACCTGCCTGGCAGAACGGCAGTTGGCCTATTCTACACTCAAAACAGCACCTGTTTTTTAAACAATCAGTTAAAACTTAAATTATGACTTGAAGCTTAATAATGTTTATTTGAATGACACGTGTGTTTGATTATCCGTGGCAGGGGGTAAATTATTTCGGCTTTTAATGCTCACTATTAATTAATTAACTCCGTATTTAATGATGCGGGGTATGTAATTAAGACAACTAAGCTGTATGTAGGAATAGGTATATTTACTGAAATACTTTTATTTACCTTAAGCAAATTCCAAATAAAATTTCTCATAAATTGGAAGTCGCCCAGACGTACAATCTTATAAAACAGCTCATATAAGTAGTAGTTTAAAGTTTAAGCCAAATTAATGCAAATCTGACGCTAATCCAGTCTGAAAAGTGATGTGTTCCTGAAAAAAGATTTCTGTAAATCATTGTCGATTCGCAAATGTTGTCCTAGACAAATGCGATAGTTAAATGATAATTGTAGCATCTGGAAAAGACGTTTTTATTATGGTGTAAAGTGTATTAACATCAATTTTTAGAAGTCTGCGTTTACGCTGAACACAAGAATGTATAATAATAATAATAAATATCACTGGACAAATTGATCTGACCCCAAAGTAAGCAAATTATATGCTTGTAGTATGGGTGTTAATCAACGATACCAATACATAGAAATACATATATAAATACTCTAATATATTTAATAAATACCCAAACCCATAAATACAAACATCTGTGCTCATCACACAAATGCCTGTCCCTGCCGGGAATCGAACCTGGACACCATTGATTGCATAGTCAGTGTCGCTAACCACTCGACCAACGGGGCGGGTATGGGTAGGTAGAGGCCTTCGTGGGCCATCTTGTACTCCATACAAAGTAAGTATAGAGTCTACTTATTAGCACTCGTCACATTAGTCGTAGGTATTATTTATTAAAAAGATTTATATTGCGTGTAATATTCACTATGTAATTCACAACCCAATTCACAATACTGTCGTCACGCGTCACATGTGTAGTATGTGACGAGTTATGACGGTATCGTAAATCGTACCATTTTGAAACATACCGGTAGCTAAAAATTTTCTGTGTAAAATACTACAAATATAGTCAGAAATATTTAAAAAAAAAACATCCCTTACGGGGTTGGCATAGTCCAGCGTTAAATTTTAAATCTCTGAAAGGCAATTCGTTCAGTTTAACCTAAAACTTACAAATATAAAGTATATTGTGTATATTTTGTTGAGTTGTAGTTGTTTTTGAAACATATTAAAAATCTTTTTTTATTATATCATAAACTGTTTGCCATAACAGGCAGATGGGTCTCCTGGTGGAAAGAGTCAACCATCGCCTATAGACGCCAAAGATGTCAATGGTGCGTTGCTATCTTGTGGCCTTACCCTCCAAACCGGAATACGACAGTTACAAGCACTCTCGTCATTGCGGCAGGAATAGGTAAGGCGGTGGTACCAGACCCGGGCGAGACAATGCAGAACTCTACCACCTAGTAGTCACGATGGCAGTGACTTCGTAGCCATATCGGTTGACTTTTACGACCTGCCTGGCAAACCGGCAGTTGGTCTATTCTTCTTCAAAGGAACCCGGAACCAACACGGGGAAAAATCATGATTATTTTATGAGATATAATATGTACCTACTACTATACTATATATTTTTTTCATAATATTTATAAAGAACTTTTCAGTTTATAAAACTTGTAATACGGTTCAAATTTGTGGGTCAATAGTTGTTACTTTTAATTCAAGGTTTTTTTTACGTGAGATAAAACAAATGTCATCTGATTTAATCGGTGTTAAAGAAAAATAAACATTTTTTGTACGCGATTATTAAACATTTTGTCAATCATGACAAATACAATCATTGCCATCATATAATAAAATTTGTCATTTTATTATGATAAGCTATAGGTATATTTTTAAATACTATTAAAATATATCTATAGTTTTTCTTTGCATATATATGTATATAAATTTTACATAACATCAGCTTACTTTGGAATTCTCAAACTAAATTTTGCTTATAGACACCAGTACACTTTAAAAGAGATATTTAAAATGTAATTAAATTATAAAAAAAATGTGCATAAAATCAAATTTCTAAGTAATTTGAAAAAATAAAAAATGTACCTCAGATCAAGGCCAACAGCATCCTAATTTTCAATAGTAAGTAACTGCCACTTTCAAAGCCTCGCGGCTGCCGACGGCAATCAACACCAGACTAGTTTAGTACGTGAGTATGGTGGAGGTAATAGCTCTCCAGACCAAGCCCTTTAACGGCGTCGTAATTGCAAACTGAAATTAAGTGTTATTTTTATGATGATTTCTCCACTACTAAGTTGTTTTAAATGAGCGTTTTACCGTTTATTAATTGAAACAACGGATATGTTTTTATTTAAACAGGCTGGTTTTACATAACAGTGAATAGGTGCATAAACATTGTTATAACGTTTGAACAACTTTATGAGAATGTTTAGTGTATTGTTAAATGTATGGCTGGAAACTAGTAGTAACCCCGTGAACAAAATTGTGTTAATCAAAGAAGTTAAATTTATGTGACTGTCATTTTCTTAGTTTAGAATGTAAGATTTTATTTAAATACTAACCGTTTTCCGCGGTACTGACTCGCGTAGGTAAATGATCCCGCGGAGATATTGGAACAAAATATACAATCAAGTGAACCCTCCCCCCCCCTTTCCAAGTTAGTCAAGTGGTTAGCGACCCTGACTACGCAATCGACGGGGCTCGTGTTCGATCCCCGAAGGGGACAAGCATTTGTGTGATAAGCATAAATGTTTGTATTTCCGGGTTTGGGTGTTTATTAAATATATTCTAGTATTTTATATATGTATTTCTATGTATAAGTATCGTCGACTAACACCCATAACACAAGCAAATAATTTGTTTAATTTGTGGTTAGATCAGTAAGTGTAACTAATTTGTCCCGTGAATATTTATTATTATTTTATTATTATATAGGTACAAAATGTACAATCAAGAATAATGTAGGATCTTCTGGTGAAAGAATTATTAAAATCGTTTCAGTAGTTCTAAAGATTGTTTCCTATAAACAATGTTTAATGGTATACGTTACCTCTATTAATATTTGTGTCTATGGGCGATCTCCTTCTAATAGGAGAGCCATCTGCTTGTTTGCTTTCTTGTGACATACTTTTTACATAATTTATCTCTGTATAATGTTAGTATATATTGTAGTTTATAATAAATTAGTGAATTAAAAAAATTAGATCTTTACCTAAGTAAATTTTTTCTAGGTTATCAAGATAAGTAGGTCGATCGAGTTGACTACGACTACGCTAACGAGTGACATTACTAAAACAATATGTTACCAAACGTTCATTACGTTACGTTACGTTGACATTACGTTAACTGTAAAAATAATTCGTGCTACGAGTATTATAGTCTACTCGACAAGTTGAAAATCGTCTAAAATAGAAATACTGCTCTTAAAATTATGTGCGATAGCTCATTGCATCCGGAATGAAGCCTAGAAACATGTACATAAAAATTGCAAAAGTTATAAACAATTAAACATAAAAAAATGGCATTTCGTTTTTTGCCAATATTTCATAAACTATTAATATTTAAGAAATTTCAGAAACAGATTTAGAAATAGGAGGAAAATTTGAAAAGAGTAGAAAAATTTCTTAAATCTCAGAACTTTATCCAATATTTATAATTTTAATTTAACGCTGAAAATAGGTCTCCGCACGACATTTTTAGGTTGCGCGTACGGCCTCAAAAGCGAGTACGACACAAAATTAATTTATTTAAGGGATTGAATATTCTTTTTTAAGTTTGAAAAAAATATAATGTATTCTGAACAATATAAATAATTTATTTCTGTTGGAAATTTAATTTAAAACTAATATTTTAACAAGTTAGACGGTTGTTAACTAACAATATTTTCCCGTATATCCGTCTTAATTGTAAATGAAAAAAAAAATGTTTCAATAATTATCGTAAAAATTTTTCGCTTCGTGGAGTCTTTCTTATATACATACTTAACAATATCACGCCATAAATGTTAAAAAAATATTCATACTTTGCTTAAAATAATTATTGTACTTGAACAAAATCTGAAAAATCCACGTAATGTTACTAAAGTACAATAATTATTTTAAGCAAAGTATGAATATTTTTCTATCTTTTTTGACATGATATTGTTAAGTAATGTATATGAAAAAAGCTTCATGAAGCGAAAAATTTTCACGATAATTATTTAAAAAAAATTTTCATTTACAATTAACACGGAAGTACGAGAAAAAAAATTTTGTAAGTTAACAATCGTTTAACGTGTTGAAATTTAATTTTAAGTAAAATTTCCAACGGAAATAATTTATTTATAGGGTCAGAATACGTCATATTTTTTTTTAATTTAAAAAAAAGAATATTCAATACCTTAAATAAATTAATTTATATGTACTCGCTTTTGACGCCGTGCGAGCAACGCAAAAATGTCGTGCGGAGACCTATTTTCAGCGTTAAATTAAAATTATAAATAATGGAGATAAAGTTCTAGAATCTAAAAGATTTTTCTTGGAATTTTTTTTCTCTACCCGAATATTTTTTTGAAATTTCTTAAATATTAATAGTTTATGAAATATTTGCAAAAAACGAAATGTCATTTTTTTCATCTTTAATTGTTTATAACTTTTGCAATTTTTTATGTGCTAATACACACTTTTAGCACGTTTTTCTAGGCGTCATTCCGGATCTAATGAAACATCGCATATTATTTTAAGAGCAGTATTTCTATTTTAGACGATTTTCAACTTGTCGGGCAGACTATTAATAAAGATATTTTAGCATGCGTATTAATTAACGCTCATTTGATCACATTGACAACGACGAAGCAATACATGATCATGAACGAGACAGAATGATCAAACTTCATCGATTATCGTTGATTACGTTGTACAGCATTAGGCATGCGAGTTAAAATATTGTTTTTTTTAATGAATAACTGAGAGCAAATTTAAAGTAAATATTATTAAACAAAGGTAGAATACGTTTATTTAGAATTAAGTTTGGGCTTGGATTAAATATACACACAGACGCGACACGTGTGCGAAGGCAGCCATAAATAGACTCGTCATTAATTTCTGCATCTCAGTTGTATGTAAACATGTATTCGTCAAAGAATGCCTCCGTATCTTATACGGAGGCATTCTTTGACGCTTTGATATCAATAGAAATAAAATTACATTTATTGTGTCACTTCTGCGTGACGAGAGCTTTTATCAGACTTATTTTAATTATAAACCTGAACTGTTATAATACCTAATAAGGGCGATTAAAAGACCTGTAAGTTGAAATGCTGTTAGGCCACGTATATTAATTTTTAGTTTTGTTTTTCATTTCTTAATTTTTTTAGTTTATTAATTTAAAAAATCTAACTAAAGGATTTTTTAAAATTAAGTTACAAAAAATAAATAAAAGTTTAAGTAATTTTTTTTCTGTTCAGTAAACAAAATCGGAATTACGGTCGCCATCTCGTGAAATATTATTTCGCTGTCAGTTTTTCCACAGAATACATAATAGTACATTTAGTTTTTCTTCGAAAAATGTTTAAAAGCACATAGGTACCTACTCTTTTCTTAGTTGACGGTCTAATACAAAGAACATCAGTTACACTAGGCCTTCACTTAAAATTAGATTTTTGTAAATCAGTAAGACGCAACCTACAAGAATGATTAGTAAAATATTTATGGTTTCTGCAATCATTAAATATATTATAAGCTAACAAAATAACTGATCAAATTTGTCGAAACATGAACATTTCAAAACTCTATAAGTATGAATAGATCCTTATATTTCGAACTAACAAATATTATCGTAGAAATTTCATTACTAATGTGTGTTTTAATACTTTTATCTTATACATCATGATAATTTTTTCTTTTGTTGAAAGAAGCCATAAAATTTTGAACATCTTTTGATTTCAATTGTATAATCATCAATACAATCTAATTTTGAAATATGACCGTCCCGTTGGTCGAGTAGTTAGCAAACTTAACTACGAATCGAGGGGGCTCGTGTTCGATTCCCGACAGATGATGAACATAGATGTTTGTATTTCTGGGTTTGGGTGTTTAGTATGTACCTAACAGTATTTATATATGTATTTCTATGTATTAATATCGTTGACTAACACCCATAAAACAAGCAAATAATTAGCTCACTTTAGGATTAGATCAAATATTAATTTTGAACTCCTATAAGTACCTATAAGTAAAATACGCAATTACTAGCTCATATTTATCAACATAATTTCTCTTTTCTTAGTAATATTCATTTTTAAAATTCCATCTTATCTTTAAATTACCTCACGTATTAGGATAAAATTGTAGAAATAGCAATTCAAAGAAGATACTGACCTTCTAAATCACATCAACATTATTAAAAAATGACAGTATAATACTAAAAAGCTAATGAACAAATTTCTCTTTTTGTTACAATAAAGTTTAAATTAAAAAAGACTAGATTCATTTATTATAAAATTGATTCTAATATAGAATTTTACAAATGTAAACCTAATTTATTTTTCTCTTCAAGTTAACATTTCAGCATATAAACAATAGGTTAATGCTTCCTCACTTTTAAGCAGGCATTAAACAGTTATAAAATATTTAAGTTACTGCTTATCAAATACCATATAACTAACCGACTTCATGTGGCGTACCTATAAAGATGTTTTATCTATCTTAACAGCAAAAGTGGAGCGTGTACATTTCTCCCTTTTCCATCAAACAGAAACATTATCCTTTCTTCCAAGCGACCGTAAAACCTTATCTTGGCGAAAGCAGGCGAGTGAGCGCCGAACAATCTACATAGAGCTGATAATGGAGAACCAGTCTAATAAGATCCTCAAACTTTCTTCATGAACCTATTTAAGTTTGCTACTGTCATGAAAACAAGGGGCTTAATTACACTGGTTGTGACATAAGTAATCTTGGTAGAGCACAGTGGGCGGTTTACGACCGCGGGCGGAGAAACCTTTTATATTTATTAGGTAAGTTGGGCTTTCGGAAATATTAATCCACCTTTATTAAGGACTATCCCGGCACCTGAGATAGCAAGCCTAGCTCAAGGGTACTACTAAAATAATATTATCGCAAACTCTCAAAAGTTTTAGCTGGTGCTTAACATTTTTGTTATAAGTAATAATTAGTAGGTGTATTAAAACAGAAATTTTTAAATAAGTACGTTTTAAAAATGTCTGTTTAAAAATATCTAATCTATTTTAAAATACATATTTTCAAAATAAATGTAAAAGGTAAAAACAAACGACGTTTATTAATTGTCACTATCGTTGTGACTACTAGGTGGTTGAGTTCCGCAAAGACTCTCTCGGGTATTTGGTACCACCGCCTTAACTATTTCTGTTACAATATCGTCAACGCTTTACCATACGCCATATGATTGGAAACACACCATCAACTTTTTTTAATGTCTATAGGCGATATTTTTCTATTTCCATCAGAAGAGCCATCTGCTTATTTACTGCCCTGTGATATTTAACAAAAACGCTATTGTATCAAGAGACTTCAATGCTATCTATATAAACTTGATTATATGTTTTAAGCATACATCTAACCAAGTTTATGCAAATCGGGTTTCAAAGCCAGCAGCTCAAACTTAGGTATAGTAGGTACGCAAACTTAGGTAGTAGATACTTTTCTGAAAATCTTCAGTTCATCTATTAGTTATAGATGAACTGAAGATTTTCAGAAAAGTATCTACTAAAAATACAATGCGTTATATTTTTTAACTTTCCGCTACGTATGTAGATAAGGAAGTTACTGATTTTGCCCCGATTTTTGAAAATTGAGTTTTCACCGGATCTCCACGTATTGAGATCCTAGGAACATTTTCCGACTCTTTTCACGATGACGTTAGTGCGTCTGTATGTATGTATGTGTGTGTGTGTATGTGTGTACGTAAACACCTCATAACTTTTGAATGGCTTGATCGACCGAAACGCGGTTGATGGCATTCGGTTGGATTCCGATCAACTTAGACTTCCTGAAAATTTGAACCAATTCAGCACAGGAGATTTTGAGAAATTTTGAAAAAACCCCAAAAAAAAATTTGGCGAAACAGTATTTTTTTAATATAATTTCCAGATTAATGTCCCGATTGAGTAGAATAACTAATTAGCTCTATTCCTAAAAAACTACGTGTTATGTATAAATTGCATGAAATTCGGTTTATCCGTTGGGAGTAACCGTTGACGAAAAATTTTGAAAAAAGTGTTTTTTGACATGGCTTTGAAATTTTTCAACCAATATTTTTTTAGTATTCTATGATATTTTACTACCAAAAAAATTACATTGAATGCCGTTTCAAAAATTAAAATCAAATCTAATTTTCAAAAGTTACACCTTTTCGAATATTTATATAAAATAATTACGTTGTTTTTAGCAAACTTACTTAATATTTTTAAATAACTTTCAGACTCATTCACCGAATAATATAAAAATTCTCCTTTAAAAACTGCATCAAAAACCGATAGTTAGATCGAAACCGGTAAATTTTTCGTGGGATTTATCAATGACGAAAATTTTTGAAATTAATGTTTTTAACATTGCATAGAAATTTTTAAACCTATCTATTATTTAGCTAAAGCAATATTTTAGATCTCAAAAATTGAGTTGAATGCCATTAGAAACATCAAAATCGATCATGGTTTCCTTAGCATTTCAAAAATCAATATTACTATTATTTTTAACAAAATAAAATATGTTTGAACTGATAAGATCTATGCTTGTTATACTTTTTCGAGCTTAAAATACCTTAATTCAGTGGGATCAGAGCGTTTCAGAGATGGCCTGCAGGGTCTACCGTTTACATATTTTTTATATCACAAGGTGGACTCCTTATAGAAAGGACTGCCATCGCATATCACATCAAAGGTGTTACTGGTGCGTGAGGCGAAATGATAATGGCGAATGTGTAAGTTTAAAACAGGAATAAATAAGGCGGTAGTCATACAAGATCCGCGCCAGATAATGCAGACTTCGGCCACTGGCCCCTGTCACATTTAAGACATTTATTTTGAGCTTGTTTGCTAATCATGGTGTGATAAAAACCCTTTTCTACCCTTTTAGGACATTATAAGCGTGACGGTATTTTTATATTAATCGCAAGTTTTACTACTATGTTAATTTTTATTAGTATGTTTTTCCTACAGATTTTAATTACAGTAATAAAACAATTATGTTAACTAGTACCTTATATTACTCGTACATTATCAAAATTTATGATGAGATACTTTTATTTTGATGTTCAATTAACTTTAATATAACTAAATTTCAATATAATTTAGTAATAAGATGTATATTATATTAGTTACAATTTATATACTTATCTTGGTTGTAAAGATATCAAGGCTTTTAACATTATTCTTATATAGTAACCTGTGGCTATAATTATTAATAGTCAGTTTCCTTCAGATCATCTTTTGTATGATATTTTTAAGCATAGCTAAAGCATCTGAGTTAGTTTTTATTATCAACACCAGTAAGTTATTAATGATGAGAATTAAAAAAAACTGTAAACCGGTTGGCCTGCAGAGACAATCCTAGAAACTTTTCACTTTATTGATGTATTTTAAGTTCAAAGGAACAAAAACTATCTATAAGTAGGTACTTGACATAGATTTGGAGTTCAAAAATCTAAATTTTGTTATAAATTACAGTAATTTCATTTTTGAAAAGCTGTGTATTTTGGAAACAATGATCGATTTTGATCATTTGAATCCAAGTTGAATACTAGATAACTAACAAAATATTAATATTTAAAAACCTGTAACTTTTCAAAACTTGATTTGATTTGATTTTTTAAACTGCATTTGACGTAGTTCTTTAAGTAGATACTAAAATATTATAGTAAAAGTTCGAAAAATGATTGCTTAAAAAATCTTGAAGTTAAAAAAGTCGAAAAAACAATGTTTTCAAAACTTTTCGTCAACGATAAATTTCGAATGGATAGATCAATTTTGATTAAATTTGTGCATTGGACGCAGTTTTTTGAGGAAAAGAACTGATTGGATTTTGAATTGCATTGTACTGTAATGCCATTAACCAAGTTTCGATCGGTCAAGCCGTTCGAAAGTTATGAGATATTTACATACACACAGATATACTGATGTCATCGTGAAAATAGTCGAAAAGGTCCCTAGGACCTCATAACTTGGAAATCTGGTAAAAATTCGATTTTCGAAAATCGGGGCAAAATCAGTAATTTCCTTATCTACTATCTAGAGCCTGGACCAACAAAGGTGAACATAAAAAGTAATTGCATGAGTATAATTGATATTTCAAGAGGGTACTGAAAATATATCAATTTTTTTTCCGACCTTCTTCACGCGTCACCGCCGGAATCTAAAACCACATACGTACCGACGTACCTAAGTTTGCTAGTTTTTTTACCCTCAAAGCTACACTGAAAAGAACTTATATTAAGGCTGTGAGAACAAGCACGATATTGGTATTTCTATGCATGTAGAATGTAGATATGTATTTTGAACTAATAAATATATTTAAGCATAAACTGATACATATAGGTATATGCACAAATGCAAAAAAGCAACATTAATTACCATTTGAGGGATAGTATTAAAATAAGACAAATTAATAACAAATTTATTATGATTATTTTGACGTTAATGTTAATTATACCTAAAAGATAAAATGGCAAAGCAGAACTCAATATAATATCATTATTAACCCCATAAACTTGCAGCACCTGCTCGACTAAAAGGCAGGTGATTTGCTGTGTGGTATCTAAATATGTTTTACTGTGTTGCTATTATTCCATAAGGGCTAAATCCGTGCAGCTCTTACGTTAAAGGCAATTGAATTTGCAATTCCATTAGTTATCTGTAGACAAACGGGTTTATGATACGCTCTGCTCTTGTCGATGGCTAGGCAACAAGTAGGTATGCAAGTAAGTTCTCTATCTGTAGTTGGAAATTCATCTATACTTAATAACATAACGTGAATGAAGTAATTTATTTATGTTCTCATTTATTTATTTCTTTAATAAATAAAATAAATAAAATCTAATAAGTAAAATTAAATTGTAAATCATGGAAATTCAACAAAAGGCGAGCTTATATCTGTAAGAGATTTTTTTCCAGCGAACCCAAAACAGTGAAAATACGTGAAAGAAATATTGAATACAAGTGTACAGCTTATTAAGATGTTAATGGTGCGTTGCTATTAACGTGGCGGGATAACAATGCCGAATGCAAATGCCTACCGGCTACCTTATCCTACAAACCGGAACACGACAATGTAGCAGCAGCACAATCATTGACGCTATTGCGGCAGGAATAGGTAAGGCGGTGCAGTGGTACCAAATACCCGGGTGAGACGTTGCGGAACTTTACCGCCTAGTAGTCACGATGACTATCATCGTGACTACTACACGTATAGCCAATCGGTCGTCTTTTACGACCCGCCTGGCAGAACAGCAGTTCATTTATTCTTCAAAGGAGCCCGGGCTAGCACGGGGAATATTTATTTATTTATTTTATCTTTTTTAGTTTAGTTTAGTTTTAGTCTTATTTAGTTGTGGACAATAAAACATTAAATGAATAAATAAATATTATATTTTTTTTTCGGAAACTTTCATAAAATTTAAAGGTATGGAATACTTTAGAATCGACAAAAATGTCTGGGATTTTTTTTGAATCCTAAAAACCATAATTGAAAGATGAAATAAGAGTCAAGTTGCCAAAAAACACGTTTTTTTGGATTTTTTTAACTTCCTACTGCGTATGTAAGGACGTTACGATTTTCGAAAATTTAATTTTCGCCAGATCTCCACGTTTTGAAGTCCTAAGAATCTTTTCCGATTATTTTCATGATGACGTCAGTATGTCTGTATGTATGTATGTGTGTGTGTGTATGTGTGTATGTAACCATCTCATAACTTTTGAACGGATAGACCGATCGAAACGCGGTTGATAGCATTTGATTGTACTCCGCTCAACTTAGACTTCCTGAAAATTTGAACCGATTCGATCCAGAAGATTTAGAGAAATTTTGATAAAACACCAAAATGAATTTTGGCGAAACAGTATTTTTTTAATGTAACTTCCAGATTTATGTACCGATTGAGTACAAAAACTAATCAGCTTTATTCCTTAAAAAAACTGCTTCTATTACATAAATTGCATCAAAATCGGTTTATCCGTTTAGGAATAATCGTTGACGAAAATTTCAAAAAAAGTGTTTTTTCAACATAGCTTCGAAATTTGTTGACCAATCATTTTTTGGTATACTATGATATTTTAGTAGGTACTAAAAAACTACGCCAAATGCCGTTTTAAAAATCAAAACCGAATCTAATTCTCAAAACTTATAGCTTTTCAAATATTAAAATTACGTTGTTTTTAGCAAACTTACTTATTTTTTTTTAAATTACTTTCAAATTAATTCACCGATTGACTTAAAAATCTTATCAGCTTTCCTCCTTTAAAAACTGGGTCAAGTACCGTTAATTTAATCAAAATCGGTCAATTTTTTTGGGAGTTATCAATGATAAAATTAAAAATAAAATGTTTTTTGACATTGCATCGAAATTTTGCAACCTATCGATTATTTATCTAAAGCAATATTTTAGGTCTCAAAAATTGAGTTGAATGCCATCATCGTTTTCAAAATATACAGCTTTTCAAAAATTAATACACTGCCGTTTTTCACAAAATAAATGTTTGAACTGAAAAATCTGTGCTTATATTTTTTACTCTTTTGAGCTTAAAATACCGTAATTTAGTGGGAAGTTTCAGGGCCCATAGGGTCAACATATTTTTTGCAAATGTTACATACTGCACAGTAGTGAAATAACTGCGAACGTTCTGCCAGACTCGCAGGCCTGGTCGAAATTTGACGGCAAAAAGGCATTTGACGAAATTATATTTTTTCGAAATTTCAATTTGCCAAAAGGACCTTTTTAAAACTTGTCGCCAGCTCCAAGACCTTCAGCTTTTTATATCTTTGTCTATTCGATGTGAATATATAGCTGCGAAAAACAAAGCTTACTGACCTAGTAAGGTTTCAGTCAGTTGTAATTGTTCAATTTACCCTACGTTTGGATTTTACTCAGTGCCTACGTGAACGTTATCATATTTTTACGGTCTACGTGAAAACGCGCGCTTTTATTGAGGGAGGTTTTATTACCTTTTTAGATTAGAATTTCGTCGGAAGGGACGGAGGACAGGTGATGCTCGAATTCAATATTAGTTGTAGATATTTAACTACATAATATATTTATAACACGTATCAGATAAGAGGTCCGCTTGCATCAAAATCTATAGGTATACTTACCTAAATATTTTTTTAATAACATGTGTTTTAGTGTCTGAAGAAAAATCTAAATTTAATCGCGTTAAAAAGGATCAATACGAGTTTAACTTCAGTAACTCGGCTAAAAACCTTAAATATGATGGTATTATCACGCCGGTTCCCTTGCGAGATAGGCATACTAAACTGAAAGTCTAGACTTTATAGTTTACCTCAATTTGTTTATTTGTTGGTTAACAGTCACAAAAACCACGATGGTAGACCACAGAGCCCAGAGACGATTGGTACAAGCGGCTCTAAGAATATTTTTATTAGGTACCTACTGTATGAATACAGATGCTAAAAGTGTAGTAAACATAGGTATTTTTCTTACGAGATGGAACCCATATAATGTATGGCATTACATTAATAGGGATTAGAATTCTGTGGTAATTTGCTCGGTTTGTTAAAACCATTTTACACTTTTCTGTCACATTAGTGTTAGTGCTTGACAGATTCTGCCTGCGCAGTAATTCGTGTTTAATGGCTAAGATATCTGGTAAATGTGTGCATGTATGCTAAGTGCTTTTCCCGTGTTGGTCCCGGGCTCCTTTGAAGAATGGTCCAACTGCCTTTCTGCCAGGCAGATCGTAAAAGGCGACCGATTTGCTATGCGAGTCACTACTATCGTGGCCACTAGGTGGTAGAATTCTGCATTGTCTCGCCCGGGTCTGGTACTACCACTTAACCTGTTCCTGCTGCAATAACGTCTGTGCTTGTCACTGTCGTGTTCCGGTTTGGAGGATAAGGTAGTTGGTAGACTTATGTATGTGGCATTAGACCATGCCACAAGATAGCAACGCACCATTAACATCTCTGGTGTCTATAGGCGATGGTTGACTCTTACTATCACGAGACCCATCTGCTTGTTTCCTATCTTATAAAAAAATATCTAAGTGCACAGCACTAAATAGTTCATTTGCATCTACCTATAGGCGATATTTATTTTTTAAAGAGCGATCTTCTCATTTGCTATCTCCTCACATAAAAAATACATATTTAAACTAACATATTAAATTAAACGATCGTCGCCATTAAATTTGGGCTTGGGTAAGGTAGTCGATAAACTTGTACGGGTGTAGTAACACGCAAATTGGGTCGAATAATAAACATCTTCGAATTTTACAGATAACGGTTGTCTACAACCATCTGGATAGACGTCCAGTGTGTTCATGGCTATCCAGATGTTCGTACGTTTGTTTGTGTTGAAGGCTATCCAGATGTTAGTATTTTTGTGTGTTTGTAAATTTGTGAGTTTGTATTCATGCGTTAATGCGTGTACCTATGCATATATGCTTTCATGCTTGTATGATTGTGTGCTCGTGTGCTCGTGGGCTCGTGTGCTCGTGGGCTCGTGTGCTCGTGTTCTCGTGTGCTCGTGTTCTCGTGTGCTCGTGTTCTCGTGTGCTCGTGTGCTCGTGTGCTCGTGTGCTCGTGTGCTCGTGTGCTCGTGTGCTCGTGTGCTCGTGTGCTCGTGTGCTCGTGTGCTCGTGTGCTCGCGTGCTCGCGTGCTCGCCTGCTCGCGTGCTCGCGTGATCGCGTGCTCGCGTGCTCGCGTGCTCGCGTGCTCGCGTGCTCGCGTGCTCGCGTGCTCGCGTGCTCGCGTGCTCGCGTGCTCGCGTGCTCGCGTGCTCGCGTGCTCGCGTGCTCGCGTGCTCGCGTGCTCGCGTGCTCGCGTGCTCGCGTGCTCGCGTGCTCGCGTGCTCGCGTGCTCGTGTGCTCGTGTGCTCGTGTGCTCGTGTGCTCGTGTGCTCGTGTGCTCGTGTGCTCGTGTGCTCGTGTGCTCGTGTGCTCGTGTGCTCGTGTGCTCGTGTGCTCGTGTGCCCGTGTTCTCGTGTGCATAGGTACATATATTTCCATCCCGGTAACTATGCTGCGCAATGTATGGTAATTTTTACCAATGATATTGCGTCCGATTAACTTGATGCGTCCTGTATATGAACGCAAGATAAATCAACCTTTTAAATAGCTCAACCAACACGTTAACATCTTTATAATGCCTGGACGAAAAATCAGCATGGACGTTTGACACTCACCAGCTTGAATTTTTAATTTAAGCAACTTCAATAGCAATATGTTAGCATTGATGATGTTTATTGAAGTATTTGCTTAGATTTGATCCAAATGCCTGAATGGTATTTGTTGGTAACCTTTCCCGTGTTGGTCCGGGCTTTTTGAAGAATAGAGTAACTGCCGTTTTGCTAGGCAGCTGGTAGGAGACGACCGATTAGTTATACGTGTCACTGCCGTCGTGACTACCTACTGGTAGTAGTGGTAGAGTTCTTTAACGTTTCGTCCGGGATTTGGTACCACCACCTTACCTATTTCTGCTGGAATAGCGTTAACGCTTGTTATTGTCGTGTTTCACTTTGGAGGGTAAGGTAGCCGGTAGGCTTATGAATGTGGTATTGCCATTACGCCACACGGATATACATCTTTATTGTCTATGGTATAAATAACCTTATCTGTTACATAAAAATGTAATCATACTATTTCAGTACATGAACATGGAAAGTAGAAATACCCCGTTCGTTGTATAATTTATGAATATCATTAAAAAATTATTTTGTGATTCAATTAATTTTTCTATTCTTTATATTCTCATACCAAGCGTAAATATCGCCACATTATGTAACTATATAATATAATCAAAATCTATCTAATGTTATCTAATATTAGTGTCCCTTTATAGAAAGCACGTGCTAAAACTGTTTGTACATCATAGAGCTAAATAGCTATCTTACAAAAATTAAATACATTATGTATCTTCACGCCAATATCCCCAAAAAGGTAGGCAGAGGTAGGTACAACCAGCGCACTTACGATTAGCCGAAGATATTTATTTCCACAATGTGATAGGTGGCAAGCCTATTGCCAACCGGGCACTTATCCAATCCCGGGCAACGTTATTTTTTCATCAGAAAACTGAAAAAACACATTTTCAATTTGCCCGATCCGGCCATAAAACTCGGGACTTCATGTGGTCAGCACGGACATCGAACCACTAGACCAAAGAGGCGATGAAATTAAATAAAAGGGGACCTTGTTATGAGAAAAATTTTGAGGGAGATGTAGCGACAATTATCTGATAACTCAATTGACGAATCGACCACGGTCAATTAAATCATTATATATCGAATATTGGTCTGATAAAACCACTTTACTCTCTTTGAAATATTGTATCTATATAGGTACGTCTTAAAAATGTATACCTAATTATTTTTTAATCTTAAGAGCAATATAGCTAATAAACATCCTTAAGAGAGCATTAATATGAGTGATTCACGAAAATAGATACTGTGAATTGTGATAGCCGTTTGTTGTGAATTTAAAGCCATATCTTATATTTCATTATAAGACTCATTAGGTACTTTATAACATATTATGTAGGTATGAATGTATTACTGGGTATCCAAACTTTTGACATAGGTATGATAAATATTATTGTACAAGGAAAAAATTCTAATACCTACTTATAAAATAGTTCAGATCACTAAATTCCATTAATATATACATTTTAAATGTTTATCCACCCATATCATAATAAAACATAGGTACCTATGTATATTTTTATA
This sequence comes from Apodemia mormo, assembly GCA_036924255.1. Lineage (NCBI taxonomy): Eukaryota > Metazoa > Arthropoda > Insecta > Lepidoptera > Riodinidae > Apodemia > Apodemia mormo. The sequence continues at coordinate 16,808,352 of JAUPFN010000011.1, read as the reverse complement.
TTGTGGAGTTCTAATGGACTTATAAGATTTTTCTAGGGAAAAGAAGGAATCTATGACGCGTGAAGAAATCGGGTCCGTATTTATGGGGAGAATTATTGTTTGAACGTCTAAGTCGTAATTCCGCGGCATAAAGCAGCAGGCTTCACTTTGGCCATCTCCCTGCCTCCACGCCGCCCACTGGGATGCTGTTTTCCCGCGCGAAATGGCCCGTTTGAAATTGTTGTTTTATGGCAGTTTTTAGTAGTTGACTTTACCCGGGAGAAAATATATAGAATGGTAATCTTTATACCTTTTAATATTCTAACTGTATAAATATATAACGCTTTCAACGAAGGATTTACTTAGGTTTAATATATTTATTATTCTGAGTACAAAAATAGTAGGTACCTACTTAATTATTATCAAAGTAGTAGGTAGATACATAAGGGAATTTATACACTAGGGTAAAAGCCGGACAGTTGTCCCACTTTTCGAAAAAGCTGTGTTCCTAAGAATTTATATTTACTAGAAATAATGCAGCTTGTATATCGAAACATAAGTCTTTTATCTCTTATATAAGCCTTATTTGCAAATATAAATAATATTAGTTATGAGTAAATTCTGTTATATTTGACCTCTTAAACAGGGATAATTGTTTACTGTAGCAGATAGTTGCCTAACGTTAAAAATCGTTCAGTCGATACTTGCCTTGTGCAAATTTATATCAATTTTAGTAATCAGTCTTCACAGCTGTTTATTGAGATCTTTCATTAATCACAAACCAAAACTTAAATCATTATTTAAAAATGGTTATGTTTTGAATTATAAATACTTAACAAAAATAGTTTCAAAAGCTAAAGTTAGTTTAGTTAAATAGATTAGTTGAAGTGAAATTTCTTTCGAAATAACGTTTATTGAAACTTGATGAAATTAAGCGATAGTAAAAGATAAACATCTTATTGCATGTATGCATAACATGATAGTAAAAGACAAACATATTAGGCCTATGGGAGTCTTTTTGTGCGATACTTCGTAGACTCCTCACTTTTGCTTATTACACATTAAGGAATGTACGACATATATGCCTGTAGGTGTACTGCCGAGTTAAACCAAGAGAAAAGATGCTATTCTAAATATAGTATCTGCACAGTACCGTTTAAAACTTGGTTTACTTTTGAAATTGGTAATAATTTTTAAAAGAATCTATAGTTGCAGTTATTCCTAGGGCGACTATCTGCGAAAGTAAATAGGGCGGGTATTCTTTTTGAAACAAATATTTGCCCTTTTTATTTACGTAATAAATAAAAACTGTTTAACTATAAAATATAATTAAAAGTATAATTTAAACTCTAATATATGCAAAAAAAACAAAAAGTTGACTAAAACCACAATAAGAAACAATAATATTCAACAGAAATTACTGACCAATATTAGGTACCTATTTCGAAGCCCGTCAAGCTAACCTATTAGAAGATTTTTGGTCCCACGGACAAAATATATGCATCTATTCTGATCTCTCATACCTATGGTATTTACGCCTTGGAGGGACACGTTTAATTAAAATAAAGTGCTAATGCCTCCTATCATTATATCTAACAAGGAGTATTCAAAAACCGGGGAATTATCCCTCTGGGACAACTATCCGGCTTTTACCCTAATATGTATTTTTTATGTCATAAGATAGTAAACAAGCAGATTGTCGTCCTGATGAAAAGAGAAGCCATCGCCTATAGACACCAAATACTAATGGTGTGTTGCTATCTGCGTCGCGGGCAATGCCACATGCTTAAGTTTACCGGCATCCTTACCCTCGGTATTGGAACACGTCAATGACTTATAAATACTTATTGACGCTATCTCTACGTTTTAGTGGAAAGTATTTACTACAGGAATTCACCAAATATTTTTTTTCTTCTGTATCACAAAGTATGGGCTGTTGTTGGATTGGTAAGTATCTATTTAAAAAATATTGCGAATTTGTGAAAATATTTATATATCTTATTCTCGAAGAGGTAGGCAGAGGTACCTACATAACAAGTGCGACCACGATTAGCCGAAGATATTTACTTATGTTTACTTATACCTACTATACTTATATTTACTTATACCTACAATGTGAGAGATGGCGAGCCTATCGCCAACCGAGCATTTATCCAATCCGCGAGCAACACTATCTTTATCAAAAAACTGAAAAATACATTTTTGAATGCCTGATTTCGGGACCTCATGTGGTCAACATCAACATCAGACAACTAGACCACAGAAGCGGTTAAAGAGAATTAATAAATGTAGGTACCTATCTAGGTGTGTACCTACCTAATGTTCTTGTTTAAGTAAGAAAAAGAACTAATATTTCTAAGTTGGTTTTAGCAGTAGATATTTAGGTAAGTACTATTACACTAAACACTAAGCTACTGTTAAAATAATACCTAGTGTCGCATGTAGAGATCACGACCCAAGGCAAATGAAAGTGAATTTTTAAAAACCTAACATTTTAAAATTTACAACAAAATATGTGAGAACTTAAAACATGCATATGTTCATGTCGACGGTTTCGAGAAGATATTGAAGGTACGAATCGATAAAAACTCGAAATAACGACCTGTCACAAAATAATATACAATGAAATTATCTCCACCATTTTTAAACTTGAACGCGTGGTCGTTCCTCGATTCTGATTGGCTGGTAGATGACAGGCGCATGAAATACGTCGGGTCGGCCGCGCCGGCGCAGCGGGTGACAACATGGTGCCACAAAATCCCCTAATGAAATTAAATTCCGTACTTTTTAGTTTTGCTCGTAAATAATCCGTGTATCTAATCCGTTGATTAATGAGTTTAATGGTTTTTTTTTTGTGATAAAGTTGATGTTGATATTTTACTGAATTAAGAGAAAGAGTAGGTTCAAAAGAGGAGCTCAATTTTTGTGATAGGTACCTACCTACGTATAGGTAAGTAGAATAATTACCTACATGTAGGATTCCCATTTTCCAACTATACCGTTAAGAAGAGTAGGTATACCTACTGTTTTTTACTATATTATACTTTTTACTTTTGAACAAAAATGTAGTGGGTAGGTATGTATATAGGTTTTTAGGTACCTATACGAAATACTGTTTTCAGTAGGTGGGTATCACTGGTGAAATTATATATTTAAAAATTAAAGTTAATAGTGTAAGAAGGTACTTAGATACCTACGTGTGTACGGTGAAAACATTAGAAAAATAAAAAAAATGTTAGGTATTTCTTTTAAAACACTTTATTTTTCTTCTCAGGCCTAAATATACAAATTTCCTTTAAAATAAAGTTGGTGACCCTAGACAGGTACATAACTACGTTGATGTTATATAAAAATATTAATTTAGGCATAGGTAATTTAGGGTAAATGTAACACGAAATATATGATTAATTTAAAAAATGAATATTTTGCTCCAGTCTCCTTTGATGAATAGAGCGTCTGAAGTTCTGGTAGGCAGTTTGTAAAAGACGAACGGCTACGCATAGGTATCTACTACCACCGTGACTTCTACTTAAGTGATAAAGTTCCACAATGTCTGTCTTGCCCGGTCTTACTTTCCTATGCTTGCCGTAATAGCGTCTCCGCCTATTACTGTCGTGTTCTTGTTTTGAGGGTTAGGTAGCCGGTAAACCTATGTGTGTGACATTACTATTCTGCAAACGCATCAATAACATGTTTAGTGTCTATGGACGATAGATGTCTCTTTTCATCAGGAGAGCCATCTATTTGTCGGCTATTTGTTTGCTAACCTACGATATATATATATATATATATATATATATATATATATATATATATATATATATATATATATATATATATATATATATATATATATATATCCGACTTTCTAAAAGGAGGAGGTTATCAATTCAGCTGAAGGTAAATTTTATTAATGTTTGTTACAAACAGATTCATCGTCGATCAACTGTCATTTATAAACCCATGTAAAAATACTTTTTTGTTTGGGAGTGTATTATCCTCGTGTGGCCTCATTTTAATTTGTTGAAGATCTGATGAAGAGTTTCGGAGATACAGGGAATGGGAAGTTAGTTGCGGCAGTTTAACTGCGTAAAAAATGATTAGCATAGGAATATACCTAATGAAATTAAAAGATTTTTAACTTACAAAAATATCTAACTGTAAATATGTAAATGCTAAAACTGTAAATATCTAAATGCTAAACATAGTTTTAAAGTAGGACTTTCAGCGTAATAACTATGTTATAATCGTCGTATTTAAAGTATAATTGCAAATATGAAATAATTAATAAATAAGTGTTTAATTATTTATTATCTAATAATTAAAGTTAAGTGTTTAATTAGCCGTCTTTTTACATGCCTAACTCTATTTTGAATCAGATAAATCATAATTCATTATTTTATTATTAAACAAAAACAAATAATCACATTTTATGTCAGAGTTATTTAAATTGTGACTAAATAAAAATGTACTATTTGTAGGAACTTTGACCCTCAACGCATTTCCTTAAAGTGGTAATAGACAAGAACCTAACACTTTAAAAGCATTTGAGATAGAACAGTGTGTTAGATAGGCTTGTGGATTTAGATACAACAAAATTACAAGTTTACGAGGGACAATATAGCCGTATAGCAGCTTACGGCTTACGACATCACTCATGTAGAGCACTAAAGAACTGGTTTACAACCCTACCGATGATTTACTAGTGCATTCCACTGATGACGTTGACTGACAGAGTTTAATAACTCTATTGTGAAATAACATGACCCCAAGTTTATTTATAGAATTTATTATACAATAATATACATAGTTAATTACTTATGGCATCACTAAATACATTTTATTGTATTACATTTTAACGACATTATATAATGGAGGATGAGGTAGTAGGTACCTAAACATATTTATTTATCATTTATTATTTCTCTAATACTTTTCTTTCAATACATAAAATTAAAATAGGTACTACCTAGAAGAAGTAAAAATTCTTCTTTAAGTTTTGGCATATTTAATTTCTGATTGTACTGTTGCCTTTTATGCCTTAAAAACTAGTCTATTACGCAACTCATAATATGATTACATTTTTTGAGACTCCCAAAGGAACTCTTCGTTTTAACTAAGTTAAATAGTAGCCTATATTGACTTTCTTAATGTAAAATCTCGTACCTTTTTACAATATATTTGTTGTAACCAATTTTGGTTATCGGAGCCTAGAGCTTCATCAGGGCTTTTAGTCTAAATATAATTTAATGATATAACATAGGTATACTTCGTATGAACAGTTATTTTATTAAATCATATTTAGGTAAATAAAAAAACCCTAATGATGTTCTAATAATCAAATCCAGTTGGCAAATAGGTACTTATACTGTAATTGTGCAAAATTACAAGGGTTTACATTGAGAAAATCAATATGAAACAGTTTATTTATGTTACACAATAAGCACATATATGTTTAGTTAGGCTTTCCACATTTTTTCAAAATTTATGAATATTTTAACACATTTATATATTTTATATATACACAACATGTAGGTAAAGTAGGAACCTATATTAACTTACTTTTTTATTTTTGTTATATCTGTGCCACATGGATCGTTTCAAGTGAGCGCCAGTGGCTTAAAAAAAAACAGTTTTCGACTAATATAGTGTAATCGGATGTTGAATTAATTTTATACCAAATAAAGATTTTTGTAACAACAGAGCGAAACTAATATTTTACAAATATAGCAAAAATATCTTTCTTATGCATGCCCTACAATAAAATGTAATGATTTATTGTGAAAAGGTTTGCTAAACTCTACAAGGCTGTGTAGCGAACGCAACTAAGTTCTCCGGTTATAGCCCACCCATATCGTAAAATAATAAAATGCAAGTCATATCACTTAGCGAGTGAAGCATAAATTATGACGAAATAAAACGATATTTCTCTCAGCTATCGTAAATTACAACTAAATAATTTTTATTATTATGCTTAAAACAATATTTTTAACGACGTGCCGTGATATATCCAGCACAAACTAGAGATACAATTAGAAATTTATAGAAGCATTGTTTTGTTGTGTTGTTACGTAGAGCATCGATTTATAGTTTGAAAGCGAGCTAACCCACTTAGTATAGCTGTTTCCGCATTCTAGGAAGCTTTGCTATGTAACATAGTTATAATATAACAGTATATCTATAATTTTGTACTAGTCTTTATCTAATTTTTTTGTATCGTAGAATAGAAAATATGCAGTTAGTTCTCCTGATAAGAAGTGACAACAATCGCCTTTAAAATCGGAAGATGTTAATGGTGCCTTGCTGTGTGGCGGGACATTAATGTTAAATACATAAGTTTAGCTTGTCTCTTCTCTTCAAACCGAAACACGACAGTTACGAGCACTGATGCTAATGCGGCAGGAATAGATATAGCACAGCGGTAGACGGTGGAATCAAAACCGGCCGAGACCGCGGAAAGTTGTTAACTTAATTGATATCTTCTTTAAATTAAACGAAATCATCTACAAAAATCATCTACCTAACTAGTGATTCGTTTTCATTAAAAAAAGGGGAACTTTTAAGCGGGCAAAGTTGAACACGGTCACGGATCGACTATACGAAGTAAAGTGTGAGTTATTATTGATCACTTTACAACACTACACAACTAATCTTGGTTTACCACGTCTATACCTGGTACACTGAGCTTTTCTAGAGGTTTTACTGTGAATTAATTACCTAACCACATAGTGCTAAATTTAATCTTTATAGTTAATTCCCTAAAACTATCCGTTTTTCTATTTAGATGGCTTAACTACCGAATGAACAACTTTATGTTATAGTTTTGATTAGTCTAACTCTTAAATAGTGCTAGGCTACGCTGGTAAGACATTTTAATAAGCAAAAGCCACAATTTTTTTATTGTACCCATTAGCAATATCCGTGAGCGTTATTATTAAAATAATTCAAGGATACTCTAACATGTAACATGATCACCGGAAAATACATACAGTTTCATTAGCATAACTATCAAAATTGAGTTACCTATGCAGTATTTATTTTCTAGGAAGACGATGTAATCTAAATGCACAATTGTGTTTTAATAATTTGCATTAATCCTAAACACAATGTTTAAATACATCATTAAGATGATGCAGTAGGTATATCGAATTTAAATAACTAAGCTAAACATATTTCATCAGCATAACCATTATCAGCATCATACCTATTCTGTTAAAATAATTTAAAACATCTAAATATGATATAAATAATCATATAACAATTCGCACATAATAATTCTACCCATAAATATCCCAGTATAATCTTATCATTCTTCTCGCACCACATGATTTCCATTCCTAGAATACGTACGTTTTACGATCTAATATTTTTATGCAAAGTACATTGCCAAATGTGCCAAGCTACGGGAAAAAACAGATACGTCCTTTACGTAAAAAGGATGCGACAAAATAAATATACATGGAGGCATACCCTTTTTGTCCATTAAACGACCCAAGCTTTTTTCTGACGCTCCATAAAATGTGCCCCAATAAATATGTAAATCTACCGAAAAAAAACGACGTGCTTGCTGCCGAGACCGAGTTTGTGAGTTTCACTTTCGACTGGAGTTAATTGGTACAATTGCACGTTAAAAGGGATCTCTGAATGCCAATGAACTTTGGCTTTTAGAGTTTCAGTTGGTTCGCGATGAAGTGTATTTTTGAAATGGAAATTTGCGTTTAGTAATGGCACTAAACTTTTATGTTTAAATAAGGCTTCTATCTTTTTTCCAATCTTGGAGCTGTTTTAGCATTATAGTTGAATTGTAAATAAGAATTAAATTCTCAACTTAAATGTTTTACATAAGTACCTACATATCTTCACGCCAATTTTTTTGTGTTATAAGATAGCAAACAAGCAGATGGGTCTCCAGATGTAGAGTCAACCATCGCCTAATAGACAACAAAGATGTTAATGCTGTGTTGCTATCTTGTGGCGAGGTCTAATGCCACATGCATAAGTTTAACGGCTACCTTACCCTCCAAACCGGAACATGACTGTGATAAGCATTGACTCTATCACGGCAGGAATAGGTAAGGCAATGGTAGGTACCAGACGCAAAAGAGACAATGCAGAACTCTTACCTAGTAGCCACAATGATAGTGACTCGCATCGCCAATCGGTCGCCTTTCACGACCTGCCTAGCATAACGGCAGTTGGCCTATTCTTCAAAGGAGCCCGGACTAACACGGGAAAAATTTTCGGTTAAGTAAAGAATTGCCAGACATCACATCACGATCACGATCCAGACAGATTTGCCTTACTTCCTACACTTTTATAACCTCCTTCATGCAAAGGCACCAGTTTCAGAGACTTTTAACACCACCTTTGAAAAATACCCGATTTCTATCTAAATCTATCCATATTCGCATTGTACGTAGGGTACGTATATTTGTTTCATTAATCGTTCTTCTGCGATTCTTTCAATATATTCGTTTCAACGGAGCATACACACCCTTTTAATGTTTACTTTTCAGGGTTATTATTTTCAAATTAAGGTGCAAAAGTGATCAGTTTTTAAAGAGAATTTCAAGTTGGTGTTTTTTATAAGTTGAATAGGTTATGACAATATCTACTAGAAAATCTCTACATTATTTCTACGTTTTTAAATACCTACTTGACAACACCTGCCTCGTTAGTCGTCTGTCCGGTTTAGATGTAGAAGTTCCGAGTTCAATTCTCCGATCGGGCTAGATTTTATTGTTTTTTCTATCTAGAAAACTCTCAGTCATAGATTGAAGTATTATGGTGGGACCGCCGTGCCTAGGAAAAATATGTTTATTGTTCATCTCGAATATCGCAAATAACGAACAATAATAATAAACAAAGAAAAAAATTGACATGATTGGATTTGAACCAGCGACTTTGCCTAAAGCCGGGCAATACTTTGACAAACTGAGCTATGTGTCAGTATTTCAAAGTAGGGAAATTCTAAAGACACAACTATAAGTACCTACAGACTTTAAAAAAGAAGTTTGACACAAGTACAAGCAATATTTATTAAAATTGGCAAATATGACATTGGAATGTATAACCCATTTCCTGAACCTAAAGATGGTAAATTGTAATAAACCAAAGCATCTATTTACATTTTACATACCTACATCCAAAAATGTAGCCCTCCTTCTAACACAATCAGGCAAAAAACGAATGTCAGTCTACGCCTGGTTAGTTAGGTTAGATAGGTATTTGCAATTAACTTCTCATCTCCCTTATATACACGTTAAAATTGTATAACTATGTGATTTTAAGTAAATTTAGCCAATTGAATGAAAATAAGTCGTCAAATACGAGGGAGCTAGCTGTATTGATCCGTCCGGGCTTCCCTCGCGGAGGGTCCCGACCGCCCCACATCTGCTTTTCGTATAATTAGATTCAGTCCTATACACATTTATATCTATTTATAAAAGATTCTTTTGTTTAGAGCGTCCATTTTATTGAGGACTTGTTTTCATTCACGATTTCGTTTGTATGAAATGAAAATTATACGTTAAAAAACTTAGATAGTACCTATTTAAAATTGTAATTCAGGCTTTCTTTTTTATACCTAGTGTTAGTAAATTAGCATGCACTTAGATTTTTAACGAAATATACCTAGATATATACTTAGTGTTATTTTTGACTAGTCAATTGATAAGCTTATTTGTCCAAGTTTATGGGCACAACTCTTTCTTAGCGGATGTCTGCTTACTTATAATATCATGGTCAATTAATAAATCAATGTAGCTCAGATCACGAGGACCCAGATTTGATTTACGAGCCAAGTAAAACAAGTTAATGATGTTTTCTAAAAAATCAGTATCAACTTGGCGTCTGCAGGCAGTAGGTATGATAATAATATGAAGCTTAAGACAAAGTGGATCACGTTACAGGACGGAAAAATGCGAATAAGAGGATTTTCACCGATCCCGCTGAGAAATTGTTTGCTGTTGATTCTGGTTTACGGATTTTCACCGTCCCCGCTAACTGAGAAATTGTTTGCTGTTGATTCTGGTTTACGGATTTTCACCGATCCCGCTAACTGAGAAATTGTTTGCTGTTGATTCTGGTTTACGGATTTTAACCGATCCCGCTAACTGAGAAATTGTTTGCTGTTGATTCTGGTTTACAGACGTTACAGTGGTGAGGACGAGCGGTGGGCTTACTGCCCTTTTAACTGAGAAATTGATGAATCTTGGTGAACCGGAGTCTTATAATTGACGTTCGGGTAAAGCTATCTGCCTCGAAATGGGCCGGCGTGATTACATTTTATTTTTAATGTAATTTTGTATTAATTTAAAGGTTAAATTAAAAATGTTTTACATAGAAAAATAATGTACCTGAAAATTAATAAAGTTTTTTATTTAAAAAAGCAATACACACTATAAGAAACTTGATGGCGCTATGATAAACTTCTTTTAAATATAGTTTTACGTTGGTAAGTTTTTCAGTTGGTAAGGCCGTGAGCGATCGCCAGTAGGTATCAAATAGGAAAATATCATCGCTAGTTTTCTGAGAAGTATGCAGATTGAGTGTACCGTCCAAGAATGTACCGCTTCGCTACGATTTAAGGGTTTATAGGTTGGCGAGAGGGCATTCTTCATCTTATAAGTTTAGCTAAATTTGTATTTTTGAATGCTTATATTTTTGGAGGTTTGTATAGGTATTTGTAACCAATAAACTAAAAACTACTAAAACAATCTTAAAAATTATTTTATCATTAGAAAGTTACACTATCAAGAATTGGTATAGGTTATTTTTTTACCCGATTTAGTAAAAGTTAGTATTACTTTTATGTCACACGGACGAAGTCGCGAGTAACAGCTAGAGATGATCGCTTAACATATTTGCCACGTGCATAAGTTTACCGGCTACCTTCTTCAACTTGAAACTCAACAGCATTACGCTACTACGCTTTTGCAGTTGAAATAGAAAAAGTACCATCATATTACGCCTCATTGCAAGATAATATTACCTAGTTAGTAGTCATGATGGCATATGACTAGAAGACACTTAATCATTCTTCAAGAGGCACCCATAAGTGAATATCATTAGCTCGTAATAAGCTTGCTAACGCTATGCACTACTCAAGTTTTCCATTCAACTTCTAGGTAAATTATTAAAAATACTAACATTAGGTATAAGTTACTAGCTGTGCCCACAATTACGCCCGAAAAAATATCTTAAATAAAATTAGCACCCGTTACCAGTCTTACGCGCATAGTTTCCGTTCTCGTGAGATTTCCGGAATAAAAACTATCATATGTCCTTTCTCTGGTCTCAATCTATCTTTGTACAAAATTTCATTCAAATCGGTCCAATGGCTTAGGCGTGAGGAAGAGACAGATAGACAGACACACAGAGTTACTTTCGCATTTATAATATTAGTATGGATGTCTTTACAATTATAAATTTTGGAAATAAAGTAGTAAAAATAGTAGGTATTTAAATAAGTTAATAAAATAACTAATGAACTTCGTTTCACTTTCTCACACTAGTTTTAACTTAAGCCTACAATCAATTAAACGGCTAAATAGAATCGTTTTCAGCAGTCAACAGCAATAAAACGCGCTTAAAACGACTTATAACGGCTTATAACGGCGACAGATATCACCACATATCGCACCACAAAAAGTGAGTCTTGGTGAAGCAAAAGGTTCACCGATGTTAGGTTAACTCTGCCTGCCTCGCGGGGAAATTTGCATTATGGTATAAGAAAAGACCACAAAATAATTTCAACGGTCCTAAAAATATTTAATATCGTTGGTGTAATTTATGTATTCGCAAAAAGCCTAAAACCGCAATCAACATGAAAAATATTTAAGGATACATTTTTTATAATGAACGGTATTGAACGCTGGAGGCTATAAGACCGTAATTTACGACTACCTACACGTACCCTTAGTCTGTTGCTTCAAAGGTGTGTTATTTATACCCCCTTTTTATTTATGCCCCCTTTTTTCGCAGCTCGTAACATCGGGCCATAAAGGGGACGTAATTTTAATTTCATGATTGGAAAGCTCGATTGGCCGGTTATGTGGTTTAATGAGTTTATGGAGGCAATGAGTGGATGGTAACGGTCGTGGGATAAAACTGTATGATATTAAATTTGCTTTTACCTTTGAGAAGTTAATCCCAAGTTCAATTCTAGGTCGGGCAAGGTGTTTTGGATTTTTTCTAACTAGAAAAACGTTAATGCAACTTAGAACCTGACGGTGGTATGCTACTCGCTTATTTACCTCAGAAAAGCAAAAAGCTGTTGGTTCCGGTAATTTCGACTAATAAGTGATAATTGTAAAAATTGCCAAGTGCGACTGTGCAAATTACCTCCAAGATCTCGTCAGACAACAACTTGATGAATTGCGGTGGTTAATTTGGACAACGAGGCCTTTGAAGTCAGATTTATTTTCATTTAATGTTACAAAGGTAACTGCAGCCTGCATTACGAGAACTGGTTTCGATCTACCTGCTACTGGTTTCATTTAATTAGTTTATGATCCAAAAGAATCAAAGACAAAGTATAGGCTCGTAAATGGGCTATAAAATTGTATATTGCTGGAAACTATACTTATATGATTGCCCGTAAGAGAAACTTATTATAATACGACCTCTGTTACTATAATATATTATAGCGACTAAGTTCGCATGATTAAAAACATTTTCCCCTTTTGCTTCATCGGGTAGAAAAATAGCCTTAGATATGTTTCATGTGTCTATCATACAAAAAATATTTTCTTAAATTTACTAGGGGAAATCCAGAAATTAGCATGTTGAAATAAACAAGACTAAATTGGCAACAGAATTTAGCCATGAAGAACACAGTATACATGTATTATATTATAGTGTATGTCACATAAACGTCATGTGTGTAATATTTAGGTATTTTTATTAATTTAAATAGGAACTCGCGACTTCGTTCGCGTTTTCCAAAATCATTACTTTCTTTTGGTCAATTAGGTAAAAAGTAGCTTATGTCTTGCCCTATATACTCCTCTATCTTTCAGTGATACTTTCATTAAAATCAGTCCAACGCTTCCAGATATTACCTATCCCTTACAAATAAAATGACACACAGACAGCCAGAAATTTTAAAATGGTTGTTTAGTTATTGGTATCGTAAAATAACACATTACACTTGAAAAACCTAGTTATTTTAAAATCACTGACAGACACTTCAATTTTATTTCTGTGATGACCTATAGATGAATTTCTAATGCATATAATTTAAAATTTAAACTGTGCTAAAGTTCATATTCCACCGTTCGCTTAAAAGTCTTAGAAAGGGATACAAAGTTTTGTTATAGACTAGCTGTGCGCGCGTGGATAATTTTTTAAAATAAAAGTAGCCTATGTTACTCCTTATTACATCAGCTATCTGCCGGTAAAAGACCGGTCAAAGTCGGTGCAGCCGTTTTAGTTATTAACCAGAACTAACAGACAGACAAATAGACAAACATACAAACAAAAAACTAAAAAAAAAAAATTTGGTAAGTATATGTACCATATGAATTTATTAAAAAGTGGTTATCTTAATATTACAAACAGACACTCCAATTTTATTTATTTGTATAGATATCATGGATTTATTACAGATAGAAGATAGATACATTAGTTGGCAGTGACGTAGCCATACGCGGGCGAAGAGACCCCGCGTCTACGGTCTCGCACTAAGAGAGGTCTTGCCAGCCCTGACTACCTTCATAGACTGTTATCGTCAGATTGAGCGAATGCGGTACCTAATGGTCAGAAAGATAATAAGATCACAATAATAAAAAACTTGTTTCTAAAAACTATATTTTTTAATAGATAAGTGTGATATTGTATTTATTATGGTCATTCATTTTACAAGATCATGTTTATAACAAAAACCTACTATTTTACTTCTATAGTCCCTACCTGTTTTGCCGAGATTTTCCCATATGCGGGATTTGATTGATTGATTTCACATCCCAGTAAGAATGTGTTTATTTGTGGCCTGCAATTTTAACTGAACTGACACAAAATTTTTTGCACTTACTCAATACTACAATGTTGGGTTCATATACAAAATATATAATTTAAAATCTTAGATACATAGCGAGCTTTTCGATATTAATTACATAGATGCTGTAATTCAATTTGGAGAAAGCAAACTTCACAACACTTCTGCTTAACTCTTTGAGGACATAAGGATGACGTTCATTGTTTATTTAAATTGTGTAATCATAAAGTTATTTGAAAAATCTGTTTTAGAATGCTAGATAAATGTAAATGAAGTCATGTTCGAATTCTATATCAACTTATATTGCTTAGAATATAGGGAAGAGTACATTCCCATACCATATTAAAAAAGATAAATCTTTCTCGCACCCGCCCTCCGTTTCGATCCATTAAGTTGGGCTTTGTGTGCCAAAGAAATATTACCTAAAATACCTAACTACGTATACGGCTATAAATAATGACTGGGATGAAGCTGAACTGGTTTAGACGAGAACCTTCTTTAGTGACTTACAATGTTGTTCCCTTCTTATTCATAAAGCTTATTTTACTCGGGTTCGATTTTAATAAATCCGATAATAAAGTACGTAGTTGTAGTAAAAGTTTCAAACGATGCAAAAAGCAACTCATTTGATTTATTTCAGCCGCCTTTTGAGTGCAGATTATGTTCACACTTACGCGTAATATATTTTTTTATGTCTTTTATTAAAGGCAACATTGTAATATCCCAGCGAAGTCACTTAAGGAAAATATGGCGTATTAAATCGCATATAGAAAACAGTGTTTTCAGAAAATAGTTGAGGATAAAGGAAAGATGTAAGAATGTCGTAACCTTTGGAACATAAATTTTGTGAATGGCTTCAAAAGAATCTATGGTGAGAGAATTGTTAATAAAGATATAGAGATCAATGTATTACGATACATTAGTGACATTTTATGATAGAAATTATAGAAGAGATGAATGCACCCGTATTGCGATAATGGTGTCCATTACAACGTGATATATCATTTGAGTTTTGTAATTGCTATTTTAGTGTTTCAAACTCAATAAAATGTCTACTAAGAGGACTTGGTATTTTATGACATAATTGTTTTGATGGTTATTACCTTCTACTTGCGTTTAAAAACCGATCAGGAAAATTTGGTCAATGTAATGATGTTTAAAATAGGATATTTTTTAACTAAACTGTAAATTAAAAAAATTCAAATTTTTTATTGATAATGTTTAAATAATTTTTCTTTTTATCGCTTATTCTGTGACTTCATTTCTTAAGACAGTTTACGTTGGAATATAAGAGAATGTAAGTATTCATAACTGAGATAACTAATTGAATGTATGGTAGTACCATTAAAGTTAAATAACAGTGCTTAAGCAATTCCTGAAATGTGAATATATCATTGCATGAATTATTTTGCGTATATATACCTACCTAGTAACGTTTGTTTGACTTGATAAAATAAAAATTATCTACCACTACTAGCTACTTATACCTTACAGTGATAACAGGTGGTTTTTGAAAAAAAATATTTTAAAAGATTAAGAAGAACATTTTTTCACTTCATTTGCTAAACCAAACTCTATTGACAGACCAGAAACCTACGTATTAATTTTACTAAATTCCTATGGTACTTTCGTATACTTTGTCGACTACTTTTATCATAGAAAATAATTAACTAGCTTTGATACCTATAGAATAGGTATTTGTACATAGGTAGGTATATAAAATTTTACTTTTATCAAAAATGTCTTTTTCAGTCTAAAACAGGTGAACGTATTTTAATAAACTTTAGTACCTATACTTACATATATATACATCGTTTCAGAATAAAATAAAAGTAATATTAAATATATCTAATATCTATATTATTTAGTGTAATATAAAATAATAATAAAAATAAATATAATAAAAAATAAAAAGTTGTACGTATGTTATTGCTATTTACTGAATATGTATAATACTTTGTGTTAAATAAAACTATTCTTATTCTTATAATATGTTACGTTTAATCCCAAAGAAATGTTGCCCCAAAGAAATTCCCAAAGAAAAGAAAGAATTTTCTAAAATTCATTTGAATCATGCAGCGAGCTGCCTGATAGTTCGCTTTATATTTATGAAAGTAAAAAATTACGCGTTTTTATGATAATTTTGGTCAGTTGAAAGTTACTCAAAAATATTTTTTAAACACATCTTTTTTAACATTCTAAAGTAATTTTATTCGAAACATTTTTTGTCCACAGCGAGACATATGAAAATAAGTTACAAAAAACTGTTTAAAAATTTTAGCGTACCGGAGATTGTCTTATATAATATATGATATTCTCAAAAGGTTTCCATGGTACCTATCTCAAACTGGCAATAAATGTCTCGGTCAGGATAATATTTTACGACGGCTTATGCAGTGAAGCGAGAGGCGGGGAGGAGCAATCCCGCTCTTATCTATATCCTACCTACACATGTGGAATGACATCCAAATTTATCGACTTAAAAATACTCGTTCAGATTAAAGCAGAGATACCGCATACACTTAACAAAATGAAATTTTATTTAAAACAAAAAATAAACGACCAAAATACCATTTACTTGTGATTCTCATGGTGTTCTTGGAATAATGAATATTTTCGATATTATATCCTATTATCAATATCTGGAAGCCGTATTTTTACTTTAACCTTTATTTTTTATGTAAGGAATCGTAATTGAAAGGGTTTAATTGTGAACAAAATAAAATTTTATTAAAAAAAAACAAAAACTTACAAAAATACCACTTACTTTTTGCTAATTTTTACAGCGTTAGTTGAACAAAAAATATCCTTTGGTATCTAGAATGTCTATTGTTAATATACCTCTAATTTTTTTTATATTACATAGATTGAACTAACGGTTATGAACCTTTCATTATTGTAACATAACATCAAATTTTTTATAATTGCTTTTAATACATCGATGCAAGTATGACGTTAGATATTATTTTGACTTGTAGTTGTTACATTGCAAATATTATTTCCGGTATGCATTGTAACTTCTTATAACATGAGGAAATTTCTATATTGTCTCATTTGGAACCTATTTTACTTTATTTCATATAAAATAATCTCTATGTTAATGCATTTACGTTCGAATTATGTAGGTATATACATAAATCTGTGTTAATTATAGCTATTATAATGTTTGAACTTACATGGTTGTTTAAAAGTAATTAAATTTACATTAAAAATTAAACATTTAAATAGTAAAATAAATAATTTAACATTACCCATTAACATTAGGCATTTAACATATTTTTTGAGGTTTAAAGATCTCAGTTTTAGTAAAACTAGAATGGTTTATTAAACTCTTTAATATAATAAATGCAGCCGTCATATTACTTTCTATTAAATTTTTTGAGCTTAGGCAATATCATTGATAAAAACGAAAATTTTTGATTAGGTATTTCTTTACTAGATTAAACACAATCAAATAGAGATATATGCCTATGTTGGTTCGGGTTCCCTTTGAAAAATAGACCATCTGTCGTTCTGCCAGGCATTTCGTAAAAGGTGGAAGATTGGTTACGCAAGTCACTAGCATCGTAGCTACTAGGTCTGGTATCGGCACCTTACCTATGCCTGCAGCAATATGGAAGGTAAAATAGCCGGTAAATTCATGTATGTGGCATCAAGACCCTACCGCAAGGATATCAACGCAACATTAACATCTTTGTTGTCTGTCGGAGATGGTTTTCTCTTTTTATCAGGAGAGCCAGCAGCTTGTTTGCTATTTTATGATCTAAAAAACTGTAACCTACCCAGGTATTACTATAAAGAAAATGGTTGATCATAGTGTAATCTTACGTGGCACTAAACAAAAATCCGTTTCAATTAGGTTAATATCATCAATAGTAAACTTGTACATTATTGCTTTATTTTTTATATAATTGTAGCTTACCAGATTGACAAGGATGATAAGATAAGACACAATAGTGGCAGGTCTTAATTTATTAAAAATACTGATATACGTATAAGTAGGTATGTCTTTGTTAATAAATAATAGCAATTGAAGTAGTAAAATCCACAAAAACCGTCAGGTTATTTCAAAAAATAGCCAATATCCGATTTATACCTGAAATCTGAAGTTACTTTAACCGATACGAAATATCGATTCGTAAGTTAAATAGTATTACTCAACTCTTTTTAACTTTGTTTTAAATGTGGTCTATTCGCAGTCCTCCTTTTGTAACAACTTAAGATAAGTGCAGTCTCTTGTACAGAGTAATTTTCCGTATTGAAAACATAGCATCACTTAGGCAAGCAAGTATTCTTACAATGTAAAGTTACTTACAAAGTCACAAGTAACTTTTAAAAGAGGATATCTGGAATTAGGTGGGGATTATGTAAAGTGGAGTCTGAAAATACAATATATTGGTTAATCAAAATACTTTATTATATAATGCATATAACATTATTATTTTTTTAAACAAGGCAATACTTTTAATATATTCTTATGTTTACAGTAAAATTTTCTATAGTTTATGCTTAAATTTGTTTTGTAGAATAAACGGAAAAAAGATTATGCGCCTGATCACAAATAAGGATGATCCCTGAAGGCTTTAGACATATTCAACTACTAGAACTACCTACTACCATAATTATATAATATATATATATATATATATATATATATATATATATATATATATATATATATATATATATATATATATATATATATACATGACCAATAAAATTTGGACATCTACGTATTTTTGATGGGTCGAGTAAGTATCAGGTATACCACTAAAAACATTTTCACGTAAAATGTTGCCCTAACAAGACGATGTCGCTTCCACTGTCAAAAAGTTATCAGATTTCACGTAGAACCAAGCTTCTAACTCTACGCGCACTAACTCTAGAAGCCTTAATTTCACAAACTCTATACCTTAGTCATTTATCAGATCTCTAGTCTGAAATTAAGTTTTATGAAAAGAAAACTTATACAAACTTCCATCTCCTTATTTAAAGAAGGGGGGATATACTAAAAATCCTGAAACACGTATTTTATTATTTATTTAGGTAAAACAAAGAGCCTCTATATTCAGATTTCTAGCATAAAAATTTGCGGAAGTCTCATAAAAAATTCCATCCCCACGTTTAAGTGTTTGGGGAGGAAATTTTTAAAGATTTATATTTTTTTTGTTGTTTGTGTACAAATACTAGCTGACATACCAATTTCAGCTTTCCTTAAGGAAGTACCCTAAAAATTTGGATTATCATCAATGAGTGAGTCAGTGTCGAAATTTTTTAGATATCAATAATATATAAAGTAAAAGAGCTATAAGTACAGTTGAAACTTTACATGTTTATTAAAGTCACTGTTGTTATCATATCCTGAGATCCCATATCTAGTTTTCGCTCAAGTTTTCGCTTCGAGAAAAGATAGATGTGCCCTTGCCCTTCGCTTGACTTGTCGTAGCGGGGGCATTACTGTGCCCCCAGATATTAAAAACTAGTGCACCTTTCAAAAAAAATAATTCTTTAGCCTTCAGGTTGAATAAGAAAATCGACAGAAGTTACTGCATTAAAGGTTAGGAAGGAATATGTAAGACATTGCTATAAGATTACGGATAATGTGTTAAATATTGTGCTCACTCGCCAATTAGATTTTTTGACTATTATTACAAATATAAAAGATTTCGCGCTTGATTGATGTTTGTTAATAAATTACGTAAAATGAGCAAAACAAAATTAGATGAATAACGTGTAGTACCTACCTAATATTGTTTCTTTGAGATTTATGAATAAAGATAATAAATAACGCAGCGGTCTGCGAGGTACAGCTTGTAAATACGAATATGTATATGCAGATTTAAAGTTTAACGCCTAGACGCTATAACATCAATGTTCAATATGGGGTTCCTGTCCAAAAATCTTTTTATGTTATAATAGCATAACAGTCTCGTGGTCTACCCTAGGACCGACAGCTTTATATAAGCTGTCAATTCCGATAATTGCAAGAATTAAGCGATAGTCATTATCAAGTCGTTAAATGTAGCCATGGGATTCTACGATAAACGGAAATTATCGTGATGATATTTTTATAGGATTGAATAAAAGCAAGCAGATGAATCTCTTGATATAAATATAAAGATAAAATAAACACATTCGAAGTTAATGGTACTTTGTTTCCGCGTGGCTTAGGTATAAGGACACATGAAAAATTGGCTAGCCTGGGATCCAAGCTGTTAGTAACTACCTATTAGTGGCTCTCCTGATGAAAAGAGAAAACATCGCCTATAGACACCAAATATGTTAATGGTACATTGCTAACCGCGTGGCGAGAAAGTAATACCACATAAGTCTACTGGCTACCTTACTCTCTAAACCGGAACACGACAGTGACAAGCATTATAGCTATTGCGGCAGGAGTTAGTAGGCAATGGTATCAAATATTCGGACTAGTCGTTACGGAACTCTACCACCTAGTAGTCATGATGATAGCAATAGGTATAGCCAATCGGTCGCCTTTCACGAGCTGCCTGTCAGAGCGGCAGTTGGTCTATTCTTCAAAGGAGTTCAGACCAAAACGTGCTCCCGTTGCAAAAGTATCAACTCGAAGTTGTCATTATATAATTTTACCACCTTATAGGTAATTAAGAATTTACAACGAATACAGCTGGTAGTATATTTTCATACGGGACTTAAAACACTAATTTTCTCTTTGAAAAAAATCACAAGTAAAAATTTTTATAATATAAAATAGTAGCGAGCAGATGGATACTAAATATGTTATTGGTACCTTGCTATTCGGGAGGCAGGGATTTAATGCCACGTGTACTTATAAGTTTACCGGCTATCTTACACACCGAATCAGAGCACAATATTGACAAATATTAATGCTATTACGGCAGAAAAAGTTTGTGTGATAGTACCGACAAAAGCCCGGCTAAGGCATTGCAGAACTGTGCTACCCGTTACGATAGAAGTAACACGTTTGGCTTACCGTTTCGATTTTATAAACTGCCCACGCAACGCCGTTTCCAAACCGAGAAAGACATTGCAAAATGTTAAATTTGCTTTCATTTTTACAAGCTACGTGGCAGTAACATAAACGATCAACTTTCGAAAGAGGTCTCAACCAACACGAGGAATGTCAGAGCTATTTATACCTTTATAAATGCTAATGAATATATTATTTTTAACTACGCACCTTAATCTTACAGTTTTGAGGTTGCTGCCTTCAACTTTGTGTTGTTAAGTCCAAGGTATCACAAACACCAGAAAATTAGATGAGATAGAAGTTTTGTGCTTGAATAATTTAAAATAATAAAAATTAAATAAACGTTGGTTCTCGGTTGTGTTTCAAATTAGACTAAAAGTCCGAAGTGTGGGTTCGACGGAATTATATGACACGTCAATAAACCAAACCGCATCTATTATTTGGCTGCACAAACAACCTTCCAGCTGACGTCGAATTTTAAATACGCTTTACGATCCAAACTATTCGTCAGCTTTGAGTTTCTTCGATCATTAATACTTTCAGTGGTATGACTGTTCCGTTTGCTTTATAAGGTCTTGAGTTTGATTCTCGCCTTGCTAAGAGTGATCTCTTTTTCATATCTAGAAAAATCTCAGTACTAGTTATGTGTTATCACTCCCTTTCTCAGAAATGTACCTGCGAAAAAGTATCGGTCTCGGTTATCGCTTATAACAAGCTATACCTAATTGTGTGTGAAATTTCGATCGATGGCAATCTCATCAACTGATGAACTGGTAAGTCGTGATATAAGTTAGATGTATATAAAACAAATTAAACCCCAAAATAATAATTCAATATGGTATAGATTATAAAGAGCTTTAAATTACTCGTATTAGTGACTAGCTGTAACTCGCGACTCCGTTCGCGTAACCTAAAATCAATACTTCCTTTTGCTTAGTCGAGTAAAAATTAAACCACTCCTGAATAGTGTAGCTTTCTAATAGTAAAATATTTTTTAACATCAGTTTACTAGTTTTTAAGTTTATTCGTTACAATTTAAAACAAAAATACAAATAATTTCTTATTATAATATTAATCTATACTAATATTATAAATGTGAAAGTAACTCGGTCTGTCTGTCTGTCTGTGACGCTTTCACGGCTAAACCGTTGAACCGGTTTGGATAAAATTTGGTACAAATATAGTTTGAGACCCAAGAAAGGACATAGGGTAGTTCTTATCCCGGAAATCCCACGGGAACGGGAACTAAAATAAATTTTAGAAATTTTTTCACGCGAACGAAGTAGCGGGCACAGCTAGTATAGAAATAGATTTAAATATAATGCTTTAGTTTGTTCTATGAAAGTTTTCACTTTATGTTTTGTGTTATAACTAGAAAGTATAATTAAATAGGTATATAGCACATTTATTTCCTGTTATGGTCAAGAAATCAATTAGATAGGCTAAATTGAAAATAAAATAATACGTTACAGAGTGCGTATATACTATATACGCACTCTGTAATGTATATATATATATATATATATATATATATATATATATATATATATATATATATATATATATATATATATATATATATATATATATATATATATATATATATATATAGAATTGAATTAAGTGAAAATAATTCATACAAAATTGCTTGCAGACGTATAAATAGCCCAAAAATACTTAAAAGGAAAATTAGCATGAGCTTGAATGACGAAGTATATTGAGCTTCTTATAAAGTTTTCAGTTAAAATTCGTAGTTGAAAATGATAACTGAACTGAAGGTGTTTCATTATTAGCTATTTTCAAATCTCAAAAAAATAATTATTTCAAATTTAATAAGATACTTTCAGAGAAAAAATTATTATACCCAAAAATTAACTTAGATCGTGTTGAGGCACGTGTTGTTTTGAATTAACAAAAAGAAAGACAGTTGATCTATTCTTCGAAAGAGACTCGGGTCAACCTGGAGAGCAAGGTAGGGTTATAAATATTGAAAATTTGCTATCCCTATATTCAATGGAAAATGCTACCGCCCTTATCCCTACAATACAAATATATCTACTTATATTGTCACATATCCTTATCATTTAAGCCGAATAGGCTAATCGGTACACTGCAAAGCAGTAATTAAATATTATTTTGTTACTTAGTGGTTTAAAACATGATTATTAATAAAATAGAAAAGTATTATAGTCAGCATTAGCTGACGATGCGTTAAAACGCGAAACCGGTTGGTTTTAATAGATAAAAATCAAGTAAAACAGTACAAGTGCGTTTAATACAACATAAATCCAAGTTAGCATGGAGTTTTACCAAGTGCCAACGATATTCAGTATTCAAACTAAAAAAGCAAATATTCCTAATATTATTACACTTACCGGAGGGTAATAGTAACTTAAGTTTTGGCACAGTTTTCAGCTTTTCAATGTGAGAACTAAAAATTCATTAGTATTTTTATATTTTTTTCATTTCATCGATAGAGGTATATACTCAAAGTTTCATTTGAAATATTTGGACTCGTACGACCTGTGTTTTGCTACAGTTGTTGAGCCATACTAATAAAGATTTATGTACACAAGTTAAAAAATAAATAAAATGTTTGACTCTTCCACTATCCTCTGACTCGATTAAATTTGAAAAATTTGCTATCAACCTGTTTCATATTTTTAGCGCTATTCCCAGTTGTTAAATTTATAATTCAAAATGATTGCATTAGGATATTTCTTAGTTAATAAAGGAAAATAGCAGAAGAGTGAATCCAAATGTAGGTTAGCGTACGAAATAAAAGGATGGCGAAACGATTTATAGCCAAATTTTTCGTGGTATAAATAAAGTTGTACTTTTTTACATATTAATAAATTTTATTTGACAAAACCCTGAATCTGCTTATTTAAAGGAAAAAATGAATCTTGTGCATGCTTTGTGAAGTAAAAAACCTTGTAGATTGTAACTTGAGTGCGAAGTAATTGACCTTGTCTTCAATATTAGAAAATATCTACATCCATTTCAATATTTTTTTCCAATCTTTTGTTAATTGATTTTTTTTTATTAACACTTACTGAATTTTTTCTTTGTTCTAATAATTTACAAAGGTAAACTTATTTTACGAGGTGTAATTGTCACGACGATAATTTGTGAAAAAAAAAATCTTCACTAGAAAAGCAACTAGGTATGTAGATACTATTAATAGATAATATTATAATTTTTTGTATTTTACTAGTTACAGATGGAGTAAGTGAGATTACTAAATGTGCTTAGAAATTAGTTATTATAAATGGTGAAACTTAGGGACCGATCTAACCTCTATAACACGGGCTGTCCTAGTAAGTATAGAAGTAAGAGTCTCAGTATGCTTTTTCATACACTGTATAATAAATAAATAATAAGAATGAACACATGTGTTCTTAATTTCTTTCTATGAAAACGGCATAACAATTTTATTATTTTTGTCATAATAGATTCATCGAGATTATTTGAGATAGAAAAATCTATAGAGTTAGGCCTGGTGAGTAATTTTCAAGGTCGTAAACAGCGAAGCAAGATATCTTCGACCTTACAAGTTCGCATTTTCGCATAAAATATGTATGAATATAATTCACGTTGAGCCTACTATCTCAGTAATATTATAAATACGAAAATTTGTATATTTGGATGTTTAGATATATATAAATTTATAGAAAATTTGTATGTTTAGATTAGATCACTTATTTACGCAAATACAGACGACAGATGTTGATTTGGGCTCTTTTGAAGAATAGGCCAACTATTGTTCTGTCAGGCAGGTCGTAAAAGGCGACCGATTGGCTATGCGAGTCTCTATCGTCGTGGCTACTAGGTGGTAGAGTGATCATATTTACAATTTAGTTCATTTTAGTGTGAAAGTTTGAAAATTTTGTAAAATATTATATAACATTATAATATTTTGTTCATTGATTCAAATAATTTCAATTATAAAAAATGAACTAAGATGACCGAACTGATACTTCTACTATGCACGAGTATGAACTAGGTATCTTTATTTTTATGGCAGTTGATGTTTAAGCAAAACTGTTAGAACGTAGGTAGGTAGATAGGTTATATTACACATTGATCTCTACATACCGTAGAGATCAATGTGTAATATATAATACATACCGTAGAGATCAATGTGTAATATAAAATAATGTTATTAATGGCCCCGTTTGAACGTAGAAATTGGCCAGTAACTAATTAAATAAAATAAATCTAAAACTCAAATAAGTTTCTAGTTATGTTGTGATGCTAACGCCTTGGCGTAACTGCGAAGTGTAATAGAAAGGCCGCCGCTTAAGTACGAGTAATAAATAAATATTTAACGGCAAATATCGGCACTAAAGTCTCATGCACACTAAATATTGGAATTCCGTTTTGAAGCCGGCTCAAAATGAGCAAACACTGTGTGTACTCCACCTATTAACAGATCTCCGCTCAGCTGTTATTTTCTGTATGTTAAACATTGAATTTGAATTTTACATAATGTGCATAAGAATTACTTTTGAATGAAATGTGTAAAAACGCATACAGATAAATCGGTTCACATTTATTGCACCCACTAGCAATTTATTCAAAGTTAACGTTTGACTAATTTGAGAAGTATCATTGATGTATCGTAAACAAGTCAGTCAACTTTTAAAAGCCTTTTTAAATGGAATTAAAGTGATTAAGGTTACATTAATCATATATTGTTGAGTATTAAATTTTATACTAACAAAATGTTATATGGATTCATGTAATTAATTGCCATTATCGATGTTTAAGCGCAGGTAAAAAGAGCATCAACATTATTTGCGACTTGATCAGTTACATGGTTACAAATATAAGTGATCTGGTCTGGATCTGGCTGAACAGTCACGATGGTAGTGACCCGCATAGCCAATCGTTTACCTTTTACGTACGAGCTGCCTGGCAAAATGGCAGTTGGTTTATTGTTCAAAGAGGGTCCGGACCAAAAACGAGTTCAATTGGTGTATTATTCAAAATCAATATCTACAATTAGGGTTACATACCCACTGAAGCCAAAAAGTAGGCGTCTACGATAAATAAAGTAACTTCCTTTTTTTTAACTGAAATTTACTGTCGTTGCATTACTACAGCAGTTTTATTCCTGATCAGTCTATGTATTACAGTTTTTTTATTAATTGAGCATTTACAGTTTTTAAATTTTGCAGCAAACATACCTAATGTGTACATAACTGAGTAAACTAATTTGAAAAGTTTTCACATTATTTTACCATAGACATACTGCTTATCAGGATTTCATTTTATAATCATTTTAATTTATGAATCAAAGTAAGACTTATATTTCTGAAAAACTTACCATTACTTGTTTTGCTACGTAACTACACTGTTTTCCGTGTTTGCTACAAAAATAATTAGTAGCATCAATGTTAAATAATATTTTGTTCAGTGCCAGTTCTGGCTAAAAAGTATATTGTTTTGATAATTTCTCATTTTGTTCTTCATATTTGTTAATTTGATAACTTCTTAATTCAAAATAACACAACTAGACGCGTGTAAATGCAGTGACACCACAATTTTGACTGACCGATAAAATTACAGCATTACCTTGAACTTCGTTTTCACTTTTCACATAAACGCGTATTTTATTGTTTTGCTCACTGTTATGCAAATGAACATTGCAAACAGTAGTGAGTTTATAGGATTGTTTCCTAAAAGTAAAAATAAAAAAACTGGCAAAGTTAGAGGTGGATTTAAACACCACGGGTTCGTACAAAAAAGTACATAAAGATTTCGTTAGCTATATGTTTATTTGGTATTGCATAACTTTTGCTTTACCAAGAATCAACAAACAGTGTAAATATGTCAAATAAATAGTTTTACTTTCCATAAAAAAAAATAATGAATATTTAGTAGTGTTATTTTGACTCCAATTTATATTGGAGATGTTAAAAGTTTTTTGTATTTTTTGTTGTTTTTTAACTATACCTTAACCAAGAATAAAGCCGATAACAGTAAAAATTTGTCATATAACAGGTATTTCATCAATATTTATTAGAATAGAATAGAATAGAAAAATATTTATTCCCAAAAAATGATACACAAAAGAAAGTAAAGATACATAAGAAAATAGTAGGATACTTAACTACTAGGTATTTAACTTAAGAATAAAACTAAAACTATAAGTAATTAACCTAAATACCATTATTGTATCACTTTAGAGAAAGGGTTACTGACTCAGCATTATGTTACAGCATAGACTGTAACGCTGGTATTCTGTCAGCACCTTGCCGAAAAGATTAAGATCTAACTTGTTATTTAATAAATAATTTCTTCCCCGCATTGTCTCCATTTTAAAAATAAAATAAAAAACTAATATTTTAAGGTATATTAAACCCAATTAAGTAAAATCTAAGAGAGTCCTACGTTTGAAGATACTATTTTTTACAATTCTTAGAATAATTCGCTGTAAATGATGGACAAGGTCTTTTCATGAAAGTCTTCTTCATTTTAAGATAGAACCCTAAAATTAAAAGTGAAAGCCAACTGGAGGCATATTGTAATTGTTTGTTAGTTTTGTCACGCTTCCTTTCAGTCTTTGTGTAGATAAATATTGACGCTACGATATGCAAAAGAGGTTTTTACAAGACTACTGAATTGGCTCTTTTTTGTGGAATAACCCTTTTGGCGCGGCGTTATTTGTTTATTCTTGTCTATTGATAGATTTGGGATTCTAGTAGAATGTGTGGAATCGGTTGTTATTATTTTAACACTAAGCAAAAAATCCATCCAGGAGATTTTCATGATTTCATATGAATTCCAATTTTTATCAACATTAGGTAATTGTAGTTATTTTATTTTATTAATATTTACTTCAACACAGCGTATTTATTTAATTTTAAAAGGAAAAAAAATGAAAAATTTGAAATGCTTATTGAGTTATGAAAATGTCACATTATAGAAAAATACTAATTACATAAATGGAAGTTCGTAAACATTATTTATAATTTAAATAAGTTTAGATACCATTGCCGCAGAGAGAGTTACATTACTCAAATACAATAATAAATACCGTTTTTTCAAGATGTAGGTACGTATGCTAACAAAAAGTAACTAAGTAGGTAAGTAAGTAGGTATAAAGTTTGCAAAGGTCAGTTTTTATTGAAAAGTTAAAGGTAAAAGTTATTTATAGACAAAGTACTTTTAGATAAATAATAACGATATTCAATAAATACAACACCTCATATTTTAAAATAAATGCAAATTTAAATATAGTTTAAATATGTTATGGGCGTTTGATGATACATAGAAACAAATATATAAATAATCAAAAGTAATATGTTAGAATGCATATTACTACAGAACTTTTAAATAAAAACAAAAAATTATGCGTTGCTATCCATGTGGCGGGATGGTAATATCACATGCATGAATCTACAGCCTACCTTTCCCTTCAAGCCGGAGAATGATAGTGACAAGCATTGATGCTATTGCAGCAGGAATAGTGAAATGGTAGTAAAAGTCCAAGCGAGTTGTTGCAGAACTCTACCACCTAGTTGTTTAGCATGTTTGGCCAATCGTACGCCTTTTACGGACGGCCCGGTAGAATGGCCTATTCTGCAAAGAGGGCCCGGGCCAATCTCAATTTATTATTTGTTACTCGAAGCAGTTTACTAGATTTCTTACAATTGTACTATATTCTGATGTAGAATCTTATGTATCTGACTAAAAAAAATCCGCAGAAGCTCTCGGATCGAGCTCGGTACTAAAATTTACGACAGGGATACGAGGCATCATAAAACTTGAAGTAAATCCTATCTGACCCAAGAAAAACAATCCATTTTCCTCGGAAATTATTTGTGGTAGGATCAACTTTTACGAATTAGATTTATCTTACACATATAGGTATACTAAAGATGCTAAAGTGATTTTGAAAGCACTTATAAATGAAAAGGAATAATTGTTAAGCAAAAATATTAAATACTGGCTAACCCGCGCAGTTTTGTAGTAACATCTATATATATATAAAAATCAATTGCTGTTCCTTAGTCTCGTTAAAACTCGAGAACGGCTGAACTGATTTGGTTAATTTTGGTTTTGAATGAATAATTTAAGTCTAGGGAAGGTTTAAAAGGTGAAAAATTATAGGAAAAAAAGAGTAGTTAAAAAGGCAGAACAACGTTTGCTGGGTCAGCTAGTTATCTATATAAACTTTCATAATATAGGCACATTTCACACAAACTTTTACCCCTTTTCCAGCCTTTAAAGGGTTGATTTTTGAAAAAAGTTTGCCTGTGCTTCATTCCGGACATTCAACTATAACCTTCCACATTTCATTCTAATCGGTTCAGCGATATAGCCAGCGCATCAGACAAAAAGAGGACAAATAGACGGACAGATAGATTGAAAGACAGATAGACAGACGGAAAGATAGACAGAAGGGCAGACAGGCAAAGAATCTTTTGCGTTGACATTATTAGTATTTTTCATATAATACCGGCTAATACCGCTACTAAATAACGTAAAGCAAAATATGTATTTACGTAACTGACGTCCCAAAGCCGAGGTGTAAGATCAGCTGAAAGGCGCGACTCCGTCAGCAATTAGCAGCGCAGTTCGCAAACAGCCGGCTGTTCTACGCTATATCAATACTGTATATACAATTCTATATTACATTTGAGGGTACAGATAGCAAATTAAATTAAAGAATTCAAATCATCATCATATCACGTACCTTGCGTATTAAACAGATTCAGGCGCTACTTTGTGGAAATTCATAACTTAAAGTAGATATTAAGTTTTTATTTTCATTTTTAATCAAAGTTTTTCCTTCATGTGTAATAATACGTGAAGGAAAACTTTTGACCCCTTTTTAAGATAATCCTGTGAACGTAAAATTTGGCACAGTCAAAGTTTATACTGCGGAGGACTGTAGAAACCTAATCTTTTTAAATAAAATGTATTAGTAATACATTAAATTAATAATAACAAATATTACACAAACTACATTCATGTGACATACATGATAACATACACGCATGTATACTTGAAAAACTTTTAAAATAACGAAGAAAACTATCGACACGCAGGATTTGAACCTGCGACCCTTTCCCTAAAGCCGGGACGCTGTACCACTAATCTAGTGTCGACAGGCTCGACGTGGCGAAATTCTTCTTTGCTATATGATAGATTCCGTCCTCCGTGTTTCTGATTTCCTGCGTGTCGCTATTTTTCCTTGTTGTTTTTAAAGTTTTTCAAGTTTGCCCAAGCACGGGGTGAGTGCTATAACACAATAATAATAAGAAACACATAATATATACTATTTTATTTACGGCTAAAGTTAGTTGTCAAACTTGAAAACTGTCCCCGTGTTTGTTCCGGGCTCTTTTGAAGAATAGACCAACTGCCGTTCTGCCAGGAAGGTCGTAAAAGGCAACCGATTGGCTATGCGAGTCACTACCATCGTGGCTACTAGGTAGAGTTCTGTATTGTGTTTGTTGTTGTTTGGATTTGTGTAGTGGTTTGGATTTGGCGAGCTATTGTAGAATTCCATGGTTATATCTTTCCATTATGAGAACCATTTAATTATTATCTATCTAGTATATAAAGATAAAAATACATTATGGAACAAAATTGTTATATACACGAATTAGCATAGCATAGTAAACACGCAAATGGCTCCCCTGATAGAAACATACATTGCCTATAGACACCACAGATGTTAATAGTGCATTTGTATCCATGTGGCGGGGTGGCAATGCCACATGCATAAGTCTACCGGCTACTTTGTCCTCCGAACTAGAAAATATTGCGGCAGAATTAGATGAGATGGTGGGTACCATACTCTCAGGCGAGACTTTTCGGAACTCTACACCTAGAAGTCACAATGTTAGTAATACGTATAGCCAATCATTCGCCTTTTACGAACTTCCTGACAGGATTACAAATTACAAATAAAATCATATAATTTTAATACATATATGCGTAGTGATTATTTTCTAACACTCATCTGAAGACGAAAATAACTCCATTCAGTTAGTTGTTGCGACGTTTAAATAAGTTGTCATGATAACTTACTAGTTAGTTACATAGTTATGTAAAATTGATTTATGTAGGACATTTATGTCTACTAAATAAAGCATATAAAATTTATGTTCATATGCAAATAAGCAGATTCATTTTAACTTTAGAAATAAATATTATTGAATTGGTTATTTATTTGCATTTTGTTATTTATTTGCATAATA
Organism: Apodemia mormo; assembly: GCA_036924255.1. NCBI lineage: Eukaryota > Metazoa > Arthropoda > Insecta > Lepidoptera > Riodinidae > Apodemia > Apodemia mormo. The sequence continues at coordinate 16,777,184 of JAUPFN010000011.1, read as the reverse complement.
AATAATTGTTGCGTTTACAGGTAGTTATTTTTTATCAGGGTATCAATTGGGGATAAAAATCTATAACCACCGTAGTTTTTGGCGAAGGTGATAGTATACGAATTTGCATATTTTTGCCGAAATAATGTCAGCGCTTGTCATTGACGCCTTAGAGGCCACCCATAAGTTACTTTACATAAATTTTAGGGTTTTAGATCCCCCTCTTCTTGTCATAACCTAAAAAAGCCCTATAAATATAGATAGAGCTAGTAATATTTTAAGTTTATGGTTTGAGTATAAATTTTGAATGTTTGTATTTCATATTAAATATATAAAAGACTGAAATATATAAAATACTACTTATATGTATTTTAGTATTTTATATTAAATATAAAATACTAAAATGCAAAATTATAGATTCATAATTTTATTACATGTGACATCACTAAGCTTTCAACCTCCCTCCCTTCCCTTCTTGTCACATAAGAAATGTGCCATTTTCGTTAACCCCCCTTAACATGTTAGGCAATTTATTGCTAGCCTCTTACCTACTGTAACGCTATTATTTTAATAACAATGTAAGTATCTTTAACATCTTTTGGTATCTACAGGCATTAGTTGTTTCTCAACATTTTGGAAAAAAATGTCTTTTTTAGTAACGTGTGCTATAAAAAGAGGAATCAGACAAATAAAACCATCTTAAGTAATTTTCCTGTAAAATTATTTTGTCTTATGATAGCAAATAAGCAGACGACTCTTTTGAAGGAAAGAAATAATCATTGAATGTACACCAAAGATAATTATAGAACATTGCCATCCGTGTAATGACGCTGACGCTATTGCAACTGAAAAAGGGAGGGTGGTGATACCAAACCCAGGTGACTGATTGTAGCACTGTCACCAACTAGTCACGATGCCAGTGACACTTTCAGCCAATCATTCAATGAACCATTGTTAAAAAGAAGGTCGAATGAATTTACAAATATTGATAAGCTGTTCTTTCAATTATTATATTACTTATACCTATGGGTATAAGTAATATAATAAAAATAATAATAATAAGGATAACAATGAAGCTGATGGTTGAGATTATAAAAAATGATATTTTTTCAATAACTAACTCTTCTGACGGTACCTAGCTATCGCATTTCTGTAGAAGCGTTAGAAAGATACTTTGTACTACAGCGGGAACCAAGTCAATACTCTTAAGAATGTGGCACGCGTACCAGTCCGTCTGCCTACAATATCCTTACAAGTCAGAGTTAAAACACGCTTTGTTGCTATTTGCGAAACTTGTAACAGACTTAATTATAAAATGTAAGAAAGTAACGTTAAAATATTAATAGTGATATACGACATGAAAATAGGTTTAAAAAGTAAACATTGTAAAACTTTTAAAGGACATAGTATAAAATTATAAAAGGTACTGTCGAAAGTATCTACAACTAATGTCAAAAATATTTTTACAGGTTTCGCAATTTAGCATAATAGTATTTATTCCCCCGTGTTGGTTCCGGGCTCCTCTGAAGAATAGACCAACTGCCGTTCTGCCGGGCAGGTCGTTAAAAGCGACCGATTGGCTATGCGAGTCACTACCATCGTGACTACTAGGTGGTAGAGTTCTGCATCGGCTCGATCGGGTCTGGTACCACCGCCTTACCTATTCCTGCCACAATAGCGTCCGTGCTGGTCACTGTCGTGTTCCGGTTTGGAGGGTAAGGTAGCCGGTAAACTAATGCATGTGGCATTAGACCTCGCCACAAGATAGCAACGCACCATTAACATCTTTGGTGTCTATAGGCGATGGTCGACTCTTTCTATCAGGAGATCCATCTGCTTGTTTGCTATCTTATGATATAAAAAAAATAACCTAGAGGTAAAATTGCGAAACTTAACGAGCTTCATTATAAAATGTAAGAAGGTACAGTCAAAACTTTCATGTTACACAACATGAAAATAAGTTTGAAAATAAAAAAATGCCATTACGACGGAAAGCAGAGTGAACACTGAACAGAAGCTCGGATTCACTTCTCATCATTTGTTTGTTTGCAAAACTAGTTGTGATCTTTTTTAAATATATAAACGGGTCAATAACGCGTACATATATAGAACTTACTTGTAAAGCTCGACGTTTCGGCCAAGTTACATTGACCGTGGTCACGAGCAGACTGGAGCAGCGAGTTTCCTCCGTCGTTCACGTCGGGATCGATTTTCATCTACCCCCTTCTGGTCTTGTTTTTTCGAATTTAGCCTACACACAACACTAACCGTATCTTGGACTTTATTTGTTTGCAGGTGCAAAGGCTTTATTCTGCTGATCACTGGATTCCAGGCAGGAGACAACTTAAATCCGTCTTCCCTGTTGAAATTTTTATATTTTCTAATTTCAATAGCTTCCCGTACCATACGTGGAACATAGTGTCGCTCAGTAGAGAGAACCTGAGGTCGGTGGAATTCAATCCAGTGATCAGTGCTGGAATCCAAAATATGTTCAGCTATAGCCGACTTATTAACCTGCCTGTTTTTTACAGCCGTGATATGCTCTTTGAGTCTATCTGCGATAGTACGTTTAGTTTGGCCTATATAAGCACTACCACAGCTGCAGTCCACTTTATATACCCCTGGCGTCTGGAAGGGTATGACATCCTTAGGCGTGCCCACATGCCCGACTACCTTTAAGCTTGGCGTATAGATGGTAGGTATGGAATATTTTTTCAGTAGCGTTCCAATCTTATCGGTAATCCCTTTAATATATGTCATGAATGACGGCTGCCTTTTGACTATAGGATACCTAACCTTTTTATTATAACGCCTAATATTCTGCCTATCTTTATAACCATTTTTCCTAAGTATATCCTGAACATGGTTTAGTTCAGGCTCCAGATGTTCGGAGTCGCATAAATCAAATGCTCTATTTATTAATGATGTGGCTACAGATTGTAAATGGCGGGGGTGATGATGAGATGACGCATGTAGATATCTGTCAGTGTGTGTAGGTTTTCTGTATACACAGTGAGCTAAGGTCCCATTTGTTCTCACAGTCACTTTAACATCCAAGAAAGACAATGATCGGTCATTTTCCATCTCATATGTGAATCGGATTTTCGGGTGAATGGAATTAAGGTGGTATTGAAATTGATCTACTTCCTGCCTGTTACCTTTAATAATACAAAAAATGTCATCGACGTATCTCTTCCACAGTCGAACGATCTTTGGGCCTAGACGTAGAGCTTGTTGCTCGAAGTACTCCATCCAGAGATTGGCCAACACTGGTGCTACTGGACTGCCCATTGCGACGCCATCAATCTGGAGGTAATATTGACCTTGGAAAAGGAAGTAGCTACCGTCTAGACAGTTTTCTAGTAGATCGATATACTTTTCAGACAAACCATGGTCTCTCAATTTGCTCTTAACTACACCCAGACTCTCTTTAATTGGAACATTAGTAAATAGAGATTCTACATCAAAACTTACCATGATTTCATCTGGTTCCAACCTCAGGTCCTGAATGAGTTCTACGAAATGACGTGAGTCCTTTACATATGAAGGCGTTTTACCTACTAGCGGCTGAAGTACAGATGCCACGTACTTGGCCAAATCGTAAGTAGGTGAACCTATCTGACTTACGATAGGCCTCAAAGGTACACCAGCTTTGTGTACTTTAGGCAGACCATACATCTTAGGTGGTTGAGATGATCTTGCCCTGCATAAAAATTGGTACTCGTCTTCCTTAAAAATCCCACTGCTAGGGTTGCACGGCGTATACGGTCTTTAGTGCACCAAAACAGGTTTCTTTTTAAGGAAGACGAGTACCAATTTTTATGCAGGGCAAGATCATCTCAACCACCTAAGATGTATGGTCTGCCTAAAGTACACAAAGCTGGTGTACCTTTGAGGCCTATCGTAAGTCAGATAGGTTCACCTACTTACGATTTGGCCAAGTACGTGGCATCTGTACTTCAGCCGCTAGTAGGTAAAACGCCTTCATATGTAAAGGACTCACGTCATTTCGTAGAACTCATTCAGGACCTGAGGTTGGAACCAGATGAAATCATGGTAAGTTTTGATGTAGAATCTCTATTTACTAATGTTCCAATTAAAGAGAGTCTGGGTGTAGTTAAGAGCAAATTGAGAGACCATGGTTTGTCTGAAAAGTATATCGATCTACTAGAAAACTGTCTAGACGGTAGCTACTTCCTTTTCCAAGGTCAATATTACCTCCAGATTGATGGCGTCGCAATGGGCAGTCCAGTAGCACCAGTGTTGGCCAATCTCTGGATGGAGTACTTCGAGCAACAAGCTCTACGTCTAGGCCCAAAGATCGTTCGACTGTGGAAGAGATACGTCGATGACATTTTTTGTATTATTAAAGGTAACAGGCAGGAAGTAGATCAATTTCAATACCACCTTAATTCCATTCACCCGAAAATCCGATTCACATATGAGATGGAAAATGACCGATCATTGTCTTTCTTGGATGTTAAAGTGACTGTGAGAACAAATGGGACCTTAGCTCACTGTGTATACAGAAAACCTACACACACTGACAGATATCTACATGCGTCATCTCATCATCACCCCCGCCATTTACAATCTGTAGCCACATCATTAATAAATAGAGCATTTGATTTATGCGACTCCGAACATCTGGAGCCTGAACTAAACCATGTTCAGGATATACTTAGGAAAAATGGTTATAAAGATAGGCAGAATATTAGGCGTTATAATAAAAAGGTTAGGTATCCTATAGTCAAAAGGCAGCCGTCATTCATGACATATATTAAAGGGATTACCGATAAGATTGGAACGCTACTGAAAAAATATTCCATACCTACCATCTATACGCCAAGCTTAAAGGTAGTCGGGCATGTGGGCACGCCTAAGGATGTCATACCCTTCCAGACGCCAGGGGTATATAAAGTGGACTGCAGCTGTGGTAGTGCTTATATAGGCCAAACTAAACGTACTATCGCAGATAGACTCAAAGAGCATATCACGGCTGTAAAAAACAGGCAGGTTAATAAGTCGGCTATAGCTGAACATATTTTGGATTCCAGCACTGATCACTGGATTGAATTCCACCGACCTCAGGTTCTCTCTACTGAGCGACACTATGTTCCACGTATGGTACGGGAAGCTATTGAAATTAGAAAATATAAAAATTTCAACAGGGAAGACGGATTTAAGTTGTCTCCTGCCTGGAATCCAGTGATCAGCAGAATAAAGCCTTTGCACCTGCAAACAAATAAAGTCCAAGATACGGTTAGTGTTGTGTGTAGGCTAAATTCGAAAAAACAAGACCAGAAGGGGGTAGATGAAAATCGATCCCGACGTGAACGACGGAGGAAACTCGCTGCTCCAGTCTGCTCGTGACCACGATCAATGTAACTTGGCCGAAACGTCGAGCTTTACAAGTAAGTTCTATATATGTACGCGTTATTGACCCGTTTATATATTTAAAAATGATAGTAGAACGCGTTAGTTTAAAAGTTCATAGTTGTGATCTTCATATGTATGACACATAAGCATAATGTTATCGGCAACATAGGTGCATAACAAGCATTGACACTGTTGCGGTAGGCAAATGTAAGATCAAGCCCGTGCGAAATATACCAAATAATAGTAACGTTCACATACCCTATTTTAATTTTTTTTTTAGATTTGAAAGTGCCCGGTTGGCGACAGGCTTGCCACTTATCATGTTGTGGGATTAAGTATCTTCGGCTTATCGTGGGTGCACTTGTTGTATGTTGTAACCTAACTTTTCGGGGATGCAGGCGTGAAGATACTTTTTACTTAAAAATTAAAGAAAAATTAAATAAATGAGAGGTGAGAAGAAAAAGAGAGAGTAAAAGAGGGGATAAGGAGGGGAGCTGGGGATAGGGTAAAAAGGGATTAGAGGACAACAGAGAGGAGGAGATAGGAGGAGAGGGGAGTTATGGGTAGAAGGAGATAGTTGGAGAATGAGATTAAAGAGAGGAAAGATATCGGTATGGGGAGATTGGTGGATTATGGGTAGAAGGGATAGGAAGGAGTAGGAGGAGAAAGGGAAAGTGTGACTCCAATTAAGCAGTGGTACATCTTTTTTTAATACTATTATTAACGAAAATATGTCCAGAAACAAAAAAAAACATAAGATGAACTTAAATTATAAGAAAAAATATAAGTAACTATATGAACATAATATATTAATACTTAATAAGATATATATTATACATGGTAAATACCAGTAAATACCCAAACCCAGAAATGTTCATCACGCTAATACTTGTCCCTGTTGGGAATCGAACCCAAGCTCCATAGAGCGCGGTTTTTAGGGTCGCTACCCACATGACGAGGTGGTTTTTAAGTAAATTTTGGTAAACTCGTACGAAGCCGAGGCATCTCGTTGCGGTACAGTTGGTCCGACAACATGCGCATTATATTAACCACTTGAATGTTAGACGGTCAAGGTTCTGAATATATTGACCCCGGTAAAGTAGTTTCAAGAAATACTTATAATAAACATATCGTAAAATATAATCATGATTGTTCATAACTATAATCCTTGTATACATTAACCAGTACGATTTAATTGCAATTATTATACCGAGTGATTAATGATAATGAGGTTGAATTAATGTAAAGTTAAGACAGATGTTGAGTTATTTCTCAGAATTTTTCTACTTCTAAAGGATTAGAAGCTATTGACCTATAATGTTTAAAAAGGAAATATTTGCAGATCTTTACCTAATGATAATGAATAATGAGATCAATTGGGAAGTAGGCATGTTTCCTAACAAAATTATTAACATCGGTCTAGCCGCTTTCAAGTAAACGGGGAACATAATAATATACGGTTTGACTGGTAAAAAAACTGTACATATTGATCTACAATCTACATGATAGTTAATGGTCATATATAAATTATAAAAATATAATAAAAAGAGAATATAGATTAATTACCTAATAACCCTCAACGAAATTAGCGTAGTAATATTCAGCAAAAAATATAGTCACCACGCAAGCGATAGCTGCGCGCTGACAAGTCCTATCGTGAGTTTGGAAAATAAACTTCGATGTCTATGCATGGGTATCCGTCAAGACAATAGACAGTCAAGCGATGCTGAAATCAGTCAATTCCAATTACTCAAGTAGTTAACAGCCTAGTACATGAATGCAGAAACCTGCTTCAACAACTAGGGAAAATATGTAAGGACACTGTGCAATAGATTAAAGTACACAGTGGCTCTTTAAGAAACGATAATGCCGAGGAAAACAGGGGCAAAGATGGTAATTGTAGGTTCTGAACCAATAATATCTCTATCGTTTAATGTACTAAAAACAAAGATAAAAGAAATCACCAAAATAAGATACTGGGAAATGCTAACAAGTTGTAGACAAAACTAAACAAGCATTTTCTGAATTAACTCCTAAACTGACCAGAAAACTAATAATTAAACTACGTACAATAGGGTAAAATTGAGAAAAATATGTAGTCTGATAACGGGACATTGCCAAACGAATAAACACATTCATACCATGGGACCAACGGATAGTCCCCTATGTAGGGCACGCCTAAACCAAGATGAAACTTCTCATATCGTGCTCATTGAATGCGAGGAAATTCAATAACTAATGGCTTAGTTCTTCAGTCAGAATGAAATGCACACGGAGCTATTTGAGAATCCATCTAAAGTACTGGATCTCTGGAATGAGCTGGGTTGGCAGGAAAAGTCATTATATTTTTGACGCACAGTGACCCGTAGTGTGGCTAAGTGCTGTAGATATAGCGAGCATTCGTACGTACATAAAGATTTTGATTGGATAATTAGGTCAAAATTTAAGTAGGTACTTATTTATCTTAATATATATAAATTACGTGTCACGTTGTTTGTCCGCGATACTAGCTCCAGAAAACTAAGAATTTTTTAAGCCTAACCAGTGAAAAGCATTCTTAAATTGAGTGAATATTATGAAGTTCCGTAACTCTACACATCCGGTAAGTTTTCCAGTTTATACAAGCCGATAACTTAGCTCAGATGGGATTTTATTTATATAGCTTTTGCTTTATAGAATATTGAGATTATATTTTTAGTACCAGATCTCAGCCAAGAGCAAAAATGTGATTTAAATGTTATACTGGCTATCGTGAAGAACTGACTGAAGAAACTATCAATATTAATGTAAGTATCTAGTTTAAATTGATCAAAATTACGTAAAGTATAAATATAACCCGAGGTTTAGGTGTACATATTTAATGCTTAAGAAATAAAAAGATCATGGCATAATAGTTTATTCAAACTTCCGAGCATTCCTAGTGTCAGAGACAATCATCATGTCAATAATAGATGGAGTAGCATTTGGAGAAAAGTGAGGTTATATTAAAATTCATAGCAAAAACTACTGAGTTAAGTTTTTAGTTCTTTGATTCTTTTACAACATGCAAGTATTGAGTTTATCCATATAGTATTATGGATGAATCTTAATAAATCGATTACCTTTCTACCATAATCATGCTAGTATGCATGATTATGGTTGAAAGATAATCTATCTGAAAGGGGTTCTAATATATAGATATATAATTTACCTGTTAGGAAGGACTTTATACTACAGCTGATAATTTTACTATGGAATTTCAAGAAAAAGATATCTATTATTTAACAATGACAGTCATAAAATCTTACATGAAGATATTGTCCTGAATATACAGGCATACACTACCGTGCCCTCAAGAAATACGATCACTACGTTCCAGAGCAAAATTAAAAAGTACGTACAAAGAAGTATGAGAGTTTCAGCTATGAGTCGGAAATGAGACGAAAATCTACTCTAACATCAATAAATTATACCAAAAGATCTATTAAATGGCCAGAATGCTTTGCAGATATACAAGTAAGTACTTACTAGATTGAGACATGATTAGGTATTGCTTAAAGCAAATATATAGAGCTTAAACATAACTTAAACATATTTGGTGTCTGAAGGCGGTTCTTCCTCTTTACATTAGGAGAGCCGTCTCCTTGTTTTTTATCCTATGATATAAATAAAAAAAAAATAGTTATAAGTACACTGACTACTTTAACAGCTGTTAGAAGACGCATCAAATATTTAATTTAATTTATTATTTAAAAATAACAAAATGAAAGGAATAATCAGAAAACACAAAAAATAAAATGTTTGCAAATAAAATAAATTTTGTGTCAATGTTAAGTTTTTTTAAATGAGCTGTTATAGTAATAGGTTTTTTATATTTTCACAAAAATAATTATATAACGGAATGAGTCACTACAGTATTAGGTAGATACTAGGCGTGCCTGTTAAAGAAATAAATAGTGAATACATTGTTGTCCAGATCTTGGATCTTTGTTAAATAGTCCCCGTCAGATTTACATTAAATTTTCCGTCTTTACTACATAACGGTTTGATACATAGTATTATTTTTCTCTCGCTTAGTAAAAAAAACTTAGTAAATCCATTTTCTATTATTACAAGGTAGCAATAGTTCCATGATTACAAGAATAGAGAAATCTGGCATTTGGCATAAGTGCTCAAAGTTTACGAGTATGTGGAGAAGAAGTGCAAATCTAATATATATGTATATATATATATATATATATATATATATATATAATTGGTCGAATTTAAATAACTGGGTGATTATTAGTACCTGTATTTAATCATATATAATAAGTCAGTAGCTGAGAATCATTAATAACATAAAGGTAATTAACACCTAGTCACACCGATAAATCTATTTTTTAATTTTTTTAATTCAATCAATTTGTAATAAATTTTTTATGTTTCTGTTTTCCCATACCTTTCACTGAATTTAAAAGATGCGAAATCTATGGTAAAAAAAAAGCAATAAAATAGCTAATTATTTTAATTATAATTTTCTCGGATTATACAAAATTAGTATGATATTGTAGGTAGGTAAAAAATTATATTGATGCCCGTATCCCTGCGAGGTAGGTAGAGGTATAATCAGTGTACTCACAATTAGCCGAATATACTTAGTCCCACCATGTAATATCGCAAACCGGATGCTTATCCAATCCCGGGCAACGTTGTTTTTATTAGAAAACTGATACATTTGTTAAATTAACTTACCGGGAATTGAATCCGGCACCTTGTGTGATCAACACTGACACCAGACTACTAAACCAAAGAGGTGATTGTAGGTAAGGAGTTGTATAAACAGATTCGAAAAATCGACGTGTTATATGACAATTTTTAGTTGAGAACTGAGTGCGATACATCTCGATTTTTGCAAACTTATCTCGCTTCCTCCACATTCATTACTCTCTTTAAACAAACACGCCGGTTGTGAAAACTCATAACACCACCTTCGAAGAGTACTCGATCAATCTGATTATGTTACGTCAGTCTTGGTCTTCTCCGGTATCTACATCTTTCCACATTCGCATTGTACCTATATCTGTTTTGTTAACCTTTCATCTACCATTCTTTCTACATGTTCAACCCAACGTAGCATGCCCTTTCTCATCTTTAAACTAAACTCACCACTTTAAATCGAAATTTTCTCGAATATTTTAATAAATAATTATTCTGTTCATTCGGGTTGTGACAAATCCAGCAAATTGAAATCTTACAAATCGGTAGAGAAGTTCTTGAATTATACATAATTGGTGTAATTAACCTAAACCTAAAAGTTTATATACATACATTGGAATGTTTGTTACTTGATCACATAAAAACGGCTATGTGAACAAATTTGGTACGTAACTACATAATATATACTTCATAGTATGATTTCACACACAAAATATATTAAAAAAAATTGAATCCTTCCCGAAGGATACATAGAAACTTTAATTACAGAGCTGGCTGCAAGACTACGCTAATAATTATAAAAAAAATTCAAGAAATTGTATGTATTATTAGCTAGATTATTATTACGGCCATAATGGACATAGTATCATATACTTGATAGTTCCATGTTTAAAAAAAAACAGCAGCAGTCGTGGGACTGCCGATAGAAGTGAAAACGGAACTATTAAGTTGAGAGTAATTAAAACTATATGCAAAACATAGCTATAGATATACTATTATCATTAGCATGTCGGTGACGCGAACCGAGGATTTTACCCTCTACCAAAACGCTCAACGCGCCTAAAGAAGTTTTCACTTCAAAAACAGATTGTGATATAGAAAATATTAATTGGTTGCAGAGAATTCAGATAGGTAGGTAGGTACTATATCCAAACATATATTATAAATGCGAAAGGCTGTCTCTTACACTTATATGGCTTAAATGTTGAACCGATTTTAATGAAATTTTGCAAAGAAATATTTGACGACTCCGAACAAATATAGGTGACCTATTTTTCAAAAATCAACACTTGGGGAACTGAAATGTACTCCTCATTTCAGTCCTCCAAGTGTTGAAAGATATATTACTCTAGTAGCGAGCTAAGCCGCGCATGTGAGCTAGTGAATTCATTAAAGTAGACCATGAACCTATTTTAAACCAAAATATACTTATATTATATACCTCTCTAAAACATAACTTTCAAAATGTATACATAAAAAATACTAAGGCTGTATTTACTAAACAAATAACCACTTGACGCTCTCCCTTCAGCGAAGCAAATTGGAGATAAGAGGCGGTGAATTTAGGGATGGGACTAACGCGCACGCTTCGAATTTAGCGAAGAGTAAGGTAGAGTCGCGCTAGGCGATGCGAGGCGAGAGCCGCCCGCCCAGTGTGCGCCATACCGCCGCATACCGCCGCCGCGACCGGCCGCGCCTACATACGGGCACGTTACGCGCCATAACTCATAAATAGTGCACATAATTAATTTACAACACCAGTAAAAGTGATGATACTAGTTTATCGACTATAAATCTGTGCAGTGTTGTGATCGCGAGTCACAGGTAAGTGATAATTGCTCAGTCGTATGCCGCGTTGTTTGTAGAGCAAACACGGTCGCCCGCGCGGAAAACAAAGCGTCGGGAACCCTTTGGGTGTCGTTTTCGTATTAGCTTGTGACAATTCGACACTTTTCGTTGAATTTAAGCTTTGCTGGATGGTTACTATTGAACTTTGAATGAGTTCAGTGTTGTTTTTTGATATACTTAATAGTTAGTGGTTAGCAAAACGAGTTCTCTTTTTTGAAAGGGTTTTTATTGCTAATTACCTATTATTATAAAAATATATCATAAACTTTACGGCTAGAATGTGCAGAATAAAATATGTTTTATGTTTTTAATTTATTGAAATTAGATATTTTATTTTTATGAATTCAAATATTTTATTTTATTACTACGGAAATATTGGCATACTATTATATTAGTTTCTTTAGGTGTAATTTTTAAACTAATTATTTACTGTATTTTTTTCAAGATGATATATATTAAATACAGCAGCAAGGCAGGCGAAATAGGTGCAACGCAACTTTAGCAAAGATTTATGACAGTCATGGTTGCCATGACTGTCGGAAATCTTTCTGATCTGTCACCATCTATCAACGACCCTACTCTTACACAAATTGTATTTTCCAAAACAATGTAATTATTAATTCAGAAATATTGTCCAATCTGAGATAGAACTGGAATTCAGGTCCTTATATGGCTACACCAAGGCTATTGACAGGATACAACATGCACCATCCCTATATACCTAATGTTAAAATAAATTTTAGAAGTTCAATTACTTATAAAATTTAGTGAATACGGTAGAAGGTATTAGTTTCTCATTATGTAAATACACTTGTACTGTTTCATAAAACACTTCTTATTCTATTTATATCTCCCACTAGTTTCGTTTTTCACGGCATCTTCAGGATTACGAGACTTTGGAATTACAAACGGAGTTTCACCGAGTGCCGATGACAAAAAGTATAAAATATATTAATTTTTAAGTTTAAGCATATAAATAACTAGCAGGTATCCGGAAAATCACTCACGTGAACCTAAAATATTATTTCCTGTTACTAAGTCGTATAAAAATTAGCCTATGAGACTTCGGAATAATTTAGCTCTTATAGGTGAAAATTTTTGAAATCGATCTAGTCGATTTAAAGTTAATCACACAACAAACAATAAAAAAGTTACGAACAATAAAATCTTTAAGTATATAACAGTGCAGAATAGTAGTTATGGTATGTGATCCGTCTTTGGAGACTTGTTTATCGTGTTTTATAATAAAATGATTATTTAAAATTTATGTAATCTGACTATTGAATAATTAAAATGCAGTAGGGCAGCCGTTTTATATCCCTCTATAGGTATTTAAACTTTGAAGTTTTTCTTTATAAAACCACCCCGTTGGTCGAGTGGCTATGACTGGCTATCACTACTGGGCTCGAGTTTGATTCTCGACGGTCAAACATGTGTGTGATGAGCATAAATGTTTGTATTTTTGGGTTTGGATGTTTATTAAAAATAAGAGTATTGTTAATAAACAACAAAACTTATATTTGTGTGTAATATTTTTGATTAACACCCACATCACAAACTTTGCTGAATTTGGAGTTAGATTAATTTGTGTAATTTCGAGACTTTACAACAGTTTAGTTATTTTTGAGTTTAGACTTTCATACCTAGTAAACATTTTCGCTTTCGTTGTAACTAAAGTGAAACCCCAATAAAAGATCCGTCGGAAGGAATTATGTTAATACATGTAAGATATATATGAGATATAAATATTCATATGTTCAAGAATATGAAATTATTTTTTTATATCACGTAGAAAGATAGGAAACAAGTTTTTTTTTAATATTATAAGATAGCAAACAAGCAGATGGGTCTCCTGATGGAAAGAGTCAACCATCGCCTATAGACACCAAAGATGTTAATGGTGCGTTGCTATCTTGTGGCGAGGTCTAATGCCACATGCATAAGTTTACCGGCTACCTTACCCTCCAAACCGGAACACGACAGCAACAAGCACTGACGCTATTGCGGCAGGAATAGATAAGGCAGTGGTACCAGACCCGGGCGAGACAATGCAGAACTCTACCACCTAGTAGCCACGATGTTAGTGACTCGTTAGCCAATCGGTCGCCTTTTACGACCTGCCTGGCAGAACGGCAGTTGGCTTATTCTTCAAAGGAGGCCGAGACCAACACGGCGAAAATGGCTCTTCTGATGCAAAGAGATAACCATCACCTATATACACTAAAAATGTTAATGGTGCATTGCCATTCTTATGCCTGAGTCTTAATGCCATATGCATAAGATTAGGCATAAAGATTTAACTCTCTAAACTGGAACACGACAGTGACAAGCATTGTCTCTATTGCAGCAAGAACAATTAAGGATGTGATACCAAATATCTGGGCGAGACGTCACGGAGTTCTGTCACTTAGTAGTCATAATGATAGTGACACTTATTGCAAATCCTTTGCCTCTACAAATTGCTTGGCAAAATGACAAATAGTCTTTTCTGCAAAGGGAGCTTATATCAACGTAAGGTGAAATGATAGGTTATTTCGTTTTTGATATGTTTGAAAAAATTAATAAACAGTGGAATGAATATATTTGGACATTTCAATGCGTAATAAATTAATTAAGACGGCGATGTAGGTAGATTTGTGGAAATAAACATGAAAAAATATAACACGGTATTTTTACATAAATTTCTATACAATATTAATATTAACATCACTTGCAAAAAAAAAGAATGTTATTTTTGATTGTTTGTTGTAATCATTGGTGTTTTGTAGTCACCGTTGCCCATCCCACACGAGCGGTTATGGCACCGCAGTAGCGATAACCGCCAGGGCCCTTGTGTAACGAGCCACGTTATAACGACGGTATACTGATTGTTTTTATATCATAAGATAACAAACAAACGAGGGCTCTCCTGATGGAAAAAGACAACCATCGCCTGTAGACACTAAATATGTAATGGTGCATTGCTATCTTAGTGCGAGGTCTTAATAACACATGCATAAGTTTACCAGCTACTTTATCTTACAAACCAAAACACGACAGCAACAAGCACTGACGCTATTGCGGCAGGAATAGATAAGGCAGTGGTACCAGACCCGGGCGAGACAATGCAGAACTCTACCACCTAGTAGCCACGATGTTAGTGACTCGTTAGCCAATCGGTCGCCTTTTACGACCTGCCTGGCAGAACGGCAGTTGGCTTATTCTTCTTTATCTTACAAACCAAAACACGACAGCAACAAGCACTGACGGTATTGCGACAAGAATAGGCAAAGCGGTGTTATCGGACCCAGGCGAGATAACACAAAACTCTACCACCTAATAGCCACGATGGTAGTGATTCGTTTAGCTAAGCGTTCGCCTGGAAAAACGGCAGATGGTAGATTCTTCAAAGGACCTAAGACCATCATGGGATAATATTAAATTCTACATCAATATTATGAATGACATTAAATGAAGTCTTTTATATTACTATAAAACTTTTATGATAGTTTTTTATGTGTGTTACATGTAGTTTTTTTCTATAATAAAAACAATTTTAAGATCATATAATTACCTACATATCAACTTATCAAAAATCTTTCTTAAGTATTAACAATAACGCTTGCGTTTTGTTATTATGAAGATAAGATGTACGTAAAATAATTATAAAGTTGTATTTTGATCAAATAAACATACCTACTAATTATACAACTGTAACATATACATATATCAAATTTTATAGTCCGTGATATATGTGTAATTATTATGTTAACAGTAATTATAACAATATCAGTAGCTCATTGAATAAAATTAATTTTTAAAAATCATAATTAATTGGAATGTAAAAAAGTTCATAAAACAGTAAATAAAAAACTTAAATCATTATTTGAACCAGAATGTCTTCTAAGATCGGGTTGAAAGAAAACCTTAAATTGACTACATTATACAGTAGGTACTTACTTTATAAGTGGGTATGTAGTGCATTTATATTTGGCTTTTAAAATTAGGCAATAGTTTAGGTGAATTGCAGTTGCAGATTGGTCAAGTTATGTTTTAAACAAAATACTGCCTTTTTCTATTATATTTATGACTGAAATTTGTATCAAAAATACACAGAAGTAAAAATATTGCAAAGTCCTTCAGATAATAATTTAAAATCATAAAGTAGACTAAAAAGTCTATAAGTTCGTACCGTTTACCGTATTTTATTATAACCATATTGTAAATATACTTATATAAAAATGTATCTTCACGCCCGAAGAGGTAGGCAGAGGTATAACCAGAGCACCCAATATGAGATAGGTGGAAAGCCTATCGCCAACCGGGAACCTATTCAATCCTGAGCAACGTAGTTTTTATCAGGCAACTGAAAAAATAGCATTTTTAAGTTGCCTGACCTGGGAATCGAATCAGGGACCTCATGTGGTCAACCCCGACACAGGACCACAAGACCACAGAAATGAAATGAAATGAAAACATTTTTGCAAGAATATGGGTGTTACAAGTTGTTAAAAATTAATTAAGTTACCAACACATTCTAAAATAATATGGTGCGCAAATATTTAAAATTTATCATTATATGATATAACAATATTCGATTTAAAACTTTATATCGATTTTTTAGAATTACTACCTGATTGGAACGCTGCCACACACTGAGAAGATCCGGCGGAAGAAACTCAGCGGGCTTGTCTTTTTTCCTCTTTATTATGTACTTAATTGCCAATGTACAGGAATGATTTCACATTACAAAATTATTTATATAATTACAGTTTCATTTGTGTAATTAAAATGTTTATAATTTACAAAGTTATTTTATCATTTACAAAATTTTATTACATTTAAATTTTTTTAAGGTGAATTCAACAATCTTATATTTCTACCTACTAAAATTTAAAATGTTTTAAATGCAAATTTTTTTAAATAATATGTTTTATCTAACAGCAAATCAAATAAATTTTTGCAAAATTTATTTACAGACAATGATTTAAGACTGTCGGGAATATGATTTTATATATTAATAGACATACAATACATTTTTTTTTGGAAAAATATATAATTTTTGGTTAGGCATATATAATTTCTTACTATTCTTAAAATATATGTTACCAGTAACATCAGTATTTATTTGAACTAAATTTAGTGCTTTTTTATAAATACGCATACCAACCTCCAAAATATACGAACACAGGGAAGAAGTAGAGGACCTTAAGTCACTTGAAAAGTATTAGAAGAGATATAACATTAAGATATTAGACTAAATATTAGACTTAGAAAAAACAAATCCCCAATTTGTATGTGTATTGTATATGTACACATGTACAATGTTTCAAGTACCAATACAAAGTATCACAATAAAATAAATAATCATCTGACGAGACAAGCACTAGGTGGTAGAGCACTGTAACGCCTGGCTTGAGTTTGACCTTCCATTTTCCTGCCTCAAGGGCATACGGATGCCCTATAATAATAATGTCACTATAGGGTTCAGTTTTGAAGGTTGAGGTAGGTAAATTTATTTAGGATGTAATCCTTGTCATCCGGAGGACACAACACTTTATGTTGGTAATGGTTATCCTTATCTATATACTTGTTCTCTATTCTGTGATATAAAAAAAGGAAACCCTTTTATCTTGCTCACTTATGTAAACATTTACAAGTTAAAGTAAATTTTTTCCTCATTTCATATTCATAAATAATAGTACATTATTGAAAAGGCCGCGAAATAGAAAATAGCAAGTCGAGTATGAGTTTAAAGACCAAGCATTAGACAAGGGATTTAATGACACGAGACAGGCAATTGTGATTTCTGACGAGGTATATATAGTGTTTTTTTCAAAAAAAATAAATGCAAAGAATTAAAAAACTTTTTATGTAATAAATTTAGCTATTTTTGTTCTGTCTTCAATGAAAGCGTATCCCATTGTTAATTTGCTTTCCAATCTTATATCTGGTGGACAGCAGTTAATATCGATTTCACTTTCAGAGCCATCGGAACTATTTTTTTATTATATTTAGTTTTAAAATAAGAGTATTGAGACGAACTCTTTGCTTTACGGCCAAATTATTTTTTCTCCGACTGCTCCGAAAGGTGAACGCATTTGTGGCCATAGTCACGTGAAAGCAACTTTTACAAAGAAAGTATTTAGGTGAAGCTTCTTAGCATCATACGGAAAAAATGTAGGTACTTCAAATTATATTATTATTTTAATACAAAGTTGTTAAAAAAACTATATGAAACCTTATAGCACTGCAAACATTTGACTGAATCCACTTGTTTGCTAACCACATATTACAACGCATCTTCAAATGTAAGCTCTAGAACAACCCACGAGCATATTTGACAACCACGCACCTTAGTTTTTTAATAGATATTTTAATAAACTTCCTTTTATACTACAAAGGAAATTGATTTTATTATTGATTTTGATATCTATGAAATTATTATTTTATTTGATATTCTAGTACCTATCTGAGAGAAGAAGCAACTAGAATGGATGTAAAAGTTGTGGCCGATGATGTAGTGCTGGAACAAGTGAATGAGTTTGTCCGCTGATGACGAAAGAAGTGTGTGTGCAGAAAACAGAGAGAAAAGAGCGTTAGAGAGATTATTTAAAAGTACAATTATAAGTCAGGGTGGCCATCCTGCCCCGCATAATTACGTGCTTATCGCAAGACATTGTATGGAAGTGATAATTGAATATGTCAGAAAGGGCATGAAAGAAGAATCAACGCGGTCGAGATGAGATCGCTACGGGAGATATATGGCATAACTTTCGTGGACCGGGTTCGTAATGTTACAGTGAGAGAAAGGTTAGGTCTGAAAAAAAGTGTCGGTGTAAAAATAATGGAAGGATGTAGGTAACGGGAAAACGAACACTGACTTACCATGATCAGATTGATCGGGTACTGTCCGAAGGTCAAGAGTCTTCGCAACTGGTGTGTTTGTATCAATGAATGTGGATGAAGCAAGACAAATCTGCACGGATCGAGGTAGGCAGAGAGCTTCTCTCTGCCCACTCCCTAAGGGATCTGGCGTGAAGATATGTATGTTTGTATGTAAATTATTATTGATAAAGATAAAATTTAATAATTTTTTTGACCAATTTTACGTTAGTTAGAATGGAATGAAACTCTAGCAATATACAACCGGATTTGATTTAGCAGCTTCTTGTCTGCAATCGCGCACGCATCTTCAAAGTTCAGGTTTAGAGCGACCTATATTTAGTATTTTGGCACCGCACCACGTCCGACTGTTTAAACATGATTTATGCTGCTATAAATGTACGTTGAAGATACTTTGTTATTCAGGTACCTGTTAAATTTTTATATCCGTTACGATTATTTTAATAACTTTGAAATTTATATAGTTTAATTTAAAGATAGAAAAAAAGTAAATGATATATTTTAATGTCATTATTCTTTACTAATCTATACATATAATAAAATTCGTAGGAAAGTCAATGTATGTCCGGGGTAAACTCAAAAAGTACTGTATGGATTTACTTCAAATTTTGCATAAATATTATTAACAGGTCGGGTTAACATATAGGCTATATATTATCACGCTATCACCTACGGGGAAGGAGCTGTGTGGAGTAAACGAAGTCCGCGCGAACAAAGTCGTGGGTAACAGCTAGTAATATGATAAATGCGAATACTACGATGCGATACGATACAACTACGGGCACCCAAGAGTTACGTGCTCGTAGTCTTTTAAGTACCTATGTATCTATAGAACGAGCGGCGTGGTTTTGCATAAATACCTACATCACGCCATTGTAAGGTTCAATCTTAACTTAAATAAAGTTTATTATAGTAATTAGACTTTTAAATTTTTGACTTTAGTAACATGTATATATAAATTTCCCGGATAATAGCATATTATAGTCTTAGGCTTGTGATACACTAGCTGCAGCGTGCAGCCGGCTGCATTATAAATATTTTTGCCAAATCCCGCGGGATTACCTATCTTTTTCGCGATAAAAAGTAGCATATGTGCTCTTCCAGGACATCAACTACCTGTGTGCTAAATTTTATTCCAATCCGTTCTGTAGTTTTTGCGTGATTAAATAACAAACATCCATCCATCCAAACAACAAAACTTTCGCATTTATAATACTAGATGCAGCGTGCAGCCTGCTGCATTATAAAATTTTTAGCGAATCCCGCGGCATCACCTAAATTTTCCGAGATAAAACGTAGCCTATGTGCTATTCCAGGCAATCATCTACCTGTGTGCCAAATTTCATTCAAATCTGTTCAGTAGTTTTTGCGTGATTGAGTAACAAACATCCATCCAAACATCCAAACTTTTGCATTTATAATATTAAATATAGATTAATATACATTACGATATCGCAATTGAGGACTATATAATACTCTCTAGGAACTAAATATTTCATATTGATTTTTATAATTTAAAATGTTAGGTACCAAATTTTAATTTAACATATAACTTTGTAATATAAAAAATATTCATTTATTTACTTATAGCCAGAACTCAGAGTTTTGTTTCTCTGAAATATGTTGCAGCTAAAAATTTATAGCCAAATTTAGTATTCACATAGAAGCTTTAATCATTAGATTTAAATAAAAACCAGAGTTGTTCTATGTTAAACAAAGAACCACATTATTTCTTTTTGTAAATAAATACAATAAAAGATGACGTAAAATTTGATATTTTGTAGTAAAAGGCTGCCACCTAGGTGCAAAATCGTAGGTAAAGACATATAGAACCATGCAGAATTCATAACTAAAGAAGTGATAAAATTGTAACATATAACCCCGTAACAATGAGCCAACGATATGTTGTTGATTGTTGATATGTTGTTGTCTGAGCTGACAGTAAATTAATTAACAAAAATAGGTACAACATAAAATCTTTAGAGTTTAATCGGACATCAGTTAAATTGCACAATAATATTTTTTATTGTAGGTATTGGATAGTTATTTAAAAAGATAGATTTCCTTATGGTGGAAGAAAACCGCGGCACAGACACAAATTTATATAAATTACGCGAACCCTATATTTATAGTCATATGTGACAATAAAATTATTAAAACAATCGTGAGACATTGTTGATGACTTTTCATTTTTCTTATAATCTTATGTGACAGTTTATTTCCTTTTTTTTACCGCTAAGCGACATTGCAATGCACCAACGGGATGATGGCAGGAATTGCTAAGGCAGTGTTAATAATCCAAGCCAGATATTGCAGAACTCTACCTTGATGTTATGATGGTAATGATTGAATGTAAATTTAAAGTATTTGCACGCATTTATCCTCGAAGGGATACAAGAAGTGCACCCACGATTAGCCGAAGATACTCGGCCCTACAATGTGATAGGTGGCGAGTCTATCGCTAACCAGTCATTTCCCAATCGCGAGCAACGAGAAAAACTAAAGAAAACCCATATTTGGATCGCCCAGCCCGGGAATCGAACCCGGGACCTCATGTGGTCAACACAACCACCGGATCACTAGATCACAGAGGCAACTGAATGTAAATGTGAGCTATTATAATAAGCAGACTGGCATTTAAGCCATTTACTAGAATCAGATAGTTAAAATTCGTGAAATTCCACTAGTAGCTGGTTGATTCATCAGTTAAATAGGTACCTAACAGGTACATTTATTGCAAATTTTAGACGTATGAATTGTTAAAAATTGTGATTGTTTTATTGTGTAGTATTTTTTATCAGCCAATGGTAAAAAGTAATATCAATTAACGCTTCACAAATATCAAAGTTCAAGTTTTTTTTTCTATAATGTACAGTTTTAATCATTTCACTCTAAATTTATGCTACTATCATAATATTTATCTGTTTTGCAGAACGTGATAATTTTATTGTTAAGTATAATAAATTTATATTAAGTATTTTATTATAATGTATCTTATAGTAGTATATGTCGATATTCTACCTAGACAGTTTGTGTATTTCCTCCATCAGTCCCGACGCTAAAATGCCGACGGTAGAATCAAATGGACTGACTTAAATAAGTAACGTGTCTTTTTTTTATAATAGGGGAGGCAAACGCGCAGGTGGTGCACCTGATGGTAAGTGATCACCGCCGCCCATGAACATCTGCAATACCGGGGGTTTAGTAGCTGCGTTGCCGGCCTTTTAAGAATGAATAAGCTCGTTTCGTGGTGACTATTAATTTACCTATATTTTTGGTTCAGATTTTAAATTTCTGGGTTCTTATATCTTGTCACAACGCCAAAATAATAAATATATAGCATAGGTATACTTTCTAGCATTAAGCTACGTTCAATTTACAAGAGATTAAAACTTCCAAAAATATGATATGCAGTTTTTTCATAATTATGTACAATTTAACGTAAAGCATTCACGAAAAAATATACCACTAAGTTGTACGAGAATAATTTAGCCTTAATAATTTTTAACAATAAAAACTGCGTAACAGAGTGTTTTTTTTATAACCATCCACGGTCAGTTTAATCATATAGAGGTTTTTGAAATTCCAGTAGATGTTCGGAGTGTGATATGTTAATAGCTCTATACCGTAGATGAGCAAGTTAAGCATTAAGACTAGGTCATTATAAGATATACTCGTAGGTATATATTATAACCGTTATCAGCGACGAAAATGTGGTGATGGGATTACCACCTATTTCGCCTACCGTCGAATCCATTGGTCGTTCTCAATTGGAACGAATAATAATGTTCGGTTATTCTACCTCGCAAGAGCATCAGAAGAGCGTTTATTTAGAAGAGGAAGCAAGGCTAGTCTGCCCGGATCATGAAATATGATATTAATTACTATATGATACTTTTTGTGTGTGCGTATACATATATTTACATTTGATGCCAAAATAGCCGATTCCTCTTTGAGAATATTGCGAAGACAGCGAAACGTGAGATTCAAAATTGTTACAGTTTTAAAAGAAAATAAATGCAGAAAGCTAAAATTGATATAATAAATAAAATAAATGATTAATGACTGCGTTTGTTTATTAATTGCAATAGAATTTTTCAACCAAGAGGCAATCACTAAGGATATATAAATCCACAATTTAATTACAAAAGCAATAAAATAATTTATCGTGAAACATAAAAATCTATAGGTATAGCTTAACTAAACTAATGGTGTGGTTAAGTTTCTTTAACTTTTTGTTCATGACCATATGTCTAGCAAAGTATGTAAATAAACAATTTAAATATTTTAGGGGCATAATCTTTAAAGACATTTTTAAGTAGATATAAAACAATTTTCACGTTATACAATATTGCCACAACTAAAAATATAAACAAAAAGGTGATAATATTCATCAATAAAAATGACATTCTTTTTTATAGGAGCAATCAAGTTATTATGTTTCCGTATATTTAAGTGTTATGGCTATTAAACGACTACACACCGTAAAACGAGTGGAGGCTTAAAAATTGACCTCCGCCATCAGCCAGCTGCGTTGAGCAAGATCGCTGCCTAATCCACTACTTGGGTGTCTAGTTTTATATGAAGCTACATAAAGGGTAATAAACTGTATCTCTCGCGTTAAAGACTTTTCCACGGTAAGGTATTTAGAAACAAATTTGAACCTTACAACCTTTTGATAAGGATAAACAGCAAGGAATAAGGCTGTAAATAGTTCCCGTGCACGTGGGTGAATCGACGCTGGGCTATTATAAGTTTACGGTCTATGTCATTCATTTAGCGAACTGTGATAGATAGATTGGAGTGATTTACATAATGTTTTGTTATTTTGATTTACTATTTAGCATTTTGTTACGTAACATAGGCATTCATTTTAAAGCATGACTTCTAACTATCAAAAAGAAAATTACTTTCAGAGAATATAACATGTTCAATTACTATGACTGAAAAATCATTTGGTCAATCATTTGTGTTGTACAAACTTCCTGACAGGAAGGCAGACGGTTTAATCTTCTATAGGTCTTCTAATTTATGTTTGGTACGAAAACAGCTGATGAATAGACCAAAAAAAAAATTCTACCAGGTTGTTCGTAATAGGCGAACCATTGTTCAAACATATCTCTACTATTATTGCTACTAGGTAGTAGAGTTCTACAACATCTTACCCAGATTCGGTATCACTGCCTTACCTGCTTATTCCTGCCGCAATATTGACAATGCTTGTCATTGTCGTGTTCCAGTTTGGAGGTTATGGTAGCTGGTAACTTATATTTATGGCATTACCATTCCAACACAAGCCTAGCAACGCACCATCAAATTTTTTGGTGTCTATAACCGAGGTACGCCGTGTTGGTCCCGGCCTCCTTTGAAGAATACCTAGACCAACTGCCGTTCTGCCAGGCAGGTCGTAAAAGGCGACCGTTTGGCTATCGTGTCACTACCATCGTGGCTACTAGGTGGTAGAGTTCGGCATTGTCTCGACCGGGTCTGGTCCTTGAAATTGATCCCGGAAATTGGGATTTTGCCTGTTGGAAATGAATTTGTTCTAATACATTTAATATTGATAGTGAATTTAATAACTCGAGGATCATAGAAAACAATTACCATTTTATGTCAAAATTTTTTTTCCAATACTTTCCGAAAAAATTTTTCCCCGTGTTGTTCCCGGGCTCCTTTGAAGAATAGGCCAACTGCCGTTCTGCCAGGCAGGTCGTAAAAGGCGATTGAGTGGCTATTTGCGTCACTACCATCGTGACTACTAGGTGGTAGAGTTCTGCATCGGCTCGACTGGGTCTGGTACCACCGCCTTACGTATTCCTGCCGCAATAGCGTCAGTGCTTGTCGCTGTCATGTTCCGGTTTAGAGGGTAAGGTAGCCGGTAAACTGATGCATGTGGCATTAGACCTCGCCACAAGATAGCAACGCACCATTAACATCTTTGGTGTCTATAAGCGATGGTTGACTCTTTCCATCAGGAGACCCATCTGCTTGTTTGTTATCTTATGATATAAAAAAAAGGTTTATCTCTTTCCTTCAGGAGAGTCATGTGCTTTTTACTATCCTTTAATGTATAAGTATAAAAGGCCCAGATTAACAAACTTGTCTTAGAAAAATTCATACAATAGTCGACCTGGCCAAAAACAAGTGTGTCTGTACTAACACATGCTACAAATTTCAACTATAAATAAACACTCAGTATTATCAACATACGCAGACTAAGCTATTCCTCTGTCTTTCCTCAAAGTTGATGCACACAGGGATATATAGTGGGCACTGACGTGGAGTCGAATTCGTTCTTGTTCAACTCAAAGATTTTTAGAGACTAGCCTAGTTTTTCTATGTATCTTAGATAACCAGAGTACATACCTATTGATACTTAAGTTTTCTTCGGTCAGATGTTGTAAGCTGGCCACAGCGAGAGTAATTTTCTAATACACAGATAATATATAAAAAATTGATTTCAGAATATAAACTGCAGTTTAGTGAAAACAAATTGGAACCTGATGGAGTCCAAATTTTTGGGATTTAAAAAACTACGTTGGGGATCGCATATATATCTATTGATAAGTTATCAAGTATAAGTATACTAAACTAAATAGTTCAACGGTATCAGTAGTCAAAATAATCTATAAACCGGTTGACCTTGTCGGCCATCTCTGAAATTTCGCAGTAAAATTAGGTACCTAGAGCTGAAAACAGAAAAATTGTACCTTGGCATAGATTTTTGAGCTCAAAGAGTCCAAAAATCTGAAGTTTATTAAAAATAACAGTTAATTTCTGAAAAGCTTGTACCTATATTCCAAATATTGTTCAGTTTTGATCTTTACAATGGTATTAAAGTTTTCACTGGTGGGAGGGATACGCTGTGCCGCGCTCCCGGCTGCATGGGTACCACCACCTTGCTTTTTTTTTCTTTTTTTACGTCATAAGATAGCAAACAAGCAGATGGGTCTCCTGATGGAAAGAGTCAACCATCGCCTATAGACACCAAAGATGTTAATGGTGCGTTGCTATCTTGTGGCGAGGTCTAATGCCACATGCATAAGTTTACCGGCTACCTTACCCTCCACTTGCTTGCTTATTTCACTTGTGAAACAGCTTTGCTGTGTTTCGGAGAGAAGGGCAAGACAGGCAGTGTAATTACTGGCACGAGACTTAACATCTTATGTCTCAGGACAGGCAACACACGAATGGAATACCTGGGCTAGTTCCAGCCCAGGTATTCCAAAATGAAATACCTGGGCTGGAACTTAATCAACTTATGTTCATAGGCGACGTCAATCACTTACCATCAGGTGGCACGTCTGCCAGTTTGCCTATCTCAATAACATTAAAAAAAATTAAATGTAATTTTTAAGCTATAAAATGTTGTCTTAGCTATAAAATTGATATGTTGAAAAATGTCGAAAAAATGTAAAAAAAACACTTAAAAAAATGTCATTGATAAATCCCAAAAAAATCAACCGATTTTGACGCGATTTACGCTATTTGACGTAGCTATTTTAAGGAGAAGAGATAATTAGATATTGTAATAAATGAGTAGGTAGGTAAAATAGGAATAGTACTCTGAGTTATTTTAAAATCTGAAATTTGTCTTAAAAAGTTATCTTAATATTTGAAAAGTTGTAACTTTTGAAAATTTGATTCGATTTTAATTTTTTTTAATGGCGAATTCCATTCCATATTCCCCTTGTTGGTCCCGGGCTCCTTTGAAGAATAGGCCAACTGCCTTTCTGCCAGGCAGGTCGTAAAAGGCGACCGATTGGCTATACGAGTCACTAACATCGTGGCTACTAGGTGGTAGAGTTCTGTATTGTCTCGTCCGGGCCTGGTACCACCGCCTTACCTATTCCTGCCGCAATAGCGTCAGTGCTTGTCACTGTCGTGTTCCGGTTTGGAGGGTAAGGTAGCCGGTAAACTTATGCACGTGGCATAAGATCTCGCCACTAGATAGCAACGCAACATTAACACCTTTGGTACCACCATAGGCGATGGTTGACTCTTTCCATCAGGAGACCTATCTCCTTGTTTGGTATCTTATGACTTAAAAAAAAATGTTATGTTATAAAATAGTGCGAAGATCAAGAAATGTTTGAAGATATGTCGAAAAAACACTTCATCTCGCTTGCCAGATGGCAATTCACAATTAACGTCTAAAGGCAATGATTTAGGAGAGCCATCTGCTTGTTTGCTATCTTATGACATATAAAGAACTCGACTTAATATTTTTTTATGAATTTTAATATATTCATTATTCGCCATCTTGCCATTGATTTTTGTAAAGAAACCGTATGTAGGTGCACGTATGCATGCTAGTTTTTTTATTCAAAACCTAAGTTTTAATGTAACTACTGGTGTACTGAAGAATAGTAATTACGGTATAGTCGGGTTTTCCATTTAAAATCCATTTAACGCCATGTTTTATATAATCGAGAGTGGTAATAAACCGCACATCGGTAATTACAATCGCGTAGTGAGTGTAAATTTGTAGTGGCATGATGTTATTTCTGAAAAGAATCGCCATTTAAACTAGTGAAACGGTTTCTAATCAATATCCAATCAGTGGTCGGTAATAAAGTTAACTAAGCGGGAAATTAACTGAGCCAGTGAGGGAACTGACAGACCCGCTATGCGGCCTCCACCTACCTATTTGTTCTTAAATAGTTTCTATAACGTACCTACACACTAATAACGATTCTCTGAAGTTGGTATAGCGTCTTTAACTGCTTGGATTATTTTAAAAAAATATTTTTTTATATAAAATTTATTGCCCGCTCTGGCTACACACGGATGATGTTCCTAATGAAAAAAAATTTGGACTCAATCAGAAGGTTAATAAATAGAAATTTACAGTACGACTATGTAATTAAATATAATTGAAATTAAGTAGGTATTTCAATCATACTTTATCGTTATATATTGAAGGTTTCTACCACTTTTTGTCTCATTCACTCACTTCTGCCAGGCAGGTCGTAAAAGGCGACCGAGTGGCTATGCCCGTCACTACCATCATCACTACTAGGTGGTAGAGTTTTGCATCGGCTCGACCGGGTATGGTACCACCGCCTTACCTATTCCTGCCGCAATAGCATCAGTGCTTGTCATTGTCGTATTCCGGTTTAGAGGGTGAAGTAGCCGGTAAACTTATTCATGTGGCATTAGACCTCATCACAAGATAGCAACGCACCATTAACTTCGTTGGTGTCTATAGGCGATGGTTGACACTTTCCATCAGGAGACACATCTGCTTGTTTGCTATCTCTTCTATCTATCTTATGATACGAAAAAAAAAAAACTTTTTATTTTATAATATATCCCGTTTAAACCAATTTTGTAACATAAAAATATTTTATACAAACCTTCTTCTGACAGCAACGAACACAACAAAAAACAATTATACAATTTGGCATATTTTTTCAGTTTTTTATATCATAAGATAGCAAACAAACAGATACTTCTCCTAGTGAAAAGAGTCATGCATTGCCTATAGACAACGAAGATGTTAATGATGCGTGATCTTGTGGCGAGGTCTATGCCACGAGCATAAGTTTACCGGCTAACTTATCCGCCAAACCGGAACACGACAGTGACATGCACTAACGCTATTGTGGCAGGAATGGGTAAAGCGGTGGCATCACACCCAGGTGAGACAACGCAGAACTCTACCGCCTGGTAGAGTAAGATTTAGGTTACAATAACCTACCGAAAACATCAAACATCGATGTTACGTACATGTACCTACCTAAGACGAATCTCAAACTTTTACTACTTTCAAAAAGCTTCTTTAAAAACTATAGCTTAAAAAAATTCGGTAACAGATTTACAAAGTAAAAAAAACT
Source organism: Apodemia mormo (assembly GCA_036924255.1). Lineage (NCBI taxonomy): Eukaryota > Metazoa > Arthropoda > Insecta > Lepidoptera > Riodinidae > Apodemia > Apodemia mormo. The sequence goes on along the minus strand of JAUPFN010000011.1, from coordinate 16,748,577 downwards.
AAATCACCTATTTAATAAATTAAAATTTACTCATATTATCACCTACTTATATAATATTATTTCAAAACTTTATTAAATGGGAGCGGAAAGTTCCGCTCACTTGATGTGGAGTATTTAGCTTATATTGTATGATTGTATGAAAAATGTATCTACCCGTAATGTACAAAACACTGGCTTTATTTTTGTGAATTGTAAATTTCAAACAAATTTAGGTGTCTGCTATTTTAATTGGTTAAACTGTGTTTAATTACTATTGTATTTTCTCTATAAGTGATTCTTGTAATCTATTGAGAAATAAAATATAAACCGTAAATCGTAAATTAGTTAGATAAACATTTGAAGTGAAATTTATTTTTAATTGAGGAAATAAATTTCGAACTGTGGGAGCCTTTTTGTGCGATACTTCATCGATTCCTCATTCTTGATTATTGAGAAATGTGCGAAATATACCTATGCCTGTTTACTGTCGAATTAAGCCAAGAGAAATTATACTATTTTAAATATACTATCTACTCAGTACCTACTGTTTAAACTTGGTCCACTTGTGAAATTGGAAACAATATTTAAGAATGTAGTTATAGTCACATGGTATAGTTGCGGATAGTTGCCCCTAGAGCCCCTAGAGAGATAGTACCTAAATAGGGCGGCTATCCTTTTTAATACGGATACATGCCCTTTTTATTTTAGTAATAAATAAAAACTATTTAATAAAAAAATATAATTAACAACATAATTAAAACTCTAATGCATGCAAAAAGACAAAAAGTTGATTGAAACCACAATCAATAACAAAAATATTCAACGGAAATTACTGACCAATATTATTTAGAAGTTAAACAAAATTAAAAAATAAATATTCAATATGTTATCAAGTAATTATAAGAAGAGCGTTTCATTAAGCGTCGGTGATGAAGTGTAAGTAGGTACACTATTGTACATACCTACGACTAATTATTTCAATCTTAAAATTTATTTAAAAAACATATAAACTTAAAAAATGTCATTGGAAATGAAACGTTTGATTCCGCCGTCATTCAGATGCGAATAGCCGGTTCATCGCCAATAATTTCAAACGTTATGAACTTTTGAGTCAATAAATCGAGCGAACGACTTGGGTTACTTCTCGTAAACGCTTACAAATGGATAGTAAAATGGTAGTAGGAGTTTACGTGTGACGTGTTATCACAAATTATTAGCCGGTTTAGTACTGGCGTTTGTAAAGTTGCTTACCTATCTAGCAACTTTATGGAGGCTTTAAAATTATAGCGAACGTGATTGCTATGAACTTTGTTCAAAAGTTAATTGATTTTATCAAAACATATTCTTAAAATAGGACACTATGCCGACAGTGAGAGATATTTTTCATAAGCATACATTGTTGTAGATACCTAGGTACTTATTTCTGGGCCTAGGTGTTTAATATATATATATATTAGGAATTTAAAATTTGGAATACCTAGGTACATGAAAAATTAAAAGACTATGAGTTAGTAGGCACCTACCTACCTACTATTTAATACTGCCAAATGAAAAAGTTTAGTTAGTTCATGCTTTTAAGCCGTCCGACTTTTACGCAGTCATATTTTTGTTTTATAATAGGTATATTTTTTGTTAGGTACCTATACATCCTTTTTTAGTCTAAAATATAATTCATCTAGGTATAGTTACTCCAACCATGGTATTTTCATATCCATATATTGTTAAATATCTATTTCTTAACATATTTAAGTAGGTACCTTAAGGTATGTTAATTAACACTGGGTAGGTATTTAGGTAAATTAAGTCAATTCAATAATCAATTAGGTACCTACCTATATTTAACTATTTGGGTGAGTAAATACTAATTCCGTACAAAGTTGTTTACTTAAATAAAAATACCTATAACAATTAGGTAGGTATTATGTACGTGCGTTCGTACGTACTAAATTTCCTGTAGGTACGTATGTACGTACCTACAGGTATTAGGCGGATAGGTAGGTACGTACTTAATTACCTACTAATGAATATTAGTCTGCGTCCGAATGATTACATGTAGATAGCCTATAAAATAGAGCTATGGCGTCAAATTAATCCCCAGCATATAGACAGCAGCGCATATTTTATATTGTTTAGCAGTTAGGTATAGTCTTACACCAGGAAAGCCTGCAAGTCGGATTCCTTTCCAATTATATAAAAAAGTTAAAACAAAACTTAAACAGATTAACGCATCAAGATAATTACGTATTATTCACAATGAAATCTGATCAGCACGCCAAAATGATCACGTGTCGTCTTAGGCATAAGGGGTAGGCATCGAGAATCAAGTTCATAATCTATATAATAGCCATATTTATTATCTACCTAGGTAAAATATCCATACTAATATTATAAATACGAAAGTACCTAACTCTGTGTCTATCACTTCTTCACGCCTAAACTACTGAACCGATTTGGATGAAATTTGGTGCAAATATAGTTTGAGACCTGAAAAAGGACATAAGATAGTTTTTATCTCGGAAATTTCACGGGAACGGGAACTATGCGGGTAAAATCCTGGGACTGTTTATATTTTGAATCACGTTAGGTAATAACTTAGGCTACTTTCATTTTTGAAATTTTTTTCACACGGCAAAGTCGTAGGCATACCTAGCTTTCTATACAAATATTTCATTTCAGAAGATTTTAAAAGCAGTTTCAAATTAAATTGCGCATAAAAAAATTTGTACCAATTTAAACATTTATCTATTACCTAAATTTTACATGGGTTCAGTCATAGGGTCTACCTACTTACCTACCTATTCGTTCACACATACCTAAACTCGTCTTTAAACATTACCTACTTTATATCATGTTGAGTAAAAAACTCGCTATCGTCTTAATTTTTGAAGGCGGGTTACACTGACACAAATGTTGCGTTTATATTATTTTCCTATCTACGACTAAGTACCACCTGCGTATTAACAAATTATTCGACGAATCACATGTCTTGTGTTAATGTTGGGAAGTCTAGATTCAAAGATGGCAGTAGAGTAACATGGAATGGGTTTTGGCGGTGAGTGGGCGTGGTCTCACCGAGCCCGTCCCTTTGCAAATGGCGCCCAATTCAACCAATGCCGCAAAAGATAAAACATTCCAATTTTAAATGTACGCCTATCACTGGCTCATTTGGAAATGGAAGGTGCTAAAAAAACAAAATGGTGGCGTATATTAAAAATACTTTTTGCTTAACGCCCATGCCAAAAAGAAAAAAAAAAAAAAAAAGACATTAAGGGACATGTCATTGACATTTACAAAAGTTGTGATATTAGGTAAATTCATTTAATTACTTAAAACTAAAAACTAATTATGTACACAGTATTATGAATAGAAACTATATTGTACCTACGTATCTTTTTTTACTAGGTACGTAATTATAATATTTACCTAATGCCTACACTTGTTTTTGTATATACCTAATTAATTAACTGATCTTCAAAATAAGTCTGCTTTTTAATAATTGAAAAAACTTTGAAATAACCATGGACAGTTCCGAAATATGAATAATTTAGTATTCCCTCTTATTATTTTATGTGACAATAATTATTTGTTATTGTTTGTTAAAATAAAACATTGACCTCTGTGAGAAAAATAATAAACCACGTTTGTAGGTAGCTACCTAATTAGTTACTTTGTAATGAAGGTAGGTAAGTAGGTTACTAAGTAGTTTTTAAAGCTAATAATAGATGTCGCTTCATGTGTTTCTAAAGCTGAGCTATTCAAGTTCGTGTCTAATGTACTGGACAGATGGCGCTATTTTAATTTTTCATTCACTGACACTATGTATTTTTCTAGTTTGCTATTTTATTAGATGTCAAAAAATATTTTATTGTGTATCTATGTAATTTACAGCACGAATAATTTATTTTCGTCGGCTACATTAGTAGGAGACTAACAAATATTTTTTTTGGGTACAGAGATACGTGTAGAATAAATAATCATAAAATCGACTTATTTCTTATTTATTTTTAAATCTTTGATGTTGCTTTTTCTCTATATATGTTTTCTGTGTTTCTCTAATACCTTTTATTGATAAAAATGATTTTAGCCCGATATTTGAGCTGTTCCTTGCAGCTGTCTGTTTGCTGTCTTTAAAACGTCATCTGTCACGAGAGTGAAAAAAATGAAATTAGCGGTGACACGACACGTTTAATTTTTTAGTGAAAATTATATAATTACACTGGTTGAAATAATATGCTTTTTAATCATACGTTTTGTTTTATATTAATACTTGGTATAACTTATATAAAATAAGATATTTAAGTACGACAAAAAACCAGACTTAACGAAAAACATCTCGTTCGTTGTCTAGACACAAAATACCTACCTAATTCAAATGCTTAGATAAATAATTGGTCTCGCTGTGCTTGACTAGATACCACCGACGTACTTGTCAAATGCGGCAACAGATACTACGCCGAAACTGACGTACCCGATTAAGTCAGACCAATCACAATGCAAGCTCTAAGAGCACACTGCTCACTGACTGTTATCCATTTGCACATTGTCATGTCACACACACAATAGGTATTGAGTTGCCACATTCACGGAGTTGTTCAAATTAATTTAATTCAAAATTCCGCATTCAAATTAAGTCTGGGTTGGATGTTCTCTATATGGCAATTGGGTACATTGTTCTTGTGCTCGTATGGATGACGAGGACGATGAAGCAATATTTACCTGCGAATACTGCAAAGAAAAGTGTGTGAAATATTGTACCCCATTATACCCCCTAGAGGTACCCCATCTTACCCGAAGCAGCGGGTAAGACGGGGTAGTGGGATTCTTTCTATTTTTATATATATATAATAGTAATTATGCTATAATTGTACCTAAAATGATTAAAAATGTAAAGACTACTAAAGCTAGCTTGAATATAAAAATTATTGTTTAATGTGCAATTAGTTTAGTGCAATGGTTTTAGTTTTATTGCCCTTTAAACGTTAGATACCCCGTCATATCCGCATCTCCCCTACTTGTGTACATGCGCGTTTTGTACCCGTTTACTTTTTAAAAATATACATGTTAATGAGTTGTACTACTTATTTTATCTCTGCCTTTCAAACGACGATTGTCATAAGAATTAGAGCGACGTTATAGATAGCAGGATAATAATTGAAAGGCCAATTTCATTAAGGACCTAAAATAAGTAGGTATTAAGCTTAAGGGATGGTTTCTGTAAGATCTAACCTTGGCCTAATTTATGTTTAGATTAATGGAGAAAGGAGTGACATTGCGTTTAGCGATAGACGAGAGAAGAGGGAGGAGACCTTCTTCTTCGAGACCAACGGCAACAGTATCTAGATATCATATACATATGTATTTGTATCAGTATTGCTATTGAGATTATTGAGTAATAGCCTAAACCCTACGCTACAAATCCACACACACGTAATCATTTTACCTACTGTACAATGAGCCTCCATTTACTTTGCGTGGTTAAAAATAATCATTATTTTTTATTGTGACAGAGATCAATATTTTGACTGCATCTTCTCAAACACCTGAATGAGTAAACAGAAAAGCTTGGAAAGGAAAGGAAGTGTGGTCGATCTGAAAAAGGGCGTTTTGAATCTATAGACCATATTGTAATAGGTATCTATTTTTTGGCAGTAGGCTTGGTACATACGACCGTTTACAATGAACCGGGAAACCAGATGCGGAATTAACTTGTTAAACTCAATGAATTGATGTGTGACCTTCTGTTATCTAAACCTGTTTGTTTTAAGTTATTATTTCGTTGCTAAAATAATTTTAGTACGAAAGTTATACAAAAAATCGGGTTTTGCAGACACGATTCCTTTATTCCATACGACGCATCTTACATGCTTAAATATTATGATAATTATAGAAAACACCACATAGGGAGTAAATTTTTACAAATATCAAGCTTGTAGGTAATAGTTTACGTAGGTGCGCCGACTAAAACAGTAGGTAATAAAATATGCTTAAATATTTATCAAATATTATGATAATTATATTAGATAAATATTTAATAAATATTTAAAATAGAATACACCACATAGGGAGTAAATTTTCACGAATATCAAGCTTGTAGGTAATAGTTTAGGTAGGGGTGGCAACTAAAATAGTAGGTAATTAAATAAAATCATATATAATCATTGTGTGTGTTGGTCCCGGCCTCCTTTGTAGAATAGGCCAACTGCCGTTCTGCCAGGCAGGTCGTAAAAAACGACCGATTGGCTATCGAGTCACTCCCATCGTGGCTACTAGGTGGTAGAGTTCTGCATTGTCTCGCCCGGGTCTGGTACCACCGCCTTACCTATTCCTGCCGCAATAGCGTCAGTGCTTGTTGCTGTCGTGTTCCGGTTTGGAGGGTAAGGTAGCCGGTAAACTTATGCATGTGGCATTATACCTCGCCACAAGATAGCAACGCACCATTAACATCTTTGGTGTCTATAGGCGATGGTTGACTCTTTCCATCAGGAAACCCATCTGCTTGTTTGCTATCATCTTATAGAATTACAAACATTAGATTTGTTTTCAAAAAATTTGTTACCACCTACATAAATAGTCGTTATTTGTAAGAAATGTTTTGTTAGTAACAGGTACTTTTTTATGGTTTGGATACACGCAGGAAAATAATTTCTTAATAATAACTGTCAAACGCATAGGTAGTACCTACTTGTCGAGAAAAGCGCACTAAACTCTAAAGAGAATGTATAAAAAGACGGTTATTATGAAATGTTATGTGTTATTAGGCCTTTAGGCCTGTTTAATGAACCTATCTACAAATATATGTGTGAAAATTTACGCCTATTTTGTCGCACCTGTTACATATTTATGTATTTATGAAAGAGACAGAATAACAGAATAAGGCCTGATTTACACTCACGATCTAATCGGAATAAATTATGCAATATTTTTTAACATTCTTATGTCCGTTTTAATATTTAATCCAAATACTAAACATTGTTCTTGTGGAAAACAAATTAATAAACGCAAATAAAACTTTAAACAAAAATCACTATAAATTGTAGGTAAATCTTTCATTATTTTATGTTGGTAATCTATCGATTTCGTCTGAATTGGGCCTACTTAAGGTCTTTGTTTTAGAATTGTGTGAGGGAGGTTACACAAAAGTTCTTATACATCAATACTAGATGTCGCTACAAGCAATTTTGTACGTTTCAACCTTTACATAACACAGGTAGAAGAACAACCGTTTCATGGTCTTGGAGTTAGAATTTTCAACTCAGATTTGGTTTCCCAGTCCGGAAAGTGCTATTGAGTTTTAGCGAGGTTGTTTTGTTGAAATCTCTGTTGCAGTTCGAAGTTCGATGATTGTGTGCATCCCGTACGTTGATATAGCATGTAAACCGTTTACATGCTATATTAACATACGTAACGTACGTAAGCTGTCGTTCTTAATTATCACAGAAAACAAGTGACATTTTACAAAATTTGACTATTTTAGGTAGGTATACTTTCAGCCAATATACTGGCTGGTGCTCTCTCTTTTTGAAAAGTCACGATGCTGCTGGGCAAGCGTGTAGGTAGGTACCTAGATGATCGCTAAATAATAAAATCGTTTGGTACACGGAGTGGATGGAAGTTCAGATCAGAAGTTTTAAGCAACCTAAAGATAGATGAAGAATTCAATTTGATTGGCCGATTTGATGACCGATTGGCAATTTTCAATAAATAATCGTTTATAAAAACTATATTAATATATAGTTTTTATAAATGAATATTTGAGACTTCATTCGCTTAACCCAAAAAAAACTTACTTTTGGTTAGTCGGGTAAAAAGTCATGAATGAGACCATCATATACCTAAAACAGTTCACTCTGTGATTAGCGCGTTCAAACAATAAAGTTCTTAAGCTTTAATAAATTAATCTAAAATTGTTTATGAGTAGGTACTTTTAAAAGCTTAAAAAATAATGTTTAAATATTTACAGATAAGTTTACATATCATATTGTCCGTGTTGGTCCGCACCCCCTTTGAACAATAAAATATCTGCCATTTTGCCAGAAGACGAACAATTGGCTATACGAGTCACTACTATCATGACAAAGGTGGTAGAGTTCTGCAGGCAGTGGTGGGTTAGAATACACCAGAACCAGGCAAAACCCGGGTCTGGCACCTATCACCGCCTTTCCTAGTCCTGCTGCTATAACATCAAAGCTTATCACTGTCGTGTTCCGGTTTAAAAAGTAAAATAGCCTGTAAACTGATGCATTAACACCTTTCACATCATTAACATCTTTGGTATCTGTATGCGGTGGTTGTCTCTTTCCATCTGCTTGTATACTATCTTATAATATAAAATAATAGATCACACATAAATTATAGATACTAGTCTAAGCTTCGTAGTGCTTAGGTACTTTGCACAAATGTATCGTATCGAGACGTAGTTCGCTTATCGGAACGCCGTAAACATGTCAAGGTAAGTGCCACCGCTCCTAGAGATGGCTGCTGTAAAATAACATTGTATTTGGCAAGAAGTTAGGATCTATTTTTACATAATTTTTTTATATTAAAATTAACAGTTTTTACACGCCGGGTATTCAATGATATACAAAAGAGTTTTTTTTATGTTAATAGCTGTGGCTCGCGACTTCGTTCGCGTGATTCAAGAACATTATTTTCTTTTGCATGGTTGAGAAAAAACGTAGCCAATGATAGTTTGAAACCATCTGCGCATTATTGTCTTTCAAATGAAATCAGTTTGGGACACATCGGTTGGATGGTTTCAAAGTCTATAACGCACATATTTCGTTACATCTACGGCAAACTTATGAATCTGCAAAACATCAAACTTACAAATCGAAAAAATATGCATTTTACAGGGGAGCGTTGTAAAAGCATAGAAAAACGTTTGTTTAATTTGCATTTGTGGTTTTAGTTTAATAAACATACGTAAGTTTGCCAATATGCATAATATCAAATCATGTAGTTAGTTTTCATCAAAGTAGGTACCTATCGATTTTATTAAAATGTGTTTGTTTTTGTTATGGATGTGATTATGTAAAAACAATTATTGTGTTTTATATGCCTAATACTAGCTGTCACATAAATTCAAAAATACAATAATAAAAATGTTTTCTTTATATAATATCAGTAGCTACAGATATAGGTACATGAATAGCCAATAAGAAAACGGCTTTTATCATAAAATAGCTGTGCCCACGACTTCGTCCGCGTGGGATTTTTTTAAAAAGTAGCCTAAGTTACTCCTTATTGCATCAGATATCTACCAGTGAAAGTTCCGTCAAAATCGGTCCAGCCATTCCAGAGATTAGCCGGAACAAACAGACAGACAGACAGACAAAAATCTTAAGAAGTGTTATTTTGGTATGTGTTCCATGTATAGATCCATATGCATTTAGTTAAAACCGGTTATTTTAATATTACAAACAGACTCTCCGAAAAAACTCTCAATTTTATTTATTTGTATAGATGTATAGATAACAGTCGACTATAACTAGGTAGGTACAGATACCAACGATCTTAAGTAATAGAGCGTTGCTTTTCGCGTGATATGAACATAAATTATTCCCAGCTCAGAGACGAGAACGTGCTCCAGCCCACGCCAGCTCCACGTGAGGCCGAATCTGTGCCTTACAAAGTTGAAGGCGATGGGCCGGCAAAAAGTACTGTCTCGCTCTGCTGAGCACACCGAGCTTTTTATAGGCCTAAGGCAACATGCGTGAATTTAGGTACAATTTAGGTACTTACCCACTCTTCTCTACAATAGTACAAATACGTGAGGTTATACGTAGATCATTTTAGTACCTTACTGCAATTTGTAGTCTAATGTAAGATAAACTTTACTTTTCAATATATAGGGTTACTTCCTTTGAGGCTAAACAGCCTCTGAAAATTTCAGAGGCTGCTTAGAATCGATAATATGTTCGAATTATGTAATAAAAAAATAATTTACAAAATTCACAATTTCAATTTTATCCGTGACAGAAACAAAACGCATGGATATAATTTCAATTACGCAATATTCGAACTAAAATATTGTAGTGCCTTCAACCAAATGAAAAGTACCTAATCGGGAAAGTAATTATAGGTAAATGTAAATTTAAATTGTAACACTGCCAGCTTTATAGAATTCATTCTCAAGACATAGTGCATGCAATTCATGAATTTAGTGAGTTATTTTCAAACAAATATTTTTATTTAAGCTTGTATTTATTTCACAATAATAATTAAAAAGCATTTTCAATTCATTATTTGGTTCCTTATTTTAAAATTTGGCCGGAACTTTTAAAGTAACCCTGTATTGCATTGACTTAGTGGAAATAAAAAAAATTGACACTCTGTCGTCGGTACTTGGTGAAACTCCATTTTCATTCAACATTTTATATTAAATACACTTGTGCTGTTTCACAATAAATTATTATATTATATTATCCAAATGGTTTCGCTTCTAAATAAGCATCATCAGGGCAATTACAATTTATAACTAAAAATAAAACGAAACCTAACCATCATAATTTATACGTGTAGGTATGCAAGTATTATGCTTTGATGATGCTTATCTAGAAGCTTATAATTTATTGTGAAACCTTATATACAAGTGTTTTTTTATATAAAATAAAAAAAAATAACATCTAACTTTGGTGTTTATAGCAAACAATAAAATGGCTCGCCTGATGTGAGGGAACAACCATGGTGCGTTGCAATCCGTGTGGCTGGATGTTAGTACCACTGCATAATTTCACCAGCTATCTTGCCCTCCTAACAAGTAACAAGCGCTAACGCTATTGCGGTAGGAATAGGCAAGGTGGTGGTACAAAATTCGGGTGAGACGTTGAGGGACTCTACCTCCAACTTAATATGTTATCATACATCTTAATAAAAAATTTAAAAATCGTCTATAAAAATATATATTTTTAAATACCTATAGCATGAGAAGTTGCCAAGCCTAGGTGTTAAATAATTATGCCTATTGACAATACTAGGCCAGCTTGTCATATGTGCAAATTAACCGCCCACCTAACCCTCTAAGATGCAATGTGACATCACTAGCAGTATTGGATAACTCACCGTTAATATATTTGGTGCCTTTATGTAATGGTTATCATTTTTCATCAGGAAAGTCACTTGTTTGCTATTGTATGATATAAAAAAATGTTAAGCTGTTCTCACCCTTTACAAAATGCCTTGCAGGAAAATATATGGTCCAATCTTTATACGAGTACCTACCTATAAAAATAAGATAATATATTTTCGCGTTTTCAAAGCGGGTTTTCTTTTTGAAACATTTATTGCCATTTTCTGTTTGGTTGTGATACAGTTACAACATAAATAGTTATCGATACTCCTATCTCTTACCTAAAAATATTTTTTCGATACTTAAATTACTTAATTTAAACCAATCAGCATAATTTGGTGTAGTTTTTACTCGTCATTTAGATATTATATATTTTTTTAAAAAGTTTGCATTAGGTTTATAAACACCAATATACTTATAGTTACCTATGCAATGGATAAGTAAAAAAATTGATTTTTTTTATTCAATCGCCAAAAATTGAGTATTGGTACAGTAGGTACACTGTACCAATTACTAAGTACTCCTATTACTAGTGCCTATAAAACAGGATAAATCAAGTGTACATGGTTGAGTAGGTATAGACATTCAGACTTAAACAGATAGCTTTATCTACAAGTAGGTTTGGCGATCTATATAACCGGATAAGCACAAACAAAAGATACTGTTGAACTTTCCCAATTCTTAAAGAAATAACAATCGTGTTGTGAAGAACTTATGATTTGATTTTGTATGAAACTTGTTTCGCAAAATTGTGCTTTCATGGCAGGGGGAAATAGGGTGGCATCTGTATTGATCGGCGGCCATTTTTAGCACGCCTGCGCTTTGCACACTTCCTTCATTTATACTGACTGTATATGATAGAGGGCGCTGCAATTTTGCAATTGCAAATTTATTTAGTTCTCAACAAATTTTAGTAATGTTCTGGTCTTCATCATTTTCTTATACTTTAATCATAACAGATTGCAACAGTAATTTTATAACAACCTCGTTATTTTCTTTGAAATATCAGAAAATATATACTCACCTATTATTTTTGTATTTAAGATCAGCCCCCTTATAGAGAATAAATTATTGGCCTTCCTATTTGTCAACTTGCAAAAGGTTAGCGAATTAAAAGTGCCTTAATCATCTTATATAGGTAATACATTCCATTAGGTAATACATTTCAAGACATTTCACGAGGGTACACGAATCCTGGTGTCATGAAATAAGTGCATGTCACTAACGTCTTTTTCTTATTTCAAGAGTAGGGTTGTAGGTATACTTACGCTTGCGACTTTTTATACGTACCACATAATAGAAATACAACTGTAACAGCACAGTATACCTATCCGGATACGGTTGAAGATAACGGTGAAGCTTATTGATGGCCACGGAAATTGTAGTAATGTGAGATAAAAATGAAAACTGATCCATTAGAGTTCAAAATTAATAATATAAATAAATCTTGCTGTGAGGTAAGGAGCTGTGTCATTCTCGTGGTTGGGATATAATTCCACCGGAACTCGACTTGAACGAACGAGACGTATCAGATTTTTATCACCTAGAGTCACCATGGATGGTGACAGTGTAGGCTAATTGTTTGTGTTTTCCAAACTGTCTGGGGGTGAGATCAAATTCAATTACTTATAAAGGGCGTGGACCCACATGAGTCAGTAGTACCTACACAGTACTACATACTTACTGCTATATTGGTTTATCTACGAACTGAGCCGCGCAGCTTCGCTAGAAAGTTTTTATTTGAAAAAAAGAACGATTGAAAATAAATAAAAATTTATATTGTCAGAATTGGGAAATAAAATAGTTTTTATCATTACAATGTTGATAATGTTTAGCTAAAAACCTTCTATGAAACACGCCGCATCTGAATATCTGTAATGATACAAATTTCATGTGAAATATTTATCGGCTTTTGCATGATGCGCGTTACAAACAGCTATATTTTTATAGTCTGCAGTTATATATGTAGAAAATACTGATATTTGATAAATTTCTATTCACATTTTATCTTTTAATAGATCTCTTTGTAGATAAATACTTAAAGTCTTATAGTTGTAAATTTTCCGATGTTTGTAGAAAAGTAGGTAAAGGTACCTACCTACCTATTTTGTCCATCTTTTTTGGCGGAGTTTTTTAGAATTTTTGAAAGGTATAGCATTTTTTAAAACGTTACAACAATAAATATTACATAGAAATGTATTAATCAAAAGTGTAATTTAGTAACAGAAGAGAAATAATTCTGCGCCTAATATTAATAGGATTTTTGTGCAAATATTTAATATACTGTACATTAAATATACTCTATGTATATAAATGTCCAATAAATACATTTTTACCGTTGTAATAACTAATCAAAAGTAATAAAGTAGGTAAGTAATTATGAATTTTGATATTTTCATTAGTTCGACAAGTTTTTTACTTTTATCCTCAAAGTTAAAATGTAAAAAAGGTGTTGCAGAACCAAGACTACAGAATACTTCCTTTGCATACCATTGAAACAAAAAGTATCTTCACGCCCGTATCCCCGAAAGGGTAGGCAGAGGCACAACAAGTGCACCCACGATTAGCCGAAGATACTTGGTCCCACTATGTGATAGGTGGCAAGCCTATCGCCAACCGGGCACTTTCCAATCCCGGGCAATGTTGTTTTTATCAGAAAACTGAAAAAACATATTGAAACAAATATATTTTATTCTGGTTCACTTTTTTCCGTCGGCAAATTGCCGACGGCCCTCTGTAGAAATAAAAGCTTGCATTCTAATTTGAATATTTAAAAAGGAGTCCGTTAAGAATGCATTATAGAATTGATAAAAGAAAGTAAAATAATTAAAATAGGTACTAACGATGTTACAAAGTTCATGTTTTTTAATCAGTAGAAAGAATATTAAGTAGGCAAGCACGAACAATTTTAAATATTCAAAATTAAAAACGATTAACATATTTTATACATGTGTTACGTACCCACAGAAGAGTAAAAGTGCTTTATAACATTAAACTTAATCAACCAGCCATTTATTATCGACCTTTCAAAATAGATACATAATATTATGATATAGGTATGTCAACATACCTAAAGACTTCGACCAGTTCTAATTTTATTGTAGGCAGGAAATATATTACGAGGATATTTAAGAGAAAATATTTAGATTTAGAATGTGTAAAAGCAATGCAAGAAAAATATATTTAGATTTTTGTTTTTCTGTCTGTCTGTCCATCTATGTCTGTCTGACTGTAAGTAGGTGTGTTTATACGTACATAGGTATATCTCAAAATTAATTCTAGAAAAAGTGGATGAAGTTATCACATTTATTTTCCTGGAGGAATTTACTTAAAGATTTAACATTTGATTATTTATTTAGGTACGCTTTATGCCGATATGTCGTCCAGAACCAGAAAGTTATTAAAAATACATAATATGTAATAAGGATTTCTTGACAAATAATAAGAAATATTTGCTATTTAGGAATTTTAATTTTTTTTTTTCATTAATAACTAAAGTATTACTAGTCGTGTGAAGTACAAACAGGTCGCTCGTATAGTCAAGTAAGCACTTAAAATACCTAATAGATAACTAATAGGCTAGTAACCGCTATAATAGTAGGTAACTTAGATATACCTGTTACGACGTACTTATTATTATTCCTCAGTAACAAACAAGTTCTTTTCAAATTTTTGCTTCAGTTTTCCGAACAATTAATAATGCTGATACCTATCTATAGAAATAATAGCGGATTTGATAAATTGTACCAACTCAGGAAAAAAACCACTACCCAACACCTTGTAAGTAAGATAGCTATACTCAATATCTATACGGTCATTGCTACTGAAGCTTTTCTGTAAGAGAAACCTCAATTTCATTATTTAATCCCAATCACGTATTCTGACTCGAGATTCTAGACATTCTAGACAGACTTTAGACACTAAAGTTCCTAACTGCATCATATTCAATATACCTACATAACTTCACATGATAGCATGACGAACATTACAATTATATTTTCCATTCAGCTTAACGAAATTCGTGACAGAATTAAATTATCAACATGTTTTCACATGTTTTAATTAGGTATACATCGTATTGTTGGTTATGATTTTAAAGTTATATTACCACATTAAAGTAATCAAAATGTAAGTTTACTTGTAATCACTTGTTTTAGTATGAAATATTTGTGTAGCTATGAAAGCAAAAAGAGTGATTTTATGTCTTATATTATTTAAATAATTCCAAAAATTATGAAATTGTTGGAATTTTTAAAGTGGCAGTGTAAAGATGTCTGTGTTTAGAATTTCAGATATGATTTATTCAATTAAGAGGTAATAGAATGAAATTAAGTAGATATAGAGTCTGAGTACATTGTTCATTACCAGTAAACAAATCTACCGATCTAACAACCAATAACAGATCTTAACAAGTTTTGAAAATATGTAAAAAAAAACTATGTCAAAAAGGGTATTATAAAATCTCAGATTATGTAGAATACAAAACCAATCTCTTATACATATTCTTGTAATATTGTAATCTACTAATTATAAAAAAAAATAGTTAAAAGACCAGTCTGCTGAGTTCCTTCCGCTGGCTCTTTTCAGTGTATGGCCGTGTTCCGATCCGGTAGTTCTCTTCCTACAAATGTCGACTCGTCAAAACTTTTATTTGAATAAAAGATGTTTTAAATTTGACATTTCGATACGTTATTATTAGGTTAGGTGATTGGTCAAGACCAATAATTATAAATATGTGCATAATTTGAATAATTTATTTGCCACACAAGTATAAATCACACATTTCAAAGGCATTCGAGCTGTGGGCAGACACAATAATATAAGCATTATGATTGTAATTACGTTAATAATTTTATAATAATAATTTGAATACATATCTTTATGGCTTTATTTATACTTACTTAGTTGGTTATTATAAAAAAGAAAAAAAGGTTTCTTTTTGTAAATAACTTCTCGCTGTAAATGATTATAATCGGATATGTTCTACTCTCTAAGTCTAAAGTGATGCAGGGTATTGTATTTGCCTATCACAATAACCCAACTTACAACTTTGTCTAAGTAATAATTTAAAAAAGTATATTCATGCTCGTATCCCCGAAGAGGTAGTCAGAGGTAGGTAAGTTACATAATCAGTGAACTCACGATAAGCCAAAAATACTTAGTACCACAATGTGATATGCTAGCTTATAGCCAACCGGGCACTTTTTCGATCCCAAGTAGCATTGTTTTTATCACAAAAACTAAAAAAAAAACTTAGGTATATTATCTAAGTAACATGCAGTGGAACTTGGACTTATTTTACTTTTTACGTTGGTTATTACTTATTAGTTAATATATAACATTTTCCTGATTATGATAGTTTTTCCTACAAATATTATATGTATAAACAAACTACTATCGTTTACATATACAATATAGATACTTTAAGTGCCAGTTTTTAAATTTGAGTTTTACTTATAAAAAAAATAATGATTCTTTATTGTTCACTAAAAAGGACACATACCAAAGAGAATAAATAATAATTATATTATTATTTATTCTCTTGTCATATAATTTGGCAGTCTGAAAAATATTTACCTGGTAGCTCAATTAATGTATTATATGTAGCAAATGGCATCTTGAACAGAAAACAATTTTTATTCAATCGTAATATTTAAACGACAGACAACTGAACGAAAGCTAGACGAGGAATAAAACATTTACATTGCCTATGTAGGACTATCTACTATCTACCAGTATTTAATAAAGTTTTTTACAACATTTGATTTTACTAACTACAAATCAAATTTTATTTTACTATCTGTGCCTTTGATAAATATGAATATCCGTGCCAAATGCTAGCAGTTTAATACTAAAAAGTTTCTAACTAAAACTGATGGACTGAGCTATTATTTAAACCTTAGGTAAAAATTCTCATTTAAAAGGTAGTCCTGTGACTAATAAAACGAACATGACTATTTTCAAACATGTTTATTAATACGGCGTTTTATTTAAAATTATTATTATAACATTTTCAAAAGCTTGTACCAGCTTTGTCATTAAACTGGTACACTCAAGCTAAACGTCTCGGGGAGAGACTCAATTAAAGTCCAGCGTGTGTAATATACCTCCTACTGTTTACAAATTGTCTCTAGAGACCATCAGTTTTTTCATCACGCCAGTTTCTGTGTGAGATCTATATATAACTAGCTGACCCGGCAAACGTTGTTCTGCTTTTTAACTAATCTTATTTTTTTTCTATATTTTCTCACCTTTTAAACCTTCCCTGGACTTCAAAAATTAATTCAAAACCAAAATTAGCCAAGTCAGTTCAGCCGTTCTCGAGTTTTAGCGAGACTAACGAACAGCAATTGATTTATATATATAGATTATAATTCAAATATATTGATAGGACATCATGTATGTAAATATCTATCTCGTACAACCAAGTTAGTAGATAGGCCTAGTCTCTAGCTCTGGCTAAACTGTTCTCGCCCTAAATTACTCTAAAAATATAAAATAATTGGCCTAAAAGTAGTTGGGTGCTTATTTAACATGCGTTGCGAAAACTTATTTTTCAATCTGTATTAAAGGAAACAAATATACAACATTATGCTTTTATCATTAAGGAATTGGGTGGCGATACAATTACTGCACTCAAGACAAGTGTTACAAGTAATTTTCATGATGTGATGGGTAACAAAATTGGACACAAATCCACTTATTTATTTCTAGAAAAACTGAAAATCATATTCAGAAAAATTTGTAGACCTGGGATTCATCATGTGTTCCATACACAGGCATTGAAATTTAGGTCAGTACCTACCGCTAGTCTAATGAGGCGACGTTCGGTGTAAGGTAGTCATAACAGGGTATACGGGACTTTGATAGGGTAGAAGGGAATGAAAATCGAAACCATAGATTTGGACCATGATTCTGAGTCGGAAACTTTTGGAAATTTGTGTCGGATAGATTTTATTTTTGTCAATTGAAAATTGTAAAACTCCTAACTCAGAATTTTGCGTTTCCCACAAGAAAAGTAATCACTATCACGACTAGCACGTGAAAATGGCACGTTTATTAATTTTTCGGTGCACCGTCCCGTACACGCTGTGTAGTAGGTAGGTGCCTAACATGACAATAATAATAATTTAAGTTTAGGTATCTCTTTATGTCAATTAATCATCATATTTATATAAAGAATTTACAGGTTTCTTTTTTATGTTTTTTTTTTTATAGAAGAGGGGGGAAACGAGCAGGATGTGCACCTGATGGTAAGTGATCTCCGCCGCCCATGGACATCTACAATACCAGAGGTCTTGTAGTTGCGTTGCCGGCCTTTTAAGAATGAGTATGCTCTTTTCTTGAAGGCCCCCAAATCGTATCCGTTTGGAAACACCCCTGCCGGTAATGTTGACATGTTAGGTACATTGTTTTATGTTGTATTTGGTATTTTTACACATACATACATATATTTTATATACATTCATATTAGATATTTTAAACTAATCGTTACGTTCGTATCTAAAATGTATAGTATAGTATAATATATATAGTAACATATAATGATATAGTGACTAAATAAAATCTTTTGTGTTTTCACAAAATCAAGAAAAAGGAGTTTTAACGACGGAGCAGAATACACTTGAGAATATGTGGAATTTTATAAGAAATATTTCCGTCACGTCTTCGCCCCCGGCGGGGACGTAAAAAGAAAAGTGTATAAGAGCAAAAAGAAAATATAAAAGTATAAAGAAAGTCACATCCCCGGGCGCTCTAGAGACAACGTCGGTTTTATTACGACTAGCACGTGACATCAAAAATCCAGCTTTGGTAATCTCTTATATACCTATCTACTAAACTTGAATAGAACATGCTAATAAATCTAATATATTTTTTCTAATAAATTTATGCATAAAATGAATTTATTGTTCAATATTAGTTAACAAATGAATTTATGAAATTATCCTGAATACTGATTACAGAAAGGAAAGAAGTTTTTTTTTAATTATCGATAGGGAAGCGCTTGACCACGATCTCGCCTGATGGTAAGCTAAGATGGAACGCGCTTTCCTAGAAGGTACCTGTTCACTCTTCTCTTGAAGATCCCTAGATTGTACTCGTCGGGGAACATAGGCTCAGCAAGCATGTTCCAGTCCCTTGCGGTTCGAATGAAGAATGTTAAGTCGAACCTCTTTGTCCGGGTACGTGGAATGTTCACCATATGGCGATGCTTAGAATCTGTGCGCCTCGACGATCAATAGAAAAACGGGGATGGCGGAATCAAGTCGTGAAATTTACTATTAAAAACCTTTATTTAGTCACCTGGTTTCCAAAACTCACTTGTAGGCACTGTTTTCAATTCACCTAGATTGCTCTATAACAAAACAAATGTATGTTTTTAACATAAAAGGGAAGAAAAAGAATAAAAATATTGTATCTTTTGTTTTATTTTTATATTTGGTGTTTAATTAAACATCGTAATATTTTGATATAAAATTAAAATCACTACGACTGTTTTACAGTTCGATTACTTATATTTAAGATCGTCGTTTTTGCTTTTTAAATAGTTTTCATAATTTAATGGTTACAAAATTAAATTATTTTGATTGACCCTTTAAAAAAAGCCACTTACTGTCAGGAAATTATATTTGTTTTTGCAATCTTAGTCTTGAAAATGCTTTGAATAACAAACACGTCGACTTTTGCATAGGTGTGTAAGCTACAGAAATACAAGTATACCTACAGTAGGTACAACAACAATAACTTAAAGTACAACAATACAAACAATTTTTACCCTATTATTACACTCTCTCTCTCTCTCTCTCACACACACACATACACATACAAAATTTCAATCTTTAATCTAAATAGATTATAATTACTCATTATAATTAAAATATTTTTACAAAATTTATCAGTAAAAGAAAAGTTTTAAAGCGCAATAGATATTTTACGTACAGATAAATCGACTTCTCAGATAGCTAAGGCTCTATCTTTTTGAACACATTTAAAGGGGAATGTTGATGATTAGAGGGCCTGAAATTTCGTTGTTCAAATAATATAACCCTTTTACGAGGAAATCAAGTCGGCGGTGGGTCCGCTATGGGATGCGATAATTAAAACCTCTGCAGTGACATTTATGCTGATGCGAGGATTCAGGCTTAATGAACGGGGGCGGGCTCTTTGACCGAATCTATGGGATCCTTAATTAACATTTCTCATCCATGTTTATATCGAACAGTAAATCTTCACATTAGGACAGGCGGAAACTTTTCATTATTTTACATATATTTACTAGGAAATTGATTCTTATATCGTAATTTTGATTCGTTGCGATCCACATAAATGGAAATAAATAAAAGCCTTTTATTTCACACCTATGCAATATTTTAGTGAACGGCAACATAATAATCAATGCAATAATTTGATTTAAAAATCAATGCAATAATGAATTTGATAATTTATAAACATTTTTAATCAATATTGAATTAGATGCAATCCACATATAGGTACATTCGTAATTATGCACAATCCAATTGCGTGACAATTACGCCTATTGTATTTGTGAAATGTAGCTCTAGGTTTTTTGGTGAATAACACCTTAGCTGGAAAAGTATCATCACATCGGTTTCCTTGCGAAATAGGCACAGTAAACCAAATGTCTATAGAATTTTCGGTTTATCGCGATTCACCGGTTTTTCGGTTGGCGAAAAAATGATAACTTAGAAATTTGAGTAAGATTGTCAGGGCATACAGAATTTTATTCCGAGTTTTTATTAAGTTTATTTTATCTCAAAGTTAGGATTTAAGAGATAACAATCAAGAATGTTCATGTTAATATCATTAATTAATTAAAACTAAAATAAAATTGTTATATATGTCCAAGAATATAGTAAGTTGGCATAAAAGAAATTAATACCTTTAAAATGTCATAACTCATAATATTATCTGTAATATTAAGGATTCAATATTAATTAATGCTAATAACAAAATGTCACATAACCTCACATTACTAATAACTGTCATAATTTTACATGTCAGATGCTAATATGGATTAATCTTATAGTTTATAAATATTAATAAACAGGTTGAAAATAAAAAGTGATTTATAGTTAAGAATTGTGTTTGTGTTATTAAGATTGGCATGTGAATATAATTTTTATTTACTTATGTTTCAATTATGCATATTATGTAATTATTTTGAATATTTTAAGTCGAAGAATTCTTGGAGTATATAAAACGTTTTTTATAGAAGCCATTTTTTCAATCCGTTGTAAAGTTACCCGAAATCTCTCTTAATCTTTAGGTATATAATTCTATATTCTTATAGTTTTTGAAATATGTAAGATCTACAATTTGGAATCATCAGCCTTATTGAGTGTCTATACCCAAGATTAGATTTATTTTTAATACCTTATATATATATATATATATATATATATATATATATATATATATATATATATATATATATATATATATATATAAATAGCTTATTGTGCTTATTAACAAAAGTAGCAACTTCTAATACATACTTACATACTTACCAATTAACGAAAATTATTATCTCACGTTAAATATAGCTCTAATGCATTTTTTGTGCCACAAAAACACTGCTATTGTGGCGCCGCTGGTCCGTACCGCAGAAGGGTCATAGTGATGGAACCAGCGGGCCTGCTGCTTGTCAGGTGACGTCATTACTGTGGAGGTTGATGACGTCACACAAAGACAAGGAAGGGAAAAGGAAGATCTTCCCAGCCAGGCAAGGTGTACGGCCTGGGGACCGAAGTCCATTTGAGAAGCGTTGAAACTTGTATATAGTGTTACAAGATAAATAATTGTGATATCGTGATTCAGGATTTTATTTTGAATTTCATTTTTTCCATTTGTTATTGATTTTTGTCCATTTTTTATTATTTTTCTTGTAGCGTTTGTGATTGTTTTGAGCCGCTACACTATAGTTACCCACCTAGTTACCTAATATCATCCAATCCCGCTCGATCCAACGCAGTTTCATCCGATCCGATCCAATCCGAATCCGATCTACGTGATCCAATCCGATCGCACCCAATCTCATTCTTTTCACCTGAATCACATCTGTCTATGGACGTCTGTATAGATGGTACTCACTTAGGTATTAACTAGCGACGCTATTATAGAGGTCGATAAGTCTCATATGCAAGTTAACTTGCTAAATATCCAGCATTCATGTGCACTCACGTCAATGTAAGTAAACTTGGTTGCATGGGTACAATCTTCAAGGTTCCGGTGTCAAGTTTCAAATGGGTTTTTGCTACATGAAAGATACTCTTCATGCCTATCTTTTAATCTACTATATCGAATATTCCCATACAAAACCTAAACCCGTATCCCGCTTCAATAGATATGTCGCTAACAATCCAATGTCACTATCTCGTCAGTAAGGCCCACCCATTTGAATAAAAAGCGTGTGATACGTAACACTTGTATTTCGTTTCACTAATATTTTTATGGAGAGGAGGCAAACGGGTAGGGGCTGAACCTAATGGTAAGTAATTACCGCCGTCCATGGACATCCGCAATACCAGGGGTCTTGTAGATGTGTGGCCGGCCTTAAACGAGATACAAAAAACTACTTTATCTTATTTTATTAATGCAGGCGTTACCTTACCTACCATAATTAAAAGGTGAAATCAATTAAGTTTGCTATTCTTCGCAAACGTAACATTACTTATACACGTGTTGAGTGATGTAGTGTTTGTTTCTCCTGAGGATACTTCGGTTTTGAAGTAGAGCGTGCGTTGGCTGCGTACATTATGTGCTTTTGTATTTGCTGCCGATGTGGGTGGAGGTGTGGTGGATGTGGATGGATATTTGTACCGTCTTCTTTTTTGTCCGGATCATCAATTGCAAGAGTTTGACTTTAACATAGAACACCGCAGTGGAAGGTCTCAGATTTCTATCCATTTATTAAAACGTCGTCTTTCGTCTTAATGGCATCGCGGAGGATACATAAAACAGTTTGCGTAGAATAGCATTTGATTCAGGGTATATTCTTTTAGAACTATCTGGTATCTTATTGAATGCAACTACAAACGTTTCTTCGTTGCGTCGCGACAAATAAATGAGACTAGCGATTGCCTGTGCTATGGCAGAAATGCAACCATAGATTTATATAATAAAATCTCTTTATTGTATAGGACTAAATAAAAAAGTTTGACAATTAACTTTAGCCGTAAAGAAATTAGTATACATGTGTGTATATTGTCATGTATGTCACACGATTGTAGTGTGTGTGATGTTTATTTTATTAAATTAATGTATTGCTAATGAATTTTATTTAAATAAATGCAATCCTCCGCAAGTTAACTTTAACTGTGCCAAATTTCGTATTACACCATTCTCGCAATTGTCTCAAAAATTGGTCTTAAGTTTTCTTTCATGTAATAATATATAGATAAGTAGAAGTTTTCCTTATTGGTTAAACTTCTTTATATGCGCGTGACGTATTACACGCCAGGCTGGAGAGGAGTCTGGAGGATTAACAGATAGAGATGGGTAGAACGAAGGAGGTAACATTTTTTATTAAAATTAAGTCGATTAAATAGCGAACCTAATTATCAATCGATGGAACTGTGGTTTGATTCCCAATAAGGATAAACATTTATGTGACGAGCATAAATGTTTGTGTTTCTGGGTTGGGGTGTTTATTATCAATAAATAAATATCGCTTGAAAAATTTCACAACTGATCTAACTCCAAAGTAATAAATTTATTTGCTCCTGTAATTGGAGATAGTGAACGATACTTATACATAGAAATATATAAATACTGTAACATACATATTAAACAACTTAACCTAGAAATACAAACAACTGTGCTCATCACACAAATATTTGTCCCTAACTTATTGTTAATTAAATGTTCAAAAATAATTAATAGCATTAATACCTGTATGTATTACTTCATAAAAATAACAAAATCTGTAATGTACAATATACTGCTTCAAACATAACGTACCTACTCATTATTCTATCCCATTTCGTTTTTGTAACTATTGATGACAACTATGAAGTAGGCATGGACTGAAACAAATAACAAATTTAAGCTTAAAAAATTATACAGTTATTTTCTTACTAACTTAAAAGCCCTATGATGGGCTAGGCTCTATTGAAGTATAGACCACTTGCTTTTTTGCCAAATCATTCGTGAAAGGCAAAAGATTGACTAAACATGTCACGAAGTAACTATTTAATAATCTGTGATGTCACGTAAACACTAGGTGCAATTTCTGGCTTTTATGCCATGATATTATCACGATCTTACCATTTCTTGCCGCAATAGAATCAGTACTTAACACAGCAATGTTTCGGATAAGGCAATAATTCAGAATGTTAAAAATAAATGAGAAATAAGAAAGATAGCAAAATGTCATTATCATATTTGGTGTCTAATTCCATCAGGAGAGCTCTTTTCTTTTTTCGGAAAACCGCGCTAAAATCATACTCAATTATTTTTATTCAATAAAATTTATTTTTTCTTTAATTTATACCCTCATTTTTCGAAATATTTATAATGGGTTTGGAAAAAAATGGTGAAATATTACAAAGTATAAAAATAAACACGTACATAATAATATACATTTAAAGATATCAACACAATGCAGTTTTAAAATATTTTGACGTAGAAAAATTAGAATGTTAAGTTAGTAATGTACTAATAAAATATTTGAACTTACTAATTACAATAATCAGCGAAACCAAGGTACTGTAATAAACCTGACAGTTATTGATCGGCCGCAACGCTTTCAGCACCACTGCTATAATTGTAGCTAATAATCCAACT
This sequence comes from Apodemia mormo, assembly GCA_036924255.1. NCBI lineage: Eukaryota > Metazoa > Arthropoda > Insecta > Lepidoptera > Riodinidae > Apodemia > Apodemia mormo. The sequence continues at coordinate 16,723,724 of JAUPFN010000011.1, read as the reverse complement.
ATAATAAGAACTGTTAAGACATATATGTTTAAAACTGCTGTTGCTCTCTTGTTCTGCAAGAAAATAAATAATTACTTAGATTGATTACATTGCCATTTGGGCAGCTTAAAGTTATGTTTAGCCATAATGTGTTTATAGTATATTTTGGTTTTATTATCCATACTTATATTGTAAATGCGAAAGTAACTCTGTCTGTCTGTCTCTTCTTCACGCCTAAACCATTGAATCGAATTGAATAAAATTTGTTGCTAAGATAGTTTGAGACCCGAGAAAGGACATAGGATTTTTATCTCGGAAATCCCACACGAGCGAGAACAATGAGCATAAAATCCCGGGACTGTCTATCTTTTAAGCCACGGTAATAAGGAGTGACTTAGGCTACTTTTATATAAAAAAAATCCACACAAAAGAAGTCGCGGCCACAGATAGTTTGGTATAAATTATTTAAATGCAATAAAATTGCAATGTCTGACTCCGCCGACTTCCAATCACGGGAGATTCTAGATCAGATCTTTACCCAATTTATATGGAACCAAATGAGAAGTATAAACCCAAACGAAAGAAGATTTTCCTAATCGGTTTAGGTATCATTGAATAATCTGGGAACGTACATTAATTAATGTTTTTAAAAATCATGCTTAAGTATTTCAGACTCCTATCAATAACATTTTATTATTTTTTTACTACTTTACCAATTAATTATTGTTCTAGTTTGGAAGTAAACTTATCAAAGTTTCATTTTAACTCACCGCAGCTAATACAACATAACAACTTTGCATGAGGAAAGCTGTCTGCTTGTTTGCTATTTATAACAAAATAAATATTTTACGGTCCATTCTGTGCAGTAAAGAAAATAGAGTCGGAAAAATCTTGTGTATAAAGTCAAAGATCTTTTGACTAAAGTCTCGGTATGAGGTCAACTAAATTTACTCCATTATGACTCCAAACAAACAGAAGCTTATGAATTTACCACTGAGAAATCACCCTTTGTGGTATCTCTTCATTTTGAGAGTATCTGCTCCCTTAAATGCCCCAGCCAGCATTGGAATCTTGGTGACGAAATATCCAAGAAGAAGAAACGGTTAGTTTAGTGGTCATTTAAAAAGCTACGTTAGACTCTAAGAATCTTGGTATCGTAGCAGTTCAAGCAATCTACAAACGCTACCATAAAAATTAATAAAAAATGGAAAAAAATGAAATTCAAAATAAAAAATCCTGAATCGCGATATCACAATTATTTATCTTGTACGCACTATATACAAGTTTCAACACTTGTCAAAAGGACTTCGGTTCCCAGGCAGCACCTACACCTTGCTTGGCTGGGAAGATCTTCCTTTTCTCCTTCCTTGTCCTTGTGTGACGTCATGAACCTCCCCAGTTATGACGTCATCCTGACAATAGTTGTCCCGCTGGTTCAATCACTATTTAACCCTTCAGCGGTACGGACCAGTGGCGCCACAGTATTCTGAATAGGGTGAAAAAGTTTTCAGAATTTCGTGTTAGCTAACCGTTGGCGACTCCATCTATACCTAATCATCACATTAGGCCTCACATGGAGAGCTGTTCTCATATTTGGACAGGGGCTACATAATACCAGTTCTTTTAGGGCAGAGTAGCTAGAATATTGGTTTAATGTTACGAAGAGAAAATGAAAAAAAAAAATTATTTGCAAGAATATAGGTTTTACAAATTATTAAAAACAAATTAAATTACCATCATATTCTACCATAATATGGTGTGCAAACATTTGAAATTAGGTCGATTTCCTTATAATTACTACCGGATCGGAACGCGGCCACACAATGACAAGATCCGGCGGAGGAAACTCAGCGGGCTTCTTTTTTTTCTATTTCATGTATTACAATTTACAAGAACTATTTCACAACAAAAACTTATTTTTACAATTTACAAAATATCATCTTATGCTCAATCGAAATTTTTACAATTTACAAAAAAGTTTACCATTTTAGAAATTTTGCTATTCAATTTTTATTACATTTCAATTTTAAGGTAAATTGTACAAGCCTATATTTCTATTTATATAAAGATATTGGTTCTTCTTGTATCTTCTATCGCTTTTACCACGGTAAGTATTTCAAAGAGCGGCTTAATTTCATCCGCTTAATCCTATCCCCGGACATCACCTCAAACTGCGAAATTCTGTTTGTAACATCGTCATGTCTAGAAGTTCATTAGTCACTACACTGCAATTTTTGTCTTCCCTGACTATAGAACCAATTGCCAGTGGATTTGTTTCCTAAACAGTATGACCAAGGGGCCTTCAAGAAAAGATTCATTAAAGGTGGGAAACGCACCAGCATTACGCCATTTATTGCTGTAGATGTTCGTGGGTGGCGGTGATCACGCACCATTAGGTGAGCCTATTGCCCATTTACCCCTATTAGGTATATAAAAATACCAAGACAATTTATTGCAAATTAAGTGATAAAAATTACAAATATTTTCGAGGAAAGACTAAATATTAATTTTTTGGAGATATTCACCATAGTAAATTAACCAGCGAGGTTATATGACAAGTAGCAAATGTATCAACAAATATGATACATCTAGTCGCGACAAGCAACTAAGAACTAAGAAAAATCATAAGAAGAATGTTTGCCATCCTATGATATGAAAAAATAAAAAGGCACAAAGTTGTCCGGCTAAAGTACAGCTAGACCAATGGGTAGTAACAATAATTTCTTCAACGTAGCAACACTTTAATATGTTCATGAAGGTAATATTTTAGAATTATACATTGTATGCAACTGAACTAATCTAGCTACAATACTTAACTAAAGGGCCAATCTCCTACTTCAGTTCAGGGACCAAATAGCGTTATGAATTGTCCCATATTCTCCGCTTACGATTTCCAACGCAAAAAAGCAGATAATTATTGATCATATCAATAATCATAGATTTAAAATAAAATAAATATTAACCAGATATAACGAACCTAAAACTACTTTACCTTGGCGTTTAGGCGTAAAGGCGTTAGGGTAAAGGCGATGGTTAGGTATCTCTTTCCATGTGTGTTTCAGACGATATATAGATAAATGTATCATCTAATATAAACACGCCTTTAAAAATTATTAAGGATGAAACTATTTTTATTTAAATATACTCTAACTAAAAACTCTACCATACTATGTATTAAAATATATTTACCAACAATATTCCAATTAAAAATATGAGGGAGGTGATAGCCCAAATAACATTACATAACACAACAACGTAAAGCAAAATATTTTGTGTGTCATCGTCACATTTTAATGTTATCGATGAAATTGTTAAAAAGCCACACTAAAATAAAAAATATATTGTTAGTTATCAGACTTGATTTTGCACAGACGTATGTGCACGCAAACAAGTTCATAAGCAATAAGCAAATAGTAAGTAAAACATATTCCTTGTTCATAAGCACCAAACATACTAATAAATTAAATCCTCGAGACGAGGATATTTATTCTCATATGCACCCAGACGCTCATAATATAAAAGTGTTTCCGTTACCCGTTACAAACACCTTATTCATTTTTATTAAGAGACTAGCTGTTGCCAGCGACTTCGTCCGCGCGGAGTTCGTTTACTCCGCACTGCCCCTCCCCCGTAAGTGATAGCGTGATAATATGTAGCCTATATGTTGACCCGACCTATTAGTAATATTTATACAACATTTGAAGTAAATCCATGCATTTCTTTTTGAGTTTACCTCGGACATACATACAGACAAACAAACAGATAGACAGACAAACAGACAAAAATTCTAAAAACTATAATTTTGGCTTCGATATCTATTGTAGATCACGCCCCTTTATTACGCCCCAAGTATTCTTTTAAAAAAATATTCAATGTAAAGTTTTGACTTTCCTACGATTTTATTATATGTATAGATAATATTTAAGCATATTTAAGTATATATTAACATAGAACTACGTATATAAATATTGAAATATTTTTCGCCCCAGACTCCGAACTATTGCCGGTAAGTACCAGTGTTAGTAGCCAAAATTTTAACAGGCATTGCGTTGCTTTACCCACATTCAAAACTTGTAATCATAATAATGTACCATAATTATTAGCCAATATATTCGTAAAATTTGCTACGCTTTACTATATATCTGGATTGTTGTAACTTTAAAATTGTACCAGGTTTACTAGTTAAAATATACAAAGATATTGTTGTACGTTAATCACATTCCAGGATAGCTGGTACGACAAACTATAACGGCGTGCAAGAGTTATTAGTCCAAACATTGATAGATTTGCTATCTTAACCACATTTCAGGATTGTCGTAACTATGATGGTATTCTAGCCTAGATGGTATTCTTAGCCAAAATGTTCAAAGGTTTTGCTTCATAAAAATCACATTCCAGGATTGTTGTACCGAATTATAATAAGTTGTTATTAGCCATAATATTCACAGTGCTAGTGTTATTAGCCATAATATTCACAGGTTTTGCTACGACTACACCACATTCCTGGACTGTAGTACCAAACTATTATGATATACCAGGGTTATTAGCCAAAATATTCCCAGGATATGTTACGTCTAAACCACGTTTCTCCCGTGTTGGCCCGGGCTCCTTTGAAGAATTGAACAAAAGACGACTGATTGGCTATACGTATCACTACCATTGTGACTACTAGGAGGTACAGTTTTGGAGGGTAAGATAGCCGATAGATTTATGTAACTGGCATTGCCATCCCGCCATGTAACAGCAACGCACCAGTACCTCTTTCCGTCAGCTTGTTTGTTACCTTATGATGTAAAAAAATAAATAATAAAAAAGTTCTGGGATTGTCTTACCGAACTATGATGATATACCAGGAATATAATGACAGGTATACCAGGGTAATTAGCTAAAGTATTTACAACTTTTGCTACGTCTAAACCACATTCGATGACTGTCGTAACTATATATGGTGCTGAATTATTCCTTTGCGTACGTACACTTACTTTCATAGAATTTCGCACAATTGAAACCAAAATCACACACCTACATGAACTTTGAACGCGCTAAATAATGCTCACCGCTAAAAGCATTTCAAGCACTATTTGATCATCAAGACATATGTATACGGATAAGATATGATATTGCGGATACTATAGAAACACATATATATCGAGAAAAAAACATTTATCAAAAGAAACAACAGGGTACTTACAATACCAGTTATAGCTATTAATATATTGCCAACTTTTAAATTGAAACAAAAGCAGCATTTATCTACCGGAGGCAGACTATCATAACAGTCAGGCATTTTCTAAATAATTTTAAGTTTAAGTTTACAATTTTTTCATAATATTGCTAATATTGCTTTAAGCTGACATTATCCTATACATACATCATACACTGGTACGCTGACATTTAAATCTGAAGTTTCTAGATACGTTGTCATGTGAAATGAGTTATAAAATTATCGAGTGAATATTTTATTGATAGGTACATTTTATTTCCGTTTATTGAAAATATAATTTGTCCCAAAATATTGTGTCTAATATCGAATTGTTCTATCTCTGCTTAGCTCTTGCGTCCTATGGGCTAATATTTATTTATTACAGGTATAAATCAATAATAAAAAATACGCATTGAACATAAAACTTCTTTGTTTAGATAACACTTAAAAAGTTTCGTGCGTTGTCCAATGAACGTTCATAAACTATTTTTTATGCATTGACGATAATCTATATCTATATACATATAATAAAATCGTAGGAAAGTCATGTATGTCCAGGGTAAACTCAAAAAGTACTGCATGGATTTACTTCAAATTTTGCGTGAATATTATTTAACAGGTCGGGTCAACATGTAGGCTACATATTATCACGCTAGCATCTAAGAGGGAGGAGCTGTGCGAAGTAAACGAAGTCCGCGCGGACTAAGTCGCAAGCAACAGCTAGTATTATAAATATGAGTATATTTTTTATTCGATGTACCTAAGTACCATTGGTTTTTCACTTGTTAGAAGATTTAGACATGCTCTAGAATTATTCCAATTAAAGTTAGATTTTTAGAACTTTTAAATTCCGGTAGGTGATTTATAATTTTCTTTAGAAAGAAATGAGAAACTCCTAAATAACTAATGGATTATAAAACATTTGTAACGAAATCATCTAAATACATTATATTTAGTGTCTAATATTTTTTTTTCAATTATTATTCATACCATTTGTAGATATTGGGTATTTTTCGATTTTTCTAAAAAGAGAAATTTCCGTTACTTACTTACTTACTTTTCCGTTACTGTATTGGCAGTAACGTAGGCAAGGGAAGCAAAAAGTAACGGAAACGAGGCATAAAGTCGTGTTTAAAGTGAGAAATGCACCTAGTTCATTACCATATTTATTTAGTTTTTTGTAAGTAAAAGTTTTTTATAACTGTAATTCTTAAATCTATTTAGGAATACGATGCCTCTTATAGACAGAGAGAAAAATAAAAAAGAACCCGTAGAAATGTGCTATTCAAAAAAATAAAGATTTGGCTACAATTCGAAAAAATGTGGCTAAAACAAAAAAAAAATAAGAGGAATGAATTAAGAGTAAAAAATTTAACAATACAAATTTGAAGAGAAAAAAAACGAAAAAAGAAAGGTGAGAAGCAAAAACAAAAATTTTAAGAAAAGGAAACGAAACTTGAAGAAGAGAAAAAGAAGCGAAGCACACTACGAACAAAGACATGCTCCATATAAAAAGTAATTAAAAAATATCGCCGTGCTTTAAAACAATTAAATAAATTACAAAACCAGGTTTATTCTGTAAGGACAGACTGAAATCGATGAGCTGATTATTACTGTAGATTTTTAGTTATGTAAAGTTTATTTCTTAGTTTTGTAAAATAATTTTTTGTAATACTTAACTGCAATTATTCTACTAAATAAGTGCAATACTTAATTTATGTAAAGTTATTAAAATTAGGTATGTTTATTATTACAACTCTCTTTTGATTATTAACACTCTCGCTATTACTTTGAGTGACAATTATTATTTCAGCAATATGTTATGCATTTGGTGCACAATATAATATTTGTAGTGAGTACCTTAGAATTCCATTATCATTCTTTTCGTTATTTCCACAAAAATAATATTTCTCAATTCATCGTTAAATTTCGTCGTTAATTAATTACTAGACTAATTCCTCAGTTTTTTTTATATTATAAAATATTGTTTTTTGTATCTTATAAAAAACAAATCACTTAGTTTCTTGTTTTGTGTGACCCGGTAACGAAACTATAAGAAATGTGCTGTTATTTTAAAATTCCACGGACATTTTTGTTAACAAGGTTTAAGTTATAAAGAAAAACTATTGCTTTATTGAATCACAACATTTTCTATACCTTTTCTTGTCTTTATTTTCGTTTTATCCTTCAATTGGTGTGGTAATGGAAAAGAAAAAAATTTTAAACCCAGCTGTAGTAAAAGCGCAATTCAAACAAATTAAGGGGGGTTTTCAATATTTCAGTCATCATCAAAATTTATCAATATTTCAGTAGCTAAAGCTTCATATATAATTCAGAATGCATAAATTAGAGAATATAATAGCTTTTGAATTCTTATCCTCATTTAGATTTAGTACATGTTTACAAAAATATGCCCATATACCAAAATAGGTAGGATTTATATTGTTTAAAAGCACTTGTACCTACTGTTTTACTTGATTTTATCTATTAAAACCAACCGGTTTTGGGTTTTAACGCATCATCAGGGAAAAAATTAGTAGTGTATGGTTGTTAAACAAGGTGATGGTTCAATAATACAGCCAAAAGTGAAAAAATACATAAAATATAATTCTTTATTAATTTAACTCATATAAAATAAAAAAATTATAATATTAATAAGATTATAAAGTACTAAATGTATAGTCATTTCATCCCATTTCATGCTTGTAGCTATTTAAGACAATTAAAAAGTAGGTAGACAGTGAAACAAAAATAATGAAATTATTATAAGAAAGCCTGGAGTTAAAAAGATAAGCCACGATGATCAGGGGTCCCATTGAAGTATAGACCAACTGACTTCTTACCTGTTATGTTGCTGCACTATGCTGTCGAGTGTACTATGAAGTTTACCTACGCTTTGATGGTATCATCAGTCCGCCTTATTGGTCGAGTGGTTAGAGAAATTAACTACGAATCGATGGGGCTTGGGTTCGATTCCCAACAGGGACAAAAATTTCTGAGATTAGCACAGATGTTTGTATTTCTGGGTCTGAGCGTGTGTTACGTACGTAACGTTATTTATAATTTTATGTAATAGTATCATTGACCCACAAAATAAGCAAATAATTTGCTTACGTTGAGTTTGTCAATTTGTCCAGCGATATTATTATCAGGATCAAATGTATCAGGTAGGGTAGCAAACAAGCAAAATTGAAACCCGCTACCGAAATCAAAGGGTGCTTACTGATGCATTATTTTACGAGCAGTAAGTCGTGATATCTGTGCACGACTACTTAGCCCAGGTTTATTGAAAAAATATCGAAACTTTAATGTGTATCTCAGTAGCATTTAAAAATATTCATATTAACGTTGCTATGTCAACAAAATAGTAAATACAAAATCAATTAATACAAATACGTGTGTATTAATAATTATATTATATTTTTTGTATGTCTCTAGCCCAAAAGCATAATTTTAATTGAAATTACTTAAAACTTAGGAAATGCAATTAGGTAGTCATTAAGGCTGTTATGGTGTACACCTACTGAAATCGGTTTTATAACGGAAAAGCGCACAACAAGTAGATGGATCTCCTAATCGAGAGTCAACTATCGCTATAGACACCAAAGATGTTAATGGTGCGTTGCTATCTTGTGTCGAGGTCTAATGCCACATGCATAAGTTTACCGGCTACCTTACCCTCCAAACAGGAACACGACAGTAACAAGCACTGACGTTATTGCGGGAGAAATAGGTAAGGCGGTGATACCTACCAGACCCGAGCGAGACAATTCAGACTCCCACACCTAGTAACCACGATGGTAGGGACTCATATAGCTAATCGGTCGCGTTATACGACCTGCTTGGCAGAACAGCAGTTGGCCTATACTTCAAAGGAGCCCGAGACTAACACGGGGAAGACAATATAATCAAGCCCCTCCCAAACAATACATATTATTGTTTGAGAGGGGCTTGAGTATATTGTTACCCATACGGGGGAGGCAGGGGGAACCAAGTGTCATACATCATGAACATTGCAGTCTTGTCTCGCTTCCTCCACATTTATTACTGTCTTCATACAAACACGCAGTCGCAACCTGCGTGACTTTTGACACCACCTTATTATCTTTGATAGTACTCGATCAATTAGATCATGGTACGTCAGTCTTGGTCTTTTCCGGTACCTACATCCTTCCACATTCTTATTTTATATCTGTTTTATTAACATTTCATCTACATGTCCGAACCAACGCAGCATGCCCTTTCTCATCTTTACACCGACACTTTCAAGTTTAACTGCTCTCTCACTTCAACATTACAAACCCGGTCGGCGAGTCTTACGCCACATATTTTTCGTAGCGATCTCATCTCGACCACGTTGATTCTACTTTCATACCCTTTTTGATGTACCCAACTCCCACTTCCATATAATACCGTTGGGATAAGCACATAACTATGCGGAGCAAGACGGGCAACCTGACTTAAAACTGTCCTTTTAAGGAATCTCCCTAATGCATTCACTTGTTCCCTGCACACACTCTTCTTTCAACAGCAGTGATGTACTTACCTGCCATCTCTGCTAAAAGCATATCCAAGATATACAAATTCATCCACTAATTCCAGTACTCATCATCGACCACAATTGTTACATCCGTTCTGGTTGCTCCTTTTTAGAATAGGTACTAGAACTTTAGTTTTCTTCGCATTCAAATGTAAGCCCATATTCTTACAATCCTTATTCATAACTGTGACCAGTGTTTGAAGCTCAGGTGGAGTTGAACCTAAAAGCGTCATCTGCATAGAGCAGGCAGTTTACCACTAGGTCACTCATATATATTTCTACATTCAATGACTTTAACCTTTGGAGACACTTATCCATATATCCATATATCTATCCATAACTGGGTAAAATGTCTTCAAAGTTTCTTTCACACAACTCTATCAAACGCATTCTCCCAAACAAAAATTTGCTGTATCAATTTGGTGGGGGGGAACCACCAACAAAAGTTCTGAATCCGCCACTGACTATAATGCTGATAGCAACGGAAATTTGATGTCTTTGGGTGATGATTAACTTTAAGGGAGCGCGGTCTACTTCTTTACTATTTCAAGACATAACATTGATTGCAGATTTTGCATTTTAGTTACCAATTTTTTTAATTATAAGTTTTTAGGTTTTCACTTTTCAATTAGTAACAAAATGAAACATGTACGTGTGTGAAATGTTTTATTATAAAAAAATATATACACGTATTGTTACGATATTTACTTCATAGCTCGTTCTTGTAAGAGTTTATGACGATAATAAAATATATCCAAACTGAAACAATAGACGTATTATATGTATAAATAACAAGGAATCGCAGCTTATATAACATTATAATTAATACTAAAGTAGAAATCATCATAAATATATTCCTAATAAGTATCTGAATCCACACAACTATTGTCGTTGGTCATGCATATTGTAATATGGATACGTATATTCTTGATAAATATTTTAAGACATTTGCCGGAGAATAAATATTTAGATTTATATTACAATACTATTCATTTATTCGTGCCTATGATTGGATGAAATAAGACCACATATTAACTATTCGTGCTCTTATTTCTTTAGCCACTTTTAACGCTGCGATCTTAAACTTTATATTTGATCGAAGAAATTAGCACTTCAAATGAGATTTAAAAAAAATTGGATTCCTTATAAATTATAAATTATTTCATATAAAACAGTGACTTAGGTCAAAAATCCACTATTATATTAATTGTATAAAAATGAAATAAACTTACTAAAAATATAAAATACCAAAAAGAAAACTTGTGTGTTGTACCACTGACATCGAGTATACTGCTCGTGTATGATTATTAGAATTAAATATGTGAATGTGATGACCAGCGTGGATATTGCACAATATATTAACAGTTCCGCAGGTAAGGGTTTTGGCTGAACCTAAAAGACAAATCATATATATTAAAAATAATCAAAAACGAACTGTGGAAAATCGGTATATTTTGTTGCATACAATTATAACTATTATAGTTTTTTGTTGGGTTGGAGCAGTGCCATGATAATACGCCAAATCTAATGTTTTACTGGTGCTTGTATGTATTCATTTGTGTGTACGAATTTAGTTTCCTTTTACGGTATATGATGGCAAACAAGATAACACAATATGTTTTCGTTGCGTTGCGTCAAATATACGAGATATCAGTTCATCTTATCGGTAAAAGCCCTGAAATGGGATTGCTATCTATCACCATCAGTAGAGGCATGTGCATGTTTGGTAAATTAATTTGTTACACTCGATTATGTAACAAATAAAATCATACTTCTCTAGATTAAAAAATAAGTAAAATTATAATGACCCTGTTCCTTCTGCTCGTTGTTAAAATGATTTTCAATTGTTGTTACTTCTTGTCAATAAAAAACTAAAATAAAGCATATTTAGGCATATTAAATTAGTAAGCATATCGTAACTTACTAAAATAGACAAAACTTTTGAAGAGTACCTACATTTCCAGCCTACTCGTTATTAATTTTCTGAAAGGCAAGTAGATATATGTTAAATATATCATTAGTACTGTGACTACTAATTAGGTGGTAGTATTCCGCAACGTCTTACTCAGGTTTTGGTGCCACAGCCTTTCCTGTTGTGAAAGCATTAGAGCTTGTAGTCAATATCGTTTTTTTTGTGAGGGCAAAATACTCGGTAAATTTATGTATCTGACATTCCATAATACAAGTAGAATATTATAAGAATATAATAGTGACTAGAAAGTCATCATTCTATTAAGAAAGTTGCTTGTTTAGTGTTCTATTTTATAATCAAGACTGTAGAAATATAACATGTGTACTATTTTTACAGTGCAAAATGTGCTGCGTCTCCTTTTTTTGTTATTTAAATGACACCCAGCAAACTTGGAAAATTTTTAAACTTATCAAAAAAAGATTTAACAAGAAAGAAAAGCAAAATAATTAATTCAATAGTTATTTACAAAATGAAGTCCATCTAAATATGGACATTCAACTGTACAGGAATTTCTTTGTCAAATAATTCTTGACAATGCAAAATATGCTGCATCTGTTTTTTTCATTTCGTAAATTGACACCCAGCAAATCCGGGAAATTTTAAAAACTTACTTTAAACAGGCTTAACAGGAAAGTAAAGCAAAATACTAAATTCAGTAGATGTATACAAAAGAGAGTCCCCCTTAATATAGTGACAACTAGCTGCACGGGACTCTCTGTGTCAAACAATTCTTCGCAACTTGGTCTCGTCATCATATCCGTCGCTTGAACGCTGAAAATCTTAAAAATAACACAATTATAAGCTTATAATAACTACAAGCATAGTAAATACACGTTGCTAAGTTGTTTTGGCACATAAACATGAAATCATTCAGGCTATATTTGACTAATATGGAAATGACAAAATACAACATGTCACAAGCAAATAATTTGCTTACTTTCATAACCCCAAAGATAAATTTCTGTAATTTTTCCAGTTTTATTTAATTATTTATTAGTGAAATATGTCGCATTGCGTGGTACCTCCCTCTCGCAGGTTATTATTAGTAGGGCGAGCGAAGCGAGCCCAACACTAGGCCACTTTCTATGCACTTTTGTGGTACATTTTATTGAAAAAGTATCGCACTTTTAGGTTTGAGCTTTAACGTGGTGGTTTAAATTCATATCTAGATATGTTATCTACCATTAAAATGCTATTTCATAAACATTAAAAAATAGAAGATACATTTTGTATTATAATTTTACTAGTGCTAACGCCATCTATTATAAAACTAACGGGCTAAAATGCTACAAAGCTACACTAGGCGACGATCTGTGCCCTTTAGTGGTACATTTTACTGAAAAAATATCACACTTTTAGGTTTAAGCTTTGGCGTGGTAATTTTATTTCATTTAATTCATTTTCATTCACTCCATTTTAATACAATATTAATGTATTAAAACACTTGTACTTTTTAACTTCCCACTACGTATGTAGATAGGGAGGTTACTGATTTTGCTCGGATTTTCAAAAATGGAGTTTTCACCATATGTCCACGTTTTGTGGTTTTAGGAACTATTTTCGACTATTTTTGCGATGACTTCAGTATGTCTGTCTGTATGTATGTATGTGTGTGTGCGTACGTGCGTGAGTGCGTGCGTGCGTGCGTGCGAGCGTGCGTGCGTGCTTGCGTGCGTGCGTGCGTGCTTGCGTGCGTGCATGCATGCGTGCGTGCGTGTGTGTGTGTGTGTGTCAACAACTCATAAGTTTTGAACGCCTGGACCGATCGAAACGGGGTTGGTTGATAACATTCGATTGGATTCCGCTCATCTTATACTTTCTGAAAATTTGAACCAAATGGGCCCAAGAGATTTTGAGAAATTTTGAAAAAACCCAACAAAAATTGTGGGGTAACAGAATTTTTTTAAATAACTTCTAGATTAATGTACCGATTGAGCATAAAAACTAATCAGCTCTATTCCTCAAAAAATTACGTCTAATGCATAAATTGCGGCAAAATCATTCGGTTGGAAGTAATCGTTGACGAAAATTTTGAAAAAAGTGTTTTTTCGACATAACTTCGAAATATTTTAACCAATCATTTTTTGGTATTCTACGATATTATAATACTAAAAAAATTACGTCGAATGCCCTTTTAAAAATCAAAACGTAATTTTAATTTTCAAAAATTAAAACTACGTTTTCTTTAGCAAAGTTTCTTAATATTTTTGAAATAACTTTCAGGCTAATATGCCGATTGACTACAAAATCTTATCATCTTTTCTTCTTAAAAAACTGCGCCACGTACCGTTAATTGGATAAAAATCGGTCAATTTGTTTGGGATCTATCAATGGCGAAAATTTTTGAAAAAAATGTTTGTTGACATTGCTTCGAAATTTTTGAACCTACCGATTTTTTAGCTAAAGCAATATTTAAATTGAGTTGAATGCCATTTGAAAGATCAAAATCGATCATCTTTTCCAAAATATACAGCTTTTGAAAAATACATACTGCCATTTTTATCAAAATATATATTTATACTGAAAAAAACCTATGCTTACAGTTTTTACTATTTTGAGCTTAAAATACGTTAATTTAGCGGGAGGTTTCAGGGATGGCTTGCAACCATTTACAGATTACAGACAATGATAGGTGACCAGTCTATCACCAAATGGGTACTTTTCCAATCACGGGAAACGTTGTTTTTATTCGAAAAATTTATTCGCTGAGTTTCTACCGCCAATTCTTCGTGCCTGCGGTAAGTCCAATATAAATTCTAAAAATTTTGAAGGTTAATTAAATTTTCTTTATAAGATAAACTTTTATTTTTAAAACTCGTTTTTCCTAGAAAACTCTTTTAAAAAGAAAACTCTTTTAGAAGTGGTGGCGCGAGATAGATCTTGAGTTGCTACATATTATAGGTAGGTACTATATTATAGGTAGACCAGAAAATATGGTGTAAAATATGTAGATAACCTTTATTGTTTTGTGTAGATAAAATTGATAATTATAGAAATCGTGTTTTTAATAAATCAAGAAAATTTTAAAGATTGTTTCCTATACATAAGTACTAAAAAATTTATCTTAGAAACATTTTATTTTTTACTAGCTGTTGCCAGCGACTTCGTCCGCGCGGACTTCGTTTACTCCGCACTGCTCCTCCCCCGTAGGTGATAGCGTGATAATATGTAGCCTATATGTTGACCCGACCTGTTAGTAATATTCATGCAAAATTTGAGGTAAATCCATGCAGTACTTTTTGAGTTTACCCCGGACATACATACAGACAAACAGACAAAACTTCTAAAACCCATATTTTTGGCTTCGATATCAATTGTAGATCACGCCCCAACTATTCTTTTTAAAAAATATTCAATGTACAGTTTTGACTTTCCTACGATTTTATTATACGTATAGATATAGATTTTGGTTTTATTTTTCTGCACCTCCCTAAATACAAAGCCTGACGACACCTTTGATGTGAATATAATAAATAAAGTCCATGATACATTAAAAGATGTAATTCGCATAAAAATACTTTCCTAAGAATATTACTAGGTAATATAACTTAGCGAGCCCTTACAAAGCTCTGCTTTTTGCTAGTATAATATCGAGTAGTAAGTAAGCGATATACTTAGGTAGATACATTTATTTGATTTTGATATTTTAAACGGAATTCAATGCAGTTTTTTGAGTACCTACTAAAGTATTATATTACGACATTCAGATAGATTAGTTGAAAAATTTTAAAAAGTATTCTCGAAAAGATAGGCAGAGATACAAGTGCACCCAAGATTAGTCCAAATACTAAGTCGCACAATGTAATAAGTGGCAAGCCTGTCGCCAACCGGCCACTTTTTGCAATCCTGAGCAACGTTTCTACTACCAGGAAACTGAAAAAACAAATTTTTAATTTACCCGACCCAGGAATCAAACCCGGGATCTCGTGTGGTCAACACCACTCACCGACGCCGGATTACTAGTCTGCAAAGGCGATAGATACATTGAAAAAACTCTTTTTTTTAAATTAAATTATGCATATTAGAAATTATAATCAGTTTAGTATTTAATTTGATGATGCAAATATTATAAAAAATTGTAAAACATAGATATCTACTATTTATTCTAAAAATAGATATAATGTATAATCAGTAATTTATCTACAAGCCAATGCTTTTTAAGAAATGCTTAATTTTTAGCGTAGACTTTAAGTTGCCTTTATTAATTTACTATCGCCTCTGTGGTCTAGTGGTCCAGCGTTGGCGTTGACCACATGAGGTCCCGGGTTCGATTCCCGGGTTGGGCACACAAAAAATGTTTTTTCAGTTTTCTGATAAACACATAGTTGCCCCTATCACATTGTGGGACCAAGTATCTTCGGCTAATCGTGGGTGCACTTGTTGTACCTCTATCTATTTTATGGGCGTGAAGATATTTATTAATTTACTAGCTGACCCGACAAACGTTGTTCCTCCTTTTTAACTACTCTTATTTTTTTTCTATATTTTCTCACCTTTTAAACCTTTCCTGGACTTCAACAATTAATTCAAAACCAAAATTAGTTAAATCGGTTTAGCCGTTCTCGAGTTATCTCAATCTATAAGTTTTGCGTAACTTAAAAAATAACAAGTTATAACCAAAATATTATGTTTATTGGTTTTCAAAATAATCTACTTTACATTTTAAACATTTTTTCATGCGATCGAATCATTTTTTAAAACAGGAGGACCACAGATCTGAAGGCATGTTTTCTACGTGCTGAGTGAATGCTATCACTGCCTCTTCAGAGTTGGTAAAAGTAAAACCTCTCATCAAATCTTTGATTTTGGGGAAAATACAGAAATCGCAGGGTGCTAGGTCGGGGCTATGCGCAGGACAAGTGACGAGATGTACTTTTTCGGAAGCTAAAAATGACTTTGTTTTGTTGGCCGTGTGTGAAGAAGTGTTATCATGGTGTAGGAGAATGCGGCTTTTAGGTCGTCTTTCACGAACTTTTTTAACACCCTGGGTAAAAAAATGGTAAAATAATACTTGGCATCAACACTCTTTTGATTTTCGAGTGGAATTGTGCAGATGAGACCCGTAGCTGAGAAAAAAAACGCGATCATTTTTTTACCAACGTTTCTCGCCTGTCTCACTTTTGTTGGCCTGTTTTCATTTTCAAACACCCATTCACAAGATTGCTGTTTTTTTTCGGGTTCAAAACAATAAATCCACGTTTTCGTCTCCTGTGACAATGTCAGGACAAGTATGTCCAAGCAACATAAAGTTTCAAAGAATTTTCATCCCGTATTACACCCCCTTGTGGGTTGAATTTTGATTAGTACTTCCTTAGTGGATGCGTACATCATACAGGGAACATGTGTGCGAAATTTTATGTTTCTTGACCACAGGATTTGGCCTATGCGTTTATATAAATTTTTATTCCCTATTTTACTCTCTGATACCCTCTTAGGCGTTGAATTTTGAAAAACGCTGAAATTCGGACTTCATTATTGTTGCTGTAATCAATTCACATAAAAATGTAAATATGTCCAATACAAGAAATAAAAACTTTCATACAAAATTTTTTCCTCTATTTCATTCCCTTGGAAGTTGAATTTTGAATAATCATTTCTCAATAAATGTCATAACAGGAAAGGGTGTGTGAAATTTCAAGTTTCTAGCCTTAATAGTTTGGCCTGTGCGTTTATATAAGGGGCAGATTTTTGAAAAACGCTGAAATAAATAACTTGTTATTTTTGTTTTACTAATTCATACGAAATTTCATACAAATATATCTAAGCAACAAAATGTTTAAACCTTTTATCCCTTAATTCACCCCTTTAAGGGTTGAATTTTTAATTATCCTTCCTAGTGCGTCTAACATTTATGGTATGGCAATGGTTTGTGCGATTATATAAAACTTTCAGCCCCTATTTTACCCTCTTAGGGATCGAATTTTAAAAAAAGCTTAAACACGTAATTCATAATTTTTTGTGTAAATTTCATACAATTATGCTTAGGGAATAAAAAGTTCCATACAAACTGAATTTTGAAAAATCCTTCCTTAGTGTATGCCTACATCATAAGAGAAATACGTGTAAGTACGAAATTTTAATTTTCTTTTAAGTTTCTATCACTAAGGGGGACATGTGACGTGCGAGAGTACATAAAAGTCAGGCAATGCCTTGCTTTTATGATGCAATTTTGGAATGGGAACTACACATCTATATATTTTTAGTTCATCATTGATAGTACACGAGTCACTTACCATTCCAATAAATACGATTATAAAGGAAGCACATTTTAAATTTCGTGTACACCAACAAAACCTTTTTACTGTGGGAATAGCTTCAAAAAATCCCATTAATTTAAAAAAATTTACAAGTATATGCACCTATATTACTTTTGAAACAATACGACATAGTATTGTATACTCTTTGCAATACGATTTGACGGCTGTTTTTTTCCTACGCCTTAAAGGACAGGCTAAGAACATACGCCATGCTGCCTTGTCTGTTTGTAGTAGTTATGTCCCGGATCATTAAAAAGCTAAATCCGTGGATACTTACTTAAAATTATTTTATTACTCAGTATATTTCAATAAATACTACGAATATTGTTATATTTACGGTTCTGCCAGGCAGGTCGTAAAAGGCGAGCAATTGGGTATACGTGTACCATCGCGACTACTAAGTAGTAGAGTTCCGCAATGTCTCACCCGGGTATATGTTACAACTGCCTTACCTATTCCTTCCGCAATAGTGTTTAAAAAAATTAACATCTCCACTTTACATGTAGGAAGTTACCCTAAGATTTTATGTTACCACTTTGTTTTCTAGTACCTACTAAGGATATCTGAGCTAGACTACGGACGGACGGACATAGCGAAACTATAAGGATTCTTAGTTTACTTCGGAACCTTAAAAAGTAAATCATTTGGCTATAGATCAAATATTGAAAAATACTTATGCTACTGGCTATGATAATATTAGCACAGAATTATTGAAAAATGTTGCTAGTGTAATATCAAGACCTCTTAGCCATATAATTAATTTGTCATTTTTGCAAGGTAAATTTCCAGACCAGAAAGTGTATTGTCAAACCATTATTTAAAAAAGGAGATATGTGCGATATAAACAATTATAGACCTATTACTTTAATTCCAGTTATTTCAAAAATCTTTGAAAAAATTATGTATGAAAAGCTCTATAATTATTTACTTGATTTTGGCCTACTAAAAAATAGTCAATATGGATTTAGGAAAGGTAGGTCTACTACATTAGCATGTTTTGATTTAGTGAAGAGCATAACTGAATGTCTCAATAAGAAAATGTATCCACTTTGTGTATTTTTGGATATGAGTAAGGCATTTGATTTTGTTTCACACGATATTTTACTATCAAAACTTGAAAAATATGGTATTAGAGGGAAGGCTTTAGATTGGATAAAGAGTTACTTAGAAAAAAGGAAACAATGCGTCGAAATATCTAAAATATACGGAAACCGTAAAAAAATATTTACTTCAAACTACCGTGTTAACAACTGTGGTGTACCACAGGGCAGTGTTTTAGGACCCTTGCTATTTTTAATTTATATCAATGATCTTCTTGATAGTTTACAACATGATTGCTTTTTATTTGCTGATGACACTACCCTACTTATTAAATGTAAAAATAAAAAAGACTTGGTAAACGAAACAACTGAAACCTTACTTCAAGTTTCAGACTGGTTAATTAATAATAATTTAAAAGTTGTAACTAAAACAAAATTAGTTGAATTTCAGAACTACCACAGTAATATTACTAAAAACACAAATGTATTTTTAAATAAAGTAAATATAGATGATGTAGATTATACAAACTTTTTAGGAATAACTATTGACAAATATTGTAATTGGAAAGCACACATTGAATCTCTATGTAATAAGATCGATAGATTTGTCTATGTCTTAAGAAGACTAAGAGAAGCAGGAAACGTAAAAGCCTCCCTATTAGCATATCATGGATATGTCTCTTCTAATTTACAATATGGAATTCCTATTTGGGGAAATTCTGTTGAATTGATACGAATTTTTAGAGTCCAAAAGAAATGTATTCGAGCAATATGTGGTGTTAATCAGTTACATTCCTGTAAACCACTTTTCAAGTCTCTTAAGGTACTTTCCTTACCATGTTTGTATATTTTAGAGGTATGCGTATTTGTAAAAAAGCACCAAAGTTATTTAAAACAAATGCTGAAGTCACTGGTAACTCATATTTTAGGAATAGTAAAAAATTATATGTGCCTAATCAAAAATTAAATATTTTTACAAAAAATGTATATTGTATGTCTATTATTATATACAATCATATTCCTGATAGTCTTAAATCATTACCTATAAATAAATTTCGCAAAAAGTTGTTTGATTTGCTGTTAGATAAAACTTATTATGATATTAAAGAATTTTTAGCCGATAAAATTAAATATTAATGGATAGAAATATAAGTTTGTTGAATTGTCCTTAAAAAATTTCAATGTACCTAGTAAAATTTTGTAAATAGTGAACATTTTGTAAATTATAAAAAATTTAATTGCACAAAATATGAAACTTGTAATTATAAAAAATTCTTTTGTAATATGAAATTGTACATTTATAACAAGTACATAAAATAGAGAAAAAAGACCAGCCCGCTGAGTTTCTTCCGCCGGTTCTTCTCAGTGTGTGGCCGCGTTCCAATCCGGTAGTAATTCTAAATATTCGATAGACTCTTTTAAATGTAATATTTTATAATGATAATTTTTTTTAATATTTGCACACCATATAATGGTAGAATATGTTGGTAACTTAATTTATTTTTAACAACTTGTAACACCCATATTCTTGCAAATAAATATTTTCTTTCTTTCTTCTTTATTTCAAAAAAATGTGACTGTGTAATAGTATAAGGATTTAATTTAAGGAAATTAATATAATTTAGTTTCGTCAAGCGCTGTCGATGGAAATATAATATTGTACAATAGAGTCCATATATTCTAGAATTAACATACAATAACTATTCAAGTACATGATTTAATTAATAAAACATTAAAAATTATATTAAGCAGCCTGTAAATAATTGTCAGGAATACATAAGTGGAAGTCTATATAAACCATGTGTATTTATCATATTAATTATCTATATTTCTTCCAACACTCTTATTTATTTCCCTTACGTAGTTACGTAGTACTTGTTTTCTTTACTTGCACTTCTATGATGGAGAAGTTCGTCTGAAGGAATTTACTACTAAAATAAAGTAGGTCCACACTAAAAATTTAAAATTATGTTAAATTTTGCAAATCTTATATTAGGTAGAATTTTACAAATTCCAAAGTAAGATTTTGGTACCAATACAGGACATAAGATGGCATAGATTGCCCATTCAGAAGGGGCCCGTGTATATTCTTTGTGAAAAATAGATCATCTGACTTCCTGCCAAGCAAATCTTAAAAAGTAAATTATTGGTCGAACTTCACTATCATCGTAATTACTATTTGATAGAGTTCTGCAATATCTAACCCGAAGTCTCCCCTGTATACTTTTTTCTGTCACATTACCGTCAGTGCTGGACAGTGCGAATTTTTTTATTTTCTCTCTCCGTGAAACCTTCATCAGACTTTCATAAATATTTGGTCTTTAGGTCGGCATGAGTTTGGCTGAAGCCGTTCTATTACACACACATATATATATGGAGTACACAAAAGGTATTACTGATTTACCTTGTTGTTCCGGGCTTCTTTGAATAATAGACCATATGTTGTTCTATCAGGCTGATTGTTAGAAGCGAACGATTAGCAATGAGAGTCACTACCATCGTAACTACTAGGTGGTAGAGTTTTGAATTGTTCCCCCAGGTCTGATACCACCGCTTTAGCTATTCTAGCCGCAATATATATATATATATATATATATATATATATATATATATATATATATATATATATATATATACTAAATTTAAATATTCTTATGATTAAAGTATTCTTACCAATTAAATCTATAAACGCAAGCAAAAATTCCAAAATTGGAAACGATCCTCTAGTTGTCACGCACGCTGCCACGTAAAGCAAACTATGCACAAAGGATATCACAATGGTAGCTAAACCAACTATTATGAAATGTTTTATTGCACTAATATAATTTCCCTGAAAACAAAGTTAATTATTTAGTGGTATTTTTGTAAGGTCTATTTAGATTTGAGGAATAAAAATATCAACATCACAATGGTTTTCTAGTAAGGTAGTCACCCATGAATTAAACGTCAAGTGATGTCATATTTACAACATTCATCTATTTGTCGCCTGGCAAAACGAATGGTGATTTCCATTGCCATTTTTGTCAAAGTTAACGATTTCCTTGCGATAACCGAGACTAATCATTTCAACTACTTTCCCGATGCATGGGGCCGGGGGGTGAGACAGACCAATATCACACTCCAGGTTGCTTATGAAATCTGTCTACGTTTTTTTTATATCATAAGATAGCAAACAAGCAGATGGGTCTCCTGATGGAAAGAGTCAACCATCGCCTATAGACACCAAAGATGTTAATGGTGCGTTGCTATCTTGTGGCGAGGTCTAATGCCACATGTATAAGTTTACCGGCTACCTTACCCTCCAAACCGAAACACGACAGTGACCAGCACGGGCGCTATTGGGGCAGGAATAGGTAAGGCGGTGGTATCAGACCCGGTCGAGCCGATGCAGAACTCTACCACCTAGTAGTCACGATTGTAGTAACTCGCATAGCCAATCGCCTTTTACGACCTGCCTGGTAGAACGGCAGTTGGTCTAATCATCAGAGGAGCCTGGAAGCAACACGGGGAAACTACGTCTAAAAACCGTAATATTTAGTACAAACCGCGAATGTTTGATCTAAGCATATCAAATCGACAATGTAAACGAGTACCAAAGTTTCAGAAACACAAATTTATATCTTATAATATCAAAGCTATTTTCTTAAAGCTAAGTTTATCAATGTCAATGTCAATCAAACTTCACATCAAACACAATAGGCCTAAATGAAAAGACGTCAAACACAATAGGCCTACATGTTTATTAATAAAAAAAGATTAATTTTGTAAAATTTATAAAAATAAACAGAATAGGTATAATTATCAAATCACAATGGGAATGTGGAAAAAAAATTTGTCATGATTTTATATTACCACGTTTTTGACGTGACTAATATGTATAGTCTATATTCGTGTCAAATTACAGCTTTCTAGTAATAAGGATCTCTATGCATTCGTGCGGACGGACGGACATGGCGGAACTATAAGGGTTCCTAGTTTACTTCGGAACCCTAAAAACCGTTAATGCTAGATTTTTTTTTAAAATTACGACAATTGGGGTTACCGTCTTGGAAGTTCAGATTATTATCTATTTTATTTATATTCATGCACAAAAAATATTCACAGGTTAAACTTAACACCTAAGGGCATTCAATACTAGTCAACCTCATGGAATACAGAAACATAATTAAAGGAGGTGATACATCTTAATTCACAAAAGAACAGAGTAATTTTAACTTGTAAAAAGATAAATCAAAAGAGAACAAATTTAAAGAATTACAGATGCGACACATATATACATCAAACGATACATATCATTGACGTGTATAATATTATACACGTCAATGATACATATGTATTGCCGATAATTATTTTATCTAATCTTATTTTTTTTTTCGCCGTGTTGGTCCCGGCCTCCTTTGTAGAATAGGCCAACTGCCGTTCTGCCAGGCATGTCGTAAAAGGCGACCGATTGGCTATCGAGTCACTACCATCGTGGCTACTAGGTGGTAGAGTTCTGCATTTTCTCGCCCGGGTCTGGTACCACCGCCTTACCTATTCCTGCCGCAATAGCGTCAGCGCTTGTCGCTGTCGTGTTCCGGTTTGGAGGGTAAGGTAGCCGGTAAATTTATGCATGTGGCATTAGACCTCGCCACAAGATAGCAACGCACCATTAACATCTTTGGTGTCTATAGGCGATGGTTGACTCTTTCCATCAGGAGACCCATCTGCTTGTTTGCTATCGTATAATATAAAAAAAAACCGCTACACAGCAAGGCTATATAAATCCATAGATAAATAATTGCTCTCGCGGCGCTTGACAAGATACCGCACTATCTAAAAACAACAACTCCGTGAATGCGGCAACTCAGTATTGTAGTGTGTGTGATATATGACAGTGTGCAAATGGATAATAGGGAGTAGTGTGCTCTTAGAGCTTGTATTGTGATTTGTGACTGAATCGGGTATGCCGGTTTCGGCGTAATATTTGTTGACGCATTTGACAAGTGCGTCGGCGGTATCTAGTCAAGCACAGCGAGAACAATTATTTATCTAAGTATAAATCATACCTGATGCATTTTGATCAGTAAATTGACACTAGTTGTGACAAATGCTATATCACCTATTAGAACTACGATGCCGGTGTATTTCACTATTGTGGAAATATCTATGTTGCCAATGTCATCATTACTACCTTGTGTCAAGCAAGAACTGCCCAGAGCAGCATTTCCTCCATAGCCAAAACTTAACTGTAGACAAAAATAAATACAAAGAAACATTACAACTTCTTTTATATCATAAGATAACAAACAAGTATATGGCACTCCTGGTGGAAAGAGGCCACCATCGCATATAGGCAACCAAGGTATCAAGTAAGGAGTAGGTAAGGCGGATGTAACAAATAAAACCAAAGCTATTACTAGTTATATAAATAATAGTTTCTCTAAATTGTGACTTTGCGATGGCATCTTTTTACCCGACTGAAGGAGGACAACCCAAACGGCTGGACGGTTTTTGACATATGAGGTGTCTTTAGAGTTGAAAGTTGCCTAAATTGTAGTAGTGACATAGGCTATAATACGTACCTTACAAATATTAAATAAACACATCGGGTACAAATCCAATTATCTACATGAGTAATTTTAGTTTTATATGACCGCGGCTGGTCTTAATCCATACTAATATTATAAATGCGAAATTTGTGTCTGTCTGTCTGTTTGTCTATATGTCTGTCAGTAACGCCTCCACAGTTAAACCACTGAAAAAAAATTGTTGAAAATTCGCAAGGAGATATAGTTAAAGACAGGCTGCAAACACACTATAAAATCAATTCTAATTGATTTGACTAAAATCTTAGTGAGTAAAAGTTTGTATCAAAGATTACTTTGATGATATTTATCCTAGAAAAGCTACGCGAGTTAGTTAGTAGGTACATCATCATTAGGGATTGCAATCCCGTTAGAACTTTTCAGTTCCGGTATCGGCGACACTGGACATTTTTAATCTTGCAAGATCCCTGCAAAGACTTCGCAAATATTTTATGAAAAAGTTTAACTTCTGTTAAATTTTTCGAATCAAAATTTTTTTATCAGAGTTTTAATAAATGTCTTTTAAAGACAATTGTTATTATTAAAAGAAAAATAAAAAAAATGAGAAGTAGAGAATGTAGAGTGCGCATATGCATGTTTTGTTTTTTTTTGTCAATCACGCGCATCTTATACGGCATCCCGTTTACTTTACGATCAAAGAAGTCCATGCATGGCATGCGGGATCCCGGTATTGTATTATCTAACACAATTTGCCTTTACATTGCCCATATGAAAGGCAAATAATTTGCTTGCTTTCGGATCGATTCCCCAGTCATTGGATAAATATTTTTTTTTGAAAGCAATAACATACGACATTATTAAAGTTTATATCAATGACATCGGCCCTCGAAGTGTTCGTAGATAGTATACAAGACACGTGTAGGACGTACGTATGTCGAACTATTGCCCAAGACACTGCGGGGCTTGTCACCTGAAAAAAAAAAACAAAATTTAAGCGTTGCACTGGTTAATTTTGAAGCACCTGCTGAAATATCGTAGTATTAACATCGTAGGTACCTATAATTATACTATAGCTAGGTAGCTATAATTTAACTGAAATATAACTTCCTTTTCATACACTGAAATGTTCTGTTAGGGTTATAAACAATAGATTATCTGAATAGAAAATAATCCTTTGCACTTGCAAACCACTTGATATTACCATCCCACCAAACGGATAGCAGCGCACCATTAACATCTTTGGATTTTTGGTGTCCATTGGCGATGGTTTTATCTTACCATTAGGAGGGCCATCTGTTTGCTCGCTATCTTACGATATAAAAAGAAGACTTCCAGTGAGGAGAAGGTAAAATTTTTGACTAAATGTTTAATGAATTTCTCACGTAGATATGTTTTTATGTCATAAGATAGCAAAAAAGCAGATGGCTCCACTGATGGTAAGAGAAAACCATCTCTATAGACACCAAAGATTTAAAAGACGTTAATGGTGCATTGCTATCCGTGTAGCGAGAACGAGATAGTAATGCTACATGCATAAGTTCAATTACATTACCCTTCAAACCAAAACACGTCAGTGACAAATATTGACGCTATTTCAGCAGGATGTTTAGGTAAGGCGCTAGTACCAGAAGCCGCGTGAAACGTTGCAAAACTCTATCACCTCGTAGTCACGATGGTAGTGACACGTATAGTCAATCATTCGTCTTTTACAAACTGGCTGTGGCAGTCTATTCTTTAAATGGGATTCGGACTAACAGAGAGGGCACACGTGCTACTTTTAGCATCGGCGATCGGCGATTCAGTCGCTTTTAGTAGCTGGATGCAGCGATCGATCGCTCCACCGGGCACACTAGCAAATGCCGATCGCGGCGATCGAGTTGCTAGTTGCCGCGACTGATCGCTACACCCCGCACACTATCGGATGTCGGTCGCGGCGATTAGCTACCGCGTAATGAGACTTCGTGTTTTACTTAATATCGAGGAAGCTACACTCTTACTATAAAGTTAATATAAATATGAAGAATATTTTTTGTTAAAAAATAATCTTTAGAACTAAATAATTTCTAACACTGACCTATTATTAAATATTAAAATTTCAATGCTGCTGGAAAGAAATTATACAAAATCCAAATTACAAACTTTACGAACGAAGTAAAAAAAGATAAAAATTAAAAAAAATGTATAACTTTTTTAGTTTTATATTTGAAATCAATATCGTTATAATAAAAGTAATGTATAAAATTAAACTGACTTCAAATATCTGTCAACTATAGGTAGATTCCCCATGTATCAAAAACTATTAAACCGATTTTGATAAAACTTGGACAGTTCCCTAAGTTTGAATATTGATTGAACTTGATTTAAATCAAAAAGAAATATCCCGATATGACTTTCAGTTCCCGACAAGTTTGTGGACAAACATATAAACAAACATACAAACATGTATGTACGCTTACGCTGTACGCATACGCTTGGACACCTAAACAGCACTCAAAAACGTACTCAAATATTATCCAATCGCAAAAGTTACATAAGTGCATATATTATGTCAAACTGATAACCTCCGTTTTTTCGTCGGTTGAAAATAATTGTGTTTTATCGTGTTTTTAAGCAGAAAACCAAACTACCTATTCCTGTCGTAATAGCGTCAATATTTATATTTTCATTGTCATAATCCGGTTTGGAGAAAAAGTTAGCTGGTAGACGTATGCACGTGGCATTGCCATTCCGCCACACAGATAGCAACGCACCATTCACATCTTAGGTGTCTATAGGCGATGGTTTCCCTTTTACATCAAAAGAGACACTGTTTGTTTGCTATCTTGATATAAAAAAACCAGCCAAGTGCAAGCCGGTCTTGCGCACGAAGGGTTTTCTACCATCATAGCAAAAATATACGAAAAAAAACACTTTTATTGAATGGGGACCCTCCTTAATATTCTCATTTTTTTATTTTTAGTATTTGTTATTATAGCGGCAACGGAAACAAATAATTTTTGAAAATGTCAGCTTTCTGGCTATCATGGTTTATGAGATGCAGCCTGGTGACAGACAGACAGATGGACAAACTGACTTAGAAAGCGGAGGCTTAGTAATAGGATTCCGTTTTACCTTTTAGGTACGGAACTCTAAAAAACGCACCATTAACATCTTTGGTGTTTATAGACGATGGTTTCTCTTTTTATCAGGAAAATCATCTGATAATGAATCTGATGATGATGATGTGATGGAACAATCAAACATTTTATCGAAATTGTCTAAACTCTTTCAGCTAAACTTTTTTGATTATTACATACCTTGCTAATCTAATTACCGTGTCTATGGCAATGGTTGTTTATTTTTAAGAGGAGATTTATCTGCGTGTTTGCTGTCTTATGACATAATAAAAATAATCGATTACTTTGAATAAATATCGACATTATTTGTCTTAGGTACTATTACAGTATATTTTAATAGCAATGTAATTTAACAAAGACCACAATGTTAGATCAGTATAGTTTTTATATTGCTACAAACTTGGGTTACTGTTACTGTTTTATAAGAAAAGAAAGATATCATATCAGTATAAAATTTATAATTTAATTTGTAAAAGTAAACAATACTTTTACAAATCAGCAAATAATCCATAGTCGATAAAAAATCCTGCCGCAATAGCGTCAGTGCTTGTCGCTGTCGTATTCCGGTTTGGAGGGTAAGGTAGCCAGTAAACTTATGCATGTAGCTTATGTATGTAGACCTCGCCACAAGATAGCAACGCAACATTAACATCTTTGGTGTCTATAGGTGATGGTTGACTCTTTCCATCAGGAGACCCATCTACTTGTTTGCTATTTTATGACATAAAAAATAAAAAAATAAAGTCGACTATCGAACGGCAACACTACTGCCGGTCAAGCATCGAAGCAGTCGCTGAAACGGGCAATTCCGCGTTCGATCGCTAAAACGTGTGCAGCATCCATGCAGTCGCTAAAACGCGCGATCCGGATGCCGCGACCGATCGCGGAGAGTCGCTAAAACGCGATGCAGCATCGATGCAGTCGCTTAAATGCGCGTTTTGGATGGTAAAAGTAGCATGTGTGCCCGCTCTCCAACATAGGTAAAATTACACTAATTATAGAAATATATCTTCACATTTAATCCCAAATAAACTTGGTTAAGATCTGAATTAGGTTTCCAGAGATAAAGGAAATTGAAATTCGGTTGTTCCAGTATTACGGCGTTTAAATTATATACTTACAATACTTAGTGCAGCTATTATGGCTGATGCAGTCCTTATATCAACACATCCACAGCATATTTTTAATATTGGCAAATTATTTAACCAAGATATATTTCTAGAAGTTGACATGATGCGTTTATTATTTGATATTGTTGGTAATAGAGTATTTCTAACAGTGTGGTCTGAATCAAGTACATACATATATTTCTTGGATATTAATAAATTTTTGTAATGTTATTTAAATAATATTCAAAGATAATATCGAAATGGCAAGGTAAACATATTTACATATATAATATAGATTATATAAAAATCAAAGAGTATAGCTAAATATGGCGAACATCATTGACGTGTGTGGTAATATTATACACGTCAATGGCGAAAATATATGCCAGGCATGGTACTATTACTACTATTACTATAGGAAGTAAGAGTAAAATAAGAGCAGAATACGTAAATTTTATCTCTCAGTTATATGACCCCGGTAATGAGCTAAAAAAAAGATACATATATTTTGTCAATATTGAATTTACCTAGATTGTCACAAGATTTCTCACGCTAAAATTTTTGCTAGTGAAGGGTACGGTCGATAACATTTTTCGATGTTTGTATTAGAAGTCTCTTGGGGATTTCAACGGTACACTATTAATACTCTTAGTCAAATGAATGTTTAAAAATGAGGGAGGGATAATAATTTATTTGCAAAACACTTTATTAAATTTAATGTATAAAAATGTACAAATATTATAATAAGATTTTACATTCTTTTATTAAATCTCCATACTAATTTTGTCTACCAGAAATACTTGCAATTGCTAGGTAACTCCCTAACGAATCAACCGAGTTTAATCCGATTTGCAGCAATAAATGCGGTCTGGCAGATATTTTGAAAATACATTTTTTCGTCTTTAGATTTTCTAAATTTTTCTAAATCTACTACATCAAATGGGTAAAATTTTCAGCAAGTCTAATTTTGACGGAATTCAACTGAATGCCGTCAACCGTGTTTTTAAGCCACACTTACACATACAAATCGCATACATATACATAAAAAATACTGACATCATCGCTGCAGGAAAGCTTTCTATGAACTCAAACCCTGGGGATCTGATGGAAATTCGATTTTCTAAAACGGAGGTTAAATACAATAAGTTTCTTTAGTGGTAAAGTATATAAACACTGAGTACTTAAATAAAAACTATATAATGCAATAAGTGTTTAAATAAAAATAAATAAAATATGATAGTTATTTTAGTGTTTTATATGCTACTAGCTGTGCTCGCGCAGTCCACGACAATGCAAAGAATATTGTAACATTCATTAAAATATTTTATTCTTAAATTCTTAATTCATGAACATTCGTTCCTTAAACGCTTTAATTTTATGCTACTGTGTCATTTCATTCACCCAACGATTACGACCTTATAATACAGCTACATAAACATGAAAAGTCAAATCGTTGTATGTTATTTTTTTTCTACCCTAGAACAAAATAAAATAGCATACGTCAATACACTAGGTCAATATCAAAATACGGCTTGTACATGAAATTACGTAAACATAAGTATGCGGATAAATTACAGTTTGCTATTATTATTATTATTGTTTATCGTAATTATGTTATAGTTTTTTTGTCATGAGTCGCACAAATATCACCTGCGGACCGCAGTTTGACGCCCACTGCAGTGACGTGTCAAGCCTCTTCGCGAAGCCGTTCGAGATAGCCCGAACATATCGCGATAGCACGAATCTTTGCCGTAGCCCGAAATGTATAGGAACGCCATTAATAATTATATATATAATATTTTGTCTATAAATATTTTACAATTAATATTATAAGTTCAAGTAATAAACACTATATTCTTGTTACAACCCTTGTATTTTGTAAATTTAATGAAAGAAAGAAAGATAATTCATTTTTCAGTGTAGCAATAGGTTTCGATCAATTTTAAATTTCTGTTTTAAGAATGCTGAAAAATACGTAAAAAAAGAAGTTTTATATGTTTAGTTTTGCATATTTTTGTTCATTTTTAATAAATAATTCATCGTCATCTTTCAAAAATCTGAAACATAAGTTTTAAAGTGTTACTATCGATAGCATTTTGCGCAATACTACGTTAACTTGCAATGTAAGGAGGATTTACTTAGAATTAAAAAGAATATGTTGACACGACCAAATTTGATAGCAACGAAGATGTTGTTGACAGTATTTAATTTTATAACTCTTTAAATTGGTAGTGCAGAGTTTAATTGACATTTTAGCTATATGAAAACTTACGGCATGACAGTTTTCGAGTAGAAATAATAGTATATTTTATTTTATTCGCACTTACACGGTACATACAGTCAAAATTGAATCAGATATAGCGACTCAGTTCTTATTTTTTATATTTCATTCATGTATATAATTCATCCTAGATGCCAGGGATAGAAAATGACAGATGTCAATACTGATACCAAAAACCATGGTGCCACAGAGCCTCTGAATAAGGAAACCTATGGAAATGTTACAATGTTATATAGATACTTAGGGTATGTAATAGTTTAGAAGACGAAATAATAAACATAAACATCTTTGTCTAACATATGCAATGAAAACAAGCAAATTCTCTACGCAATAGTTTTGCTTTATTGACAACATTTTACGTGACGTCACGAGTGTGCCGAGCCGTCATTTTTCATCGCTATGTACTTACTTTGTAAACCATAAATATACTCTGTGGACACTACTAAACAGGCTAAAATATAATCGTATATAATTCAGCAGTTGCTGTAGTAGTACGATAGTATCTTCACAATTATCTACTGCTACTGAAATTGAGTCTTAGTAACAGGGTCCCATTTTACCTTTTGAGTATGGAACTCTAAGAACCCATTTTAACGAAGATAATGTCAAAGGATACTTTATTACGAAATCAATAAGTTTCAAGGACAGTTTTATAGATAAGTTTATACTATGTATGATAAAATACAAAACATAGAACAATAATGTTCTCCTGATGGAGTACCACACAGAGTATGTCATCCGCCATGTTTCGTTGCGTAGGTATGCACGTTTTTTTCGTAGGTATGACAGTTCCATAGGTTTCCTTATTCAGAGCACAGAGCTTATCTGACCCAGTGACATCGTTTCTGACATCTGACATCGTTACTAATACATGACGTATTAGATATAATACAGCTTCATGTTATTGTACATGATTGTGGCGTTACCGTATAAATGAAATCTCCCATATACCAATAAGATAGTTTCTTCACTGAGTAAAATTCATGAATTTTTGTTCTCATGTCTTCAGGGTTAAAGTTGTCAACTTCTATCTTCTCCCTTGACCTTATTGTTTTTTTCCTTGAGAAGAAATTTTAGTTCCTGTTTCATCAGCTTATTTTTAGTGACTACTTTTTGAACACATCGTTTCCCAACTCCTGCAACAGATAAGAAAAAATAGATAAGACAGGAATGGGTAAGGTACCAGACCCAGGCTAGACAATGCAAATCTCTACTCGTATAACTAAACGATTGCCTTTTATTAATGGCAGATGGTCTATTTTCTAAAGGAACCTGTATCGATCTATTTTTAATTACTTTTTAAAAAAGTTATTGCGTGCAACTTAGTTTTTAAAACTATGTAAATTTAGGCTTATGCAAACAAAAACAATGCAAAAATATTTCGTACAAGAAAGCATGTTTAAACTATTTCGAACAAGAAAACAAAAGTGTAGGTATAGCAAGAAGTACTTAGGTGTGGCGGCTGCAATACGTTACGTATCAAAGACGCTTTTGCTGTGTCATGAAAGCGAGCACTTTGAGGATCATATTCCACGCATCACCTTTTGTTGATTTAGGCATTTCAGTCATCATAGGAAAATAATTTTTCGCATCCAGTTACTTAACAATGCAATGCGAATATAAAAGAATAGATAGGCAATAACAAATTCTGATCACCGGATTAAAAAAATGGTGGGACTATAGAACTATGCCAGCAGTGGCGTGTAATAAAAAACATTTTCTTTTCTTGTATATTATTGAGAAAAGGTAGAATTCACTTATTATTTGCCATTTGCAAAAACAAGAAGTATATTATTGAGTGTAATATAGATCTTTTAAACGATTTAGTAGCGATTTGGTACGTTTTGAAATTAAAGTTCTAAATATAACAAACTGCAAAAATCGAATTCAGTTTTTTGCAGTTTGTTGAGAAAAAAAATTTAGGATTCAGTAGGTATTAGGTCAACTTTAAATAGAATGGCCCTAATTACGATATCTATCGGTAAATTTTTTGAAAAGGTTTCAGAATAATCCAGAGCAAAAGTAGGCTTACCTATCTATATGAGTACTTAAATTAAAAATAAGCCAAGTAGGAGTCGTATTCTCACGCAATATTTTCCAATCAGCAAAATAATATTTCATTAATAGCTTCTTCTAATACAAAATTTTTAGGGATAAGCAGAGTGAGTGAACTCAGTGTCAACCATAATAATAACTTAATGTTAGAAAGTTATTATTAATATTATAAAGTGGTTTGTGCCTCCGGATTGATTACCCTTTTCGCACAGGATTAATTTATAGACTTTACGTAATACGTTAGGCCTTATTTATAGACATTATTACGTAAATACAGATTTCAGTCTTCTGCAAAGTTATTTAACTCTAAATAGTATTTTCTCATTTAGTAATTAGAAACTTAGGAACTTGCATTCAATATATATAAAGAATTAAGCCCACATTTAAGATAATATGAGTGTATATTTTATACACAGGATTTATTCTTTGGAATATCTTGTCTACTTATTAAAATATCTTGAAACATTTTTATATTATATAAACTTTATGTTAAAACGTATTACGTGTACCAGGCAGTAGCTAATACAAGCTGGGATTCCGTCGTAACGCGTGGCTTAGTTTAAGCTCCAAAAACCGGGGATTTCAGCATTATTGCTTCAAAGGAAGGCTGGGTTGAATAGAGGGCAGGAGGGAATGGGGCCTTTTAACAAGATTACGTCTGAGATAAAATGGCTCAGATAATAGCGCCCAAGTAAGCTGGCGCTAGAGCCTGGTTCTAAAAGAAAATTAAATTCGCACAGAATGCGTGAAAGTTTATAAGATTTCCTATTTATGTATATTTCTTGCAATAATTACATTGCTGATTCTACAGATGTTTACCTGGATTTTATAGGCCATTCACGTAATCATTTTATAAGTTACTCATCCTGAACGATGACCTGACCTGACTGTACCCGACAGAAGCGTCACCTACCGGGTTTAATTCGAAAGCCCACTCAAATACATATAAAAATATTACAATTACACTTCAATAACAAACGTACGTAAAGATGAAGAAGAAGTATAAGTTTTTGTATGTTATCGGATATCGAACTAGTTGAGGTTAAATGATACCTTTGACTACAATCACCAAATTGTTAATGGTGCGTTTCTATTGGTGTGACGGGATCTCTAACTATTCATAATCTTATCTCCCGTACAAGCACGGGATAGAGAGATTGAGGAGATTATATGAACCTATTAAGTATTATAAAGGTAGGCTTATGGTGATGATCTGAATCAACATTAAGCAGCTTATGCGTATATGGACCGACTCCATAGCTAATTAATTATAAGGATTAACCAAATACGAGTAGATGCAGCAGCTTTACAGTGATACGCGGATAAACATTCGTCGACATTAATTTTAATTATCATCACACCCGCTTCTCTTGCAGGGTAGCTTTTGATTCACCACGATTCAACGGTTTGTCAGTTGGCGAGATGACTTTGAGGAATCCGCATTGCCACATTTCATCGATTTGATGACGATTATCGTATACCGGGTATTACGGCTTTACGTGCTTATCCGAGGCATGGAAGTCGTAAGACATCTCCCGCCAAATTACGAGCTGATACTGAAATTATGGATTTTCGTGAAAAACCTCGGAAAAACCAGAATAACACACACAATTGTCTGACCCGGGTATCCCGTGATCTGAGCCGAATAGGCTTGCCCCTAGACCACAAGGAGAGAAAATGAGGAGAGGTGGGAGAAGGAGGAGAATAACCATTTCCACCAGCGCAGTCAGTCAATCAGTGGTAGTGCTACGCTGTGTTTGCAGCCGAATGGGCCGGCACGCCCGGGGAAATACCACTCTCTCACATAATACTGATGTGAAGTAATAGCTCTGCTGCTGCGTTTAGACCAAAATCTTCTTCGTTCGACCCCAAATCTGCTCTAGGAAAACGGAGCATTAATATTAAGGAAACCCCTTCCACGCTTACCGTGAAGTTCTGCAACATCAGGAGGATTCACTCTAACCTAAATGCCGTCCACTACCTTCTTGAGATGGCAAAGCCGGCATTGCTCTTCCTTACTGAGCCACAGATATCTTTCTTCTCCGACTGATACCTCTTATCTCTCTTACCCGGGGTACAAATTGGAACTGGAAATTATGGAATTGTAAATTATGTCACGGGCTGGAGTTTGCACCTACATCAAAAAGGACATCTGTTCTCGACCCCGGAGCAGTATTCAGAGCAAGGATCTTTGCATCTTCTGGTTACACATAGATAGCAACGACCATCCCCGCATCTGTGCGCCTACACAGGTCCCACAGCGGTAACGCCGAAACTGACCGACTAATTGAGCACGTTGAAGCAGCTACAGATTCAGTGCTACAGCAGATCCTATCCGCAGAGATCATAATTCTTAGCGACTTTAACGCCCACCATGTCAACTGGCTTGGGCCAAACTCCACTGATCATGCGGGGAGATCTGCTCACGATTTTGTCTTGGCATATAGACTATCACAACTGGTATCTTCGTCTACACGAATCCCAGATGTGGAAGACCAAAGACCAAAGACCTTCACTGTTGGACTTACTGCTGACTACCCATCCAGACGACCACCAGGTCTTCGTCGAAGACCCACTTGGTTCGTTAAATCAATCAATCGTCGTTAATAGTGCCAAATGTAAGTCATGTAAGGCCTCGCTTTGCGGGCTGTAGACGCGTGTGGTACTACAAATCAGCGGATTAGGACGAGATGCGGTCCTTCTTTGCATCCTACCAATGGGCGCAGATGTGCTTCTTGCTGGATGATCTAAGTGCTGTTACTAACTCTGTCGCTGGTGTGGTGCTACAGGATATGGAACTTTTTATTGCATCTTCTGTGGTACCAATCGTTGGCAAGTCTCAGCCTTGGTTTGGTCGTCAACGCAAATTGGCTTTACGTCATAAGCAAGAGAGCTACGAAGCCTAGGTAAGTGCATCAGCGGCTTGCGATAAAAAAAAACAGTTTACTCAGAAAGGAGCACAATTTTGCGTGTAGGTCCTTCAAAAGTCATTGCAAAAACAAAGTCGAAGTATTTTGTTCATATAAATTAGCAAGAAATTAGTTCCCTTTCCCTCGGGAACACGTGAGTTCTGGTCCCTCGTCAAAGCTGTTTCATGGAATTCCATCTCTGCACAATAATAATGGCTTTTTGGCCCACACTGCAAAGAAAGCAGATCTTTTGGGCTCACTTTTTGCAAAAACTCGACTTTAGATAACCAGTAGAATTCACCATCAACTATCTCAGTAAGTGATAGTTTAATGTCAGAGGTTAAATTACTTCAAACCTCTATTCGAAAGCTCTAGTTTCCCTGGATAAGCCTGGATTGTGTTAAAAACGTATACTCCCGAGTTGGCTCCAGTGTTGACGCAACGTTTCCGGCTTTTGTATAATTTAGGCATCGTTCCAAATTCCTGGAAGACAGCTTTAGTGCACCCAATACCTAAGAAAGGCAATCCTTCATGTCCGTCCTATTATCGAACCAAAACTATCACCTCCTTGTTTTCAAATATAATGGAAACCATTGCCAACTGCCAGCATTTAAGGTACCTAAAAGAGCACCTGGTAATAAGTGACCGTCAGTACGGCTTCCGTCGCGATCGTTCGGCAGGTGACCTTTTGGCCTACCTTATTCACAGATGGGCGAAGGCAGTTGAGACCAAGGGGGAAGCACTAGCTGTTAGTTTGAACATAGTGGAGGCCTTTGATAGGGTGTGGCACAAAGCACTTCTTGTGAAACTTCCATTTAATGGACTTCCCGATAAATTATGCAACTGGATCACCAGTTTTTTGGCAGACCGTAGCATTAAAGTTGTTGTCGACGGCGTATGTTCAGACTCAAAATCTGCCAATGCTGGTGTTCCCCAAGGCTGCGTACTATCTCCTACATTATTTCTTCTGCATATCAATGATACGTTGCAAATTAGCGACATTCTTTGGTATGCGGACGATAGTACAGGAGATATTGTGTATTTCAGCCACCCTAACATTTCTCGGGAACACTCGGGACGAGTGCCGAAAAAAACTTCTGTCTGAAGTCGAGGATTTATTGACCAAAGTCTCAGAACAGGGTTGACTAAATTTAGTCCAATACAACCCAAAGAAGACACAAGTTTGTACGTTTACCGCAAAGAAAACACCTTTTGCCATATCCCCTCGTTTTGGGAACACTCCTTTGATTGCCTCAGCTAACATTGGAATTCTCGGTATCAACATATTTAGTTGCGTCCACTTTCCTGGCCATTTGAAAGGTAAAGCAAAGCTGGCATCCAAGAAAATTGGTATTTAGAACCGGGCGAAACAGTACTTCACGCCAACCGACCGTTTGCGACTTTACAAGTCGCAAATCGTGCTATAATGGAGTACTGTTCACATCTTTGGGCAGGGGCTCCGCAGTACCAGCTCCTTCCTCTTGACCGCATACAGCGTAGAGCATCTCGTATAATCGATGACCGGGCTCTTTCCGGTCGGCTTGATCCTTTGGCGTTGCGAAGAGATGTTGGTTCTCTCTGCGTCTTCTATCGCTTTTACCACGAGAAGTGTTCCAAGGAGTTGTTTGGCTTAATACCCGCTGATTTCCACCATCAGACATCACGCCAAAGTTCTAAATTCACCCTCACCATTTGGATGTCTTCAAGTCCACTACAGTGCGATTTTCACGACAACTCTGTAGAATCATTTACCAGCGGATGTGTTTCTGAACCGATACGACTCAGGATTCAAGAAAAGAGCATACTCATTCCTTAAAGGCCGGCAACGCACCTACAGTACCTCCGGTGTTGCAGCTTTTCATGGGTGGTAGTGATCACTTACCGTCAGGTGAGCCTCTTGCCCGTTTGCCCCCTATTCCATTAATAAAATGTTATTTAAAGATGTGCGCTATTCCGTTTAAATATTAAATTAACTTTTAATTAGTTAATAATAAATATAATTAAAAAAAAATTAAAGACTCCATTATTATTACTAATGATCACCAGTGGACGAAATTCTAACATAGAAAAATAAAAATAAATCATATTTTATTCTTGACAACTCACTTTATAGTAGAACAGCTACTAAATCCTCCAACCAAACCGCTTCGCACAAAGCTAGAACTTGCTTGAATATTACAGTAAAATAATTTCTAGCTTTTTTTTTGGCTACTAGGTGGTAGAGTTCTGCATTGTCTCGCCCGGGTCTGGTACCACCGCCTTACCTATTCCTGCCGCAATATCGTCAGTGCTTGTCGCTGTCGTGTTCCGGTTTGGAGGGTAATGTAGCCGGTAAACTTATGCATGTGGCATTAGACCTCGCCACAAGATAGCAACGCACCATTAACATCTTTGGTGTCTATAGGAGATGGTTGACTCTTTCCATCAGGAGACCCATCTGCTTGTTTGCTATCTTATGACATAAAAAAAAGTTCTTTATAACGAAATTCATCTACTATGTGCTTTTTATAACGGAAATTTTTATAATAAATTTATATAAAATTTTTATATCATAAAAATACTAAGGCGTCTTTATATGATATCAATATGAGGTGGAGGAAACGGGAACGAAATTAGTAGACATAACATTTAAAAATCATGGTCACCGCGCGGACCGCTTACAAGTGTAGTGACAAGTCCGATAAATTGCTGTTAGTAATCAATGAACTTCGATTTCTATGCACAGAGGCCACTACTAAATATTCTTATTGGATAATTAGATCAAAATTTAAGTTTCCATTTTTTTCTGTAAATTTGGTATTAGAATCAAGTTCTGAACATTCTCTTTCAGTAAGCACATTCTTGTATTGGTCAACCTTTATCCGTTACCCGTCTACATCTTTGCTATCATCAATTTTTTTACATTTTTAAAATTTTAAAAGATGGTGACGCAATCGCAAGACGCCTGCCAGACCGGTATTTTCTTTATTGCCAGGTAGTAAAATAATATTCAAGAACGTTCTAGCTTTGTGCGAAGCGGGTTAGTCGGAGGGTTCAGTAGCTCGACTATTAGCCGTAAAGAAAAGACTACCTATTCATGTATGCATATTAATATCATGTAGGTAGATATGTCACATAAATGTACATAAATTTGTGTAATTTTAATTTGTGTAAATTTTTATTAATTTATTGTATTTCTTATTAATTTTATTTAAAAATATTAGTTATGTGCAGTCCTCCGCAATGTAAACTTTAAATGTGCCTAATTTCATACCCACCGTTCTGTAGTAAAACTGTGTACAAAATTTTTCCGTCACGATCTACATATTAATAATATGGAGATCTAGAAGATAACTCAATTAGTGACCTTCTGGATTTGCGGAAAAGTTGATTTTTTACATATCTGCCCCATTCCTTTTTTAACTACTATGCCTACAATCTTATCACAAATACAAGTAATAAATTGACAAAGTTTTATCCTAAATAGGTACATGGTATGTCAGTGGGTTACATTAAATAGGAACAAGCAAATATTCTTTTAACATATCCCTAACATGTATTTAAATTTTACCTGTAGAAATTTCACTTTATTATCGAAAATATATATTACATTAAATAGGAACAAACAATTTTTTTAACATATCCCTAACATGTATTTAAATTTTACCTGTAGAAATTTCACTTTATTATCGAATATACAGTACCTTCTTATATGACTATCGATCGATTTCCAATACAGAGGAAGTACCTACTAAGATGCTACATTTATCATTGTTACTCGGCTATAGCAGGTTTTATATTTTAAAATTTAATTGACGGTGCTGCAAGAATCTTATTATAGAATCAATTCAGTAGATTCAGTAAACTATAATGACTAATGAGTGTGTGATTTTAAGTTGTACCTATCAATTTGACGACAATAGTTAGTTTAAGTTTCTCGAAAGCATAGATTATAAACAGAAGTTGGCCAGAGACTTGTATTGATCGTTGTCGGTCGTCTTGTTTTCAAATTCAATTCGCAGAGTGGGTACAACAATAAAACTGAATCCGTCATGTATCTCTTTGTAGCACCTGTGCTTATTCGTGGAAAGAATACTGAATTTCGGAGTATAATGCTTTGTTTCAGACGATAGTAAAATAATATAATGTATTTTATGAGTTGCAGCGGTAAAGCGGTAGAATAAGGTAAAGCGGTGGTACCAAATACTCGGGCGAGACGTTGCGGAACTCTACTACCTAGGATTCATGATGGTAGTGACACGTATAGCCAATCGGTGGCCATTTACAAACTGCATGGGAAAATGCAAAATTTTAATTGTATCAAAAATATTGCATATAAATTAATGACCAATGATATATCCAACTTAAAACTCATATATGGCAAATAAATATATCACAGTTTATAATTTAGAAGGCTGTGTCTAAAAAGTTTACACTGACATCTTTATTACTAGATTATTCCACGAAGGAACACCCGCGCATTCTCAATGGCTCTGCGGTATATATCTTACCCAGAAATGTCAAAATATTTCATACAAGGTTTTAGTATACACGGGAGGCAGACCACGTCTATGATATATTTATATTTTTTGCAGACCTATCCACGCCTTGGACTAGTGCTGTCAGATATTATTTGACTCTTAACTCACTACTAAAATTAGACTTCAGTAGATTAATTTTTTTAGTTTGTTGATTAAACCAAACATATAATTTATTAAACTATTGGATTAGTTTTTAGTATTTTTGTACTTGCGGCTTTAATCTAGGATCTAATCATTATTTTTTAACAGACTTATCAAAAAAACTCACCATTTAGTCCTATTCTCATCTTTGAATAATGGTTTTTTATCTTACGTTTTCTTTTGATCTATTGCGGACAATAAAACATAGGTACATAAAAAAAATACGAAACGAATTTAAAATAAAAGCATAAACCATATTGGCATTAACAGCTTTTATATATACAAACTTGTGTTGAGGTAATATAAAATAGACGTCCATTGATGATAATTAACTGATGTTAATTGATTGATGAAAATGATTTTGATATCCCAAGTGACATTTTTTCCACAAACTTTGCTTCACTTAATCTCATTTAAAACTTTGCTATTAACTAGTAGAATTTTATACAAACCTTCAAATAAATGTTGATATTAATGCTAAAGAAATTATCATACACGTAATAAAATTATAAAAGATAAAATTTTTCATATTATACATTGATTTCAAAATAAACTATGTTATAATACTAGTAGTAGTAAAGTAATTAAAATGGCGTTATAGAAAGATTATATTATGTATCTAGAGATTGAAAGTATATTTATCAAACCAGTTACTGATCCTGATTTAATTTGTGTTTATTACCTAGTTACCTAGGTTTTCAACAACAAGAATCTGTCCAAGTGAACTTGTACTAACGGAAATATATGTGAAAAAAACGACAAGAAAGTAAAATACGTTGGTAATATTAGACATCATTGTTTGGATTTTATTTTTTATTTTATTTATAATTCAATTTGAATCAGAAGCCAAATTAATGTTGCAACTGACAATTCTAAAATTAACCGAACAATTAAACTTGTTTTTAAAATTATAAAAGACACAAATCTTTTGACAACACTATCATCGAGCGGTATTTCGCCTTAGGCTCGCTTCACTATATAGTAGGTCCCCACAATATGGGCTGAGATAAATCTTCACGAATTCCAACTTTATTTATTAAGTTGTCTTGTGTTTTTACGAGGATCCCCATTGGGAGTGCTCATTACATCTTACGTCCCTTAATGAAAAAACTTGCCTGATATCTTTCTACAAAATTAATTGCAAAAGTTTCGTGCTCCCTTCTACATTTTCTTCGGGACACCAGTTAATGTATTTTATTATTTTTGAAGAAAAAATGAGATTTACGTGTTTGATAACGGTCTTTATACCAAAACAGAATATAAGGTGTTTTTTAATATTAAGAAATTTACGTCAGCTTTTAACTGCTTTATTTTATTGATATATATTTGTTAAAAATATGTATTACTGCATACAATTACACAGTTTATTAAGTATATAAAATAATTATAAAATATAAA
Organism: Apodemia mormo; assembly: GCA_036924255.1. NCBI lineage: Eukaryota > Metazoa > Arthropoda > Insecta > Lepidoptera > Riodinidae > Apodemia > Apodemia mormo. The sequence goes on along the minus strand of JAUPFN010000011.1, from coordinate 16,681,676 downwards.
TAATATAAATAAATTATAAAATAATTATTCATGACTATCAAATATAGGTATTCAAGCTCGGACTATAAAATATCAGAATTAAGTACAAGCTATTCTTTTTTTCTTCAAATATTTATTCTTTTATTTATCACTTTCATATTCATATCGCTTGTCAACATGATAATATATTCTCATATTTGTAAATTTGCCTGCGACGTTGCAGTCTGATGTCTTGTTTTACCTAAACTAAATGCTATGGATGGAAAACTATCGTGTTACATAATACAAGACGTGGAATTTGATAGAATTCCACCCCAGCAGTGACATCACTAAACGAGGTGCAAATACCTTAATAATAAATTTTAAATTGAAATTTTCTAGGAATATAAACCTGTTAGCTCATAGAAATCATTATCGTACACTCACCGCTTCTGCAAAATAGCAATATTTTTCAAGTTTATTCAAAAAATAAATGACGATTAAAAAAAAAATTGATCCTCCAACCTAAGGCTTTACGAAGCCTGTGGGGGCCTATAGGTGTTCGTGGAGTAAAATATTGTGAACCCAATTTATGTTACTATAACTCAGCCGGACGGCCGCTCAATACGTAATTTAGATGTCTCAAGCAACATTGTAATAATGAGAAACTTTCTTGTTTTAAGTCGTTTACAAGCTAGTTCATTATTACAACTACCTATTGGTCATAATTTTACCTTAAAATGAATATCTTATTTTTTCTATGTATCTACTACTTTGACAAGAGAAAGATAGTTTCCTTCATCTATGATCTACTTACTTGTAACACACGTTATAAGTATATAAATTTTAGGTTTCTGCGCTTTTTGTTCATATAAAGTTTAACTATACGAAATCTCAAGACTTCTTCATTTTCTTCGAATTTAGTGCAATGTAGGGATATCACAGGTAAATTTTACTTCGAAAGTAAAGTATCATCATTGTACATAATAATATGTATAGTCATAACATGATTTCTGTGGTCATAACACTTACGCCGCCGTTAACAATTTGGCTTCCTAACCTCGACCTGACTTTGGCATTGATGCTATTGAAATCTTTTTTTATATCATATGGTAGCAAACAAGGTGGCGAGGTCGTATGGCACATGCATAAGTTTACCGGCTATCTTACCCTCCAAACCGGAATTTGACAGCGACAAGCAGTGACTCTATTGCAGCAGGAATAGGTGAGGCGGTGGCACCAGACCCGGGCGAGAAAATGCAGAACTCTACCACCTAGTAGCCACGATGGCAGTAACTCGCATAGCCAATCGGTCGCTTTTTACGACTTGCCTGGCAGAACGACAGTTGGACTATTCTTCAAAGGAGCCCAGAACCAAAACGGTGAATGTTTTCATTAATTTGTATTATACGTTTACTGTTTTGTAACGGTGGAACACACAAATTGCCTGCGACATATAGCCATTCAAGTATTCATCACTCTTAATAATTTTCTCTTTTTATCGTCCATCAATTCGCAGTCCATTTTCTTACAAATCCGTATATGGAAACATTCTATGTGTTGCGCTCCCATATTCCAGTGCTATTCAACAAGATTTCTTTCATAAATAGTGATCACAAGTTGTTTTCTATAATTTACATAGAAAACTAACATAATAGAGGTTCTGGCTCTCAGCGGGAGTGACACAATGTTAATAAAAATTATACTAAGATATGTTAGTTCTTTTTACGATCTTAATATATTGGGGATAAAGGTATTCGTTTTAAATACGTGAGTCGTGATTTATGCGATCTGAATCAAATATGCTAACCACTCGTGGTCTAAAGCTATAGATTGAGAGGTACTGGGTTATTTTTTTTAGTATCGATAGGTAAGCGCTTGACCACGATCTTGCCTGATGGTAAGCTAAGATGCGGCCTAAGATGGAACGCGCTTCCCTAGAAGGTTCACTCTTCTCTCGAAGATACCCGGGTTGTACACAGACTCAGAAAGCATATTCCAGTCCCTTGTGGTTCGGATCAAGAATGTCGAGTGGAACCGCTTTATCCGGGTACGTAAAACGTCCAGTATATGGCGATGCCTAGTATCTGTGCGCCTCGACGATCAATAGAAAAACAGTTATATTTATGTTAGGCTATAAGAAATATTAGAATTATTTTAAAGATAAATTTTGGTATTAACCTGAAGTTTGGTGGTAGTACGTTCACATCTACGTATATTGTATCAGTACATTAAGCAGTTGGCCTCAATTCTCACAAGAAAAAATGATAGTTGAAGTAGATTGGTAAGTAACTTGTCAGCCTATCAACTGGTTCCTGGTGATTTAGTTCCCTCTGAATAACATGTAAATATCTGGCTTTTGTAAAATTCATTAATTTTTAATTAAATCACACATCATCAGAAAATTTTCATTTCACATAAGATTGGAATCGCCCTCAATATTGCAAACATATAAAAACAGTGAATACCTACTAGTGAATCAGATCGTCCGTTGAAGTATCGTTTTCTTTGTGTGCCTCACAAGGAGTAATGTTATGATATCCCCCTCGTTTAATTTTAGATAAGTATTATTTTACATACGTATTTTTTATTTCTATAAACTTTTACATCTTGTTTTTTATTCCAACAACACACATGTACCCGGGACCTCATGTGGTCAACACCGGTACCGGACCACTAGACCACAGACGCGATCAGATAGTTTATGCTGTTATTTTCCTTTAATAATTAGTAATAAATTAATTAAATAAAAAAATATTATACACACTCCATGCATTGGACACACACACACATTATGGTTAAAGTCTGATGTCAAATTTAGAAGAGATTTAAATATAGTCCATGATCAAACTGGGTCATAGTTTATTATATAATAATTAATTAGTCTAATAGATATTTGTTCTTTAACATGAATTATTATCGATTTTCAACCATCGAGCGATCGCTAGTAGGTACCTATTTTTATATCATAATATAGCAAACAAGCAGATGGGTCTCCTGATGGAAAGAGTCAATCATCGCCTATATACACCAAAGATGTTAATGGCGCGTTGCTATCTTGTGGCGAGGTTTAATGCCATATGCATAAGTTTACCGGCTACCTTACCCTTAAAACCGGAACACGACAGCGACAAGCACTGACGCTATTGCGGCAGGAATAGGTAAGGCAGTGGTACCAGAACCGGAGACAATGCAAAACTCTACCACCTAGTATCCACGATGGTAGTGACTCGATAGCCAATCGGTCGCCTTTTACGACCTGCCTGGCAGAACGGCAGTTGGCCTATTCTTCAAAGGAGGCCGGGACCAACACGACGAAAAACCTACCTATAAATTTATCTGCAAGTTACAATACTGTAATATTTGAGATTTGGACGTTAGTCAGGTGATATTAATATCTATAATTTATTCCAAATACTGACCAAAGCTTTTATCATAAAAATTATAATTTTATTTTTAAGCCTTGCACCTTTTTTTAAACCGATATAATCCACGTCTTTAGTAAGATAAATTCCTACATATAAAGCGTTTATTTAGTCAAATGAGCTGAATTTTATATCTACACCTCGGTACTATCAAGAGTTAAGTAAAACGTCCAAGGCAGTTCACGCCTTTGTTTTTTATATGCATAAGAAAAAAATTGTTTTAGCAAAATGCTCTTTATTCCTGAGAAATAGAAGTAATTTTAAGTAATCTTTAGTGTCTTTAAGATTCAAAATATAAATTAGACGTTCCTGGCTTAAAGAAAAAGCTCATAATGTATACAAGATATGGCTTCATGTGGCAGTTTGTTATGAAGTTTATAGTGGAGGCAACACGGTTTTAGTTACATGCTTGTTAAGAGAAAAAAGAATACAAGGCGGTAATCTTGGATGCGTGTTATGTGTAATAATTTAAAAATTCAATCGGGTTGCCTTTGAATATATTACTTAAATTATAAACGAAAGCAGATATGAAGAGTAATTTTATATTTTAATATATCAACTTTATGTGATTGTAGGTGGGCAAACCGTTAAGATAAGCGCTTTGTTATGATCTGTATGAGAAAACTGATGTCAGAATTTTATTAGTAGCGTTATTAGAAATAAGGCATAATGAGATGTTTTTCCTTTATATTGAGTAGGAACGAGCAAAATCCAGTCACTATATTATGATAGCCGAGTAAATATTGGTTTGGGTATTTTAATGACATAATTAACGAACTATACTAGCGATCGCACTCTAGTCGAAATTCAACTATAGCCTAAACAATAAAACTTTTCTACGTCTGACAACAGACTTTAGACATAAACATAATAGTATAAGTATATGAGTGTATATTATGGCGTATGTCAAATAAATGTAGTGTATTTAATGTTCATTTTTATTCGTGTTATGCTATTGCGGCAAGAATAGGTAAGGCGGTGGTACCACACCTGGGGGAGACAATGCAGAACTCTACCACCTAGCAACCACGATGGTAGTGACTCGTATAGCCAATCGGTCACTTTTTACGACCTTCCTGGCAGAACGGCAGTTGACCTATTCTTCAAAAAAGCTCGGGACTAACATGGGGAAAATAAAATCTGAACATAATATTTGTATATTATATAAAACACCTAATTAAAAGATAAAAAGGGGTTTCTACGAAAATTACGCAGCCGGAGGAGTATAAAAATTTGTCACAGTTAAAATTTAATTGCGGAAGAGTGTAGATAAATAGTTAGGTATTTTATATAATATAGATCATATTAAGAAGTGTTTGTTTCACATATTAATATACAATAGATAACTATACTTAATAAACTATCGCTATAATCATTAAAGTATCAAAGTGTACAATTTAAAATCGAAGCTTAAAATACCTAAAATTAAATTAATAACCTATATTATCATATTGAAATGCTGGCGTTAAATATTTTCTTATTCTTTTAAATCTGATAGTTAACTGCGAGGTCTGTGGTACAGTAGGGGATGTGTACCACATCCTTATAGAGTGTGAACGAAACAAGGCTGAGAGATATAATTTAATTAAATTATTGAAATTAAATTGCTTAGATATAGGTTATGTGTTAAGTATACTAGCTGCACCTGTAACAGAGACAGCATTTCTTCTAATTAAGTTTTATTTAAGTAGTTCACATAATTTAAGTCAACATGATTAGATGTAAGTTAATTAATTATAAATAAGTTACTCTATTATATTAAGCTACGATGGGGCTGACATATTCAGCATGAACAAAAGTCCCTAAAAAAATATAGAATAAAAAATCTGATAGTTACATAAATTAGATAATAATTAATAAATCCATAAGCAACATAGGTATTACTATTGGAATAACAATTCTCTGTCCCTGTTGAAGAATAAACTCAGATAGCAACGGACACTTAACATTTTTCTTATCTATAGGTGCTAGTTACCTTTTGCTGTCATGAAAACCATTTGCTTATTTCCCGTACTGTAATATAAAAATCCTGTAACCATGAGCTTCACCACTTATCATACTCTGCCTATCTGTAATATATACCAAATGACTAACTAATGAATCGTGGTGAACCATAATGTCAGTTAACGTTCGATTGCCTCTGCCTGGCATGTGAGAAAACCGGCGCAATAACATTTAAAAACCTAATGGCAAATATTATGTTATTTATTATATAATTAAATAACGTAAAAGCGCCATAAGTAATTATGTTGAAACTTATAAAAAGCTTTCATTTAGTTAATAAAAAATATATTTAAGACGTGGATCCTGTTGAATTGACAAGATAAAATTTTAAGCATTATTATAAGCCGACTGTACGAAGGAAACATGTTTTCTAGTAATTTATATATTTTTTATCTCCTTTTAAAGGTTTCGTTCGCTTATCTTGACCGACGTCGCATCGGGTGCAGCGTTCTCATAAAAGCTTTGGGGAGAAACCACCTCATAGGTATGTAAAAATATCACAAGATATTGAAGAATTATTAAAAATAATTAAAAATTTACCTAGCATTATATTTATAGAAATTTTATTTAACATAAGCATACCTTAACAATTATGACATCCTTACTACATAATTTTAAAATAAAACACAATTTTGATAATGTTTTACCAACTAATTACTACTTTTTTACCAACTATTAATTATAATGTTTCTTCTTTTCCTGATTTTAATAGAAGATGTATAGCAATATTTTTAAATATTTTATTATTAGTTATATAGTTATTTTTTATATCATAAGATAGCAAACAAGCCGATGGGTCTTCTGATGGAAAGAGTTAACCGTCGCCTATAGACACCAAAGATGTTGATGGTGCGTTGCTATCTTGTGGTGAAGTCTAATGATACATGTATAAGTTTACCGGCTACCTTACTCTCCAAATCGGAACACGACTGTGACAAGCACTGACGCTATTGTGGCAGGAATAAGAAAGGCGGTGGTACCAGGTCCGGATGAGACAATGCAGAACTCTACCACGTAGTAGCCACTATGGTGTGACTCGCATAGCCAATCGGTTGCCTTTTACGAGCTGCCTGTAGTTGGCCTATAGTTCAAAGGAGCCCGATACCAGCACGGGGGAAAAATTGTATATATTTTATAGTTAAAATAATAAAATATATAAAACGTCATATAACTATAACATACTTAATACAAAATGCATTCCTATAAGTATTGTAACATAAAATATAAATATGTCAAATAATGCCACACGCACTATGCAAATTCTTGTGAATATTGTTTCTGATTAATACTAATTTTATTACAATTTAGTCGGTCTTACTAATAATTAAGACCATTATATACGTAGGTATAGTTAGTTTTATATAGGCTTTTGTTATTCTACTTTTTAACGTTTCTAATTAGTATTCTTTAGTCCCATCAGGCCAAATCAGTAGGTAAATAAATAAAATACTTCCGAATTGTAGACAGTTTGAATCGAATTTATATACGACGTCAATAAAACAGAATTGATTCGCGAATACATAAAACGAATTCGAGTCTTGTGCTCTGAGCTAGGAGAAGGGTTCCCACTTTTATAGCAGAGAATTTGCATATAAAGTAACTATTGAAGAAAAGCGATCTCCGCTTTGCTCGATGCTTTTTTCGTATTCATTGTTAAAAACCTGTGGGTTCGAACGCATTTTATGACCCGCGATATAAATAAATAATGCCATAATTTTTCTTGCATGAAAAAATATTTTATTTTTGTCTGAATTCTTTGATAATATTAATTTAAATAAATTAACCACAGTTTTAAATTTAAGATTAAAGCTGCTTTGTTTAATCGGTATAAATTCAACAAATGTTTAAATAGATTACTAAAATAGATAATTATTATGGAATTAAAATAAGTGAGACCACATATTGCATTCATTTCTGTGCAAATGCAGCAAATACAATATCAAAAATGATGGTTGACCTAAATTCCTACTAAATTAAGGTATTTTAAGCTCAAAAGAGTAAAAAATATAAGCATAGATTTTTCAGTTCAAACATCTATTTTGTTAAAAATGGTAGTATATTATTTTTTGAAAAGCTGTATATTTTGGAAACGGTGATAGCATTCAACTCAATTTTTGAGATCTAAAATATTGCTTTAGCTACATAATCGATAGGTTGAAAAATTTTCCATGCAATGTCAAAAACAATTTTTTTTTTTAAATTTTCTTCATTGATAAATCCCAAACAAATTGACCGATTTTGATTAAAGTAACGGTATTTGACGCAGTTTTTAAAGGAGAAAAGATTTTTAAGTTAATCGGTGAATTAACTTGAATGTTATTTAAAAAAATTAGTAAGTTTGCTAAAAACAACATAATTTTAATATTTGAAAAGCTATAAGTTTTAAGATTTGATTTTTTAACCGGCATTTGACGTAGTTTCTTTTGGTGCTAAAATATCGTAGAATACCAAAAAATGATTGGTTGAAAAATTTCGAAGCTATGTCGAAAAAACACTTATTTCAAAATTTTTAGTCAGCGATTACTCCCAAACGGATAAACCGATTTTGATGCAATTCATGTAATAGACGTAGTTTTTTGAGAAATAGAGCTGATTAGTTTTTGTACTCAATCGGTACATAAATCTGGAAGTTATATTAAAAAAATATTGTTTCGCCAAAATTTGTTTTGGTGTTTGTTCAAAATTTCTCAAAATCTCTGGACCAAATCGGTTCAAATTTTAAGGAAGTCTAAGTTGAGCGGAATACAATCGAATGCCATTAACCGTGTTTCGATCAGTCAAGCCGTTCAAAAGTTATGAGATGTTTACATACACACATATACACACACACACACATACATACATACAGACATACTGACGTCATCGTAAAAGTAGTCGGAAAAGGTTTCTAGGACCTTAAAACCTGGACATTTGATGAAAACTGGATTTTCGATAATCGGGGTAAAATCACTAACTTGCTACATACGTAGTGGGAAGTTAAAAAAGATAAAACGTTTATGAGGATACCATTTTTGAGTAGCGTTTCACATACCTGCGCATGATTTTCTTTTTTTTTTAAAAAAAAGAACTATTGTTTAATAATAAACAAAAAATCCTACAAATGGCTAAAGGTGGAGTTTACCAATTAAAATGCAGTAACTGTGAGGCCACCTACATAGGACAAATACGCAGATCTTTTGCAGCCAGAATTTAGAAACATGACAGGGCCTGGCGCTTGAAAAAAGAAGATTTTGCATTCACACAATACCTTATTGCTGAAGGCCATGTCTTTGATGTTACAAGGGATATAAAAACTATACATATATGTGATAAAGGGAAGAAACTTGACATAGAGGCATTGAAAATAAACAGACTTAAACACCAGACCCAACTACTAAATGACCGCAGAGAACTAAACATATCTCCTTTACTGAATTCTTTTTAATGATTAATGTGTAAGTTACTGTTATTATTTTTTTATTTTATATTGTTACTACGTTTTTGTTATTATTATTATTACTTTATTCTTTATATAAATAATATATAATTTGAACTAATAATTACGTATAATTGACATTTAATAATAATACTTTATATATATATTTTTTTTTTGTTTTCAAAATATTTTTTTTTTAATTTTATAGGGGAAATGTATCACGACATTTAATTATTTTAATGGACATTAGAATCTATATGACATTTTTACATATTAATCAATTAAATTGAACTATTATTTTGTACTATTGACATATTATATTGAATTAATAAATTACTATCTATACAAAATTCTACCTGCTTAAAAGGGCAATTCTGATGTGCGGTTATCGCAGATATTGTCAAAGATATTTTAAATTTAAAATTTTCATACTATCTTCAGTATATATTGTCTAATTGACAACTGTAGTAAACAGCACTATTTTTTGCCCTGATGCGTTAAAATGCATTAAAACTCGGAACTGGTTGATTTTAATAGATAAAAATCAAGTAAAACAGTACAAGTGCTTTTAAACAACATAAATACAAGTTAACATGGAGTTTAACCAAGTGCTGACGATTCAGTATTTAAAGTAATAAAGTAAGTAAGAGTAAAATGCTAATCTGAAAATATATTATATGAAAAAATGATGTCGTGTCGCGGGACACCAGGTAGGAACGAACTTCCTTCGGCTAAACGGCACTACTCGCTTGTGTACGCGACTGTCGCGCCTGCGCACGTCTCATTTAACGCTTTTATTCCACGTATTTTTCTTACGGTTTTACTATCACATTTTTTCAGTTCGGTCGCACAGCAAAATCCCTATCCCCTCCAAGCCTGCCGTAAGGAACTTCGTTCCAAAAATATTTAATAATATTATCGGTTACCCATGTCCATTGTCCCGAAATTGTAGGCATAACTACTATACTTATTATAAACTAATGGAATCTTCTACTTTTTTGTATATCATCGTATAGCAGAGGAGCAGATGGCTCTATTTAAGTAAAGAGACAGCTATCTCTTATAGACATCAAAGATATCAAGGGTGCGTTGCTGAGTTTCTTTATATCATAAGACAGCAAACAAGCAAACGGCTCTTCTGATGGAACGAGACACCCATCGCCTATAGACACCAAATATGTTAATGTGGCGTTGGTATCCTTGTGGTGGGGTTTTAATGCCACACGCATGAGAGTACCGGCTACGTTACCTTCCAAACCGTAACACGACAGTGACGAGCACTGAAGCTATTGCAGCAGGATTAGGTAAGGCGGTGATAACAGACCCAGACGAGACAATGCAGAACTCTACCACCTAGTAGCCATAATTGTTCGCCTCTTACGAAATGTCTGGCAAAATGTCAGACGAACTATCCTTCAAGGAGAATCGATTGTGTGAAGAAATAAAATATAATCCAGGCATATATTTTTTTTTTAATATGTCTTAGAAATGTTTAAAAACTAAAAATAAATCGTTCAACCATGAAATATTTGAACCTAAGAACCAGTCGAAACAATACTGTCATATACAATTAATTCATAAAGCATAACTTGTTCTATATAATATTTTAGGATGTCTTAGCAAATCGTTTGTCAATATCATCTCATGACACTGATGGAAAGAGACACCAATTGCCTATGTTAATGGTGCGGTGCTATCCGTGCGGTTAGATGGTTATGCCACAAGCATAAGTTTACCGCTACTTTACCTTCTAAACCGGAATACGATATTGACACTTACTGACGCCATTTCGGCAGGAATAGGTAAGGCCTGGCCTACTCGCCCAGGTGAGACAATGGGGGACTCTGCCAGCTATAATTAGTCACAATTGTACTGACACGTGAGTCAAGCGTTTGCCGTTTAAGAACTACCGGTTAGTTACCGGGTATGATATTTGGCACACTTTTATGTTATAGAGAAAAACACAGGAAATTAAAATTTATATAAAAATATATGTCGAGTCTGTGGTCTAGTGGTCCGATGTCGATATTGACCAAACAAGGTCCTGGGTTCGATTCCCGGGTCAGACAATTCAAAAATGTGTTTTTCAGTTTTCTTATAAAAACAACGTTGCCCGGGATTGGATAAATGATGGCGTTTGGCGTTTGCCGTTTGGCGATATGTTTGCCACCTATCATATTGTGGCAGTAATTATATTCGTCTAATTATTGATGCACTGGTTGCACCTCTGTCTATCTCTTCGGGGACACGGGCGTGAAGAAACTTTTTTAAGGTATATAGTCAGTTTTTGACAACTACGAGAGTACTAGTTTAAATTAAAGCACTAAAAGTTGTTTAAAAGACAAAATCTATCTAACTGCTACTAACACAAAAATCTTTTATCTATTTATCTTACTGTACCTACTCACTATTTATTAAGTTGCATTCCATTTAAAAATAATAAACTACTTAAATAAATATGAAATAAGTAACCGCGGGGCGTTTCCAGTAATTCCCAATAAAAATGATATTTAATTGACATCGATAACGAGTCTCCCCGAGATGTCTAATAAATTGCCTTTATTATTATTGTGTTAAGTCGACGCGGCTACGATAAACATTGTGGTATCGATACACCAGCAGATATACCACATTTGAATCTTAACTTTTTAATATAATCTGGACATTATGCTTCGAATCTCGTAAATTTTTAAAAGTGTTACAGCTAAAAGCTTTGTAGAAAACAACGATAAATTTTTCCTTTTTCTCACTTAGTGGACTACATAAACTAGTTTCTGTATATGTTATTTGACTCTTAAAGGAAATACATTTTGCTTTTTATGGGTTAAGAAGTGGAAACAGAATGTCACTAAAAGTATTCATATCAATTAAAACTCTAACATATTTTAGTTACAACTTTTTTAAAATGAAGTTAGTAGTTGGACTAAAGTACCATTACCACGAAACCGGGTTTTTGTAGCGAGCAGAGCGCTCAGCCACAGTTTAAATTTAGTGGGTTTTGAGCCCACCCTAAGGGTAGATATATCATATACTACCGAACCTCGTCTTAGGGCAATATTTTGTTGGGCAATAGCTTGTGGATCAAAACAGTGAACCTAACACATGAGTGTGAACTGTGGTTTGAAAACTGTGATTGAATAGGATTACGTTGGTAATATTAATTTAATAAATTTCATTGTATGAATAAAATTCCACAATTATAACAATTGCTTGTCGACAAGGTAGGCATCTAATGCTGTATTGGGTAAACTAATGACTTTAAATGTTGCAAGTATGATAGACTGGGAGCTTAGATAAAGTAATATTGTTTCGTAGTGAAACGATATATAAATTCGTCTTCTTTGAATAAAACTATCCTTATGACTATTGATCAAGTGATTTAGCTCGGGTTATGTCAATCCCATGAAGTTTATTATATCTGGAGGCAACACTTCTAATACCGACTTAAAGGCAAATTTTAAATACTGCTGTCATCTTCTGGGGTCTTACTCTTTCTTTCTAACTTAGCTGTATAAAAAGAGATAGTAAGACCTCATAGACAGAGCTAATACTTCATACTCAATCCTATACATTTTATTTTCATGTTGTTATCATTTTCACGTTGTTACTTTGTCTAAGCCCTTGGAGGCTTCGTCTAAGCCCTTTGTAATATCATTTAATGATTGTTCGTCGTAGTATCGAAAATAATGATTGGACCTGAAGTTATTATATACTAATTTCTAAAACACAGGTTAGCAATAACTATTAGAAAAAATATTTATGCATATTGCGACTATCACTTAAAGTGTATTTGTCGGTATCATATAAATCGAAGAAACCTCTGGTACTATCTAGCTGTATGTGAAATAGATTTATTATCTTTCATTTGATTAACGTGACGTCTATCATAAAATAAACTACGAATATAAAAAAATGAAGTTAAATCAAACCTCATGATTTAAAATTCAAAATGTATAAATATTTTCCGGTATCGAAGAGATAAAAGTTGCTCATACATAATGGCGTTTAAGTGATAGTTATGGCAGTTTTTATAGGCAGTTAGATTTATTTTTACTGCACTGTTTGTTTTAATGTGTTTTTCGCAAGTTATGAGCACGCGACAATTGCCATCTCATTCATTATATCCATCTTTACGTGCTCTTAACAGTACTTGAATACTGCTTAAAAATTAATCACTACTATTTTTTAAAATATATTTGTGTTCCACAGACCATAATCACAAAATTTCATAAATCTTCAACTTTGATATGTAAATATTTGTTATGTGCAAATAAAAATTAATATTGTACTCATAATAATTAATTTATAAAATTTATACTCTCCATCGTCGGCGTCATAATGATTATTTTAAATGTAACCACTTGTACTGGTTTATAATTCATAAACTCTGTGCCTATTTGTTTTTAATTAAATAGCCAAACGGTTTTATTTTACTGCATCAACAGGGCTGAAAACTTAAATTGTCAAAAATATGTTGGTTATGGCGTATAAATCATAGTTATGGCAGTTTTAATTTTTATTTTGCGTTACAATAATAATTTTATTTACACCTATCTATAATAGGGATCGCTTTTATTCTATTATTCTTCAAATATAAATATCTATTAGAAAAATTATAAGGTAAGCAAACAATAACTCATTTGATCATAAACTATATTAAAATATCGATTAAGTTTAATAACAGGATTTATAAATAAACAAAATCTATACTAATATTACGTGTGTCTGTCTGTATCTTCGGTTACACACTAAACCGATTTGGATGAAATTTGTTATAAAAATAGTTTCAGATCCGAGAAAGAACATAGGATAGTTTTTATCCCAGAAATCCCACGGGAACGGGAATAATGCAGGTAAACCCCGGGCCTTTTATTTTAGAAATGTTTCACACGGATGAAGTCGCGAGGACAACTATTTGTATATACGTGTGTATGTCAAACGCTTGGGAGTGTGTATACTTTGTAATGTTATTTTATTGATTTTATTTATTTTGACTACATATTAAAATATTAGTTTAAAAATATCTACTCTTCTCTATTATAAAAACATTAAAAGAAGTAGGTACGCTTCACATATTAATATAGGTACCTGGAATAAAGTTTATATTACTAAATATATCTTTAATTATTTTACTCTGTCTACTCTAAGTACTCTAAAGGGAGCGAACATAATGAGATTAATGCTTTAATTTTAAAGTACTGACAATTTTAAACGTTTTCTGCTATGAGATTATGTATCTTAGGTACTCATTGCCGCTTAAAAGGTATCTATAAACAATCGTATCCAATTCCCGTTAATTACGGAGCCATGACAGCACACCGACCAAGAGCCTAATCAGAAAATATAGCGCAATAAAACGAGTGGTGGGGCGAGTTAATCAAATTACCCGAATGACCAAAGGAGGTAGGTAAACTGTTCATGATGATATTGCCTACGTTTCGCACAAACCTTTCTGAAACTACATTTTGTGTTTTATTGTTTTTGCTTGCAATACGTAGGTATATTTAATTACATTTTCTTTACCCTAATCTCATTTATGTTCTCATTTTGTTTACGTGTGCCCTCTTACATTAAGACCATTTTTGTACATCTTATGCATGGATTACAAATATTAGTACCTATCTATAAATATTATATATTAAAGAAATAAAAAATAAACCATTTGTGGGAGGCCTTATAGATGTAAATGATTGAAACTATTGTGTTTGGGTAATTCTTCAAAAATGTGTTCCCCGTGTAATTTCCATGGCATTTTTGAAATCGCTTAATTAAAGTAATTTACACAAACATTTTATAAGCAAATTTAAAGAACATATGAAAATTCGACACGTAGTGGATCTATACTTTTCCTAAAAAAAAATATTGAACATTTGCGGTCCATGGAAATTACATTACAGCCCACGGAAATTACCCAGCAGGTAAAATTTTGCTAAATACCGTATCAGATATGAAAATAAGATTAGATAAAAGTGGTTTGGGGAACTATGAACGGCTGCAATTAATACGATGTTAGGCAATTTTTTTCAGCAACTCTTCTTTTCTGAATTTCACCTCTCCGCTAAACTTAGATACAGCAAAACAAATTAACGATAAAGTGCGTGTGCTACAAATGTGTGAATGGGTACATTTCCTATTACCTTTTGCTTTACTAAGTCATGCAATTGAAAGTGTTTGAAAAACTAAGTGTTTTTTTTCATAAAAATCATTATAATTGTAGCGACGATGTAATCATATTGGTACATAAGTAAGTAGTCAAGTAGCGAAGAATTGCAGGATTAGCGAAAAATATGAATGTATGTTCAACCGAGCAGTTAACTAGCCTAGCTTAGGCGTGGTACTATACTTTACGTTGAATACTTTCCTTAACATCAAAACATTAATAGTAGACTCATTTTCGGCACTTTGAGCATTATAATAAGACGCTTTAAATGATAATAAGCTTCGGTTTAACAAATTTAAATGAAAAGGCAGATTACACTAAACGTCTATAGACTTTCTGGTTCACTGTGATTCAACGGTTTGTCGGTTGGCGAGGTAAGTGGTGATCCTAATCGCCGCATTTACCGATGTGTTAACGATTATCGACTATTCCTAGCGATAACCAGGACCGACAATTTTACGTGCTCATCCAAGGCACGGGAGTGGTAATACGCCACTCCGCCCGACTGTGAGCAGCTACTGAGGTTTAAGACTTTCGAGGAAACCCCGAAAAAATTTTAATAACACCCTTGCTCGACCTGGGAATCGAATCCAGGACTATGAGCAGTTTAAATGATAAGCTAGTTTAACGATTTAAATAAAAAAAAATAACTGACAAAAAATATTTATCACTTAATCTGGTGATTGCATGAATTACAGTATAAACATTGAATATTTTATTTTCATTATTGCAAACAAAATGAAATAAAGTAATTTCCATGGGTTTTATGTAACTTCCATGGTGTTTTATACATGGAAATTACACCATGGAAATCACCAAAAAGCATATATTTTGAAATTTTTCGCCATTGGAAAGATATAAGCTACTAGTTTGTTATTGGCTATCTACATTTGGGAGTTAGGTATAAGACCGCAATAGCCGTTTACTAAAAATAGTACGATTACATTCCAAAAATGTGACATGGAAATTCTTAAAAATTGAGAACCAAAAATTGAAAAATTGAAGAACTTACTTTTGCACCGAAATTGAGGGATTTATGGCTACGATTACCTGATCCATAAGCTGCAGCATAAAAACAGAATCAGAAAAACCAATCCCGATACCTCTAGACCTCGCCAGTTCAGAGTAATACCCGTCGCAATAAGCGAAGCTAAAATTTTGCCAAGTGTGTGACATACTTACTTACACTCATAAAATAAAAACTTTCACTGCAATTGGATTAGAAGTTTGGCCAGGATATAAAATGATTTGTATTTTTAAATTTTGTGTATAAATCTGATTAAAAACGTTAGTGAATTAAAAAATATCTGCGATTGATTAGAAGACGGAGCGCGTGTGACGAGTGTAAAACGTGCAAAATTACCCGGATTTGCGGTGTTGAAGCTAAATAACTCTTATAGACATGGTTATTACATAACGAAATCAATATGACACGATGCATATAGAATGTATAAACATGTTATAGTAGATTTATGTAAACATTATTTGTTTATATAAGAGATAAGAATCTGTTACGCTCAAAAATTGTACTCTGAAGAATGACCCGTAAAATATGTATAGTGGAAAATAAGAATTTACCTAATTAAAAAATGTTCAGTTCTTTCGTAACAATACTTTTTTATTTAAATAATTATATTGTTTATATAATTTTTCCGCCGTATAGGTCTGGGCTGCCTTTTAAGAGTACACTTTATGACATTCTGTCAGGCAGTTCGTAGTAAAATGCAAACTATTGGCTTTACATATCACTACCATCGTGACTAGGTGATTCCGAGTTCCGCAACGACTCGGCCGAGGCGTTGGTACCACCGCTTTACCTATTCCTGTTACAATAACGTCAATGCTTGTCATAGTCGGTTTTGAGGTTAAGGTAGCCGGTAAATTTATGCATGTGACATTACCATCCCTCCGTATGGATAGTGGGTGGACTATTGTGCCGCTGTGGTCTTCTATAATTTCAGACTTTGGATAAGTTTGCCCTATTCCTTACACTACCTTTCATTTCTGTTGCATCACAGCTGTTCCATATAACATTTCGCGGAAAGTTTGCAAATTAAATACCATAATTTCTCCTTTAAAATTAGATTCACTCATAAACAATGTATTTGCTCATAACAATTTTAAAATCATTAAAAAAATGATTTTCAAAAACTTCTAACAGACATCAAAAAGACCAGGATTCAGGAAAAAAATATTAATTGTTAATAAAAAAAGTGTTGTTAATAAAAAAAACTTTTGGAACAGTAATCTATTTATTAGCCTGTTAAGAATAATTTCACTAAGTGAAAAAAATTCTAGGGTTTTAGTTTGATAATTATCGGGGTTTTTATTTTAACTCTAAATTTAGAAAAAGTAATTAATTAACAATTGCATAGTTAATGTAAAAATTAAGATAACAATTTTTTAATCACATAGTGCTAAGTGTGAGTTTTTCTTTTTGCATTCGATCGTGAGCGCGTTTGGAGTTTACTAGGAATTTGAATGTGATTTGTACAGCGCCACCTAGTGGTAAACGTGAGAAACCAGTTTACCACTAGGTGGCGCTGTACAAATCACATAGGAATTTTCCTAGTAAACTCGAAACGCGCTCACGATCCAATGCGAAAAGAAAAACTCACACTTAGCACACAGATTATTGTTCATTGATGTTTCGCAATACTACATGAATTTTCTTATTTCTTAATTTTTATATTTGTTACATTTAACTATATTTTTTGTTGTTTTATCAGACTGATCATTGACGCAACGCGCGCGGAAGCCAGACTATCCGTTTTCGGGTCTATTTTCAGGGCTCTGTAAAATTATAAATATTAGAAGTACAGCTCCAAGGGCTACTTTTGTTTAGCAAATTTGATGATATTTTTGAATTTTTTTTTAAATTTCGAAAGTGTTGAATATTTTTCAAGATATTTAAAAAACTTAACCCCCACTTTTTTGTAACTTTTGCAATTTTTCAGCGCCCTTCCGTACTTTTCCTTAAACTTTCTACGTATCAATACAAATCGAATAACATCTTAGTCGTAATTTTCGGAGACAATATAAAAAAGTCACAAAAAGTACATGTAAACCAGGCTATACGTGAAAAGGAATTAAAGCTAAATATATTAAAACAACTCGAATCTATATATATATATACATTGAATTTTTATTAGAACAAAATATGAAAATACCATTAACGAAACATATGTATTTGCATTTACCTAGTATAAGAAAAAAGTATACATTTCTGTCTTTTATAATTATCACAAATAATTTTATTTTGAACATATTTTTATTGTGATGAGATCTTAAAATAATATTTATTTATGAATTATTTTATAAATTATTATACTATCCTAAACAAAGATCTTATTCAAATTCCACATATGACTCTTGGGATGTATCCAATAAATCAGTTTTACAGCATTCCTGTGTCATTTCAGTCGTCGAACGGCATAAAATGATAATTTTATTACGCTCCCCTTCCGTCTTCAAGACTTTACGACAATTGTGAAATGTATCGACAGTTCGTGTGTCACCTATGGGCCAGCATCTATTCGTAACAAAAATATCTTCAAGTAGTTTTCTTAGTTACCATGACATAAGACTTACAATAGAGTCGTGGATCAACTGTAGCGGCAAAACCATCGTGGTTAATCAATAACATGTGGCTGTAATTTCTTCTCTAAATCTATTCTCTAGATTTTATATTTGAATATATCATCGAAGTTTGTCAGCTTCGTGAGATATTTGGAATTTCTTCGTATATTGACTGATTCCTATGGCTCTACCGCGTGACTTTTATAGTCAATTCCTTCACACTTTGGGTAACGATAATAGAATTTTCTTAGAGATCCATACATACCTATATAATATTTGCAATTTATATTTTATTTAAATACTGCCCTTATTTCGCAGATGAAACTTTCTATAGGCGATTCAATTTATTGACCAACAAATGTGCAAAACCTTTTTTATTTTTATTATTAATTATATAGCCAAATGTTGGCTATAGTGGAAACTTTTTTCCAAAATAGTCACAAAATACCTATATTTTTATTAAAATATTCCCATCATTGAGTAGTAGGTACATATAAACAAAGCCAACCTGTATTATTTTACATAGAGATTTATAGATAAATGGGACTATAATATTTTGTTTTCGTTTTATATTAATACTAACCAATTCTAAAATATTTAAAATACATATTCTACGTGACAATTAGTCGCTTTATTGTGCTTTAGAAAACTTTTTCTTTTTTAGTTAATTAATTTATTTTATTTTCTGCAACAACCATTTAAATCACAGATTCTGAATTTCTTATGTTCAATGATGTTTTAATATGGGAGAGTCCTTAATGATTCTAGGAGGCAAGTTTGAATACGGACAACAGTCAGAAGCTCTAAGCTAACGATAATGTTAGTCAGAGTCATTTTTTAATTCCAATTATCATTTACAGGCACTTTTGGTTGAGTTGAGTTCCAAAACGGAAACGCGGCCACAATTTTTTTTTGTGTTTTGTATTTGTGTATTAACCAATATAGAGGGTTACTTTTAAAGGTCCGACCAAATTCGTAAATTGGATGCACCGAGTCTTGTGAATAAACTCGGTAATGTTGGCAGTGTTTATTTTACATTTAACTACAATTACGATATTATGTTTTCTGTCGCTCTAAGCAGGTACATTTTTTCCCGATAATTTTTAATTTGGTTAAAGGTACAAAATTATTTTAGTTTGAATTTTGGGTAGGTAATTGAAATTATATCCATGCGTTTTTTTGTGTCGGATAGAAATTATTTTTTATTACATAAATCGAATATAACTATTATCGATTCGGAACACCCTCTAAAAATTTGGCCGGACCTTTAAAAGTAACCCTGAATATCTAGGATTAAATTTTGTTTATGAAATGTACTAAGTAGGTACATAGATTTTAATGTAAGTATATACATGCGAATATTAAATTGATGTTCATATGGAATTCATATTAAACACCCTTTTCCGAATCCGTAACAAGATGTCGTGTAAACATTTGTATGTATACGTATACTATACAATATATACAAAAATCATTAACTGAGAGAGCACGGTAAAATACTGTCATTAATATCTCGCGATTAAGTCCCAATAGGCCACTTTAGAAATTAATGACTTGCATAATCTGTAGTCTAGGATCTTGTAACTTTTAACCGTATATTCTAACTTCGTTATGCAAGATACGTTTTCAACTGTTTTGTTTAAATTGGTGTAGCAATTGTATATTTAAACTATTAGGTAGCACCAAATACTTTACAGAAGTACCTACAATTTTTTTAGGTATATAGGTACTGAGTAAGAATAGACTCCGTATTTCCTTCTAATCAATAACATGTCTATATTTTTTACGTTTTAGAATAGTAAATAATTTGATTTCTCTTTTGATAGACATACGTTATTACCAGGTACAGATGGCATACGCCTGTAAAAATATATTGCCCGTACAATTTTAGCACTAATTTGCATTTGGCCAGTGAGTAGGTACAACCTCAGAATGTGAGGCATAAAGTTTAGTGGTTTTTATGCAACAATCAATTAATCAAACAATTTTTTTTGTAAAAAAGTTAAAACTCTATCCTTAATTAAATATAGCGTATGGGTCTTATCCGTCGACATAGTAATATCATGTTTATTGTAATTTGTTGTTTTTATTGCTCACATTTATTATAATCTACCCACCAATTATTTTGACAATTGTTTTAAGTAGCTGTGTGTTGTAAATAATTACATACTTTGCATTTGTGAAATTTAAAAGGTAAAGAAGCGAGAGATTGATTGTTGGTACTGTAACCAGAAAATGATACTATTATAAAGCAAGGCTAAAATAAATTACATACTGTGCAAGCTGTGCTGATAATAATTAAATTTATTTGCGCAAATAAAAAAATGAGTTACAACTTTAGCTTCAGCTAGGTGTAAGTAATCATAAATCAAAAAATAATCGCAAGTCAAAATAGATTAAGAGTTAACTAGCATGAAAACTTAATTGTACGTTTTTAACAGTGACTTAATTTAACACATGCTGTTTTTACTAACTTGCTAATTACTTTAAATTACAACACATATGATATGATAAAATATATTTTTCGTAATTAGTGTCTTTAATAAATTAAGACGTGATTTTATTACTTTAATAACAGTTGTTAATTTTTGTTTAATAAAATACTTTTATAAGCTCCTGGTAACCAATAAAAATATTAAACGTTTATTTGCTAACAAAATAAGCACCACACAGCTTAAGGCAGCCTCATGATGTTTTAAAAAGGTCAAGTTTACCGTTTAGTGAACGTCCCTGTAGTTAAAATAAAACGGGGCCGTATAGCCAATTGTCGTAGGCGCGTTTATGTGTTCATTTCTTCAAAGAAATTGCTGTTATGGATACCTACTACTTAATAAAATATATCTTATTTGTAGTCTTCGTATCTCAAGTCTATGTTACTAAAACATACTAAAGATAAAAAAATACCATTATTAAGTTTAATTAATATTCCTATTGTTGAATCTATACATATAATAAAAATGTAAGAGGTCGAATTCTGTACATTGAAGATATTTAAAAAATTTTTTTTGGAAGATACTCTTTAATCGACACTGAAGCGAAAAATGTAATTTTTTTAATTTTTGTCTGTCTGTCTGTCTGTCTGTCTGTCTGTATCAAGGCCGCGCATCACGCCGAATCTACTGAACGGAATCAAATGAAATTTAGCATGGTTAAAATTTATACTCCGAAGAAGGTTATAGGATACTTTTTATCCCAAAATTCAATACGGTTCCCGTGGAATAGGGGATGAAAATAAAAACGTATATTTGGCTTTAATTCATTAACCTGCAGTCCAAAATCCTTTATTATTTTTTTGTTCAAAAGTAAGTACTATAAAGATTGTCTCTTAAAAATTTCAAAGTCATCAATTTTATAATTTAGAAGTTACAGACATCACAAGTTTCAACGGTTTCCGGGTGGAGAGTCCAGTTGAATGTGACACCCGCATTGTAAACAAAACCTTTGAACGCACGGCTCATTATAAGTTAGGGTAATCATTTCATAGTATTTGTATAATGGATATAACCCGAGAGATTTGTTTAGAATATATACTGTTTTATTAAAATGTTATAAATGCAATTTTACTAGCCTAAAAATGAGTAAAATATGTGTAAAATGTAAACCTTAATATTTTATTATATATAAGAATTATATTTGAAAATAAAACAGGTCATTTTTCAGTTTTTTTGCCAATATCTCAGAAAATATGCACCTAATCGACATTAAGTATACTAATAAAATTTGTTATTTATAAAATTTTACGTAAGGATAGGCTATTGAAAAAATTCACTATTTTGTTTTTACATTGCATAACGTAAAAAAGGGTAAAAAAGTATCTAACCGCCCCTACCCGAAATACGTAGGCAGAGGTACAAGAAGTGTACCCACGATTAACCGTATATACCATCTCACACAATGTGATAGGTGGCAAGCCTATTGCAAACCGGGCCCTTTCCAATCCCGGGCAACGTTGTTTTATCAGAAAAGTTAAAAACACGTTTTGTTTTGCCCGACCCGGGAATCGAACCTGGGACCTCATATGGTCAACGATGACACCGGGCCACTAAACAACACGGTAAATATTTCAAAGTTCTTTGAAAATGAATGAAACTTCTGCGAAGTGTAGATGTTGGAGTGCCTAAACTACTTAGTGTACTCATTAAAGTCAGACTTCAAAATACTTTTTAAAAAATTGTTAAGTAGAATATACGAACATATACTTATAACTTCAGTCCTAGGTAAGATCAGAAAAAAACTTTAGATAAAGATAACTTCATCAAAACAAATTCAGTAAAAAGTTACTTAACTTTCCTTTATTTGTGAGAATCGAAAATCAAAAATGTTAGAAAAAAATACGCGGCTTTGTTGTTTTTTACTGAAGTATCATCACTGCCGGTTCCCTTCCGTCTATAGACTTTCCGTTTCACCGCGATTCACCGGTTTGTCGGTTGGTGATATAAATGGTAATCCTCATCGCCACATATACCGACACGTTAACGATTATCGACTATTTGTAGCGATAACTGGGACCGAAAGTTTTACGTGCTCATCCAAGGCACGGGAGTGGTAATATACCACTCCGCCAGTCTCCGAGTTGCTACTGAGATTTTAGATTTTCGAGAAAATCCTCGAAAATATCTCAATCCGGGGATCCAACCCGGGACCACATGATCTGAGCCGAATAGGCTATCCCAAGACTACGAGGCAGAGTAGTTTGTTATTAATAAAAAAAACCCTTGACTGCTTATCTTACTTATTGAAAATGATACAAAACATTAAATCTTTTAGAGATTTAAAAATAATAATAAATTTAAGAAAAGTGCAACAAGATTTTTTTACTGCAAATCGTTTTCAATGAACAAAGATAAGTCTCTTAGTCAAAAGCTATTTTGTTTTTTATTAATAACAAACCACAAAGCCATGTGTTAATTAATTTATTTTTATACTTCCCGCTACAAAAAGTGCCTTGAATAAAAATGATTCAAAAAAATAAAACTGAATAAATAACTTTTCATCTTTTTAACTAGGTATATATTTTTAACTTCCCGCTACGTGTCTAGATAAGGAAGTTTTTGATTTTACCCGATTTACGAAAATCGAGTGTTCACCAGATCTCCACGTTTTGAGGTCCTACGAACCTTTTTCGACTACTTTCATGATGACGTGTGCGTGTGTGTGTGTGTGTGCGTATGCGTGTGTGTGTATGTGTATGTGTATGTGTATGTGTATGTGTATGTGTATGTGTATGTGTATGTGTATGTGTATGTGTATGTGTATGTGTATGTGTATGTGTATGTGTATGTGTATGTGTATGTGTATGTGTATGTGTATGTGTATGTGTATGTGTATGTGTATGTGTATGTGTATGTGTCTATGTAAACATCTCATAACTTTGAACGGCTTGACCGATCGAAACGCGGTTAATAGGACTCGATTGGATTCCACTCAATTTTTAGGAAGTCCAAATTTTTAGGAAGTCTAAGACTTCCTAAAAATTTTAACCAATTCAGTCAAGGAGATTTTGAGAAATTTTGAACAAACCTCACATAACTTTTTGGCGAAACAGTATTTTTTTAATACAATTTCCAGATTAATTTACCGATAGAGTACAAAATTTAATCAGCTTTACATCTTAAAAAACTGCGACGAATGCATAAATTGCATCAAAATTTATTTATCCGTTCGGGAGTTTATAGTTGACGAAAAATTTTGCAAAAGTATTTTTTCGGCATAATTTCGAAATTTTTTAACTAATCATTTTTAATCTTCTGCAATATTTTAGTACTTACTAAAAAACTACATTGAATGCCTTCTCTTCTGCAATATTTTAGTACTTACTAAAAAACTACATTAAAACGTATTACATAATGTTTAAATAACTTTCAGGCTTATATACCGATTGATATAAAAATCGAATTAGAGTTTTCCTCTAAAAAACGGCGCCAAATACTGGAACTTGGATCAAAATCGTTTGATTTATTTGGGATTTGTGTATCAAATTATAATCAAATTATATATAATTTTGAAACTTTTACCTTTTTACGTTGAATGCTAATTTTGCGACATAAAAACAAATATTGCAAATTTTCACAATAGCCTACAATTAAGTGAAATTTTATAGACCAAATACATTAATATAGCATGTATATTCGATCGTCGAGGCGCACAGATTCTAGGCATCGCCATATGGTGGACATTCCACATGCCCGGACGAAGCGGTTAGACTTAACATTCTTCATTCAAACCGCAAAAGAACATGCTTCCTAAATCTGTGTTCCCCGTCGACTACAATCTGGGGATCTTCAAGAGAAGAGTGGACAGGTACCTTCTAGGGAAGCACGTTCCATCTTAGACCGCATCTTAGCTTACCTTTCAGGTAATAATACTATTTATTTCTCCCTGACTAATGGGTCTGTCGTCAAATTTAGCTAGGCAAACTGCAAAGGAGTCAGATATTGTTATTTATCAGACGTACACCACAGATTTCAAACTAGCTTGAATAATCATCGTTGCCCATTAAGAACCTAGATACAAGCCGATAATTTCACCTTCAATCTTTTTTATCCGGTGGAAGGATAGCCCCAGCCATGCTTAAAAATGGCAATACAGTTAAAGACTTTTGCTTCACGGTGTGTGATCTTTCTCCCAATAAAAAATAGGTTCTGCAAAAATTATCTTTAGTCAAATATAGTCATATGGAATGAGTATATAATGTCAGGCAAATAAAACTACAAGCATGACTGTAGGAAAAAAAGGCGAGCTGACTTCAGTTAAACACTGCTTAAAGCCCTATAAGGCACAAGGGTCGTTATCAAAGTGAACGTGTTTTCAAATCCATAATAAAAGAATCCTTTCTTAATATTTCTCCTTTAATAAAAGTGCTTCGCAGTCCAAAGTATTGCTGAATACGAGAAATACTGTGGTCAATTACTAATAATTACTCTGCAAGGATGGCCAAACGCGAACGAAGTCGCGGGTACAGCTAGTTTATTAATAAACGTAAGAAAGAAAAAAATCTTTATTGTAGTTAAATAATACAAACTTAACTGTATTTGAATTTTGATTCACAAATCGCACCTCCGCTCAAATAGTGCCATAAATCAAAAAACGATTCTCGAGTAACAAGGGTTTAAAATTGCTCCTACCTATAACTTTTCGCTTTTCCGGCCAACGCCACTAACGTCATTAACGCCATATAGTATCAAATCATTGAAAACAGTGGTAGATCACCATTCGAGATAAAACTATGGCATAATACGATACGAATGACACAATACAAGTGACTTTACGATTTTTTGAATTGTGACACTGTTTGAGCGGAGGTGCGAAATGTTAATACCTATCTAACCAAAATTGCATTTTGCCGGGACGAATTAAGCACCTTAACGCGAGTACGACAATTCTCAGATTACAGCCCCGTTTTATTTTACCTATAGGAAACACTTAGGTAGGTACTATAAACTTGACCGTTTCAGAACATCATGAAGTTGACTTAAGCGCCACATAACAATGCAAACATGAATTTCATTTAGCAAGTACAGGCTTTTGTTTGTGCCAACTTCTACCTTAGACTTCATTAACAGATGAGGTGAAGTAGGTAAGCAGTGCGTATAATAACTATTTTTTTTAACAAATTACAGCAAACAAGTATAAAAATACAAGACTTTATTTATTACAAGACAAATATGTAAGCAACTAAAAATTCACAAAATTTTTATATTAATCACAATTTAAAAATTATTTATGAAAATTTATTTCGACAGAGAGTGAAAATATCCACCTATTCAAATCAAATTGTTAAATAGGAGACATTTAAATCTATTGAAACCTTGATCGATCGAGATTATATTCGTATGTTATTATTCATAAAAGTAGGAAATTATTTTAAGTGTTTAATTGAAACAGTGTAATTTATAACCCATTTTTACGCTTTATAATTCAACAAATATTATTTACATATACAGGTACCTACTTATCCTTTACTAATAGAAAACACTGACTAAATATAGTCTAAATTACTGACTAGGTATAGGCTTGTATTAGGCAGCTAATTTAAATATTTTACGGATTAGATAGGTATTTCTATTTTTCAACATAAACATGTCACCAAAATTTTAAAAGCCACTAAATATGCGTTATAAAACAACCACAGTCGATCTGGTTTATTCATAGAATTCAAAAACCTACTAAGCAGTGATGTTCTAAATGAAACCTTTATTCATACTTCGCTAGTACAGCAATTCTTCCTCGGCAAGTATTTATATTGGACTTAAAGCAAGCATAGACCCATAGAGTTACTAGTTAATTGTATCAACAAGGCTAACATTTACAACGTCTAATACCTATCGAAAATGAAGACATAAGGTAGAATAAATACGTCCCATAATGTCGGTCTCATGCATCTATGGATGGACGGACCTTCATTATGAGATAGGACGTGACTAAATTAACGATACAACAAGGCGGTGTGGGTGCAGTTATTACTCTTGGCCAACTCCATAAAATTCCTTAGGTATTTTGATGGAAGAATTTTTATTTGTTTGTATATAAATACAGGCAATACGTATGAAAAATCAATGTGTACCTAATGTTTATGGCTTTTTGAATTTTTTTATATCATTATGTAATAAAATGAGAATTGGTTTAATTAATAGCAAAAGTTTCTTGAATTTGCCCTCCTTTGTTATAGTCTAGAACTTAGTTTTATTATTATTAAAACTTAATAATGCGTAGGTAAACTTTCATTGGCAGGAATAAATGCCTTATGTTCCGAACCGGTAAGTACCTATAAATTACAGGCAAGCAATATTATGACAGAATAGCTAAGGCGCTAGGTGTCATACCTAGTAAGAAATGACTAAACTCTAGCACTTAATATACCTGTGTATTATCAAAGTTTTAAGTACATTTTTTTATACATTTTTTTAAATTTATTTAGTTTGGTGACTAAACTTCAATATATTGAACTCCAAACTTATCGCGGCATAATAAATATAAGTATATAAAATGATCAACCACTACTAAATCTAAAAAAGTAATCGGCTGTGACTAATATTTGGATTAGTCTGGACTTCGCTCTGACTTATATGTATACCTAGATATTTAAAATGTGACATGAACCAATTATTTCCTTGCACTAAGTAAACTATTTTTGTTTAAATTATCTCATAAGATGGCAAACAAGTAGATGGCTCCCCTGATAGAATAACACACAATAACGCTAATAGACACCGAATATATTAGGTACCTAATAGTCCGTTGCTATCCACTTGGCGGGATAGTAATGCCACACGCGCTATTTACCATCTACTTTACCCTCCAAACCGAAACACGACGCTATTGCGGCAGAAATAGATAAAGCGGTAGTATTCAAACCCGGAAGAGACATTGCAGACATCTGCCATATAGTAGTCATGATGGTATATACCTACATCAAAAGTATTACAAATCATTCATATTTTACGAACTGCCTGGCAGTGTCGTAGATAGTCTGTTTTTCGAAGGGGGCCCGGACCAACACGGTGAAAGCTAGTATCGAACTGAACAAAATATACTATTAAAGCTTAGAAAAGTTATGGTGTTAATTCGTGGTTTGCGGCGAATCATCAAATTTAAATCAAACTTTGAATTTATTTGCTTTAAATTGATATTTTATACATGGTTTGTCCCGTGTCGGTTTCATCACCTTTTCAAGAATAGAGCATCTGCTGTTTTACCCAATATTTTGTAAAAGGCGACCGATTAGCTATACGAATTGGATATGCGTGACACTACAATCGCGACTGCTAGCTGTAAGTGTTCCGCAATGTCTTGTATGTGTCAAGTACTATAACCTTTCCTATTCCTGTCGCAATAGCGCCAATGTTTCTCAGTATCGAATTCCGGTTTGGAAGTTAAGGTAACCGTTTAAATAAAACTATTTTATTAAATAAAACTGTTACAAGAAGGGAAGCGGCAAGATTAGTATCAATTTGTGACGTTGGACTCTGTCTGGTCGGATTATTATTATTATAATGAGAACTTAAGTCTAAAAATTTTCAACAGACTTTAAAATTATCAGCTATTAGGTACAAGTTTCCTCTTCGATCCGTACGTACCTATATAAGTATAACGAGCGCTGAAGCCAGACTTTCCGTTTTCGGGTCTATTTTCAGGGCTCTGTAAAAATTATAAGTTGAAACTTTTACTTGAATAAAAATAATGATCTTTTTGGATCTTTTTTAAAATTTCAAAAATGTTGAATATTTTTCGAGATATTCAAAAAAAACCAAACTCCCACTTTTTTTCGCTTATTCGTTTATAACTTTTGCATTTTTTTTTCAGCGCCTTTCTGGACTTTTTCTTAAACTTTCTACGTGAAAATTCAAATCGAATGATACCTTGGTCGTAATTTTCGGAGACTATATAAAAAAGTTACAAAAAATAGTAGGTAGGTACCTACATGTGAACCAGGCTATTGTTGTAGGAAAAGAAAAGGCGGTGATTCTAGACTCGGACGAGAAGTTGCAAAACTCTACCTATTATCTAGTACTGACATGTTTAAATAATCGTTCGCCTTTTTGAATTGCCTGCCAGAATTACACATGGTCTTCTTTTCAAAGAATGTCTGGATTAACACGGGAAATTAATGAATGTTTTTGTCAATTACGTAAAAATGATTAAAATTCGGTATTAACGTATACGTAGTCTTTGTCCAGACTTCATATTTCTAGCATATATAAGTGCCTACATATTTTTCATTGCAGAAAAATACATTATTCACGTAGGTTTCGCAAAAGACTGTACACGCAGCGGGCCGCGAGGCGTGACTAGTGTAAAAATAAGTTTCTAAAATTACTTTCATTAAGGAATTTTAAAAGTTCTAAACAAAACTAAAACCAAAAGATATAATCTTGATGTTATTTCTAAAGAGCTTATATCAATAGCGAGCAGCTTTCTCACGGAACACAAGGAATCTAAGATACGTAAAAAACATTGGAATCACGCACACTAGCATACTGTTATGCCGGTTCGGACACGACGGAGCTAACGTCACAAAATGGCGGCCGTAAAAACAAGTGAACAGTGAGTTACGGTCGAGCGTGTGGGTCGGGTTGGGGGGACGGGCGGCCAATAGCGGCGCGCTGAGCGAGCAAGCCGCGTTCTCCCGCCAACTCTGCTTTTTCTTTTATAGCCGCTGTTTTTCTATAGCGCACTTTTTCCTGATTTTTTTGCGGAAACTGTTTTGTTTGCTTTGTAAAGAAAAACACATTGTATTTTTATGTGGCTTGCCTTTTCTAGGCTAAAATAAACAGCTTTTACGGCGATAAATGCAATCTAAGTAGTTAGAGATATACCTATCGACTACTTTACCAAAATATTCAAAGGTACACTTATTTAACAATCTGCTACCGTATTTGTAATGCTAAACTGTGTATTAATTAATATTTGGATTTTAAATTCTTTATATAGATAGGTAGTAGGTAGGTATATTACCTATAATGGTCCGCGCTCCCTTTGGCGTAGATATATCTAGACCAGGATTGGCTAAACATGTCTGTGTCATCGTACTTAATAGACTTGCTTACTATTTACCTAAGTGATAGAGCTCCGCAGCTACGGGGTTGGTATCATTGTCTTACTCATTTCTAAGGT
The DNA here is from genome assembly GCA_036924255.1 of Apodemia mormo. NCBI lineage: Eukaryota > Metazoa > Arthropoda > Insecta > Lepidoptera > Riodinidae > Apodemia > Apodemia mormo. The sequence continues at coordinate 16,651,522 of JAUPFN010000011.1, read as the reverse complement.
AATAGCGATAATGCTTGTCACTTTCATGCTTCGATTTGAAGAGTTCGCTAGCCAGTAAACTTATGCATATTACATTATCTTCCCGGCATACGAATACGTTCTAATGACATATTGTTGTTTATATGTAGTGGTTGTCTCTTGGAGAGCTATGTTTGCTATCCTGTATCTAATATAATTTAAAAAACAATACCTATTGAGTCTATACCTACAACATATCTTCTTATAAAATCGAATAGATATCCCGAATAACCCAAACTATTTGACGAATAGAGCTAAAATTGGTAATTATAAAGTAGGCAGTTGAAAAAAGCTTTTGAAGATCCTACCCCTGAAGGGGTTAAATCGATTTACCCCAGTAAAATACTGAGACTTCTTGCAAAAGGTACCTACCTACCTATTATGATGATGCTGTATGATATACCTATCTATATGAATCTATATAATCATATAATTTACTTATATGAATAGGTATCCTGATTTAGTTAAAAATCTTAAAAAAGCCGTAATTTAAATAAACACATTTTTTATGAATGATTAAGTATCAAATAAGTAGTTGATTGTTTTATAGTCAACATTTTAAATTTATTATTCTAAGTGTCTAATTGATGTAAGTGGTGTTAGATAAATAAATATCACTACGTAGATTCCCTATCGTAGTAGACAGAATGAACCGATCATCAATAGACGGTTTGTGAGATGGATGACCCTCTAGAATTTAGATAAGTATTACCTACCAATTGACAATAATTATGTTTAAACAGTATTGGCTACAGCTACTACTGGTCAGGCTTAGTGGCTGGCGTGTCACTGGTCTGCGCGGTCGTGTTCCCGCTTGTGGCTACTGTAGCCAATTTTGGCCTTGAGCGCTTCGGACATATGATGATGACGCGGCAATGGTACCTATATTATAATTTATAGCTGTTGTGTTCTAGCCTTTAGTTCGTCTCTTTTGACCTAAGAGTGACTATTGCTTATTTCTTACGATAATCGAGACCGAAATTTTTATTAATTATACATACCAAGTCGTAGTATTGTTTAGTTGACATATTCCACCCAGCACCAGCCTTAGATATTGATTATGATATACCCAAAGCTGTTGTTCCGCGCCCTTTTTTGATATTTTTACCATTTACAGACGAAGCACGTGTCACCATACTCGGCCATAAATACCTATTCGCACAAAGTCTTTTGCTTCTGTAAAGGCACTATTAAAAGTTTAGGTACTATTAGCATTAAATTGTTTCTTGGATTTGGCAATTAACACTCCTTAACACTTAGAGCAACCACTCCTTTCGCTCTAGTTTAAGTCAGGATCCGCGTTGTTACCACCAAACTCAAGAAAGTCAATAGGCGTCATAACGAATTCCAATAGGCTAGCTAGTAGACCTTAAGGTAGTCTTAAAGTAGTAATTGTTACTTTCGTGGATTAAATGCCATTATTATTTTAATATGATTTCTTTAATTTATATATATATATATATATATATATATATATATATATATATATATATATATATATATATATATATATTTATATATATATATATATATATATAAGTGTGTGTATATGTATACATATAGTAAAATCGTAGGAAAGTCAATGTATGTCCGGGGTAAACTCAAAAAGTACTGCATGGATTCACTTCAAATTTTGCATGAATATTGATGATAATATTATAATAATATAATAATTATATATTATACCTAAATAATATATTATATACATTACTATATTATAATATATTACTAACGGGTTAGGTCAACATATAGGCTACATATTATCACGCTATCACCTACGGGGGAGGAGCTGTGCGGAGTAAACGAAGTCCGTGCGAATGAAGTCACGGGCAACAGCTAGTGGTTAAATAAAAATAATGTTTTTAAATATTTACGCTGAACTATATGCATTTTTTATTTTTGTTCTAGTAGTTTTGTTTGTTGTTGTAGTTTGAATATGGATTACAAAACTAATTCTTACAATATAACATTACCAATAATAACTAGACTGTAATAATACAAATTATAATGAGACTGCAACAGATCAAACACAATTGTCTGCTTGGTGCTTCATCATTAAACTAATAGAATTTGTTTCAGAATTTAACTTTTAGCCCTGATGTTGCAGTAAAATGCGGAACCGATTGGCTATTTTAATAAATATATATATATTAAAAATTTAAAACAATGGTTATGATGGAGTTTCACCAAATTCTTTTCACAATGGAAAATATAAATTATATATCCATGACTTTTGTTATGTGTATCGGATAGAAATGAAATTTGGAATTTTTAAATTATTTTTTGTCATTAATCGAACTTATTATCGATTCTGAACAGCCTCTGAAAATTAGGCCGGACATTTAAAAGTAACCAGGTATAAATTGAAATATAATCGAAATATATCTAATCAACTTAGGGACTGAAAATAGACATGTTGTTTTAAATCTTATAATAACTAGGTATAAATAATAAACAAATCAAGCAAATAAATAGGTATAGACTTCTTATTAACTTAACAAAGCAAAGGTAGATTCTTATTTTAAAAATAAAACAACAACGCTTAATCTTATACAGCAATAAAAATAAAAAGTTATTTAGTACTGAACAAAACTCATCAGAAAGTTGCAGAGTAATAATTTACTCGAAGATGGGCCCAACGTCTTAGCGTCTTGTAATATCTTCCACTGACATATTTATTGTTTTCAAGGGGCGGGGGTTGACGCTTCTTTGAAGGGGAACTTGTAGCTGTAGATATATTTCAGAAGGGATGCTTACAAAACGTGGGCTCATGCTAAACGAAAATATAAAATGGAACAACTCATGTTTTTTAGTTGTGTACCAATTTTGTTTCACTAAAAATTCTTATCTTATTTTAATCTTTTTACAACCACCTGCACCTATTAAGACAATTTTTTTATATCGTTAAATTTCTGTAAACATTGCTACTAAATCAGTAGGAGTTTTATTTTTTGGGCCTTGGTTAAGTCTTATAATTAAGAGTTTTATATACGTAAGCACCCATCGCTATCATTTTTATATTTCGGTTGGCAGAGCTTTTAAAGGTGTATAATATATTCTCTCTTATAATTGGGTTCTTTATCCGTAGACGTATCCTTTTAAAGAAAAGTAATGTGTTGCGGCTGCTTTATTTGATTAAAATTGATAAGAAATTGGAAGAGACTTTAAAGTAATTTTATGATATAATAAGTAACCTTTTTACTGTCTCCGTGGTAGAATAATTTTGTACTTGAACATAAAAACACATTTTTTTAATAAATTGGAAGTTATAAAACTGTAGAAAACATGTGAATCATAAGAACAGACAAAAAGCCTTATTTTAATTACTGTTAATTGAGATCAATTCTAAACCAGGACTATCATTCACGTGATGAGCAGAATACGCGTCCGTTAGTTTATTTAATTAATTTCAAAACCTGTAGGTGTATATATTTTTATGTCCTAGTGTTTTTGTTTAACACCCATACCAAAAGTACATTGCCTTGCTTAGGTTTTAAACCCTTTATGCAATTTATATAGTGTGTCGGTATAGAGACACCTATTTGGTTCAATGTGTATTTTAGTAAAAACTTGATCAGGAATATGTGTAACTATATCCAGGATATATGGTGTAACATTTCCAAACCGTGTTCGTAATACAGAAGTGAGAATGAAATTGAAATTGAAAGAACATATGAGTTAAAAAATGACAGAGGGAATGCATAAGTTAACCAGTTACCTTACCTTCGCCTTTTATGAAAATGAGGCTGAAATTTAATCAATCCAAATGCCTATATATTAATGATGATTTTTTATATCATAAGATAGCAAACAAGCAGATGGGTCGCCTGATGGAAAGAGTCAACCATTGCCTGTAGACACCAAAGACGTTAATGGGGCGTTGCTATCTTATGGTGAGGTCTAATGCCACATGCATGAGTTTGCCGGCTACCTTACCCTCCAAACCGGAACACGACAGTGACAAGCACTGAAGCTATTGCGGCAGGAATAGGAAAGGCAGTGGTACCAGCCCCGGGCGAGACTATGCAGAACTCTACCACCTAGACTTTATTATATGTATATACCTAGTACTTTATTTAGTATTTGATTTATTAATATGTTTGCCGTTGTTAAATGGATGTAATACCGTCAGTATCATAGATATACTACTATACTCAAAGGTCAGTATATAATATAATAATAATATATTAATAATAATATATCAATAAGTAGGTACTAGGTACGTAGTAGTTAGTTATGATTAGTAGCTATTCCATCTATCGCTAGTTTAAGAATATTAGATATTCATAATTTTAGGAATATTATTAGTAAACGTTATGAGCATTTCATGTGAATAAATATTCATATGATCAATGGCATTCCATAGTTTTGTCCGGATAAAGCAATGTAAAGAGCTACGAAACATTAGATATGAAGGTAAATATTTTCATATAATCATACCAGTTCTTTACCGAATAGGTACCTAATAGCGCACCGAAACTTTTATTGCTGCATTTTACGTAACAGATTTATAATGACTATTGCCTGTTCTTTGCGGTAAATGGGACTGACATCATTACGTACTCATTTAAGTATTTGATACCTACTAAAATTTGATTATGGCGTAGGTAATATTGACTATTTTCATAACATTTTGTTCCGAGATTTTGAGGGAAAAACGAAGAAAAGATACTAAAATTTGAATAACGTGACTTTTAAGTCTATATATTGAAAAAAGAAACGAAAGAAACGACGAAATTTTCCGGAAAATTGGAAAAAATCAGAAATGCAACATCTCTCCAAGATAGAATCTAAAAAAAAGAATGCTATAATTTGTGGAAAGACTAAACATAAAATAAGTACATTTTTTTGTATATCATTAGATAGCAAACAATCAGATGGTTCTCGTGATGGGAAAAATATCATCGCCTACTGACATTAGGTAAAAATATTAATGGTGCGACGCTACCCGTGTAGTAGGATGGCAATGCCATATTATACAAAGTCAACAAAGACAACAAGCACTGATGCTATTGCGTCAGGAATAGGTAACACAGTGGTACCAAATACCCGGGAAATACCCGGGAGGGAAGTTGGGGATCTCTACTAACAAGTTGTCACAATAGCAGCGTCACGTACAGTCAGTCGTTTGCCTTTTACAGCCTGCCTGGAAAACGGCAGTTGTTCTATTCTTCAAAGAAGCTCGGACCAACACGAGGGATTATTTTTAGTATATACTCTGTGATATTTTATATATATAAAATAAACTCTGTGATATTTTACGTAATTAAATGTTGGTATTATGATTACTGGTAGAAGTTGGTAGATAGGTGTTAGGGTGTATTATTATTAGATATAATGCGAAAGTTTGGGTGTTTGGATGGCAGTTTGTTACTCAATCATGCAAAAACTACTGAACGGATTTGAATGAAATTTGGCACAGGTTGATGATGACTTGGAATAGCTATAGGCTACTTTTTATCCCGGAAAAATTGGGTGAACCGCGACATTCACCAAAAACTTTTATAATGTAGTCGGCTGCACGCTAGTAGCTAGTAGCTTATACTTGCAGAAAACACAGGTAACATTTACTACCAAAAATGTTTCTGAGCACTTACCCAAGGGACAAACTGACTTGTATAATATAAATAAAGTAAAAAAATTAAGTATCGACTTTTAGATAGAAAAGAGGTGCATAAATAGATAATATTTATTTAAGCACCTGCTTCAGCAAGTGATAACAACATTCCTTAACTTTTATGTTAAAATCTTTACCTGTAGGTACCTATATTTAAAGATAAACTAGTATTTTATAAATTTCTAGCTGACCCGGCAAACGTTGTTCTACCTTTTTAACTACTCTTATTTTTTTCTTTATTTTTTCACCTTTTAAACCTTCCTTGGACTTCAAAAATGAATTCAAAACCAAAATTAGGCAAATCGGTTCAGCCATTCTCAAATTTTAGCGAGACTAACGAACAGCAATTGATTTTTATATATATAGATAATAATTTAAATCTATATTATTTGAATTAAATTTATTGTATCACTAAGAACTTGTGATCCCATAGCTTAAACTAACACGAACTTAACTCTTACAGTTTACTAGCTGTGCCCGCGACTTCGTCCGCGTGGAAAAAGGTTTAACAGATAAACAGTCTCGGAGTTTTACCCACATAGTTCTCGTTCCCGTAGGACTTCCGGGATAAAAATTAACCTATGTCCTTTCTCGGGTCTCAAACTATCTTTGTGCCAAATTTCATCTAAATTGGTTCAGTGATTTAGGCATTAAGAAGAGACCGACAGACAGACAGACATATTTACTTTCGCATTTATAATATTAGTATAGTATGGATTTAAATTTTTAAAATATTTATAATTTATTTATATACCTATTTAAAAAAATATAGTCATCGCTGGCTTCTACTTTTAAATGTTTATTCCACGATATATTCTATACTTTTCATCGTCGGCACTTAGTGAAATTACTTTACTGTTAGACACAATTAACAATGCACTTGTACTTGAATTTTTATTATATTACATGATGTATATATTATACAATGATGTATATTACATCCTGAAGATGCGGAAAAGTGAAACCGGTCGAGTAATTTACTAAAAATATATATATGTTGTGAAGTGAAATTCAAGTACAAGTGCATTATTAATTGTGTTTATTCCACGAAATATTTGCTATTTATATAAAAAAATGTATCAATACGGGAACTCAGATGTGAAATTAAATAAAAAAGAACTCGTGATGTCCAGAACTAGGGTTAACGAAGTGACCAAGTAACGCCTACAGAGTGCCCAAGAACTAAATATAGGTACTTACTACGTAGATTTTTATAAAAGTTTTTCACGTAGCATATTTCGTAGCTTAGCTCAGATATCCTACTATCTGTTTTAGCTAGATGCTTGTGTTAGACTAGTACGAAAAGACCTCTACGAGTTACTGTAAAAACCTCATTAACTGTAAAATTAAGTGCAGAAGGTATTACACATCGAGGTCTTTACAAAAAATATGTCTATCTATTGATTTATGACCATAGTTTATGGGCAAAATTAAACACACCTAGACAATATTTACGAGTGACATTAAAAGTGTAGTAACATATGTTTGTATCTACTCACCTACAAATTTTTCATTTAAAAATAACTGAAAGATATTTCTATTTTACTTCCGAAGGCAGCCCTGTAAGCTATTGAGCCGTGGGGCGGCGGCAGGTCGACGACCGGCCGCCCGCGCTTTGCTCTCAAATATCAGCTCGCAATATCTTGTTTGGCTTAATCATACTTGCCATATGTCTACCCCAAATATCTACGTAGCTTTAATATTTCAACGTATATGAATAATTTATAAAAGTTAAGTTATGTAATCAAGTTGTAGGAAAATTTGTGCTAAAAGCTTAGCAACATAAGTTATTTGTTATTTATTATCTGTACCTGTAGTAGGTAAGTTATTTATTATCTACCAGCCGTTTCCTGCGTTATAACTTGCATAGGTACTGAACTCATGATAAAATCGAAATAAAAGATAGTTTATATCGGTAAAGAATAATGTAATATATAAAGACAGTGATTCCAGAGAGTCACGAACTTTTATTTATTACTTTTTACTTTACTTTTAGAACTTTTATTAGATTAACATTATTAATATACCTACACTGGGCTAGGTATATTAATATTATAATATATAAACTATAAACTAAACGATAAATATATAAACTAGTACAATATTTATCAGTGATGTTGGTTCTGTTTTTCGATTTAACAAATATCTACGTAAATAATATCGGTGGACAAATAATAACCTACAAATCGATCTAACCCTAAAGTAAGCAAATTATTTGCTTGTGTTATTGATGTTAGTCAACTAATACATGTTAATGAATAATATTATATAGGTACATAATAAACACTCAAACCCATAAATACAAATATTGATGTTCTTTCCGCAAATGTTTGTCCCTGTCGGGAATCAAACCCGAGCCCCGATTCGCAGTTGGGTTTGCTAACCACTCGACCAACGGGGCGGTCATAAGTTAAGATATTGAATATACTATTAACCGTGCTGTATTTTCTAACTAAAATTTATTAATATGTAATATCTTTTTAGTTACCTAGGTAAAATAGAGTCGAAGTAGTGGTCCAAATAAAATTCTAATAAATTCAAAATAATATGTATTCTAAAAATGAGTCGCTCAGGAGAATAGCGGCTTAATCCACAAATATATTAGATATATTAAAAGAGTTAAGAAGGTAGTTTTTTTTGTGGGTATATATTTTTGAAATCATAGTGATAAAAATCTACTTTTGTTTATTATTAAAAGATAGCGCTGATCAAAATTCTTATTCCATTATAATGTCATAGTTACTGACAAAGAAAAAGCCGCTAATGTATAAAAAAATACCCTTTTAATTTAAATTTGTGAATAAGAGCACTCTTCCGGTGAGCAACATATGGATAGGTTTTAAATTTAATAGAGAAATAGGTAAATAAATTTAAATTTTATGTAGTAGTACAACAGTTTTTCTATATCTTACATAAAATAGCGTTTCATTCAAAATTTTATTACTATAAATTTATGAATACATATTAACATATTGTCTTCACTAATATATATTTTATAAGAGTGGGCTTAATACCATAAAAATTATTTAGGTAATTATTAGTAGTAAATAACTCTAACATAGGTTAAAGCGTTTTTAATGTAAATATATAAGTGTAGCAAAACAATTTACACCCGGATATTTACAATATAGAAGATTTCATTAGCTGGGAATTCATTATTGACCTTTCCTGACTTTTATTTCCGTTTCACTGCTTACAATGGGAATAGAACGATAAGTGTTGTGGTTTAATACATATTCTATCTACGGGAGAGTGTAATTTAAGGAGACCCAAATGTACATTCGTGTTGTCTATATACGATCAAATTAAGACATTTCGCAAACCGCAAGTAATGCTGTTCTGAAGTCGGTTGTTCGTTGTTCGTTATATTTACATAGCTACTAGCCTATAAATAAATACCGGCTCACACACACGTGCATAATATGACGTTGTTTTAAGTTTATTTTATTTTTATACACCAGAACGGTTGAGCTCGCGCGGCTTGTAATTTCGCGGTGGCCGCGGCGCGCAGGCGCGTACGCATATCGAACTGAAATGTCTGAATAATCCTTTCCTTATAATAATGAACATTACTTTTGAGTGATTTTAGGTCTTGGAAATTACAAAATATATTTCATATATTCATGGTTTTTACATATAGAACTATTTTATGGTTTGTGTTCAGTGGTAAACTTTTTAACGAGTTACTTACCTTGTTTCGTGATTAAATATTATGTGTTGATTATCCAGTCATATAGTTGTGAGTATATACATATTTTTTCTTTATTTCAAGTATTAAAAAATATTTTTTAATGATATAAAATTTGGTTTTTAACTTTTAGAAATGAGCAGATACTCAATTGTACACCTAAGTTAAACTCAAATTATATGTACAAAATTACATCCAAATTACATACTTTATCACTATATTTTGGACATTGTTGTATTTATTAGTTGATACTAGGTAACTGATACCTTTTACCTATAAACACTTTCTGTCCTGCACTAAAATATACTTAATATCTACCTAAGAGCATGATCATAATTAATAGTAGGTACTTATTACATAAATAATGAAGAAACAGTAGCATTCAATTAAAACGCTAACTAGGTATTAACTATCTATATACCTAAGGATTTCTATAAACTCTAATCCATGTCAACAATTACAAATAAAGAGCCTATTTTTTATATATCGTAAGATTACAAACAAGCAGATGGCTCTCCTGATCGAAAGAGAAAACGTCGCCTATATACACCAAAATGTTAATGGTGCGTTGTAATCCGCACGTTGGCGGGATGGCAATGCCACATGCATAAGTTTACCAGCTACCTTACTTTCCAAACCGGAATACGACAGTAACAAGCATAGACGCTATTGCGGCAGGAATAGGTAAGGCGGTGGTACCAAATACCCGGGCGAGACGTTGCGGAACTCTACCACTTAATAGTCACGTTGTCATTGATATGTATTATAGCTAATCGGTCGCCTTTTACGACCTTTCTGGCAGAACAGCAGTTGGTTTTTCTTCGAAGGAGCCCGGATCAACACGGGGAAAAACTAGGTAAGTTAGTAATATTTGGCGTAATAAAAAGGTCACTCAAGACAAAATAATTTACACCTACCTAATTTTAAGCTAACGACGTATGTAATGATATAAAATTGGGGGCTTTTATCTCCTTACTTTTTTGCTATCATCTGTCATACGAGTAAAAAAAAAAATTAACTGAAACTGAAAACTAACAATAATTACATACATTAAATTTTAAAGTTTGCTGCATATTTAAAAATAAGGTTTAATTTTATTATTGACACTAGCATAGGTAGGTATACGAGTATATTTTATATTAAGGATTTAATATAGAATATATCGATAATAAATAATTACGCGACAAAAATATTTATTTATTTTTTATTTAAATACTTTATTGCACATAATGGTACAAAGGCGTAACTTAATGCTATTAAGCATTTTCTCACAGTTTAACTTCCGTGGTGCTGAGAAAAAAAGCGTGGGCAGTACATAATAAGTTAATTACGAGTCATCAATAAAACTGAGCACTAGATACCAATTTACCATAATTAGCCTATTATTACGAATATTCTACAAAAAATCATAAAAGCATTATAAGAACCTCAGTATAAATAATACATACCTGCAATTAATACCATAAATAAATATAAGTTGACAATTTACAAAGAGAAAAATGTACATACACCGATACTCAATAGTAATAATAGAAACATGCTCATCAAATTTACTTACATATATAATGTACCTACACATTTTACTGACTTACAAATGTACCTACACACATATATAAAATTAAGGATTCTGACGCCTTAAAAAGTAATCGTACACTGTAGTTTAAAAAAATGATAATGTTGGTGATTCATGCATCTTAGAGGGAAGATCATTCCATAATCTTATCGCAGTAACAGTGAAGGAGTTAAAATATGTTCCCGTATTGTGGTCTGGATACATCAGCGTACTTGCTTGATAAGACCGCTGAAGCCTACCCTGATTCGAAATGTATGCAAAATGTTCTTTTAGAGATGCTGGAAGTGATGTATTTTTAAGAATGCTAAATAAACATGATGATAGAACGTAAATGTTCCGCTGAAAAATATTTGATAGCACATAACTGTTATTACACCTACCTATTGATGGTATGAAACATCCTCTCATATACTAACAATCATTGTACTCGTTAAATTTCTAAAGGTTCCTGCATATTTGAAAAGAAGGTTTATATTATTATCCACACCTACAAAGGTATTTATCCTAATTAACAATTTATGCGAGAAAAAATATTTGATAAGCAATTACATAGGTAACTATTATAATATTGATGGAAATAAACTTCCTCTCATATGCTATATTGAACTAACGTGCCGCAATTTTATTGAGTAATAGTATGTAGAGATGAATGTCCTGTACTACTTACTTCAATTGAAATGCACTGTGCTATAGCTGGTTCCTATATGTATGGTACATATTATTAATACTTCCCTCGGTTTGGTTCGTACTCCCGTTAAAGAATAGACCATCTACCATTCTGCCAAGCAGTTCGTAAGTGGCAAAAGATCGGCTATTAGGTGTCGTGGCTATTAGGTGGTAGAGTTCTGCATTGTCTCGACCGGGTCTGGTACCGACACCTTACCTAGTCCTGCCGCAATAGCATCAGTGCTTGTAACTGTCGTGTCCCAGTTCGCCATTATTTATTACCAGCTTCATATACCAACATATTTTCGCTACATTACTTCTTTTATTCTCATTCCAGTTCTATGTACGATTTTACTTCGCCACTACCTGTTTATTACCAGCTTCATATAGCATACTACATACTTTGAACTCACTACTTCTTTTATGCACATTCAAATTCTACGCACGATTTTACTTCGCCACTATTTATTACCCGCTTTATATATCAACATATTTCACCTCATTACTTCTTTTATACACATTCAAATTCTACGCACGATTTTACTCCGCCACTATTTATTACCGCTTCATATAGCAACATATTTCACCTCACTACTTTTTTATACACATTCAAATTCTATGTACGATTTTACTTCGCCACCATACGATAAACCTTTTCCTTCAACTGCCTTAATTTATTCTCATCTCTTTTTCGTTATTCCCTACTTTAATGAATAAAAAATATCAATCAACCACTATCTCTCTCTCTCTCTCCCTCTCTCTCTTCCTCTCTCTAGTGTATTTATTTCATTCTCTCACAATTAAACAGAAAATAAAGTTTTAACCCTATTGCGTTCGAGCTCATACACGATTTATATTTTTTTTACGTACGTAACGTGTTATCGCACGCCGTAGAGATCCTGTAAAATATTTTTATTATTCAATAACTTAAAATGAATAAAAGCAGATGGTTATTTCTCACCAGTAGAAGAAAATAATCAAGTTGAAAAAGTTAATATCCATTTCATTACTGCCAATCATTACTGATTATAGAAATGGATATTTATAGATAAACCTGGAAAACGTTAGAAATAGAAATTTTTCAAAGCAACCGCTACATAATTTAAGATGATAAATAGGCATATAGAATAAGATAGATATTGAATATAGTTTCAATTATTTAGATCTGGACAATCATATTTTAAGTGAAAACGGTGGCGATTTCTAATCAAGGCCTCCTTGGAATTTACGGAAGTCTTGTAGCATTTCGTCCGGGTTTGGTATTATCGCATTATTTTTCCTGCAGCAAAAGCGTCTAAGTTTGTCTTTTTGTGTTCAGGTTAGAAAGTTTGGTAAACTAATGCAGGTGGCATTATATTCCAATGTGATTCATGCCGATTATGTCATATTATTAAAATCTTTGATATCTATGAGTGAATGTTGTTTCTTTCCACCTGCTGGTTTGTTATACCATAATACAAAAAAGTATTTTTATGATTGTATGATGATCTTAGCTGATCTCGTGCTAGTAAAAATCAAACTTCATTGCTTGTCTTAGGAAGTACATATATTGGTCGTAGATAATTGTCCATCCGCTCTTTGTTCAAGTGGAGAACGACCCTGACTACAGAATCAATGAGGCTTAGATTTGGTTCCTACCAAGAACAATTGCTTTTATTGATGGGTTATTTCGGGGCTTGGTATTTTTTTAATATTTCATTTACCTATATATCGTTATTAACTCTAACTCTTAGTATCATTGATGATATAGAAAGAAGAAAAGAAAATATTAATTTGCAAGAATACGAGTGTTACAAATTGTTAAAAATTAATTAAGTTACTATCATAGTCTACCATTATATGGTGTGCAAATATTTAAAAATTATATCATTATATAACATTACATTGAAACTTTTGTATCGGTTTTTTAGAATTACTATTCTAAAAGGTTATATAAAAGTAAATTATAGGTATAGGTAAATGGCATAATTTAGGGTTAAATTATATCTTTTTCTTTTCCTCTTCATAATTGTTTATTGTTAATTTGTAATGGCCTTTCTTTATCTTGGAATAAGTAACTTAGCTTTTAAATAGCAGGAAATATAATTCCTAAGACAGGCATACTTATTAGTTGTTAACGTGACCAAAAACATAACAGAATAATAAAACATTGAGTGTAAGTAATATTATGACTAAAATCCGTGAGCGTGGTACGAAAACGTGCATCGTGTGACATGAAAACATAACAAGCCGGCTATATAGATTTCATGTAAAGACAAATATCAAGTACCTCATGGTTTGGTATTTGTAACGCTAGTGTACAAGTACTACTTCAAATGTTGCCGCGACTTTGTCTCCGAAATAAAATTTTACCAGGTTTTCCAAATTTTTGATGTAAGGAATGGAAAGAGAAAAAACGCATATAGACACCAAAGGTAGTAATTGTGCGTTGCTATCCGTGTGGCGGAATGGCAATGTCACCTTAGTGCCGGCTACTTTACCATCAAATCGGAACACGACAATGGCAAACATTGACGTTATTGCGGTAGGAATAGGTAAGGCTGTGGTACCAAATACCTGGACGAGATGTTGCCGATCTCTACCACCTAGTAGTTACGATGATAGTGACATTAATAGCCTATCGGACGCTTTTTACGACCTGCTTGGTAGAACTACAGTTGGTCTATTCTTCAAAGGAGCCCGGACCAACACCCGGAGGATAAAAATAAGCCTATGTGATGATTCAAGTTATAATCTTTGGGTCTTATTAATGAACTAGTACTTATGATCAGAAGTAACAATCAGCGTTCATTTTACCGCTTTTATTAACATACTAGCTGTTGCCAGCGACTTCGTCCGCGCGGACTTCGTTTACTCCGCACTGCTCCTCCCCCGTAGGTGATAGCGTGATAATATATAGCCTATATGTTGACCCGACCTGTTAGTAATATTCATGCAAAATTTGAAGTAAATCCATGCAGTACTTTTTGAGTTTACTCCGGACATACATACAGACAAACAGACAAAAATTATAAAAACAATATTTTTGGCTTTGATATCGATTGTAGATCACGCCCCAAGTATTCATTTAAAAAAATATTCAATGTACAGTTTTGACTTTCCTACAATTTTATTATATGTATATAGATATTGTTATTTTTGAAAGACCTGAACAAACAAGCTTATTAATATGACCGTACTTATGTTGTGTGAGTCGCCTTAAATTTATTTCAAATCCATCCATGCATTTAAGTGTGGACACGAATTTTGTATTACCTAGTAAGACATGAAAATAATATAAAACGTGAAAGTTTGGATGTTTGTCACTTAATCTTCAAAAACGATTACACGTTATTGAATGAAATTCGTTTTATAGTAGTAATGCACCTAGATGTAACAGTTAGGTTGATTTTTCTCCTGGAAACATGAGAGATAAATTTACATGAGAGAATTCCTGTAGAATTTTTAAAAAATCATTAATCACGCAATAAGCAAAGCTTTTTAAAATATTTTAAAGGCATGTAAGCGATTCTTTATTAGCACATTAGATTTAATTACCCATTAAATAAATTCAACGTACTTAGTCTTTGACCAAAAAACTATTTAGGTACTAATTTTTTACTATATTCTCTATGATGACTTGAATCTACCCGAATTTCAATAGGCTGTCAAACTCAAACTTAATGCTTTATTGAAATAAACCCTCGCAGGCACTTTGGCAAGTCAACATTTTTGGAATTTAGTACTACCGGGTCGGCAGCGCAGACCGCGTACGCAGCCACACACACACACACACACACACACACACACACACACACATATATATATATATATATATATATATATATATATATATATCATAAGACAGTTAACGGGGAAACAGATCTCCCTGAGCGTGGATTCGGCCGCCGCCTATAGACATCAACCTTTTCTGGTGGTACCATTATTCTCTCTTATTTCGATTACAATAGGGACTATTATATATGATCTATGGTGATACGTTTAAATATGCGAGGCCAGGTCGTAAAGTCACAGGCACAACATTACCGTCTACTTTATACTCTAATCCGAAACACAACGATGAAAAGTATTATCATTACGGCGGCAGGAAAATATGAATTATTAAATTTTATTATATTTTATAGATTGAGCATTATGAAATAGTTGAAGCACAATACAATACATATCGGCTACCTAACAATAATATAGAATATATATAACCGAGTAATATCTTATGTTTAGCCTATTTTAGATTTCGTCTGCATTATTTTGTTACGTGCTCTTTGGAATGGCAAAATTTTTATCGCAAGCCCGTTATCGTGGCCGATCATAAATCTGTTTTCAAATCGTGAGTCGCCATTCCCAATGTAGCGTCATTGCAAACTCATGTGGCACGACTGCTTCAAACAGTAATAAACCGCCATTTTAACATCATAAAGTATAATTTGCTAAAGCAACTGATCTTGACATATAGCATTTAATGATTCCGAAGAGTTTACTGAAGCATTGTATGTATTTGCCAATACACGTAAAACACTAGGCGAGGTTCTCAAGACACCAAACTTATTTACGGTTTTAAAACGTTACACCAAGAAAGGCTTATAAACGCTAAACTCTATTGCCATGGCCGAAAAAAATATAGTATAAGTCAAGGATCATCATATATGGTGAGACTAAAAGTACAGGCCTAATTACGCATTTTAGAGCCAAAAACAGAAGTCAGTTTAAGAATCTCCATTATTTTTTTTTGGAAGAGGAATGAGCAGGATGTGTAGGTGTTACCTGATGTTAAATAATCACCGCCGACCAATGACATCCGCAATATCAGAAGTCTTGCAGTTGCGTTGCGACCTTTTAAAATGTGTAAGCTCTTTTCTTGAAGGTCCCCATGTCGTATCTGTATTTCTTACCATTTAGCTTAAACCCCATAGTCTAGTCTTGAAAAAACTGCCCACTTTGATATTTTCTCAATATCACCCGTCGTGGAAATTTTGAATACAAGTCAATTTACAGGCGCGTGCGCTCCTTGTAGGCAGAAAAGCAGTGCTTTACTTGCCATTCACAGATATTTTAATAAAACGTGCGTACGTTTTAGATGTTTTTAATTAATAGTAAGTAAATGAATAAAATGTGTCATAATCATGTGCACGCCGCTGAAATCTATAAAAGAAAAAGTTTTTGTGGCCGTGTACTCCGTCGCATACTCAGTATCATAATCGTGTGCACGCCGCTGTCAATTTATTTATCCCTTTTAAGATTATTGCGCATGAAAAGAAGTATAACATTTATCATGGGAAGGTAACTACATGAACTTTTTTAAGAAAAATGCAAGAAGCTGAAATTTCATTAATAAATTACAGTCCATTTTTATGCACTTGCTGATCTAGCTTTTATTAAGTAACTAAATAAAATCTCTTGTAAATTAAATTTTGTCTTTTTATATTTTAAAACTTTGTGAATAGGAAGGATGCAAGATAAAAATGTTGAAGTAGATGTAAGAACGTAAAGCGCCTTATGTTAATAAATATAAACTGCAAATCGTACAAATAATAAAAGCTCAGACACTGTAATAATGGGGTTCATGAATAATTTTTCATCAATGAAAAATTATTCTCACCTGAAATATATGAAGATTAAAAACAGATGGAACATTCAGTGTGCTTTTAAATTCAGAAAGTAATGTTTCGTGTGGGTTTTAAACATTTTTACGCATATTATTAAAATAAATAAAATAAACAGTTATAAATATTTTATTTGCAAATTATTAGTTTGTACCTACTTGTTAGCGAAAAAACGTAATTTTTACAAATACAACATACAGAAAAGTTCAATTTTTCCATTTTAGTAAAAATCAGAAGAATAATTTCAAGCAAGTACTATTCGGTTAATTCGGTAATGCGTTCCACCAGACCATATTCTGTAAATTAAAATTTAAGGAAAAGAAACTTGTCACATACTATTTTTATCATATGAGATAGCAAATAAGCAAACGGCTGCCCCTAATGTTAAGAGAGAGCCATAGTCTTCAAACTACACAGATAGAAATTATGGTTGTTATTCGTGGAAAGGAGACTCCTAAAGTCCTAGACATCCCCCAACTCCAACATATGACTAGAGATGAGAAACGTAATTAATTCATGATAATTTTTATCAATTAACATGTTCAACGAATATTTCACATGTTCAACGAATAATTAAAAGATAATTCTTTTTAACAACTACAATGTACAAATTGGTTAGTTATGGTTGGTCGTCCCAGACTATATGTATAATATGGCCTGTGCTAGTCATTGTCACAAGTTTGTAATGCAGCTTGTACCTACAAGGAAATAAAAACAAATTTTTACATTGCTGCTTTATTAGGTGAATCTTATCCAGTAATTAACCTTCGTATATCTAGGGACATAAAATAAAGATATAGAACTAGATAAGAAGAAGATATATATTTTTATAATACACAGATAATGTTATAACCTGCTATTATAAATGTGGAAGTAGGTAGGTATGTGTGTGTGTGTGTTTATATTTGTTACTCCTTCGTGCATCAATAGTGGCATTTACATGAATATAACTACATAAAGTCTACGTTTAGACTTAAGGCATAGGCTGTATGAATCATAAACACACATACATCTACACTTTCGCGTATATAATCCAGCAAATTATCGATTAAGGGAAACACACCGTTAATATCAAATCAGATACTTAAGTTTTTATTTACAGCATCAATTGGAAAACTTATAATACTATGTAACACGAGAATTTGTGCATATACCTACCCATGCTGAAGATATATTACAACACCCGATATAAACACCCACACACCACCAATAAAATGGTTGTAAAATATATCTTTCAATGGAATTAAAATTTAAATATTCATTTCTTTCACCTGAGGTGTCGGATAGATAAATAATTTAACATTGTTGGTTCAAAGGACTGATAACATAAGGAATTAACATAATATATTCCACTTGTGGGTAGTAAAAATGTGGTAACTAAAAAGAGGTCTAATGTTAACATACAAAGTTGATAGGTATGTAAATTTTTACATTATTTTCTAATGCTATCATTTATTTGTTGTATTGAATTTGAATAGAAAAAGCACATCTATAGATTCTTACAAAATTTTTGATATTTTTATGAGTTCTATCATTTATCTTTGCAAGTTTATGCCTTTGTAATACTTGTACATAATTTGATATATAGGTAATACTTAGTTCAAAAGTAGTTTGAAAATGAAAAGTTTGTTTTATTTGTAACTGCAATTAAAATTCGATAATTTTTTGTAGACTTTTGAATAATTATTTAAATATATTATAATATATGAACTATTTAAGAGCCTGAGGTAATGTCTGAGTGTGAACTAAGAATAATTACTATAACATTCAGTAAATTTAAAACATCTATCCAGGTTTTTTAATATTTAGCTATATAGTAAACTAACTGACCCAGCAAACGTTTTTTTGCCATACAAATTACTTGTATTTAATGTTCTGATGGGGGACTTGAAAGAGAGGTGAAGAGCCCCCCCCCCCCTCTTAACTGAAATAAAAACTATCGCATTTTTAACTTGGATCAAACAGTAGATATCAATAAATTTTATTGTAATCGGTTCAGTAGTTTAGGAATACATCGCGGACAAATAACGTGGCACGTAATTAATATATATTGAGATAGTGGTTTTAATAGAAAAAGTGAAAAATCAATCAAAATCAATTGGTGTCATAAGCGCTTAAACTGTTTTTTTTATATCATAAGATAGCAAACAAGCAGATGTGTCTTCTGATGGAAAGAGTCAACCATCGCCTATAGACACCAAATTGCTATCTTGTGGCGAGGTCTATTGCCACATACATAAGTTTACCGGCTACCTAACCCTCCAAACCGGAACACGACAGTGATAAGCACT
Organism: Apodemia mormo; assembly: GCA_036924255.1. NCBI lineage: Eukaryota > Metazoa > Arthropoda > Insecta > Lepidoptera > Riodinidae > Apodemia > Apodemia mormo. The sequence continues at coordinate 16,632,069 of JAUPFN010000011.1, read as the reverse complement.
GACGCTATTGCGGCAGGAATAGGTACGGCGGTGGTACCAGACCCGGGCGAGACAATGCAGAACTCTACTACCTAATAGTCACGATGGTAGTGACTCGCATTGCCAATCGGTCGCATTTTACGACCTGCCTGACAGAACAGCAGTTAGTCTATTCTTCAAAGGAGCCCGGAACCAACAGGGGGAAATTTTATTTATTAATAAGTTGACGCGAAAACTAACTAGAACTGAGTGGTAGAGTTAGACATTGTCTCACGCAAGTCTGATGCCACCACTTTACTTATTCCTGCCATAATAATGTTATCACTGTCATATGGTTGCTTGTCACTATCGTATTCCACTTTGTAGGGTAAGGTAGCGAAAAACTTATGCATATGCAATAATAGCGTCAGTGCTTATCACTGTCGTGTTCCAGTTTGTAGGGTATGGTAACCGTAAAGTTATGCATGTGTCATTAGATCTCGTCACAAGATAGCAACGCACCATTAACATCTTTGGTATCTATAGGTGATGGCTGACTCTTTCCTTTAGGAGACTCATCTGTTTGTTTGCTATTTTGCTTGTTTTGTTAGAAAAAAACTAGTTTAAAATAATATCCCTACCTTATCACCTTAATTATTTAAAGGCGTGACATTATTTATAAAGTAGGTACATGTTTTTTAGGGCAATTGGCCTACCTCTCGTTCCCACCACTGTAACTTCTGTAAACCAGAATCAATAGAGTCAACTGTAGTGATAACCATGATGAGTTGCGAACTCAGGGTGCCCTGGGGAAAAGCTAAGCTGTCTTGGAACACGTAACGAAATTAATCAGAAGTATATAGGAGGAATAGGAAAATATATCCTGTATATAGGTACATATAATAAATCTACATTAAAGTATTTTATTTTTGAATAGCGTAGCTTTTACTCACATGTGTAACAAGCTTAAAGCTTTAAACAAAATTTACGATAACGTGACATATATAAAATATAACAAAATTTGTACCCGCAGAGCCGAATAATTTGATTTATTACTTTCCATACAGATCTAGCTCAATTAGAGGAAGCCTGCGGGCTACTGCGGGATTGATTTATGATTATCACAGTAATCATACTCAGACAGCCTGAGATCTGAGAAGTATGAATGTTTCTATTTTATTTTACAGTCATTATGATGAATTATGCCATGTGGTTTTGCCGCCATTTTGTGTTATACTAATTGACATCATTTTTATAGTTGAGATATTTCAAGATATACGTAATATTTTATGATATAAAACATCTTTGAATGACTTTAATCTTATTTTAATTTAAACCAAATAAGTATTTTATATGTATTTAAGAATATTCTGTAGTTAAGCAGGTACATATTGATATTACTTGGTTTTCTCATAACCAAGCCATCAGTGAAACGTAAAATATAAACAGCGTTGTGTGAGGTGAAAATAGAGGTGACAAACATCATGTTATATTATAGGGTAGAACGAAGTCGTGCCTTCTGATGACTGGAGACAGGTAAAATACTCAGGATGTCATATTATAAAAACGTAAGAAATGACCATTGCCTGCTAACCAGAAAAATTGAAGGAATTACATTATCACGTAATCTGATCACATCAAGTGTTCTATTACAATTACTTTTTTGAAATGAAGTGAGCAGACGAACCAATTTTTATGACAGGGATTTATATTTTCAAAACCAATTGCATCTAGCCATTTCCTGTTCAAATATTCATTTCTGGGTACCACTACAAGTAGATATGTAGTTAAATGTCTTGTACGGCATTACGTAAATACCATACGAGATAACTTAATCTGATGGTTTAAGATAACTGATACCTATACCTAGACATCGACGATGTTATGGATGTGTTATGATTCACGTAGATGTTCGCGCGAAAGGCATATGAGTAGATTTGTGTTAACCAATTCTCTAGGCTGGAAACATTAACAAGCATTGACTTTGTAGGAATAGGGAAAACAGCGTAGTGCTCTATACTAGCCCGCTAAGAACAAGCAGCGTGATAAAATTTTGTCGTCTCGTTTTTTCGCTATTAAAGACATTATCTCTACCTGCTACCGCATTAGACACAACATTGGACATTTTTAAGACGTATCTACTAAAATCGTCGAGTTGTCGTTATATCGAATTCGACAATTTGTTCAGCCATACTTATTTTTAAAAATATATAAATGGGTCAAAAACGCGTACATATATAGAACTTACTTGTAAAGCTTGATGTTTCGGCCAAGTTACATTGACCGTGGTCACGAGCAGACTGAAGGTCTGCTATATATTTTATTTTACAGTCATAATAGATAGAATAACACCGACAGGCCTGAATAAAGTAATGGTTTCAGGTCACGCAAATGCGAGTAACAGTATTTGATAAAAACCAAACACAGAAATAAAAACATTAATGCTTTTTAAGCATACGCAAATGCGAGTAACAGTATTTGATAAAAACCAAACACAAAAATAAAAACATTAATATTTTACATTAATGTTTGTCCCTGTTGGGAATAAACCCTAGCCTAATAGATCGAGCAGTCAGGGTTGTTATCCATTCGACCAATATTGGCGGGAAAGTCGGCGCGGCGGGTAGGTATACAATGTAACATTGTAAATTGCAATTTTTTCCAACTATTTTAAAGCTCCAATGAGAGAGTACTTATTACGTTAGTAGCTGTTATTTTTACTCTTTTTATATATCGTAAGATAGCAAATAAGCAGATGGCTTTTCTGATGGATAGAGACAAGCATCGCGTATAGCTACTAAAGATGTTAATGGTGCATTGCTATTTATCGGCTACTTTACCCCAAAGATCGGAACACGACAGTGACAAACACTGACGCTATTGCGACAGGAATAGCAAAAGCAGTGGTACCAATCCCGGGCGAACAATGCAGAACTCATCCACCTAATAACCACAAAGGTGGTGACTCGTATAATTAATCGTTCACCTTTTACAAAAAACTTTGTAGAATGGCAGATGGTAGGCAGACCACCTAAAAAGAGGCCCGGATCAATAAGGGGAAATAAAAACGCTAACTGTACCTTATATATTTGGTTATTATATATTATAGCTATATTTGGTTCGATAGGTGAAAGTTAGAATAAGAACAACTATTTCCCTTACAGCTATAAAAGGGGCACTAAAAATAGCACTTACAAAATCAACGTTTCATGGGGCTGATACGTGTCATCGCCTGTCAACACTTTTAGCGAGGCGCTGATAAACAAATCGACTCTTTAACCCCCACTATCAGGAACATAAAAACTTAAGTATCAACTTCACGAACACACCTGAATATAAATCACAGCACTAGTATCGTACTTATCAAATAGTGTTTGACACGATCGCTTTATGAACCGTCATCGTGATCACGTTTATCGATAACTTGCTTACATGACGCAAAAATTACGCAATCACAGTCACGCGTCTAAATGTTAAATGTCACTAAGTTTGAAAGTAGAAATCACTTTCGTTTCCCACAAATATCAAAATATTTAACTTACCCGAAACCAAAAACTATGCAAATTAATCATTGTAAAAAATAACAAAATGGATATGCAAATTATAAATGAAGTATTTATTGTGTAATAGATTCGGGTTTTCATAGAACCTTTTCGATACAATGGATCATAATTTACCCAATGCGTATCGATAATTTATGAAAGGTGATGCAAGTTCTGTTCTATTGTCAATCTGGGCATCACTTTCGGTTTCAGGGTACTAATTTGCATAACTGGGTAAAGACATAATGCATGGCCACCCTTTGAATAATCCTTTTCGCTTCACTTTTAAATGTGTCTCATTGTTGATATTCTCTGTGAGTAATAAATAAATCACTGAAACTTGAACGGTTTGACGCACATTGTGCTACATTGTTGACTTATGTGGTTATGTGTCCTACTTATATACAGAAATATTATATAGTAAGGATTTTTATATTTTGAAATTGTAACATTTGAGTATAATATCGAAAGAATTATAAAGTATTGTTTTATAATTGTTATTGCAACTAAATTGACAGTAATTTAATTCAATTAGTTAAAGTTAGTTTATAATGTACCTGCTTGTACTTTTATTTCACTAAATAAGTATAGACAAATTATTTTAAATTAATCGACCGGTTTCGATTTTTAAAGCATCTTCAGGAGAAAAAAAATTAAATCAATTGCAAATATCACTATACTCATATCTCCAAAACTATTAAACCGATTTTTCTATTATACCGAAATATTCACCAATTCGTTGGTTAGAGAGAAAGTGGGTTTCCATTACGTAATTTGCTAATCTTAACGACTTCTGTTTAATACTTTTACCTACCGGGACGATTATCTTCTCTTTCTTTTCGAGGTATGAGCACATTAAAATACCTAATGTTGGCTCAGGCTCCCTTTGAAGAACAGACCATCTGAGGTTTTGCCAAACTGTTTGCAAGAGGCGAACGATTACAATAAATATAAAAATATAACATTAATTGAATAAAGGGGTCTGAAATAAACATTTGAAGAGCTAGAACTACATTCAAATTATATAGGTATTCAAATGCAATGGACATTTGAATATGAATAATTGAATAACGGTTATACTTGAAAACATTTTTACTTACACTTACAATTATTTTAAGTAGATTTTTTTGAAATTGAAGCAAGAAAACAAAGTATGTCTACTGTGACAAAAATATACTACTTTCGAGATATAGATGGTCTCCAGTGGTTTACTGATTGACTGGGGCACTTTAGGTACTGGTACTCGGTAAGTTGTTTTAATTTTATAAAATGAAACTATATTGACACTGACTTCATTTATTGGGACTCATGCTCGAACCGAATCACATTTTCAAATACATTTTATATCATGATATTACTGAAACAATTCTACTATTATTTAAGTTTAAAATTTAAAACCAGACAAGTGGCCAGCACCACTACTACACTTATAACACAAAGGAGGGGTTTCAGTACGTTTTATAGTAGGTACTACTTTGTTAAAAACTTAAAATACAGTATTTAAAAGTACCTATTGTGTAATTTAAAGAATTGGGCCTTATCTTATAGGGCTAGACGTTAGTAAACAAACATTCAATTTGTGTTATTTTAAAGATGTAAACAATTCCTTACGGAAATCTAAAACTACGCGCCTTACCGCCTGAAGAATTGGCTATTCTTCAAAGTGAGCCAGACATTTCTTCCTAACTTCTCTCTTCCAACACAGATAACAAACGTAGTGAATACAACACAATTCACTCAACTGCATTCTTGATATATAAAAATCTCGTTTTTAAAGCAAATAGTTAAAATATTCAATGAAAGTGTAATACATCTGAATAAAACAAACACCATAACTGTCGAATGGTCAATGATGGTAAAATGGTTAAAATAAATACCAATAACACACGTCATTATGGCGTGTAATATCGTTTTACAACTTTAGAGCAATAAATAAATTGACTGCCGTTTGTAAATTTTATTACGATTTAAAAGTCGATGACTGCTGAAAACGAATAATTGATTTATGTCGGTTATTAATGTTAATTTGATGTAGTGTTAAGTGTACTTATTTTGCTATTAGATTTTTATCGACCTATGGTGTAGAAAAGTGTAAAATTATAATTACTTACACATAGTATACATTTCTGATATTTTTTATTCTCGGTTTCATTCATAATTTATTATTTTATTTGTGAGGTTAAAATTAGATCTTAGTAGTGAAATGACTTGTAATAAATATTTACTCGATTAAGAAAAATTGTGATGTTCACTAACTAAACGCAAGAAACAAAAAAAATCTTGTTGTCTGTTAATGGGGCAATGTATACACTTTTACAACAAACTTCCCGATGCCATAAGAGATCTATCAACAAAAAAATTAAAAAATGTGTTAAAACAGAACTGTGTAATAAGGGTGGGTATTATAAAATCTCAGATTATTTAGAAGACAAAAAAGCCTGGGATTAATTACTCCTCATACTAATCTCTTACATTTTTTATAATATGAAATAATTCTTGTAATATTGTAATGCATTTATTATATTCAAAAAATAGAGACAAGCCTGCTGAGTTTTTTTCACCCGATTTTCTCAGTGTGTGGCCGAGTTCCGTTCTGGTAGTAATTTTTATAATGGCGACTCTCAAAAGTGCCTTTAAAGAGTTATACTAATTGTGAACGGTGAACTAATTAAATAAAACATATTTTTGTTTTTTTTAAAACCAACTGGCTAAGGCGTAGTAATTGATACTGAACATATATAAACACTTCTCACTAAAATAGTTTATTAATACGACTGCTATTCGTTTAAGAGCTTTTAAACGTTGAAATTTGCATATAAGAAAAAAACAGGTCTGCTGATTTTCTTGATCACTCGAAGCAATTATTTTATAAATCTTTATACGAGTATATAGGTAGTTTTGATAGTTGATTGTTTTGGAAATTACTACTGGATCAGAACCCGGTCAGAGAAAAGGGATAAGTAGGTGCCTATTTATTCCTTTTCTATATTTCAAAGTAATTTATTATACAATGTTATTGTATAATATTTTGATAATTAGTTACTTCAAATTTTTTAAGGTTTTCTTGGAAAGCCTTTGGTATATTATATCAAGATTAAGTGATAAAAAATATGTATCCACGCAAGTAACGCCTACCTTACCCTAGAAACCAAAACTCGACACTGACAAACATTAACGCTATTGGCCATGAATAGGTAATATGATGGTACTAAGCGAGACATTGCAAAACTGTACCATCTAGTTAAAAGTCACGAGTTATAAGTGACAGAATTAATCATCTCTCGCCTTTTATGCATTTTATTTATGCACGATGCACATCAGTTAAGTGCCTTCTAAAATACAGTAAAATAATACAATAAAATAATTATTAATATAATTAACCTCAAGGCATAGGTAAAAATTTACATACAATAGTTTGCCAGCTATGTTACATCCCAAGTGAGAACATGATAGTGGTTTGATAGGAACTGGCATGATGGTGGCGGCAATACAGAAAATTGTATCACAACTCTACCGCCTAATGGATACGACGTTTTTTTTTTTTTATGTCATAAGATAGCAAACAAGCAGATGGGTCTCCTGATGGAAAGAGTCAACCAGCGCCTATAGACACCAAAGATGTTAATGGTGCGTTGCTATCTTGTGGCGAGGTCTAATGCCACATGCTTAAGTTTACCGGCTACCTTACCCTCCAAACCGGAACACGACAGCGACATGCGCTGACGCTATTGCGGCAGGAATAGGTAAGGCGGTGGTACCAGACCCGGGCGAGACAATGCAGAACTCTACCACCTAGTAGCTACGATGGTAGTGACTCGATAGCCAATCGGTCGCCTTTTACGACCTGCCTGGCAGAACGGCAGTTGGCCTATTCTACAAAGGAGGCCGGGACCAACACGGACCACACAACGTTGGAGACGGATTAAGCTTAGCAATTACAAACTGTCTGGCAGGTGCATCCTTTATAGAAGACGCAGATCAATATAGGGGCTAATCTCGTGATACAAATTTTTTATATATTATAATATCTCTAAAAATAATACTTAAATACCTACAATTCATTTGATCAAACGTAGTAATTATGTGGCATAAAACCTCAAAGCACCTAATTTCATTAGAGTTAGCAGAACATTATGTTTATTGGTCTATTATAAATGTATAAAACTACTATGAAAATAAAATATGGTTGTAATTACCTAGTAATTCATATCTTTAACCAAAATAATGTAAATGGTAATCCATCACACACCCATGTTAATGATCGGACATTTCTACTATGCTTTAGTCTTTTAGTCATTCAACACGTGTTAATAACCAATAAAACAGTTTATTAGTATATAAAAAGTTGGGATTTATAACGAATAACTTATGATTGCTCGACGCGTGCCCGTTTTACAATCTAGGTGTTTATTCTTTAGTTCAAATTACATTCATTCGCTACTTAGAAGTTACAACTTCCGACACTAATGATATAACATTTTTTACAACTGCAATATATTTATAATGATATTTCTTTAAATGAATCCGTTGATTCGGACGCGTAGAATGTCGACAGATCAAATAATTGCAAAATAAAAATAAAATAATACAATGCGATTATGAAATTGATTTTGGTACTGGGGAAAAACAATTATTTTTTTTCCATATTAAAAGAAAGCAACCAAATTAGTTATCCATCTACTTAAAGCTTATATATCTGCTGACTTTCAGTTGATGGATGATTTATTTATTCTGTGCAAGGAACAAAATGCTATTGCGACAGCATAAGATAAGCTGTTGTTACTAAATCTTGGCAATATGTAGGTAACAGAACCCTACCATCTATTAATACTTGAATAGCAGTCACTAGGCAGGGATACCAAGATATCTAGTACAATAAATCGATGTAATGAAACAATAATACTGAAAATAAGTTGATGTAACAAGGTATTTATATAACATGTATATGTATGTATTTATAAGTTATACATAACAGTCTCTCACAAAAAGATAATATTAAGAAATTGTTGGAGAGAGATATTTAAAAATAGATAAATAAGTGTTAAGTTTTGCGAGCGTAATCGCACCAGAACCATTTCTACAGACATCCGGATAGACTCGAATTTTTTTCATTAAATAAAATAATCGCCTTTTAAAAATACCAAATGCGTTACAAGTGGTTTTTCTTGACCTAAATGTGTTTATATTATTTAATAAATACAATATTAATGCAATGCAATGCAATTTAACAATGCAATATTGTTACTTCAGAAATATGCATGATTTTAGTAAGGCGAGATTGAGCACTATATTAGCCGCATCGCGTTGAGGCGTACCTACGTGTAATTGAATATTTATTATATCTACATATTAAGTAACTTGTCCGACCCGATCCTAAAGGGCCATATAGACCGATGGCATTAGCAGAAATAATAATTAAAAATTTTATTCATAAAAATAAAAATATTATGGTTTTCTAAAATGCATGTATTTATCCTTCTATGTCGCTAAATTTTAGCAAAGGATGTAATTTTATCATCAAGTCACGTCAGCGCTACACTACATGTGTCACATTTTGTGTTGCCACAAGTAGTAGGTTTGTAAGATTGATTATCTTGATAATCTATTATATATATATATATATATATATATATATATATATATATATATATATATATATATATATTTATATATATATATATATATATATATATATATATATATATATATATATATATACAGTACCCGGCGATAAATATTGCACATCGACCTTTGGAAAGAGACAATCGGCTAATTTCGGCTTCGTAGAGCGTTATCTCTGTCGCACAAAATACAAACAGTCCGGTACCTATTAGGAGCTGTTAAAACAAGTATGATTTGCTTCTTTTGATATTTTTATTCTTTGTATAAAATACACTAATTTTTCTATAAGTGATGGTTGGGGTAAAATAAAATAAAAAAACATTTTTACATTATGTTTACGTATTTAATTATTTTGGAACATTACAGCTTTAGTGTACATAATAAACACCATTATACCTATTGCTAAAATGAGACATTGCAATAAAAATAATAATAATTCTAATTCTCAATTACTTCCATTTCACTATCTGTGCTCTCAAAGAGGTCAATATCACTGTCACTATCAGCCGTATTTATTACTAATCTATCAGTGTAATTGTCTAAACTGTGTTGAATGCTTCTATATTCATTCTCACATTTGATTGCATGATCGCAAACCTTTTTCCACTCTTCAGCGCCGATCATGTTTACTTTTTCAGTCAATAATGTTTTTACTGTAGTTAAGTTCATACCCACATTTCTAGAGGCTACATAGCCTTTCAGTTGAGACCATATATTTTCAATTGGATTAAAATCCGGATGATATGGTGGCAATCGCAACACAGTGTGCCCATGTTCGGCAAGTATTTTGTCCACAGAAAACTCTGTATACCTCTCCTTGTGCTGACATATAATAGCGTAAATCTGGGTTTTTGTTAATTTTGGATCAACTGGAATTTCATGTCTGTTTAACCAGTTGATCATTTCCCGTTTAATGGTGTTTGAGTTGGGGGGTCTCTCAACATACTTGTTGTGATAGGGTGCGTTGTCGATAACTAGAACAGAATCACTGGGTATATTTGGGATTAATTGGTTAACCAGCCATTTCTCATAGTTATCGTTATTCATTTCATTGTGATAGTCACCTGTAGTGTCCGTGGATTTATACGTTAAAAAAGCACCGGGTACAAAGCCTTTTTCATTTCCCGCATGAACTATTATCAAACGTTGACCTTTTGAAATTGGCTTTTTTACTCCTTTTTTCTTATCGTCACTCCAAGATTTCCCTTTAGTGTGGGATGCATGTATATATGACTCATCCATGTAGACGATATTTTTTCCTGTTTCGCGAAATTTGCGTATTTTATCAAGGTATTCCATTCGTTTGAGACTAACGTCGTGCTTTTCCATTAGAATTTTTCGATTACCTTCCATTTTAGTGAACTGAAATCCCATGTCATGAAGTATTTTTCTCAACGTTTTTTCAGACCCATTGTAATTAATAGCTTCAGATAACTTAGCTTTTAATGATTTTATTGTTGGCAGTTCATTAAATCGTAAGTGAAAATCATACACCATTCTTCGAACAACATCGTAATCAAAATCGTCCATATCCAAACGAAATTGCTTTTTTGGTCTCCCTTTTTTTGGAGTGCTGAGCTTAATTTCAGTCGAATGTGTTTCAGTACTGACTTCGTTTAATATATTGTTCAAAGTTCTTCTTGAAATTCCAGTGGCATTTGCAACTCGCTCTTGAATCTTCTTAAAATAACAACTTACATTTTCATCTACTTTTTTTTTAAATCTATCAGCTTCGCTTACAAAGTATTTATAAACATTGTAGATAATTTCACGTGACTGACCTCGTAAAGGTTTCCCTCTTTTTCCGAAAGATGCCATATTACAACTTTAAATTATTTAAATTTGTGGGTGTTATCAACTCTAAATATATATTTTTTTCGGGACGCGACTGCACTCTATCGTAATTGAACAACGACTGACTAAACGTCACATAGGTAGTGTGGGACAGAGATAACGCTTTACGAAGCCGAAATTATCCGATTGTCTCTTTCCAAAGTTCGATGTGCAATATTTATCGCCGGGTACTGTATATATATATAATATTACACAAAATAATTACATACACTTACCAACTGTCCTAAAAATACCCGGGAAAGATCAATAATACACAAAGTTAGTTGTTAATTCAAATTTATTTTATCGCCTTCAAAGTATACTTTATCAGAAATAATACACTTACGCCAACGAATAATCTTTTTCCGGAATTAAGTTCAGTTCTCACAACGAATTCTCCTTTATTTTTTCCACGGAATGAAAACGGGTGTCAAGAAGTCGTAATTTGAGTTTAGTAAAAAGAAAGAAGTAGGCTGGAGCAATACCTGGTGAAGTGAAAACACCATAAAGCCAACCACATGGTGGTTGGCTCCTTGGTGTTGGTTGAGTTTTTGGTCAATATTTCGCTTACAACGGCTCATTATCGTGATGCAAAATCCAAGAATTTTCTTTACAAAAATCTGGCCTTTTTCATCGAATATGCTCTCTTAAACGCCACATAACTCTGAATTAATATCCTTTTTCACCGTTTGACTTTCTGCCAATAATTCTGAGTACGCAATACCGCGATAATAAAAAAAAAACAGTCAACATATGTTTGCCTTTTGATCGACTTTGATTTGATTTTTTCGGTTTCAGTTCAGTTGTAAGGCGACACTCAGAAATTTGTTGACATGTCAAACTTGTAAACGCACGTCTCGTCATCAGTAGCAACGCGTTTCATGAATGATGATTTGGAACAAACTCGTTCTAGCATATCTTCAGTGACTCTTATTGATTGAGATTGCAATTAAGTTTTTAGAGAAAATTCAGATCATTTGGAATTAACCTAGCGCCAACATGTTCATACCGAAGTGATTAAAATGATACGGATGATAGAATAATTTCAGGGCCTCTCTCTTAAACTTGAATAAAAATATCTCTCTTAAACTTGAATGAAGATTTTTAGTCACTATTTCACTCATTTTCGCGAAGTTCACTTTTTCGAATGAAGTTAACTTCGTAAAAGTGAGTGAATTAGTGATTAACAATTATTTTTTAAAAAATACGACTGCCTCGTGGTCTAGGAGTAGCTTCTTCGGCTCAGACCATTAGGTCCTGGGTTCATCCCCGAGTAGGGCAAAAGTGTTATTGAGGTTTTTTCGAGGTTTACTCGAAAATCTAATTTTCAGTAGCAGCTCGGAGTCTGGCAGAGTGGTGTATTACCACCGAATGTATATGATCATTTTAAGCTAACAAATAATGATTTAGGCGATTGGTCACTGTTTTTGTTACTTACTGTATATTGACATGAATTTTTATATACTTACTTATACGAACGTCATTAATTTTTGACTTAGTTCCAGAGGGTAATATTTAAACAGGAAATATGCTGCTCATACCCTATCGGGTATAAGCAACATATTTCCTAATTGTACTTATTTATTAATAAGTCATTCATTTCTTATACACCTATTGCAAGATTTTATTCTTATTTAAGAAATTTTAATTTTAAGAAATAATAATTTTAAGAAAATTTATACAATAAGAATTTTATTTCATATATATTTTATAATAAAAAAGGTTCGACGCTCTCAAGCCGCCTATATCTATGTATGAAGGGACATTTTTGTAGCAGCGTGGGAGCAATATCTGGAACGGGTTGTTCTGGCGGACAGAGTCGTAAACATACAGAATTAGTACTCTACCAACTAACCGGTAAGACAAAAAACGTGAGTTAAAATTAGACGCCAGGGTAATCTGAAGCCACCGCTGAGCGATACCTCTTTTATATTTTAGTTTGCCTCTGCGTTATAGTATGTGAAGTTTTAAACAGAATATTTCTATTTTCTATATATTTTGTTATTACAATAATTATATTTGTCTTTTAGCACTTATCCCGTGCTATTGTACACTTACATTGTTGTATCGATTTTTTTTCAAGCTTTTAAAGTTTTGTCATTACATTTTAGGAATGTTGATATTTTGTCTAAAGATTATAAATTAGTCCCTGTAACGTATGAAATGTTTCTAAAGAAAATATACTGTATATTTAATTTTCGCTTAATTTTCTTACGAATTATTTTAACTTGAGTAGCATATACATAAATTGTAAGTACCTGGATGATTTTATTTTTTTGTTGGTAATAATAGCATTTTCTGAAAATAAAACCTAGCTAGATTGATTTATCACCCCGGAAACCCTCTGTATACTGAAATTCATGAAAATCGTTGGAGCCTTTTTCATTTAAAGGTATTAAATAATTCTTGGTTATAATCTATATAAATATTTTCCATATATTTATAATTATAAATGCGAAAGTCTGTCTGTTACGGTTTTACGACTACACTGTTGTATGGTTTTGATGAGTTAGTTAAAAATCCGAGGTCAAAACATAAGCAAATTTTTCCATTCCCATTCCGAAAAGCATTCCCTAAGGGAATTAAAGATTGTGATTGTGAATTAAAGATTGAATGAAATTTCTTATAGTGATGACTGTTCGCGAGTTAAGCTACGTTAGTAAACTAGTGTTTTATATATGTTTATGTTCTGGTATTGCAAATAGTAAGCAGTAGTGATCAACATCAGAAATGCGGCGATGAAGACTACGGAGTGCAATACCCGGGACACCGGGTTCATGAAATACCGATATACCTATTTCGCATGGACTAATTATGGACGTTAAATTCTGACGGGATTAAAAAAAAAGCAAAATTCATGCGTGGTACCTACTCTACATAGTAACACGCGGCGGGCACTTTTGGTTTTTCGCTAGTGGTTGTATAATATGGAGTCAAGAGCGATTTAGCGGATGAAACATTTGGTACATACTTTATCGTTTTTGAGAAGCTACTTCCAAAATTATGTTTAATGTTCAAAATCTTTAAGTATCTTCACGCCCATATCCCCGAAGGGGTAGGCAGAGGTACAACAAGTACACCCACGATTAGCCCAAGATACTTAGTCCCACAAATGTGATAGGTGGCAAGCCTATCGCCAACCGGGCACTTTCCAATCCCGGGCAACTTTTTGTTTCTATGAAAACTGAAAAAACACTTTTCTTTTATATGCCCGACCCGGGAATCGAACCCGAGACCTCATGTGGTCAACGCTAACGCTGGACCACTAGACCACAGAGGCGAAATCTTTAATTTTTTTAAATAATAATATTTTACTTTAAAAGACATTGTTGAAACTTGATTCTTAAAGTTAGATTTCTTTCAGTAAGTCCCTTCAAGGATTAAACTTGTGCCTAAATTATTTGTGAAGTCTTATTAACCACACGGGATGCAGTAGGTAAATACTGAAATCTAAATTGAAAATGTTTAGTCTCAAAAATACTGGGTTGAAAATTTCATACTGGATTGAGTTTCCAAAGAATTTGTGAAATTTCTTATTTTGATGACTCTACTCGAGGGCGAATTTACATGGGCCAGCTAATGTTTTATACCTACCAATAATAACAAACAATATTCCTCAATATTAAGAAAAAATGCGATGTAGAATACTATCCAACTCGTCTGCAAACAATCTGGTGAATCGTTATAGGTGTATCTGCGTGGTATCTTGGTGGCCTAATGACTATTTGGCTTCAATCATGAAGCTCCGGGTTCGATTCCCACGTTGAGAAAAGTAATTGGCTTCGATTTAGGATAAAAAAATATGTATACGGTTGACACTGCAGGCCATCCCTGAAACTTTCCGCAAAAGAGAAAAACTATACGTATAGATTTTTTTCAGTTCAAACATATATTTTGTTAAAAATGGCAGTATGAAGATTTTTGAAAAGCTGTATATTTTGGAAACGATGATCGATTTTGATTTTTGGAATGGCATTCAACTCAATTTTTGAGATCTAGAATATTGCATTAGCCAAATAATCGATAGGTTGAAAAATTTCGAAGCAATGTCAAAAAACATTTTTTTTTTCAAAAAAATTTCGATTGAAAAAATTCAAACAAATTGACCGATTTTGATTTAGTAAACGATATTTTAAATGAGAAAAGTTGATTTAGCCAATCGGTGTATTAGTCTGAAAGTTATTTCAAAAATATTAAGTAAGTTTGATAATATAACGTTAAAATTACGTTATTTTTATCATAATATATTTGAATGGCTGTAACTTTTGAAAATTAGATTCGATTTTGATTCTTGAAACGGCCTTCGACGTAGGTTTTTTTAGTACTAAAATATCGTAGACTAGTTCTATACCATTAAACGTCGGAATTTGGTGAAACTGCATTTTAATTTTAATTATAAAACACTTGCACTGGTTTCACTACATATATATTCTTCCAAATTATTTAAAGTCTACCGGTTTCGCGTATCTTCAGGACTTATAGCTAAACCTAGACTCGTAGACTAGCAAAAAATTATTGACTGAAAAATTTCGAAGTTATATCGAAAAACCACTTTTTTCGAAATTTTTTGTCAACGGTTACTCCTAAATGGTAAATCCATCCAATGTTGATGCAATTTATGCATTAGACGTAGTTTTTTGAGGAATAGAGCTGATTAGTTTTGTACTCAATCGATACATTAATCTGGAAGTTATATTTAAAAAATACTTACTGTTTTGTCATTTTTTTTGGTTTTAATTTTTTTTTGGGTTTTTTAAAATATCTCATTATTTCCTGGGTTGACTTGATTAACATTTTTAGAAAGTCTAAGCTGAGCGGAATCCAATCGAATACCATCAACCGCGTTTCGATCGGTCCAGTCCAATGTTTACATACACACATACACACACAAACACGCACACTCACAAATTGATATACATACAGATATACTGACATCGTTGTGAAAATAGTCGAAAAAAATTTCTAGGATTTCAAAACGTGGAAATCTGGTGAAAACTCGATTTTAGAAAATACGGGCAAAATCAGTAACTTCCTTATCTACATCCGTAGCGGGAAGTTAAAAAATAATAGAACTTAGATTTAGGGATTGTGTTTCAAAGCCACACTTTCCTAAAAGGCAATAAAACTATTGGGATCAGTTATAGATAATAACAAGGGAAAATTCATTAATGTGTCAAATGCGGCATTGGGATTAGGGATCGTCCAGTTACATTACGTTTACTCCGACTGCTCCAAAAACGAAACAACCTTATATTTATTTATATAGGCGATTATATAGGTATACAACCCATTAAATTGAACTAAATTTATCTCGCGCTACCAGAAAACATCAAAAAATACTTAGTGCTTGCTTGTAAATGTTGCACTGAAGAAATGATCGTTAAATAGCTGTTTAAAATTACATTACTCTACCACCAAATAAAATTTGTGAGTTTTATAATGATCGATCAGTTCAAATATTAAGTAATTAAACCTTATTTTTAAGGGAAATGGCGAGAAGATACGATGTATGTATGTAAACCTTATTTTCTGTATATGCAAAATTTAATAACTTATATTTACCTAAATCGAATTGTAAATTGCCTTCTCACTATCATGTTTTATCTTATCGGCCTCTGCTTAGTACTTTTGAACAATGAATTATGGTGTTATACCGCTTACTGATAGGTTAAAAACTCATCAATTTGAAGCTTATCAAAAAAAGTATGTGTTTTAGCACTTAAAAAAATGACATGACAGGATTTGAACCTGCGACCTTACTTCTGGCCGGCATGCTCTAACAAACTGAACAATTTTGGACTGGTTCAACGTCGTGAAATTATTTTTTGCTTTATGGTCGATTACGTCGATTGTACTGACCACTAGATATTTAAAATATAGGTTATTTTTAAACATGTATTTTAAATATCAAGATATTTATCTAAATCTCCAACATCGTCAAAGATTTTATTGTTGAAAGCGAGGTTTGTTTTATAAATATTAAATAAGCGCTACCATACAATTCAGTAAACTCTTTTGTTTAAGGTCCATTAATTGCGACTTCTATTCAATAGGATAGGTATGCACTTCAAATGAGAAATATACATAAAGGACTAAGACCATGTATTTATATGTACCTATGTATACATTTAGATTGCAAGCGTAGATATTGCAGTTTGTAACTCTGAGGATGAATTAATTTGCCGAACCGGTTGGTTTTAGCATATACGCAGGTATGTGGGGTAAAACAGTACAATGGTTGTTAATATATATATATATATATATATATATATATATATATATATATATATATATATATATATATATATATATATATATATATATACAGACTGAAAATGAAAAATTGCAAAATGTAAGCAATATTAATGTCAAACTCTTACTCAATTGAACTTGTAGAATACTAAGGGCTCTTGTTATTTTATCTTCCGAAGTCTAGCTTTATTTTTTAGAAGATGATCTAAAATTAACTCTAATTTTCTTACAATTGTGATGTTTCTTAATCTTGAAGTAAAAATCTTGAGCATCTAAAAATATTGAGTAAATTGGAATATTCTAGCATTGAGTATATTTATATGTTTTATCACACACTATAACTTGACAGTAGATTAGAATTAGTTTTCAAATCGTAAACAGCTCAAAAATATGGCAAAAGCTTTCAATCTATGAATTAAACTATATTCCACTCTATAAATATTATATTCTTTGAAATTTATTTATTATTAATTTATTTCTTGAATAATTCCAGATAAGTTGTTATCAGAATGAAAAAAAAATAGACTTCATCGAAAAAATGTCTATCAAACAAGCACTATCAAGCACCATTAATAAAACCGGCAGTTTATTTCTCATCAACACGCTTTGCCCTAAATATACTCCTACCCCTATACAAGTACTTGATTTTTTAACATAAAATTTATTGATTCACTCTATTAAAAATAAAGCAAAGGGTAGGGTTTGTGAGAACTTTTTAAATTGGCTTCTTTATAATATATTAATAAAAATTAATGCCTGCTGGTTTTATATTAGGCAAAAATAGGTTACTGGATGGGTACGAAGTTCGAATGAGTTGCCTTAGTTCCACAGAAAATATTACTTTAACATGCCATGTAAATTTAATATCTAGCGTATTTAATTTTTGGTCACCTATTCTGAGAAAGGAGAGCTAATAGTCTAATTTATACGAAACTGAACAAGAAAGGATGTAAATCAGAAATCACAAGTACTGAATAAAGTACTTCTGATTTCTGATTTACACCCTTTCTTGCTCAGTTTTGTGCTGCTTGCTGCGTGCACGCTTATCACCCACATAGTAATGTAAATCATTTAAATATATATGAAACAGAAATGGACCAAGGATGGACCCTTTTGGGACACCCATTGTGACAGCAGCATTAGAGGATCTTATTCCGTTAACTTCAACTTTCTGCATTCATCCATTTAAATAAGAAACCAAAGGGTCGAAAGCCTTATTTCTAATTCCATAATGGTATAATTTCCTGATTAATATGCTATGATGAACACAGTCAAAAGCCTTTGATAAATCACAAAACATACCAATCGCATCCTGTGACTCTTCCCAGGCTTCATAAATTTTCTTTAATAATTCTACACTAGCATCTGTAGTTGAGCGACCCTTAGTGAGTGAGCGAGTACTTATAATACTGATTTCTACAATATATTTATTTTTAATAAAGGTTTAAACTACAAAAACCTGTGATAGGTTAATCATTGAGTCCACATGAGTATTTACATTTAGGTTTGCATTTAATAATATACACAATAATTAATTAAACAAATATAAATTACCTATTGTTAATTCAGTAATTTAATTATTTTTTTTATATATCATAAGATAGCAAACAAGCAGATGGGTCTCTTAATGGAAAGAGTCAACCATCGCCTATAGATACCAAAGATGTTAATGGTGCGTTGCTATCTTGTGGCGAGGTCTAATGCCACATGCATAAGGTTACCGGCTACCTTACATTCCTAACCGGAACACGACAGCGACAAGCGCTGACGCTATTGCGGCAGGAATAGATAAGGCGGTGGTACCAGACCCGGGCGAGACAATGCAGAACTCTACCACCTAGTAGCCACGATGTTAGTGACTCGATAGCCAATCGGTCGCCTTTTACGACCTGCCTGGCAGAACGGCAGTTGGCCTATTGTACAAAGGAGGCCTGATTTTCTGATTCTAAATAAAAGTTACAATAATAAATAATATAATAATTCAGAAACTTCAGCTTATTTATGTGTTGGTAAAATATTTTTATAAAATTAATATAAACATTCGTTTTTAAGCATCAATTTAACCTGTCAATATGAAACTTCTTAAATTTAGCAATAAATACGAAATAGGCTACCTATATTATATCCGTAGGTATTTCTTGCTCATATTTTGCAATAAAAATTTAATCAAAAACCAAAGAAACCTTTATTCAGATGTCGTCAAGTATTATAAAGATCCTTCATTCTCCACCATTGCTTCGGAACAATAATGGTACCAAAATTATCCACGACGTACAAAGCGGGGGATATGGTAAGGGAAAGACCTTTTATTATTTATGTAATATTTTGCAATTTTTTAAATACGAAGGGTGGATCCCTTAACTAAAGGGTGGGCCTGTTTTGAATGAATTTATTGTCCTTTGTAGATAAACATATCAATTTGTTAGTGTTTTGTTACCCGGATAAATATGTGTTACAATTGTGGACGACCTTTCTGTTCTCAGTATACTTGACGATACTATACTGTACACTTCAATTTTAAATTCAGCCTTAATAAAAATATGAAAAATATATTTAAAAATATTCAGAGTTCGATCAATTAACAAAAGTTTTATAATTATTTGATAGTGAAATTTTGGATCTACTTTATCTACAGGTTTTGTGTTAATTTCATAAAAGGTACGTACTTTTTTGTTTTCTTGATAAAACAGCTATTTATTTGTCATATTATTAGTTTAGCTTAAACATTTACATTGAACTTGGTTGCAACTTATATGACTAATTAAAAGATAAATATGAAAGAAAAAAATTTTATTATATAATAATCGTAGGGATTATTAGCATTAAAAGTATGATTAATAAAATAAAAGTAAAAGGTAAGCTTCGGTTTAATAACATAATTAAACAAAGGATAAAAAATGAAGAAAAAATAACAACGAGTTTAACATGCAAAATATTGTGTGTTTCATGTATGTAATAAATGTGATAATGTATGTAATATGTAGCAATTAAATATATTGAAGAAAATATAAAAAATGATAGGGTAGGAAAAGAAAGGCCTATTCTCAGAGTCAGGCTTAATAAGTAGAATAAGTTTGATTATGTAGAAAGCTAAAAGTTAGCGTATCGTATATACCTAGAGTATACCAGGTATAAAACAGATTCAGAATTTTAGGGCCTAACTAAAGAATAAACCATATGCCTCTCAGCCGAACAGCTCTTTAAAGGTGAGTTAAGATTACACATATCACACTATCGATGGCATGGTTATGCAAGCAAGGACCTCGGGGCAAACATGAGACTTGGGCCTATTTTGTATGTATTTTGCCTGAAGATACAAAACTATTTCATCTTATTTTTTGTTTAGATTATTATTGTTCACTTACAAGACGCAAATAAGATAAAACAGAAGTCTTATATTTTCTATTTTAACTTGGATAGCTAAGAAATGTTAATTGTGAACGTAAAGGCCCCCTGAAGTTTAGGGCTTCGGTACGCTGCCCCGGCTGGCTCTCCGATAGTTACGCCACTGCATTCTATGTCTTGATTATCTACTAGGTTTTGGAATTCTGCAACCACTTGTCCAAGCTTTATTGCCATATTCTTTCGGTAATGTTTGCCGCTTTAGTATTCCTGATTTATACTATTATAGCTGGTAAACTTACACAAGTCGCCTTTCCTATAGTAGTAATCCTAATCAGTAACATTTTTGGTAACTTCAGTTGACGGTTTTTACTTATCATCTGGTAAACCGTCTGCTCGCTCGCTATGCTATTAAAAAGTTATTTTTACGAAGGTTACGAAGCTATTTTATATATGGTTTAAGTTTTTTTTATTATTATTTATAATAAATTTTAGATTAAGTACAATAATTCCTTACATATTTTGCAGTTAAAATTAAAGAGAAAAAAATGTGTATGCCAACAGTTTTTGTTTAGATGTTTTCTGCATCTAACGCGTCTGTATCCGCTAGCCACTTCCTTACAGTAAAAAATGTAGCATACGCAAGCTCCTTACAACCTCCGAGCAACTTTACTCGTAAATCGATTAGAAAGCAAGCGAATAAAATCGATTTTCCCCCAAATTGAATAGTCGTAAAATGTAGGTAGCAGTTTTAATGTCCAGATTGTTTACACGGCGGCGTCACGAGTATAAACGCTTGTCGATAATTGATGATTTGATTTACAACATTACTAAACAGTCAATGTTTAGGCGATCTCGATACGGTTCAGCCTTTGAATGAAACGAAACGCATTCCTTTAGAAATACTTTAATTTTCAATGTCAATCTTACATGAGTTTAGATTAAAGTAACTGAATGTGGAAACTAATGCCTGTGGCATTATATTTCCGCCGCGCGAATAGAAACGCATCATCTAGGGCATAGCTGTACCTTTGTTGTAGGGGGAGTGCAAGAGTTCCTATACTTACAAAGATTAGTTTTAACCCGAAATTTTTATTGGAAAATTGCCAATATATATTTCGCGAATACATATATTCTAGTTAAACAGTGGGTTTGGACCCCCTAAAAATACACTTTATATACGACGCGTATCATTAGGCAATACCTTTCTAATTAAAGGTGATGGTTTTTTTATAAGGAGAAACAACTACTTATTTTCTAACTATTGGTGTAAAAATACCTTTCTCAAAAGTTAGAGTAAGTGTATGTAAAATTTTAAACTAACCTGTTGTTGAGGTTTTATAAGAAAAAACTTATATATTACCTAATCTAAAGCTTTATTAAAATCAAACTCTGAATCTAGAAAAAATTGTTATGAATGCCTTTAAAAATGATTATAAATCGAGAAGAATGAAATTAGGTCTAGATGAATTGTTTTAAGTGGAAATATATTGACAGACACGTTTAGATTTTGCAATATATTAAAGGATTTGCTTTGCAGACATATTTCGCGTCGATTGTAAATTAGCCAAAGCAAAATGTACCTAGCACTTCCATTGTAGTTTTGTCTATGTAATTTCTTACAAAGGCATATTACACCTATGCAAAATAAAGAGGAACAACGAATTACTAATTGCATTGAAACTTCGATCAGTTATTCTTGATCGAAGCATTGAAATATCAATAATTAAACGCTGCGAACACATGATAATTGACATCTTCTTCTGTATAAAAATTTATAAAAGTAATTTTTACATTTTTTATTACTTGTATTAGACTGCGTTTTTGTTATTCACTGTATTTGATAAAAAAGCAATAAGTATTAAATTGCGATATATCTACCAGGTTATTTTTTCACATTTTCCATTTAGGGCTCGGAATAACTACGTACCTTCATAGAAATAAGCGTTGGACGAACGCGCTTTTGATCTATCTGCTGTTTGATTCTCATACATTTTTCAAAAATGTTTTTACATTAGCTGCCGTTTTAAAATCCAGGACATTTTTACTTTTATATTATATATTCAGAATGTGTTCGTATTATCAGTTACATTTAATGAAACGTTTGTACCTAATTTTGATAAAATTTTAAACAAGCTAGTTTTGGTCTTATAATTGGGTAGGTACAGAATTAAAAAAAAACGACTTATCACAAAGCCAGTGAACTAATAAAGAGCACACTCTTGTATAATCAGTTGTTTATAAGAAACCAAAACTCACTGTTCGGTTATTAAAAAGCATAATCAAACTATTTGCAGGTCAATAACTTCACAAACTTTAATAGCCTCGTAACCTTAAGGCACTATAAAATTTATTCGATAAACAATGAAACAATCGGTCAGTTGTAATGTCAATCTTTTGCGGTAGGTTATGGACTATTGTGACTTTTTCCGTGTGCTTTAATGGATTTTTATAATGGCAGCCCACGATTGGGGTAAATTAAGGCTAATGCGATAGAAATGGTACAAGAAACTACGGCCGCGTAATAAACTTTTATCGCTTGTTCTTTCAAGTGTTATTTGACAGTGTTGATCCGTTAAATTGCAATTAATAGATGATTAGCCATTCAGGCTTGCCTTTATGGCGGTCTCGTAATAAATTCAGTTTATTGCGTATCAATCATGACTCCGCATTAGGATAGCACCCGCGCCTTTGCAAGCTGCTAGATTCTTGACCTCCTGACGTGGCGCTATGCAGTAGGTATAATTTAAAATTTTTATTACGAAACTACATTGTTAGTATAATAATATAACAAACTTAGCATAATATATGATTTGAGCCGTTTTATTTCAATCCTATTCGATGTTAATGAACTACAATTTTATGTAGAGTCAACTTTACGGAATCAAAATTTTCTGAAATCTCAGAATTTCTATTGATAATGGCTTTGTAAGAGGATAGGAATTGGACAGGTAGTTGAAAAATATGGAAATCTTTATTACAAGCCACTGATATGTTATTTTTATTTCGTATAGTATCTTCACGCCCTTATCCTCGAAAGGGAGGCAGAGATACAACAAGTGCAACCAAGATTAGCCGAAGATATCTACTTAGTGCCATAATGTGATAGGTGGCAAGCCAGTCGCCAATTGGGTACTATCCAATCAAAGTTTTGGATAAAAATAATGTTTCTTTTTATCCGAAAACTGAAAAAAAACACATTTTGAATTGCCCGATCCGGGAATCGATCGCGGGACTTTATGTGCTCGACACCGACATCGGATCACTAGACCATAGATGATTACCCATGACAGCTAGGTAAATATGAATATATTTGTAATCATGTTCGACTTAAAACAGCGAAACTCACGACGCAAAACATCGATCGAGTCAGCTCTCATAATATTTTGGAAGATACATAAAGATTTTTAGATAAAGATTTCTTGATATTGATGAAAGCCTACTAAAGTAAAGCGAGTTCGAACCCCAGCCATGGACAGATTTCCGTTTTATAATATAAACATTTGTACTGTTTCACAAATTTAATTTAAATTTAATAAATAAAATTTAAATTACATTTGTGAAACAGTACAAGTGTTTATATTATAAAATAAATATGATGCAGTTTCACCAAGTGCCGACGATGGAAAGTATAAATTAGATTTCCGTTTTATTGTAAATCTATTCTTATTATTTTTTTTATTTTGTATAGGAATTGGTTTTTCAGATGACAATGAACTGTTATATACCTCAACATTTTGTGAATTGGCGTTATAACTAAGACATATTAATATTAAATCATTATGCTCACGGAAATATAATTTAAAAAAAACATGATCTTAGAAAACAATAAAAACCGAAGCTCGATCATCCATTTACCTACTAACTTATAAGCTTAATATAAAGTAGTGGGTAGTTAAGTTTAAAATGATACACAATTAAATATAAATTCAAAGACTATAAAGAAGGATTACTCAAGATATTTATTTTGTACGTAGGTATATTATATATAGCTTAGAATAAGTAGTTTTCATACATACGCCGTGCTATTAATGCAGACGTAGGTATTCATATGATAACCAGACCTGTGATCCTATCTCACTATAGCCAGTGATGTGTTTCTGTGACATAATCCCAGGAGCAGCTAGTTGTTAAAGTATTAAAATGTTTTAGACGCACATTTTTATGTCAAATCATTTGCTGGGTAAGCAGACCGAATTAGTTAGACATTAGTGCCATACCTACATCAGTGTCCAGGCAGACTTACCTTGCTTTCTTCTTCTATGTGCGCAACTCTTTTTATACCTACAAACACGCCAGATAGGTAAGCGCTTGACCTCGATCTCATCTGGTGGTAAGCTAAGATGAGGCCTAAGATGGAACGCGCTTCCCTAGAAGGTACCTGTTCACCCTTCTCCTAAAGATTTCCAGATTGTACTTGTCCGGGACCACAGACTCAGGAAGCATGTTCCAGTCCTTTGCGGTTCGAATGAAGAATGTTGAATCGAACAGCTTTGTCCGGGTATGTGGAACGTCCACCATAGGTATAGCGATGCGTAGAATCTGCGCGCCTTGACGATCGATAGAAAAACGGGGATGGCGGAATTAAGTCGTGCAATTTCGCAGCGCACTCTGCAATCGCATCAACTTGACACAGATTTTCCTGTTTTTTTACCATAGGTATTTAATGTTCATGCCCTTACTGACATATTAATGGTCTACTTTTCATATAATTTACGAAAAGACGAAATGTGTAGTCTTAAATTAGTTGTGTGCAATGTAGAAAATAGTGCAGAGCTGCCACCGATGTAGGTGTTTTTTTTTTATTACGCGAATTGATCTAACCACAGTATAAGCAATTACTTGCTTGCGGTATGAGTGTAGATTAAGGATAATAATCTATACATATAATAAAATCGTAGGAAAGTCAATGTATGTCCGGGGTAAACTCAAAAAGTGGATGGATTTACTTCAAATTTTGTACGATAGCCTATATGTTAACCCAACCTGTTAGTAACATTCGTGCAAGAATGTTACTAACAGGTCAACCTACGGGGAAGGAGCTGTGCGGAGTAAATGAAGTCCACGCGAACGAAGTCGCGGGCAACAGCTAGTACATAGATAATGATATACCTACTCGTATGTATGTATATTTAACAAACGTCTAAACCCAGAAATACAAATATTTATGTTCGTCACACAAATGTTTGTCTCTATCGGGAATCGAATTCAAGCCCTGTTAATTGCACTCACTTGCATTAATTGCAATCAGGGTTGTTAACCAGTAGGCCAACGGGTCAGTAAAACAATAATAAAACCAATTAAAATAAAAAATATCACGCTGCTTACCTTAATCCCTACTAAAGTACCGTAACTAACAAGAATGAATGACAAGAATTATTTTAATCCGAAAAATATTTATGCACCTAAATATAGGCAAGAACAGATATTATTACACAGCCATAAATTATATGTCATTAATATTTGCTTGGCTTTCCATAAACTGAAGTATCCGCTAAAGGTCTGGTACTTGAGTTTCGATAGTAAAACATGCATTTAGTAATGATTATCGCTGTGTTGCGTGGCTATAAATAGTATGTATTACTGGAGACTTTATCTAAACTAAATTTATGAGTGGATATACAAATATTTACTCATAAATCTAGTCATAAAATTTACTAATTTACTTATAAATTATTTCTCTGTATTATAAATTAATTATTAAACAGACATATCCATATTTCCATATTAATAGGTACCTATTATATATACAAAAGTCTGTCTGTGTGTCCGTCGTATATCTATTTTGCTGTCTGTCTGTCTGTGTCTGTCTGTAGGTACCTACTGATTATAATGAAATTTGGCAAGTGGATAGATGAAGGCTAGGGGTTAGAGGTGGAAAGTTTGTATGAAAAACTATATTTATGACATGTAACTCAACTCGTGGGTGAAGCTGTCTGACTCAGTGCATCGCAAAAATGCAGGAATAAAATTAATAAAATAAATAAAATTAAAAGTAATAAGAAGGAAAAAGATTTAAAAATTAGTGCTTATTAGGTGGGTACTGCTGTGTTACGGTTTGATCGGTAAGGGAGCCATTAGATATACTTGGATACTCATGTAACATGCCTGACATGCAAATGGCAATACAACATTAACATCTTTGGTGTCTACCTATAGGTGACGGTTACTCCATTAGGAGCGCTATCTGAAGTGTCTGTAAGCACCAAAGATATAAATAATGCGTGGCCGCCTATCCATGTGGTGAAATGGTAATGCTACATTCATATGTTTACCTGACCCTTTAAACTACAAATCGACAGTGAGAAACATTGACATGATTGCGGCAGGAATCATATCGATGACAATGCTCATTGAAATTTTCTTATAAAATATTTTTCTTTTACAGATCTGAGCAAGATGGTATAAAACGTCAAGGTTACATCACTACCGCTACAAAACGCAGCCTAAAAGGTAGGTCCAAAGATATATTTCGAAGTATTTATCAGGCAACTTTATTTCTGCTGTAAGTTGGAATTCAATTTTAGTCAGATATCTATCATGCTCAAAGCTGCCCGCTTTGAGAAATAAAAAAAGTATTTCAATCAGTAAACATTAAACAAGTAAATAAAAAATGAATTTATTTAAAATATAATTTGATGTGTCTACCTACATATAACACACACACATACACAACTGGATAGTACCTGAGAATTATGGGGTCTCAATCATTTATAGGTAAGTACCTACAACAAAATCGTAGGAAAGTCAAAACTGTACATTGAATATTTATTAAAAGAATACTTGAGGCGTGATCTACAATCGATAACGAAGCCAAAAATATAGTTTTTGGATTTTTTTGTTTGTCTGTTTGTCTGTATTTGTGTCCGGGGTAAACTCAAAAAGTACTGCATGGATTTAATTCAAATCTTGCATGAATATTACTAACAGGTCGGGTCAACATTTAGGCTATATATTATCACGCTATCACCTACAGGGGAGTAGCTGTGCGGAGTAAACGAAATCCGCACGGACGAATTCGCGGGCAACAGCTAGTTATTCATAATACGAAAAATTGTTTCATTTTAGATATCTTTGATTTGCATATTTAAATAATCAAGTCAGATACATGATGATGATCTACATGATAAATTTTATATTAATTATTAAATAGCATATCTAAGTACCTACCTATAGACTACAGGTAATTAGGTCCGAAAAACCCATATAATAATATAATATAATACAAAGGTATGTACCTACTCACCTGTTTGACTATTTCAAGTTTTATCTATATGTTCCGTTGTCCTGATAGATCTGTTGTTTATAAACCGTGCACAAGCCGTAGGTAAACCTTATTGTGCGATAGATAGGTAGGTATATATAGCAATTTACCAATGATGTGTATAATGTGGTACCTAATATTATACACGTCATTGCAATTTACACAAAGGTAGATGCTATGAGCTAAGTAACATAAGATTTGCTGTCTTTCTAAAGTCAACAACTGTCATAAAGATGAAAGTGACAAAGTAAGTATTGAGTAGTAAGTAACTTCCGATGTTATTGAAAGACGTTCCTTTACAATTTTTAAATGTTCTATCATCGAAGTGAAAGCCTTGAAGGAACTGAAATTTCCTATCACATAAAACTAGACTTGACTGCAAATCACTCAACTCTATCATTCAAATTATCTATGCTTGGCTATTATTACTTACTCCGCTGACTCAGTGAATTGATGTGGATCTTGGCCTCTGAGTCCGAACGATAGACTTCTTTCTCTCTATCCTGCGCTATCTGTACATATAAATAAAATTGAAGTGTCTGTCTGTGATTTCAAAATAACTAGACTTTAAATTTTAAGACTATATTTTTTATCCCATTATATTTTTTCTACAACAGTAGATAGTTAGTACAGAGGTAAACAAATTCCAAGGAGGGCAACTGTCCCTCCTTGCCCCCCCCCTCCCCTCAGTATGCCCATGGGTAGATACATTCATCTGTCTAAGTTTTATTTTAAAAGAAGATACTTAAGCAGAGTTGAGTTTAAATTAAAATGTCACGCATAACCCGTCCGAACAGACTTTTCTACATTAAAACCATAATCATTAATAACTGACATCAACCGAATTCAAGAAAAATGTCGTTTACCAATGATAACACAGAATATATTCCGCCATGCAGTAGTTTTAAAGTTTACGTTCCCCTTCCAAAATCCAAAAACGCAATCTGCTGTCCGGTCTACCGTGAGTCGTAGTGCCATTCGAACGAAGGAGGGCTTAACGTCACTGTTACTGTACTGCTCACGCTTAATAATTCACAAATGGGAAGAAAGAGATAGAAGATTTAACCAACATGGCGTCGATAAGGACAGATATGGCACCTGGAATTCTGTGGAACAGAATATGCAGTGCATATGTTTTATTTTTAATCTAAAGATCGGGTATTCTGATTGTATTTCAAACGCTTATTTTTTATTTAGTCTTCAAATGTTTTAACGTAGCTGTAACGTGCGTTAATAAAATTTAATCTAATAGGTACAGAGCTCTATCTACCTACTCATTCGTATTTGGTTACTTATAGGTATTTTGTACACCCCTATATTTATAATGACATGCTATTATCATAATTTTATGCATCTTTAAATTAAGTTTATTGTTAATTTTATTTATTTCATACTGCTAATAAATTAATTGCTGTCATTACCCTTGACTTTAAGTAATAACTAAATGGTTAGCTAGGTAAGTATGTAGATTGTAGGTAATATTAAGTACCTAGTACCTGACTTACTACCTACTGAGTTAATTAAATTTGCGTAGGTAGTTCAGTAAGAGTAGTACCTACCTACCTACCCACTGAGTAAAATTAAGTAGGCGTTGGCCTAAAGTGCCTTTCCCTTCTTTAATTAGTTATAAGATTTGGACATACTTATAGGTACCTACCTAGCTATGATAAAAAAATCAGGACTACCTATACTTGGAGTCGGTGTACCTATTACCTACTTACCTAAGGAGGGATTTGATTTTGCAGAGTTGAAGACGTTTTGTTTGAAGCAATTTTGAATGAGTTGCGGAAAAAGAAATCACAATGGTGTCATGAGTGTGCTCCGTAACTTACTTAACCTCCTTGATATCAATTGTACTACTTACATTTGACTATCACCTTTATGTTAGTAATTTTAGAGCTCTAAATTAAAATGAAAAAGCTGACAATAACTATTTATTTATTTTTTTAGTTTTATCACATTACCGATCCAACCACAAACAAGTATAAGTACCTATATTCAATTTATCATCAAAATCAAATTTTGTCTGGATTTTAACATTTTTTTAAACATGAATATAAACAAAGACAACTAACTGCTGCTAAGTTACGTGCTGGTTTTTGAAAGCTGGGCACCAAATTGTCAACGTAGTTTGACCGTCCCATCAAAGATGGCGCTGTCACAAAACTTACATAGCATTTATTTTCAATCAAACTTTTATAAAATCTTAGATAAAGGAAACTACTACCTACTAGATATATGAAATAACCAGAGGAAAACTGTGTCATTTCGTCCCTAACAATAGCGGACTTAAGAACAGCTGTTTACTGTCTACATAACAATTGATAAATTATATTGCAATTGAGCATGTTATTTTAACAATTAGTTTTTATTTTAGATTTAAGGTACACACTAAAATGATAGAAAAATACAAATAAATGCTAAAATCAATTTAATATTTTGTAAACAAAGGGTATTTTGACATTAAATTTTAACTTACCTACATTGACAGCGTATTTTAGTAATGGCGTTTAGGCCGCAATCTGTTTAATGTAACGTTAATTTATTTAAATGATTTTAAATTAAAACACTGACAAAATTTTTTTAGCTTCGTCTATTATGAAAATTCTAACTTGTTAGAAAGAGATAAAGCCATTTTTATTTGTTCAGCGGTGGATTGCATGCAATTTTATAATTTTCATTGTTTATGGAAATTAATGCCTGGTCCTTATCTTTCTTTTGTCAAAGAATAAAATACATTAGGTATTGTGCCGTTTCAAAAATGAAATTATGGCAGTTGTTAACGCACAAGCCATAGCAAAAACTAAATTAAAAGAAGGATTATTCATCTTCTGTAATGAATTTACAATTTTAGTGGCAATGATAAGTGTCCTTCCTTCCTAGATACCTATAGATATTTTCTTATTAACTAATTTTTTATTTAATTAAAAGTGTACCTACCTACCTCGTACTTACCTACATTAAATTAGGTACCTATATGATATATCATGTTTGCTTAGAGAAACTAGGTACCTACTTAGATAGGTAGGTACCTGTATTAAATAGTTAGATAACAGGTAGGTAGGTACATACCTGTAGTTTTCTAAATAGTTTTTGTTTTGCCTACTACTAACTAAATAGGTAGGTACCTAAAATCATATCTAACTAGGTAAGAAGGTATCAAAATACAATACCTACCTATATGTGACTTTGGTTTTTATTATTTAATATTTCGTGGAGTCGAATTAATTTTAAGAGGATTTGTGCAACGTGACAAACTTAAAAAATAAACCAATCGCTGCTATTTATACCTACTTATAAGTTGCATAGGTATAATTAGGTAATTGACAAATGACTGCCAAAATGTTGAGCCTAGGTAGGGGAATCCCGGGCAAGACGCATAGGGATACCTACCTACCAGAATGAACTAATTTACCAAAAAATATAAATATTATCGAAATTATCGATCAAAATATGACAGGTATATACCTACTTTATTATTTAAATATAACTACCTACATACAAAATCAGCTCAAGCCATAGGTACCTAACGAACGTTCCTACGTATAGCTAAGTAATTCAACCTACAAATAGGAAAAAACTAATTAATCATAGGCAAGCTTAGACTTCAAATCATATGTAGAAGTAGAGGGGAGGGTAGGGGGGTACCTACATATCGGATAGAAGGTAATTTGGTTTCTCAAAGTATGTAAAAGCTGTAATTAAGACTTGAGTAGTTAAATAGGTAATATGTCTTCATTACGAAGCCCATAATAATCAACAAACAACTATGCCAAAACAATAGTTAGTTTCACCTACCTACTTAATCTGCACTTAAACCTAGAACATCACCTAAAAAATAATAATTATTAGTTTTAGAATAAATATTTCTCGTACTAAATTTAATACTCAAAGTACCCTTACTCTAAATACCCTTACTAAATAATTTATAAAAGATATTGTTTTTTTTTAAAATGATCGATGTCTAATAAAAGGTAGCTGCTATTTGCTTTGGGTTTGAGTTAATTTTCTCTATATATTATAATAAACGTTAGGTAGGTAGGTATGCTTATAAAACCTCAGTTGATGTAATATGAAGTACCTACGTGATACTTTACATTTATTTAGAAAAAAATCTGTAGAAAAAGAGATACATCTCTAGAAAACCAAAAACTACTTATTTTCTTCTTTCTTTAAAAAATATGACTGTTGTAAAACAAGTAGGTAAAATAAAAACTTCTGAGGAAGTAGCACTGAAGTCCTACCACATAAACTTGGCTCTAAAATTTTAACGGTTTATTTACATGATTTCTTTTTAGATCATTATGGCCAGATTTAGCAGGTTTTTTCGAAAGGGATATTAAGTGTTAGTCTCCGTAATTAGCATGTTTATATAAAAAAGTTTCTTATAAAAGTGGAGGGAAGCAAGACAATTCTGAGATATTGATATACCTATATTGGACTCTTGTTTACCCCATAGGCGACCGCCACATAAAATACCTATGCAAAAACCTACATAAAATATGTAGGCATTCAGTGTTCAAAGTATATGTAGGCAGGTTCCAGGTACCTACGTTTAATATTTCTATTACTAATAAATCCCCTCTCTCCCGTTCTCCATGACGTGTTGATCTGGGCTCCTTTCCAAATAGGCCAACTGCCGTTTTGACAGGCAGGTCGTAAAAGGCGACCGACCAACTAACATCGTGGTTAGATACAAGGTGATAGAGTTCTGCATTGTCTCGCCCGGATCTGGTACCATCGCCTTACCTATTCCTGCCGCAATACCGTCAGGAGGTACTTATTACTGACGTGTTCTGGTTTGCAAAGTAAGGTAGCTGATAAACTTATGAATGTGGCATTAGACCTCGCCACAAGATAGCAACGCACCATAAACATCTTTGGTGTCTATAGGCGATGGTTGACTCTTTCCACCAGGATACTCATCTGCTTGTTTTTTATTTTATTATTTAAAAAAAACAACATTGTGACTGTTTATCAAAACTAATGGCGGCAGCTGGTGGCATTGGTGGCATTTTGGTTAATTCATTCGACATTCTTTAACTTTTCTATCAATTCATGATAAGAAAATAATACACACCTTAAGAAATTAATGGCTAATTGTACTATGATTGTCTTAGATTAGGACAATCCTAAATATTATGCTATCACTTCTTGTCTTAAATGAAAAGAATGTGACAACCATTGATATGTGACAACATACTATTTAGGATTGTCTTAAGCAAAGAAAATGTTAGTGCAATTGATCATTAGTCTTGAGAAAAAATATTACAGTTTTACTTATTTAGTTACTTATTTACATTTTACTTATTTACTTTATTTTTTGCTTTACTGCTATTGAAATAAGGAATATATTTACAACAGCGAATAAGCTGGTAGAGCTTTTGCAATAAGCTGGTTACTTTAGTAGTTCAGTATGTTTTGTACAGATGGTGCTGTAATAATATTTGGGATTTTGCACAACTTTTTGGGAAGAGGCAGAAAGTGATAACCGATTTTAAATTAATAAGACCTATTTAACTAAATATTGGTTTAGTTTTTATGTCTTGATGAAGACGGATAATCTCTTTATCTACAAAGAAGACATTTTAAAGTAAATAAGCCCAAATATTACATCGACTTGAAAGTGTCGCCCGCTACGTCATCTGTTTGAAAAACCACTTCTCGTGCAAAATGAGCAGATTGAACCAAACATCATTAAAAGTTGTGATTCACCATTATTATTCAGTTTGTTAGTTGACGATAGACGATGGTCTCCATCGCTGCATTTTACTGACCTAATAACTACTATCGAATCACACATCCATAACATCGTTGATGTCTAGGTATAGATATCAGTTATCTTTATCATCAGATTAAGTTCCTTCGTTTGATATTTACCTAATTCCGTACAAGACATATACCTACATCTACCGCTTGTTTTGTAGGATAACTGAGATCGGCTTAAAGTGCTCATCCAAGACATGGAAGTATTAAGACGTTAACTATTATCAGATTCCGAACTGCTATTGAGATTTTTCACCGGAAGAAACTACCTGACACAAAATTCAAACTCGGCGCATGATGCGTTTTTAATAAAGCCGGTACGACTAGACTACTGAAGAATATCCTGGTTTACC
The DNA here is from genome assembly GCA_036924255.1 of Apodemia mormo. NCBI lineage: Eukaryota > Metazoa > Arthropoda > Insecta > Lepidoptera > Riodinidae > Apodemia > Apodemia mormo. The sequence goes on along the minus strand of JAUPFN010000011.1, from coordinate 16,598,137 downwards.
TGATAATATCTACGAAATAAAGACGTATCCCTAACGTTTTACAGTTCCAAGCTAAGATTTGTCTATCTATGAAAACATTATGATTCAATAATTTTAGAAATATGTGCATATAAGCAAACAGGTGTTTAGGCTGAAATGGCGAGCCCCACTACTTAATTACTTGATTAAGATGTGCAATTCTGGCTTGAATGCAAAAATTAATAATCTATTATATTAATACGCGAAGGAAAAGCTTTGGACCTTTTTATAAGTTAATTGCGGAAACTATGGAGCGTGAAATTTGGTACAAATAAAGTGTACAAACTTAAAAAAAATGTTGTTTAGTCTGAGGTCGAATTTCGGCCACTGGCGATCGCTAGTAACACGTACCTAATCTATACGGATTACGTGTCATTTGAACATGTTTTACTACATGCTTATGTGTATCTGAATGCGGTAGTGGACCGTGTCATTTCAGCTTAGAAGAGCTCTACAAAAAACATTCGTTTTAATTTGTTTATTCTTTAACCAACTTTCAAAAACGAGGAGGTTATTAATTCAGCTATGGGTTTTTTTTATATATATTGTAAACTCTGTCATCACCACTTGGTGAAACTCCGTTTTCATTCAATATTTTATACTAAAACACTTGTACTGTTTCACAATAAATTATTACAAACACTATCCAACCGGTTTCGTTTCTAAATAAGCATTTTCAGAGCAAATACAACTTATAACTAAAATAGTTTTTTTATGTTTGTTACCTCAGAACTTGGCCACTTATGAACCGATCTTTAAAATATTTTTTAGAAGAGTATACTTCTTGTACTCTATCTTAATTCGATGAAGATCTGACGCAGGGTTCTGGAGATACTGGAAATAGGAAGTCGTTTGCTGCAGTTATGTACACTTTTTAGATAGACTAGGCTAATATACCTACTTAGATAGGTACATGCATTATACACCATAAACACAATGGGTTTGATTGTTTTTGAAGTATCTATTAATTTAAACCGTTAAAGAAACTCTCCTTTCCTTTGACGGTTTCTGTATGAGAAATAATCTCTCACTCGCTTGATCAAGTATTATTACTGGACAGGCAAGGCACAACATGACATAAACTCGTCTTGGTGCGCTCCCACACTTAACAAGTCACAACTAATAAACATTTAGATATTTCCTACGATCAATTAACAGCATAATCATATTGATTAGGAAGAACAAATTAAAACATTTTTTAAGTAACGAAGTAACTGTATATTACTAATTATCTATGTTTAGAACAGTGGTTTTTATACTTTTAAACTCGGTTTCTATATCAGGAAAATAACTCGTTTTAGTTACAAATAGTAATATTTCTACGAGGCGTATGTTAAAATTATTCCAATCAAATCAAATCACCAAACATGTCGAGAGTAAAGGTCAGCCTGACGATGTGCAAAAGAACTTATGGCACGCCTTATTATTAGTAAATTAATGTTGATGGATCACAATATAAAATTTCTCTCTAACCTTGCCTCATATCGTGTTTGAAGGTAGGTTAATAACACCTAATAGATACATTGACGCAGACCTATAGTAAATAAATTAAGGATCTTTTTATCGCCATAAATATAACACAGACCACCACTGGATCACTTTTTTATATCATAATATAGCAAGCAATCAGATGGCTTACCAGATGGAAAGAGAATCGTCTATAGACACTAAAGATGTTAATGGTGCGTTGCTATTCGTGTCGCGGGATGGTAATGTCACTTGCATAAGTCTACTTTTCCTTCCAAACCAGAACATGAAAATGACAATGACATTTTCCCCGTGTTGGTCCCGGGCTCCTCTGAAGAATAGGCCAGCTGCCGTTCTCCCAGGCAGGTCGTAAAAGGCGACCGATTGGCTATGCGAGTCACTACCATCGTGACTACTAGGCGTCAGAGTTCTGCATTGTCTCTTCCGGGTCTGGTACCACCGTTTTACTTATTCCTGCCGCAATAGCGTCAGTGCTTGTCACTGTCGTATTCCGGTTTGGAGGGTAAGGTAGCCGGTAAACTTATGCATATAGTATTAGACATCGCCACAAGATGGCAATGCACCATTAACATCTTTGGTGTCATATGGTGTTGGTTGATTCTTTCCATCAAGAGACCTATCTAGTTGTTTGCCATCTTATGTTATATAAAAAAATAATGACAAGCATTAACGCTGTTGTGGCCGGAATATGTAAGGAGGTGGTAGCAAATAGGTAAATACCTACGTAGTTACTACCGTAGTGACACGTATAGCCAAACGGACGCTTTTTACGACCTGCCTTGCATAATGGCAGTTGGTCTATTCTTCAAAGTAGTCCGGAACAACACGGGGAAAATTTTGGTAATTCCAGTGCCAACCGGTTAAGAACCACGGTTTTAGAGTAACAAAATATTATGTAATTGCAGTAGGTATTTCTACTTACACACAGAAACACACACACACACATACACACACATACACACATACACAAACACATACACACACACACACACACACACACACACACACACACACACACACACACACACACACACACACACACACTTACCTACAGAAATGCACACGTTCGCATTTATAAATGTAGACTAAAAAGATGTTCGGTTATGCTGTGAAATATTTACATTTCAAAAGATTTTCAAAGATGTCCAAGAAAAAACTGCTTATTTTAAAAGTATGCAGATACAGATGAAGAATGACAAAGATCACGTCGTAAATGTTGCGCGCGCGTTTCTTAGAAAGGCAAGTGACCCGATTTTCTATAAAAATTCAAATCACTTTTTTGCTAGTAAAGAGAAAGCATACGTTTAAGTACTTCTGTAATGCCAGTATAGTTCTAGATATTATACGCGTGTGAAGTGTATTGTGTTAAGATGGATATATTTTGGATCATATTAAATTGTAAATCATACATTAGTTTAAATAGCAAGACTTTTGCAGACTATCATGTTACGAAGGTCAAATATACGACCGGTACCAAAAAAACCGCAACGAGAAGACAATTCTACCAAGGTAAAGTTTCTGTTATTTATTGTAATAAGCAGGAAATAATTATCTATACGAATAAATACCTATAAGCTCAAGAGCTTTTTGTTTGTTTGCTTGAATCTGTTTTTTATTTTTGAATGGTTCATCCATACCATTAAAATTTGAAAAATTATTTTAGCCTAAAGCCTAAGCCACAGATCACAAAAATACTAATAGATACGACATTGAGAGGGAAAGGTGTCGCCGCAGATATGAGCAGGCGCTCCTATCACTGTCAAAAGTGTCATACATATTTTGTAAATATACTTATCATATTGTGAAAAACTAGAAATACACCATGTTGTACTACTTTATCTTAGATACCAAATGAGATAACAAGGTTTACAAATTACACCTGGAGTGATTTTATTTCATCGGTTAGTAATATAACTCGGTATTTCTGTGTGTGAATGCAAGCTACGCTGACATCCTAGAGCATTGCCTTGAAAGGCGTATCCATTTAATCCGTGGCGGCTACATTCGCGAGGAAAATGTAGAGTACTTTTTTAGAAAATAAGAAGAAAAAAGAAAGAAAATATTTATTTGCACGAATATGGGTGTTACAAGTTGTTAAAGTTACCAAAATATTCTACCATTAGGTATATGCTGTGCAAACATTTAAAAAATATCATAATATTATCATTACGAGTATAAAACTATGTATCAATTTTTCAGTACCGGATTAGAACGTGGCCACGCACTGATAAGATCCGGCAGAGGAAACTCAGCGGGCTTGTCCTTTTTTTTCTTTATTTTATGTACTTATTAATAATGTACAAGAATGATTTTTACCCGCCTGGAAAAAGGCAGTAATATTTTTGAGCCATGCGAACATAGTCGCGGGTAACAACTTTAACTTCCTACTACGTATGTAGGTAAGGAAGTTACTGATTTCACCCCGATTTTCGAAAATCGAGTTTTCACCAGATGTCCACGTTTTAAGCTCTTAGGAACCTTTTCTGACTATTTTCATGAAGACGTCAGTATGTCTGTATGTATGTATGTATGTGTGTATGTATGTATGTATGTATGTATGTATGTATGTATGTATGTATGTATGTATGTATATATGTATGTATGTATGTATGTATGTGTGTGTATGCGTGTATGTAAATATCTCATAACTTTCGAACGGCTGGACCGATCGAAACGCGGTACGATTGGATTCGGTCCAGGAGATTTTGAGAAATTTCGAAAACACCCCAAAATAAATTTTGGCGAAACAGTATTTTTTTAAATATAACTTCCAGATTTATGTACCGATTGAGTACAAACACTAATCAGCTTAATTCCTCAAAAAACTACGTCTAATACATAAATTGCATCAAAATCGGTTGTTCATTTGGGAGTAATCGTTGACGAAAAATTTTGAAAAAACTGTTTTTTCGACATAGCTTCGAAAATTTTCAACCAATCATTTTTTGGTATTCTACAATATTTTAGTACTAAAGAAACAACGTCAAATGCCGTTTCAAAAATCAAAATCGAATCTAATTCTCACTCACAAAAACTTATAGCTTTTCAAATATTAAATCTTCGTTGTTTTTATCAGACTTAATTTTTTTAATAACTTTCAAGTTAATTCACTGATTGACTTAAGAATCTTATCAGCTTTTTCCTTTAAAAACTGCGTCAAATACCTTTAATTTAATCAAAATCGGTCAATTTGTTTGGGATTTATCAATGAAGAAATTTAAAAATAAAATGTTTTTTGACATTGTATCGAAATTTTTCAACCAATCGATTGTTTAGCTTAAGCAATATTTTAGATCTCAAAAATTGAGTTGATAGCCATCATCGTTTTCAAAATATACAGCTTTTCAAAAATTAATATACTGCCATTTTTAACAAAATAGATGTTTCAACTGAAAAATCTATGCTTATATTTTTTACTCTTTTGAGCTTAAAATACCTTAATTTAGTAGGAAGTTTCAGGGAAGGGCCGTACAGTCAACCGTTTACACATTTTTTATTTTATTAGTTAGCAATTAAGCAGATGTCTCTCCTAATGTAAAATGAAACTATTATCAATAGATATCACAAATGTTAATAGTGTGTTGCTATGCGTGTGGCAGGATGGCAATTACACGTGCATAAGTTTACCGGATACCTTACCCTCCAAAATGAAACCAAACAATGATAAATATTGATGCTATTGCAGCAGGAATAGGTAGGTAGCGGTGGTATCAAAACTCATGCCAAACGTTGCACTCTACCACCTAGTAGGTAGTAATAGTAGATACGTGGAGCTAATTAGTTGCTTTTTCGAATTGCCTGGCGGAATGGCACTAGGTTGTAGAGTTCTGCATTGTATCGTCCGGGTCTGTTACCACCGCCTTATTTATTGCTGCCGCAATAGCGCCTGTGCTTGTCGCTGTCGTTTTCCGGTTTGGATGGTAAAGTAAACTTATGCATGTGGCATGAGACCTCGGCTCAAGATAGCAACGCACCACTAACGCTTTTGGTGTCTATAGGCGATAGTTGACTCTTTTCATCAGAAGACTCATTTGCTTCAGTTAGGTAGACGTTAAACTTATGCATATGGCATTAGAGCTTGCTACAAAACAGCAACCTACCATTTACACCTTTGGTATCTTTTGGTAGGCGACGCTTGACTCTTTCTGTCAGGAGACTTCTGCTTGTTTGCTATAAGAAACTAGTTATTTTAAAATCACAGATAGATTTCAGTTTTGTGCGTATGATTCTTATTCTTATCATAGATTTGCAGCTCTACTGAATGTCAAAATTGATTCTAAGATTTCACTTAATTAGCTAACAAGAAGATATCTTTTCAAACATATTACCCCGTGTTGATCCGGGCTTCCTTTGAATAATAGACTATCTGCTATTCTGCGAAAATTAGTAACGATTACGTGTCACTACCACCGAGACTTCTAGGTGGTAGATTTCCCCAACGTCACGCTCGTGTACCAAGATATACCACCACTAACTATTCCTTCCGCAATAATGTCAATGGTTTTCATTATTATGTTCCGGTGTCAAGGGTAAAGAATTCAGTAGATTTATGTTTATGCATGTGGCATTGCAATTCCACCACCCGGATATCAAGCACGATTAACATTTTTGATGTATATAGGCGTTGGTTTCTCTTTCCATTTAGGAGAGCCATTTGCTTGTTTTCTATCTATTGATAAAATAACATGCTGGTATGTTACTATATATACCTACTTGTATGCTAGATATATAATATAAACACGTTGGTATTGGTTGGATGCGACTGGCTTGTTGGTCCAGTAATTTTTCTGTTGGACTGAAATCATAGGTAATGTCCCGGTGTCCCGGTTTGTCATACGCAAAATATTTAGCTGCCACATGTAATTAAAGTTTATAATTGTGATTTTATTTACACCACTGTTATTGTTATTTTACTTACACTATAGGTATTCACTGTTTTTCTACGACAATCTTTCTATGAAATTTTTCTACAGTTTTCTATTCTATTGACAGTTTTCTTCAACAGTCTTATATAGCTTGAGATACCTGAGTCTTTTAACTGGATTTAAAGGTCACGTTCACAAAATAAGGACATAATATAATTTATAATTTATTCATTTTAATACACACGTGAAGACCACACACGTTAAGCTTGACCGGATAGCTTCAATCGATAATTTTATGCAAACCCTCATTAAATAGCTATAAAGTATGATTTAAGAATAAGTTAATTAAGTTATAAACTTGAATTCAGGGACTTAAATAATGAAAAGTAAGCATATTTAAATTTAAGCGATAACTATTACTCCACGAGCAGCCGACCGAGCCAGTATTTAAATGAATTTAAATCCAAAGTGTAGAAAAAAATATTTTAAGAATTTGGCATCACGATTAAGAATATATTAGATTTCCCGTGTTGGTTCTGGGCTTCTTTGTAGAATAGGCTGACTGTCGTTCTGTCAGGCAGGTAGTAAAAGGCGACTGATTGGCTAAACGAGTCACTAATATCGTGACCACTAGGTGGTAGAGTTCTGCATGTCTCGCCCGGGTCAGGTACCACCTTACCTATTCCTGACACAATAGTGTCAGTGCTTACCACTGTCGTATTCTGGTTTGGAGGGTAAGGTAGCCGGTAAACTTATGCATGTGGTATTGGACCTCGCCACAGGATAGCAACGCACCATTAACACCTTTAATGCCTATAGGCGATAGTTGACTCTTTCCATCAGGAGACCCATCTACTTGTTTGCTATCTTATAATAAAAAAAGTACTATTATTATAATATATAAGAATATTTTACACCTATATATACCTTAATAACCTGATGAAAAAAAAATGATCAGTTGCTGTTTAAAAGGTTGTTACGTCACATGCTAAATATAACTTAGCTTTTTTTTTTAAATCACAAGATAGCAAAAAAGCAGATAGCTCTCCTGATGGAAACAGCCAACCATCGCCTATAGACACCAAAGATGTTAATGGTGCGTTGCTATCTTGCAGCAAGTTGTAATTCCACATCCATAAATTTACCGGCTATCTTATCCTCCAAACCGGAACACGACAGTGACGAGCATTGACACTATTGTGGCAGGAATAAAAAGCTTACCCTCTAAATAAATACTCGGCAGGAATTAGTTACAAGTTCAAAAATCAGTAAAATTGTTGGAGACCGAACACCTTAATTATCTAGTAGGTAATCATAGCAGTGGTGACCTTTTAAGCCTTCAATTGTCTTCTGATGTGATGATCCTCATCGCCGCATTTACCGACGTGTAACGATGATCGACTATTTCTAGCGATAGCTGGGACCGACACCCTAATGTGCTCATCCAAGGCACGGGAACATACGTAGTATATGTATTGTATGTGTTAAAACAACCGAGACATTTTAATAGTAAAATTATATTTTTAGTAGAATAACTTAATACTTATATCCTTTATTCAAATCCGTTGAGTGGATCTCCTGAGATAAAACCAAAGTCGACTTTCCGCACCAGTTTATAACTGGTATTTGCATAAATACACAGCTTGCATTAAACGCATACTTAAAAAGCTCTTTCCTATCTCAAAATTATGAAATCAGTATTAAGCCCTTACATATTTTAGATATTATTAAAGTATCTACTCATAAAAATCGCACCGTTGGTCGAGTGGTTAGCGACCTTGCCTACGCAATCGACGGGGCTCGGGTTCAATCCCCGACGGGGACAAGCATTTGGGTGATAAGCATAAATGTTTGTATTTCCGGGTTTGGGTGTTTATTAAATATATTCTAGTATTTATATATGTATTTCTATGTATTAATATCGTTGACCCATAACAGAAGCAAATAATTTGCTTACTTTGGGGTTAGATCAGTAAGTGTAATTTGTCCCGTGTATATTCATATATTATAAAGATCAGATAAGATTACTTTTAATTCTCTAGTTTAAATTCTGGGTAAACATGTTTCATTCCTACTGAAAAGTATCAGGCAGATGCTGATATTATAATATTTATGTTCATATAACTGATAGTCGCTTCTGTGGTCTTGTGATCCGGCATGAGGTGCCGGGTTCGATCGGGCGTCAGACAATTAAAAAAAATGTGTTTTTTTCAGTTTTCTGATAAAAACCACGTTGCCTGGGATTAGAAAAAGTGCCCGGTTGGCGATAGGCTTGCCATATTGTGGGACTAATATTTTCGGCTAATTGTGGGTGCACTGGTTATACCTCTGCCTACCTCTTCGGGGACCAGGGCGTCAAGACTACTTTCTTATAACAATAAAAATACTACCAAAATAAATATACATATTCTCAATATCCTTACAACGTTTGTTTGTTTGTAATAACAAACGAGTTTTTTTTTATACTATAAGATAGCAAATAAGCAGATGGCTCTTCTGATGTAAAGAGAAAACCATCGCCTATAGATACCAAAATGTTAAAGGTTCATTGCTATCCTTGTGTAATATCCTTGGGATCTAATGCCACATGCATAAGTTTACCGGCTGCCTTACTCTCTAAGCCGGAACACAACAGTGATTAGAATTGACGCTATTACGGCAGGAATAGGTAAGACCGTGGTACCAGACCCGGTTGTAGTCACCTATAAATACAGTCATAAATTCATCGTTTTACGTTTTCCTATTGATCTAATGATTAGCGTATTCGGCTCAGATCACGAGGTTACGCTTTCGATTCTCATTCGAGCCAAAGTATTGTTAAGTAACATTCCTCAGCAGAATACGTAAGCTGTCTATTCTATCACTAAAAAGCGAAAATTAATAAAGTGGCAAGTGGCAAATCTGGCGATGAGCATCAACACTCAATTTCCCTTTTGTTCTGAGTGCCATAATTTAATAGGTGGCAAGCCTATCGCCAATCGGTCGCTTATTCAATCCCGGGCAACGTTGTTTTTTAATAGAAAACTGAAGAAACATACTATGAATTGCCCTACTCGGGGATCTAACCCGGGACCTCATATGGTCAACACCAACACTGGTTTACTAGACCATAAAGGCGAGATATTACAATTTATCCGTAAATCAACTTATAAAGATGCAATAAATCTTAAAAAGTGCTCAATTATACCTATCTAATAGACACATTAGATTTCAGAATATCAAATAATATTGTAAAATATTAAATCGTTCCACTAGTTGATACTCATAAGGCCTTGACAACATTACTAAACAATACCACCATTTATATGGCGGAAGCTATTTTTAATGAATCTGTGATCAGTGTTCAGAAGGACTCGTTTTTATCTTACAAGCTGTAGCCTAAAGCTCGCTGATTTATAAAAGTTTTAGGTAAATCCCACTAGAACTACTTATTTGCCGGGGTAAAAAGTAACCCGTGTGCTATTTAGAGTCATCATATAACCAAAATTATCTGCCAACATTTTATAGACCGGGATCCCAGGAATAAACTTTTTTTTGAATAATTACAAGCTAAATTTTGTGAACAGCTTCGTTTTGACGAGACAACCATCTTTTCTAACTTCGGGTGGGTAAGTAACAAAGTTATGGGGCTTTGAAAATTTTGATTCGGTGAAGGAAAAATATTTATTAATAACAGTAATTAGTTTTTGACTTTAATCACTTGATTAAATTATGAAAAACACGATAAAAATTTTGCCCTAAACATTCGATGGTTTTTCTGACGTGTCCTCCACTCTAAAGTTTCGAAATTATGAGATGTTTAAATTGATCAACTTAATAAAAGCCTAATTTTCTCACAAAAGCTTGTTAATTGTTTTTGTCATTCAAGGGTAACATTGTCCTACACGTAAAGTAGAAACTTTTCTTAGTCCAACACTCTAAAGTTTTCTTTTTTATCTATCTTTATTAGTTACCCGATTCGAGATTTTTCGAAGATAGAAAAGATGGTTGTCTCGTCAAAACGAAGCTGTTCACAAAAATTCAGCTTGTTATTAATCAAAAAAAAAGTTTGATCCTGGGATCCCGGTCTATTATCTAAGTCGGTCTAGTTGTTTTTGCATAATTGACTAATGCTGGAGCCTATAGCTGCGTCTATCTCCCGAAGTCATATGTGCGCTAAGGCACACGCAGTCCGGAATATATGCGAAAAAAGCCGATAGGTAATAGCCGGTCACACCTGCATTTATCGCGTCATTGCATGAAGCTTTGCACGATAGACGCAAGTGCGGCTCCAGCATAACAAACATTCAAATAGCAAACATTACGTCTGCAAAATGTTTAGTTACCTGCTCATTTACAATACTTGAGGAGGTACTTTTCATAAAATAAATACTCCATAATTACTAATTTTTCGTAAATTGAGATTTTGCCTGTTGGACATGAATTTGTTCTAATACATTTAATATTGATAGTGAATTTAATAACTCGAGGATCATAGAAAACAATTACCATTTTATGTCAAAATTTTTTTTCCAATACTTTCCGAGAAAATTTTTCCCCGTGTTGGTCCCGGGCTTCTTTGAAGAATAGGCCAACTGCCGTTCTGCCAGGCAGGTCGTAAAAGGCGATTGAGTGGCTATTTGCGTCACTACCATCGTGACTACTAGGTGGTAGAGTTCTGCATCGGCTCGACTGGGTCTGGTACAACCGCCTTACCTATTCCTGTCGCAATAGCGTCCGTACTGGTCACTGTCGTGTTCCGGTTTGGAGGGTAATGTAGCCAGTAAACTTATGCATGTGGCATTAGACCTCGCCCTAAGATAGCAACGCACCATTAACATCTTTGGTGTCTATAGGCGATGGTTGACTCTTTCCATCAGGAGACCCATCTGCTTGTTTGATATCTTATGAAATTAAAAAAAATATATGATACAAAAATGGAATAAACTTGTTTTGTTATGGCATAGTGGAATAATCGTGTTTTGATTATTAATCAAAACACGATTATTCCACTATGCCATAACAAAACAAGTTTACAACATTAAAAATTTAAGGAACCAAAAAACAGCATTTGTTTTTTGTTTTTTTTTTGCAAAAATGCAACGTGACTTTGACATATTTTTTGCCCTCAAAGTCACGTCAAAATAACATGCCAAGATTCTAAAGAATATTGTATATGGTAATGGTGATAAACCAGTTATTATCGATAAAATATCTTATTATTAAAAAAGTATATAAACGAAGGAATAACGTTACGATGGATTAAACATATTTTATTGCAATCTCTGTTTTTATTCCTTTCATGTACCAGATAAATCATATTTTGGTACAAAACTGCTAACCGTGGCTGACTTTCTGAGTTTGTTAACGGAGTAGTCGTATTTTGTTAAAATCAAGCATATGTACAAGGAGTTTCTGCTAAGAATTATCATGTTTCGAAACAAACTGTTTTAATACACATATAGATTTTAATGTTGCCGACCTAAAAAAAAGTAAAAGAGAAATATGACTTAAAATGGAGTAATCATTTTTTGAAAAGTACCTTCTCACTTAATAAGTATAATTACAAAATTAAGAACGCCTCTTTATTGAAGTTCAAAAATGTAGAAAAGCAATTTATAAAATAACCCTGATAACATCTAACAAGAGGGCTGTTAGGGAAAACATGTCGGAAGTGGGGAAATCCGTATAATAACAATAACTCATACAGTTTCACGCACCCCCCGCTAGATGGCGGACTGCGAACATAAGTAATCCATTTATTCTCGGGGTGAAATTTATGTTGCGAACTCTTAAGACTATTATATTTATTTATTATATTACTGCCACCTACTACTGGAAAAAGTGAGAGAGGATCATTTTTAACCGATCTCAATAAAATAAAGAGTTTCTCAATTCATAGATATTAGTTTAAAAAGTAGGTGTGCCTATTACATCCAAATATTATTTTAATGAAGGCATTTATATATACCAATTTTGGTAATTCATATACCGACATGGAATTTATATACAAAATAAAAAAAATATATTAGATTTTAGCGCTATAATGCAATAGGTGCTGGTTTCAATTTTGCAGCATTTAAATTAAACTACGTACTATTATTAAAATGCATTATAATTTGGAGAATTATATTTGTTTGGAGATATATTCGTGAATAATCACTATGCCGCCCCGTTGGCCGAGTGATTAGCGACCCTGACTACGCAATCCACGGGCTCGGGTTCGATTCCCGACGGGGACAAGCATTTTTGTGATGAGCATAAATTTTTGTATTTCCGGGTTTGGGTGTTTATTAAATATATTCCACTACAAATGTATTTCTATGTATGTATATATGTATTGTTGACTAACACGCATAACACAAGCAAATAATTTGCTCACTTTGGGATTAGATCAATAAGTGTAATTTATCCCGTGAATATTTTTTATTTATTTATTTATTTGGTTAAGCTTAATGATAATTTAAAAGAAAACTTTATTAGGAAGTTGTTTATTTTAATAGACATGGCCTCGCGAAACCATTAATATGTTCGGTGTTAATAGGTGATGGTAGTTTATTTCTATCAGGAGAACCATCTACTTGTTTGTTCGCTTATGTTACGTACAATAAATAACGATAAGTATTTTCTAGTTGCAAAAAACTATTTTTTTAAATAATATATATTTTTTAAATATATTAAACAGGCAACATAAAACGAATAGGGTTTGAAAAAGAAATTTACGATAGTAAGCCTTTTAACTGGTATGCAATTTGCTACTTACTATGCCACTTTCATCTATTTAGATACAATACCTTTACCCCGTGTTGGTTCGGGCTCTTTTGAAGAATATACCAACTACCGTTCTGCCCGGCAGATCGTAAAAGGCAACCGATTGGCTGTACGTGTCACTACCATCGTGACTACTAGTTCTGCAACGTCTCCCCCGGGTATTTGTACCATCGCCTTATCTATTCTCGTCGCAATAGCGTCAACGCTTGTCATTGAAGTGTTTCAATTTAGAGGGTAAGGTGGCCGGTAGACTTATACATATGGTATTGCCATCTCGCCACACGGATAGCAACGCACCATTAAAATGTCTGATGTCAATAGGTGATGGTTTTTCTTTTTATCAGGAGAGCCATCTGCTTTGTTTGCTATCATATGATATAAAAAAGATAGACTAGCAATCGCCTTCTGGTTAAGATTCGACCATAGATAAACAATAAAATTTCTTTTAAGTTTGACTAACAAGTGTACATTTACTTACGTTTACTTAACGCACACTATATTCATGTGATATACGTAATTTTATATCACATGAATTGTAATGTGTGCAATGTTTGTTTTTATTAATTTAATGTATTTCTAATGCATATTATTTAAAAGTATTAAGTTTCTGCAGTCCTTTGCAATGGAAACTTAACCGTGCCAATTTTCATCCTCTACCATTCGCGTCATTGTCTTAAAAAGACGTACAATATTTTTGCTTCACCTATTAATATATAGAGATGTAATAATCAAAATATTAACTTTTCTCAAATTTCATTTAGATACGTAATGTAGAAAATTAAACATCTGTATTCATAAAAATTACAAAAACACATCAAAATGATAAGTCATGTTTTTTATTACGTTGTGAACGTAACTCTGACAGGCATTTAACTTGACTTTTGAATAAGAGCTATTCGCAAGTGAGAGATATCCGAAGAATTTTCAAAGTTATTACCTCCGCCCGGGGGAGAGCAGAATCATGGAAAGTTTTCGCAGCTCGGAATTTTGCGGATAAATGTTTTAATTAGATCGCTCGAGAATATTTCGTACTTGTTACATGAAATAGGGACATTCTAATTGCGACAATTTTAAGCAAAGATAATCTTGAATTTAGGCAGGCTCATGAGATTTATTTGATATTTTGTAAGATAAAACGAAAAGGTATTTAATAAATTCATGTTGAATTTTAGTTTTACATACATAAAACGAAAAGGTATTTAATAAATTATTGTTTTAAATTTTACACTTGTACTGTTTCACAATTCACTAATTATATATAATATATACTTTTTTATTTAAATAGTCAACCGGTTTCGCATTTTACTGCATCATCAGGACCTGCTCATCCTGATGATGCAGTAAAATGCGAAACCGGTTGACTATTTAAATAAAAAAGTATATATTATATATAATTAGTGAATTGTGAAACAGTACAAGTGTAAAATTTAAAACAATAATTATGACGGAGTTTCACCAAGTGCCGACGATGGAAAGTATAAATTTATATTTCATAAATTCATGTTGAATTTTAGTATTACAATAATTATTTTTTTTCCATTTAGAAAAATCCCAGGAGTTTGTGGTAGGTACGCCTATAATAAGTAATAATTATTTTATTATCTATTAGGTACTTAAATTTACCTGCTGTCAACTAAACGTCCAATTTATTTGCCAAGATTTAGGTTTGTATTAATAAATATAACAACATACATACATAACTTCAGCTAGGTCCCTTACGGGCGGGGTAGGCAGAGTTATATTTCTGTAGATTCATCACTGAATAAGATATTTGAATTTAACTATTTTAAGAGTTCGTACCTTATTTTAAAGACCTAATACCCTAGACTTTTTATATAAGTTGCAATGATGAAAAATATCGAAAATTATCCATAATAATAATAAAGCAATTTTTTTCTACTTAAATAATAAGTATAGACTCTCTTTATACTTTATTCTTTTCTTAGTCCAGAATTTTTAAGTATTGATCCCCTCATGTCATATATGTACCTAGCTAGATATAAATATAACCATTTTCCTTCGAAACAAGAACGCTCAAGTTGAATGAAGGAGTTCCTTGGTAGATAGTATCGAATAACAAAGGAAGTTTTTACAACTTAAGTTCTAACTCTTGTAGATTTACTCATGTCTGCTTTTCCAATTTCAGCAGAGGTAAAGTAATAAAATCTTTATCTGTGCTTAGGTAGGTATCTATACTTCGCGTCTTCACTCACACTGTAATTTCAGTTCGAAACTTTATATCTACCAACGAAATTAACGTTTTGTTAATTTCATTTTCAGTTACATTGTGAAAATTACAAAATAGTTTAATATATAGCTTATTTGGAAGTAGCCAAATGTGAACTAGTTAGGCCTACTTGAACCTACTACACACTTCATTATCATACTTATTAAATAAAAGTTATATAATTTAGTATATATGCATATACTAAATTGTATAACTTTTTTATTATTTGTGTTAGCCCGGGCTCACTTTGGCAAATAGATCTACCTACCAAGCAGTTTGTTAAAGGCCAACTATTTGCTTTATGTGTCGGTATTATTGTGATACTAGGTATTAGAGTTCTACAGCATATTACCCTGGTTTAGTGTTTACGTTTTATCTGTCCTTTCCGCAATAACGTTAGTGTTTGTCACTGACGTGCTCCACTTTCGAGATTAAGTTTTTGTTTTGCTGGATGCATGTGGCATTATCATCCCGCCACAACAACGCGCCATGAACATCATTAGTGTCTATAGGCGATTATTATCTTTTTTCATTAGGAGAGATGGCTCTCCCCTATTTGTTTGCTTATTTTATGTTTTTTTTTTGATCTTATGATAAAAAATAATCCATACTTAATATTATAAACGCGAAAATCTGTCTGTCTGTCTGTTATGCTTTCACGGTTAAATCGCTGGACCGATTTTCATGAAATTTGGAATGGATATGGTTGAAGATCCGGGGTCAAACAAAGACTAATTTTTTTTTCAAAAATCTGTCCCTGGAGGGTTGAAATAGGGGATGAAATTTTTATTAAAAGCTATTTGGACGACTTATTAATATACTCGCGGGCGAAGCTGCGCGAGTCAGCTAGTATAAAATATAAACTTTTTCATACCATACAATATAAATCTGTATATTAATATGTAAGCAAAAATCTATGGACCCCTTTTTAAGACAATTACGCAAACGGTGGAATACCTATGAAATTTGGCACAGTTAAAGTTTACATTGCGGAGGACTGCAGAAACCTAATAGTTTTAAATAAAATATATTACAAGTACCTACATTAGATTAATAAAAATAAACATTACATACACTACATTCATGTGACGTACATGAATGTAGTATAAACATACATGACAACTAACACACATGATAACTATTTTTTATGGCTAAAGTCAGTTGTGGAACTTAAAAGAGAATTGAATATTTAGTTTATGGTCGAATTTCGGCAACAATCGATTGCTAGTAAAGAAAAATCTTATCACTTTTATAATCCCTTACTATTAACCTACTGTATATCTAGGTATTCATTAGGTATCGACTTATGAAGAGAATATTTATTTGAACATTCATTAAAAATATTCTTATTTACCCACTATACGTATAAGAATTTATCATCAGCCAAACCTAATCTAAATTTAACACAATTTTAGTAATACGTAATCCTATTCGTTTTGCCTATAACAATATAATCCACATCTCAATGCGGTAGGCTCTTTTTATTTGAATTTAAATTGGTACATTCTATAATAACGCCTTTGAAATGAGCCGCGCCCTACAAACCCCTCATTTCTTTATACTCTTTTTATAATGTAATTTTCTTAAATCACCTGATGCACTCCTCAGCCCTCCGTCTATACATTAACGTCAAAATTATTTCTTGATGGTATCTTTTTGATAGAAGAATCCAGTTATACAGTGGGGAATTAAGTTCTTTTGTAATTAATGGTGATTTTACTTACCTGCTAGTCGATAGACATATATTTCACTATGAGAAATAATTACATTTGTTACGTATTTTACACTTTTATGTATACTTAGTACTTGTTTTAAATAGCGTTAGATATTAGAGATAGTTGGATTTAATAATAAATCCATTCTAATATTATAAATACGAAAGTATGTCCGACATGTATGTATATATATTTTGTAATTAATGGTGGCTTTACTTACATGCTAGTCGATAGACATATATTTCACTATGAGAAATAATTACATTTGTTACGTATTTTATACTTTTATGTATACTTAGTACTTGTTTTAAATAGCGTTAGATATTAAAAATAGTTGGATTTAATAATAAATCCTTTCTAATATTATAAATGCGAAAGTATGTCCGATTGTCTGTCTGTTTCTTCGTCACGCCTAAACACACAGAATCGATTTGGATGAAATTTGGTACAATGATAGTTTGAGATCCGTGAAAGGATATAGGATAGTTTTTATCCTAGAAATCCCACGAAAACGAGAACTTTTTTATGTTAATAAATCGCGGGCACAGCTAGGTAGTTAAAAAATACAATTTATAAGTAAGTTTACGAAATTGGTAACTAAGTTTATTGATATAACAATTCTTTGTTGTTTTGAAACATCGATTCTATTTGTGTATTTTTAGTCTTATGTATAGTAATTAATATTGTTTTTTTCGTATCTACTACTCTATGGCATCTACTACATTTATGTCAATCATCCGGTTGGGATGTTACTTTTATCTACAATTGATACTTGTTTTAAATAGCATTAGATATTAGAGATAGATTTAATGACAAATTAGTAATAAAAATTACAATTTTTAAGTAAGTTCAACAAATTGGTAACTAAGTTCGTTAACATTACAATTCTTTGTTGTTTTGTACCATCGATTTTATTTCTACATTTTTAGCCTTATGTATAAAAATAATGTTCACATCTACTGATCTATTGCATCTACTGCATTTATATCGATCATCTGGTTGGGTTGTGACTACGATTAAACTTATCAACCTCCAACTTGCATGCATAGCCTGTACAACAACATTACAATCTTAGAGTATGCGTTATTATTCTATGATTACTATTACTAGCTCGAGTATCGTACTCGTAAATACCTACATTTAAAAAATATTTTTGTGGCAGCAACGCGTCGAGTGTTATAAATACATCTTAAAAATCTAAATAATTTATATATTAATAAATGAAGCGAAAACTTTGTACTCTTTTACGAAAATTGCATGGACTGAAGTATAATGGCAAAAAGTTTATTTGGAGAAGAAGTACAGAAAACAAACATTATTATGTTATAAGTAACATTAATTAAAAAAAAACATTACACAAATTGCCATTTCTGACACACAAACACACATACGTAAAAGTGTCTGTCAGAGCCTATACCTATTATTTTGTTTATGTTTAAAGATATTTTAATATAGTCTGCTCACAGAGTCAGTAGTTTGTTTATCTTATAATTTTTTTAATAAATATTTGTGCGTTAATATTAATATTTAGTTTAGTTATCTAAATACGTACGCGTTTATAAGTTCTTTTAAATACATGTTTGAATATGATCCTAACTTAGTTCATGTTTATTTTTAAAAACAGTTGACATTAAATTTAAAACACCTACTCGAAATTTAAAATTTAGATTATTTGTGTAAATTTTAATGACTAACACCTACAAGAATTATTATAAATGATTACAACAAAATGGAACTACTAAATATTACAAAATATGTAAAAATTTGTGTTAGATATGAATGTATTTTCTACTCCTTCATGCTTGAAGGCTTGATGGCTAGTCGAATTTCAATGTTTAGTAAATTTATAGTTTATATCTATTCAAAATAATCACAGTTTTTCTGATATTTTTCTCATGGGATTAATAAAAAATTATCAATAATTAGATGGTAATTGCTATTAGGTCTGAGTAATGCGGCGATGGGAATTAGGTACCACTCATCGCCAACTGTCATGCAGGTGAATCGTGGTGAAGCTGAAACTCTAAAGACATCTGGTTGACTCTGCCTAACCCGCAAAGGAACTGGCGTGATGATACTTTAATTTAATTTTTAATAATTATAAAATACGTATATTAATTAATGATCGGTGTGGGTTGTAGCAACATAGAAATGAAAATTTATTTATTATTTATTTTGTATCACACATTAACTACTTTTTGATGCGTTGTAGCTTGAAAAAAGATTTCAATTCTTCAAATGAAGGATCGTAAGTAAGAATAAGAATTTATTTGAGCAAAAATATTATGTGACCTTATCAGTATGTGCTGATATAGATTTATTATTAAAAAAAATAAAAACTTTGGTCGGTATATTTATTTCAGTTTTTATTTTGTTTTTTTTATTCAAATAATTAGAGATGCAACATATCATGTACCTAAACCTAAGTATTAGGTACAAGTTTGAAAATAATATAACGTTTACATCACTATGGCGATATCTCGCTATGTACCTACTAGATTATTTCATCACACTTCCTTAAATTTGGGTCCAGATTATTTGTAAGTGATTTAATAGAAACAGCAAGTTGAGTCATTTTAATAAATAGGTCTATCTGATTATTGAGTTAACTAAACGATTTGATTTGATTTTAATTTTAAAAATCAATTAATAGTCGGTTAATAACTCAGTTATCTATATAGGTTAAACTTCGATTGATTGTCGCTTTTGGATGACATCTTGTTGAGGTATAGGTAATTTGAAAAATTATGTAAAAGAGCTTATGTAAAATAGTTGAGCTGACAATTAATAATTAAAAATCGCATATCTAGATAACGAAAGGAAAGTATTATTTAAAGCAAAGAAAAAAATATGACAATTATCTATTGTCAGGTTAAAACGTATAAACATAAAAAAATTATACCATTAATAGGCATGTTAAAATTTTTAGGTCAATTTTCAAAAATATTTAATTAGCTTGCGTAGGCGCATGAATAAATTAACGACGAGCGAGTGGTAGAGCGTTGCGCTTGAAGGGTTCGTTCACCCTAAACATCTGTTCCCATATTTCAGTGTGACTTATCAAGCCGGTTCGGCTGTACAGTCAGATAAAAACAAAATGGTAAATAAACTGTTTCAATAATCTTAAATTATAATAAGGTTGCGACCCACCCCTGTTCTGCAGGTGTGCAGTTTATTAATGCAGAGCAATGTAATGTGTTTAGTACGAGTCTCTTCTCCTCGTATTACGATTTGATTATGACCTACCTTAACCTCCAAAGACGCTCTTTCTTAATATATTACGAATTACTATAGATAATTCTCATTGCAGCATTTCGTCCATATTAACGAATATTGTTAAATATTTTGCATCCAGATTCCGTTCTGTAACTAAAAGTTTTCATTGAGAATCCCTAGTAAGATTTGCTTTCAAATATCTGTAAGCGTACAACTTATTAAATAATAAAAATCAGTTAAGTGTTGTACCTATTCAAGTCTATAAAATCTATAAAATTCATACTTAAGTTAAAGTAAAAAATATAACCAACTACAAAACTTTTTTGCAGCTGCTTTGTTATAAGCCCCCGTCTTACTCAGCAACATGTAACTCTACATTTACTGTACTAACTAACTGTTAATGTGTAAAGAATATCTAAAATAAAATTAGTCGAGTTCAGATTACTCACGAGGTAGGTAATGACTATGTATTGTTTTGTTGGCTATTATTTAATTGTGTTAAATTGCATGAAGCATTATTTTCTTACATGTTTAAGATAACTATTAACTATGGTGTTTGCGAAAATCGTCGTTTTTTCGTGGCTCTATGTAAGTAGGAATCAACAACCCATAATTTAAAAGTTTCTGCGGAAGAAAAAACCCCTGTACTGTAATAGAATATGCTATGGTGTGCTGTTATGTCTTTTCAGTATATTATATCACATTGAAGATATGTATGCATGTATGTATGTATATATATTTTATATACATTTTGGGCTTACGCACTTCTTGTTCATATAAAATTTACTAAATCAAATCTTATTCTCTCGCGAGCGCATTTTCCTTAGAGAAGATCAAAAGTTTTCACTTAACATACATATTGATATACGTATAGATTACCTATTTTATTAAGACACTTGTGTGGGTTTACTATAGTTATAGACATTTTCACGTGTTAATGTGTCCTAACGGCTGCAAAATTATTTTCTTTTTTGAAAAGTATACCTACATACGTAGGTAAAGTAAGTATATTTTATGATAGGTAGTACAATATCATAATATAGAGGACTGTAGTTCAATAAAAATTCTATTTTTAATTATGTATTCGTAAGTATGTTGTCTGTTTAAAAAACTGGTATAGGCGTTTAGACAAACAATAAATCAACAAAAGTTTTTTGTAAATGCCACTTACCTATGTCAGTTTTTTTAATCAAATGTCAAGACTTGTAAAATGTAAATCTCTATACATAAATGGTAAATTTATTAGTAAAATTAGTAACAAGACTTACGATTTACAAAAATGCTTATAAAACCGGCTTAAATAATTAAGTGATTTTAAAATGGAATTTGTACGTAAATATCATAACTTTTACATTAATACTAATTAATAATTTTTTTAAGTGAAACACCCTATATATTTACTTTTGTAATGTTTTTGACAACTGATTTTTATACAATAATTCGGGAAATAAACCATCCTGTTAGAAAAAGAAAACTGTATCCTACAGCCCGTTGCAGTATAAAAATGTTAAGTGAATATCTATGAGAACAACTCCAGGTAATTAATGTGTGCCAAATTTCACCCAATTCAATCCAGCAAAATCCAAACATACAAACTTTCTCATTTAGGTGTAATATGTATGGAATTATTATATGTAATTAAATTAGGTAAATAATTTGCATTAATATTTGCATGTGTGTGTTTGTGTTTGTGGTGTGTTTCTATTCATGGTAGGAAAATGAAGTAGGGGAAAAAGATAACAAAAACCGGCGAGAAGTCACAGAACTCGACCTAGTTTAGCTTTTAGGTAGAGTTTTGTGGCGTTTCGCCCGGTTTTTACGACACTAACGTGTCCTAACAGCCAAACATTCGCTTTTTACGAGCTACCTGGCAGAATAGCAGAAGGTCTTGGTCTACTAAGGATCTTAACTCACCAATTTTAGTCATTAACCATGAAACAATTATAATAAAAAAAACATGTATGCAAATGTAACAAAAAATGGGTTACTATTAAAAACATACTTACATTTACTCTGATGTCTACTTAATGTTAAGTTATTTTATCACATTAGTACAAGATAACTCTCGTACTATTTACATATCACCGACAAACAACCTAACATCAATAAAATAATGTTCCTACATGATATGAAAGTTTATTATTGGAATTAATTTAATATGCGATTGTTTTATTTGTTTTATTTTTAATTATTAAACCACTGTAATAACACCTTTGGTTTAGACGCATGAAGTCTTGGGTTCCAATTTGGGGGTTGGTCACTTTGTTTTGAATATTTTTTTTAGTTTTTATAAGGAAATCAGCACATTTTATTCAATTTAACTTTTTGCAAGTAAAATGTTAAAAAAATTTCAAGCACCTAGGTATATTATAGGATATTATATATAGGATTTATATATAGGATATTCCAG
Organism: Apodemia mormo; assembly: GCA_036924255.1. Taxonomy (NCBI): domain Eukaryota; kingdom Metazoa; phylum Arthropoda; class Insecta; order Lepidoptera; family Riodinidae; genus Apodemia; species Apodemia mormo. The sequence goes on along the minus strand of JAUPFN010000011.1, from coordinate 16,575,448 downwards.
TTTGGAATTGTAGCCAAAATCCAGAAAATCTACATACTTACTTTCTTAGATAGATAAACGTAGATATTTTTTCTCCGATATTGAATGTATGCCTGATTTATTTATAGGTGGCCACTTGTCACTTCACTTTGGCTTATTACTTTTGGCTAATCGAGGATATAGGTAGGAATTTACTTGTATGCACCTCTTCTGGAATTTTAGCGTGAGAGTATTTATTTTATTTTTATTTAAATCAGTAAGATGTTTATCTTGTTATAATATTTTGAAGATTAAATTATTTAAAAAAAAGGATTAAACATTTAGGTAGGTACTAATACACATATACCTACTAATATACTCCCTACTAAAAGGTACACCTTTATCATACAAGGCAACCACTAGATGGAAAAATCTAGTGGTAGAAGGAGAGAAAGACAAGTAAAAAGATGAGCGGATGACATAAAAAGATAGGAAAAATAACTTGGACAAGAAAAGCCAATAACAGAATGGAATGTTAAGAGCAGGAAAAGGCCTACGTGTCATAAGACATGTTGAATTCAAAAAGTTTAACAAATAAATGTTAAAAATAAATATAAATATTCATGAGACAAATTACACTTACCTATTGATCTAACCCCAAAGTAAGCAAATTATTTGCTTGTGTTATGAGTGTTAGTCCACGATACTAATACATAGAAATACATAATATATAAATACTATAATATATTATAATAAACACCCAAACCCAGAAATACAAACATCTATGCTCATTACACAAATGCTTGTCCCCGTCGGGAATTGAACCCGAACCCCGTCGATTGCGTGGTCATGGTCACTAACCACTCGACCAACGGGGCAGTCAAATCGATATGTACTCTTGTTTATATTAAGTTAGTTTCAGCAATCTATCTCTCTCTCTCTCTTCATTCGATCTCTCATGGCTGATGATCATGATCACTGGAGCCACTTATTCGGACAATCCATTCCAAGTATTTTTCATTTCTATTGTTTTCGGTTCTCGCTCGTTTTCACCGCTTGATAGAATTTGTTAGTGGAGGTGGCATCGGTTATTTGATCAGACCATCGTAATGAACCGGCCTGTAGATCTTTTGCTTTCTGTTTTGCCAACAATTACTAGCTTTTCCAGACTGTCACTTCCCCTTCTCATTACGTGGCTAAAATATTTTAGAATATGTTGAAGACAAAAAGCAGACAATCGGGTCTTTACATTTAATTGCGAGAGGCTGTCCATGGTAATTTAAGCATTCGCCTCCAGCAACACATTTCAAACGCATTTATTCTCCGTCTCTCCCTAGCTTGAATCATCTACATTTTTGCTCCATAAGAGAAGATTGGAAAGAAAAGCGCTCAAACTATTCAAACTTTAGTTTTGTAACTCTAATGCTTAGATTTTTTCATATGGTTTAGAGGCGTGACATTGATTTCTAGCCACAGAGATTCTGTGCTTAATTTCTGGTACACAACTGCCTTCGCTGTTTATTGTGTACTCTCTTAATATATTTTATTGATGATACGGTCAGAAATTTACCAGCACGGTCCACTATAATTAATTTGGTTTTATAGTTATTTATTGTCAACACTAGCTTACTACTCTCAATTTTAAGCTTATGAAGGATGTATCTCATATCTTCAATGGATGTAGCGAGGAGAACAGTTTCGTCGACATATCGAAGATTGGAGTATCCCAGTCCGCCAGAATATTGCGATTAGCGTATTCTCCATACACGTTAAAAAGCAGAGGAGACAGTACGCATCTTTGTCTTACTCCTATGAAACACATTCGAATAGCTGTTTTCTAGTTTAACGAAAGAGCGGTTGTTGACATGGAGATTCTGGATGAGGCAAATTACATGTTCCGGTGTTACCATCTCTCTGAGTACGTCCCATTTTCAGCAATAAAGGCTATAATAAAAATATCATATATCATTTACTAATATGATGTAGGTACCTACATCATATAGGTACTAAATATACATCATACATCATAATCCAAATAGACATCAAGTCAATAAATTATCAAAGTTTGGTTTGATAGCTGTTATAACTGCGTGTATTGATATCATTATAATTTCAAAACACGCAACCATAACCTTCATAGCTATTAGTTTCATGTTACATCTTTACCTGTTTCCTCCAAGATGGTGTGCCCGTCTACTTTTTATAGAATTAGTGTGACCTTTTTCTTATTGATGCAGTATATACATATTACTGATCTATTTTACATAGTTCTAAGAAAACGTCTAGCCGTTGTTATCACAATTTTGATATTTTCCGAGGGTAGTGGGTACTTTTAACATATTCATTTATTTTATGTTAGCTGCACTCTGCAGTTTGCTGCATTATAAAAACTTTTAGGGAATTTTCCGGGAGCAAACATTTTTTCCGAGATAAGAGTACCCCATATCCTATTCCAAGTCATCATCTATCTGTGTACCAAATTTCATTCATATCAGTCAAGCTTTTTTTGCATGATTGAATAACAAATATTCAAACATACCAACTTTTACATCTAAAATATTTATGAGATTTTATAGTCATGCGTTAGGATTTACCTATGAAAATCCATAGTTCAAAGACGAAATTGAAAAATATTTACCTTAACTTCACCTTTGAACTATTAAGTTACCTATGTACTATAAATATAATATAACAAAATATAAATTAGTGTATATTGTAGCTAATAGGTATAGATATACCTACTTACGTATGCCTATACTATCACATAGCGTACGAGTTTAGGTAAAATTACTTTTTTCATTTTAGTAGCGATCGCTTTTGGCCGAAATTCGACCATAGACTAAACAATAAAATCTCTTTTAAGTTTGACAATTAACTTGAGCCGAAAAGAAAATAGTAGGTACTTATACATGTGAGCATATATCATATTTCACTTGAATTTAGTGTGCGTAATATTTATTTTTACTAATTTATTGTATTTTTAATGCATTTTATTTAAAAATATTAGGTTTATGCAGTCCTCCACAATGTAAACTTTATCTTTACCAAAATTTCATACTCCACCGTTAGCGCAATTTGCTTTAAAAGAGGTCCACAGTTTTTCCTTCGCGTATTAATATATAGATAATTGATATATCTGGGAAGAAAGTAATAAAATCAAATTAAACTCGTTTATACAAGTCCTCGGACTGCTGTTATGCAGAAAATATTTAATCCTACATTATCTACCTGTATTCCTCGAAACCCTTAGAGCACCGCCGGCCATTCTTTGATCTGATATAATAATAGGGAGTGATTATGCCCGTAGTTACCCGCCATAACATTTCCTTGCGCTGGACTGTTCTGATTGGCGTTCAAAGTAACATGGTTGCCGCGTCGAGTATTTTTAAAAGAAACCCATTTGAACGGTCCACAGGACTCGTTTCTCGATTGTGTTTATGCAATTTTACTCCTTAATGTTAAATACCGAAGGTCGATTTTGGTGCACATTTTTATTTCCCTTAAATATTGTATGAAGAATGTTAATGATTTGGTGTGGTGATCATTTCCTAAAAACTTTTTTGAGTTTTATTTTAATAAGTTTTTAGAGACCATGATTTCAAAAGACCTTAAATACGTGCATCAAGTTAATTCAAATCTACTACCTACTTGGTAGGTAGGTATATTAAAAATAATTTTATAATAGTCTTACTATAGGATCTAATTATATGGAAACAATATTTTACAGTAGGTGTAGTTACCTGCTTACCTATCATAACTAAGCCATCCAAAACTTACTACCAGATACAGATATTGTTAAAACTGTATGGACTGAAAGTAGTCGATGAAAATTATTATATATAATTTCTAAGGGACAAAACAGAAAATATTTTGAATTAAACAAAAAAAACATCCATATCGGTAAAAAGTACGGTTTGAATTAAGAATCACCTCCTTTTTAGTGGTTGGTTAACAAACAGAAGACTCTGAGTGACTGGTCTTGAAGACTGGATGAAAAGAAATAACCATCACTTATAGGACCATTGATGTTAACAGTGCATTGCCATTCGGGTGTCAAGGATGTAACGCTACTAACTTGAGTCCACTGGATACCTTAACAAATATTCTTAAATTTATAACTTTAAAACCTCATTGAGTGAACATGCAGCTTGTTATAATTGACAAACAGTTTTAAAATAAGAATGTAAAAAATACTTTGAATCAACAAGGTGTAATTCTTCAAAGGAGCCCTGTGTTAATTCTGGACTACTTTGAAGAAAAGACCAACTGGCGTTCTGCCAGGCAGGTCGTAAAAGGCAACCGATTGGCTATGTGAGTCACTGTCATCGTGGCTACTAGGTGGTAGAGTTCTGCATTGTCTCGCTGATCTGGTACCACCGCCTTACCTATTCCTGCCGCAATAGCGTCAGTGCTTGTCACTGTCGTGTTCTGGTTAAGAGGGTAAGGTAGCCGGTAAACTTATGCATGTGGAATTAGACCTCGCCACAAGATAGCAACGCACCATTAACATCTTTGGTGTCTATAGGCGATGGTTGACTCTTTCCATCAAAAGAGAGAGATCTATCCATCTGCTTGTTTGTTATCTTATCATATAAAAAAATGTTGATTCCAAGTCCCACTTACAAAATTATAAAAGACTGGAATTTACTTAGGTATCTCATAAGCCTTATAACAAAGTTTTTTTTTTTTTAAAATTGTATCCATTCGCGTGATGTCGCGATTTCATCTTACGGAGAGCTTACATGATTTACGATCATTTTAGGCGCTCACTGATTCGATATATTTTGCCTCTACCGTAATATTGGCTATCTTGTCGCATACTTCATAGTCAATTTATTTATATATAAGAGTCAAGAATTTGCTAAAAAATGTTTTGCAAACAAGTTTTTGCTGTCAATATGAAAACATAAAGAATAAGTATTAACTAAGTTAAATAAGGTGAGGAGTGTAGCTATGCTGTCGGAAAAATCAACGTTAGGCTTCGATATAGAATCCTTTTGTTCTAAATTTGATTAGTAATTCAGCATGAATACGAACCGTGGATCATGAAAGTGGCATATATATGTTGTCTCAAGTTTTTCATGCTGTTCACTTTAGGTACCTACATTACGAAAAAACTTGCGGCATTGTAAAGAGGTGCAACCGTCTGATATCGCGTATCAGCAATATCAGTCGTAGGTATTTGGACAAAAATTAACAATGACAATGTGCTCCAATGCCTAAGCAGACGATGGGTATTTATTACTCATATGCATAAATAGGCAAGTTGGTAACTTTAAGCATTTGCTGTAACAAGATAAATGAAATAATACGTAAGTAGAGAAAGAATTGATTATAGCAATGTTAGACTAGATTAGACGTCAAGAAATAGACGGGTGTAACAATGGTACAAGAGCTGTTCCGCTTTGTAAAGGAAAATAATGATTTAATTTAGGAACAGCTCAAGCCACTGGTTAGATTGGGTCGAAAGTCGAAACTTGATATGCAAATAGCTATTATGACAAAAACTAAGCAAGGATTTATGAAAATTCAACCCCTAAAGGCCTATTAGAGGAGCGGTGCAACCGACACAAGCATTTATAGGTATGTTTAAAGGAATACTCCCGACGATAGGTATATATATTTTAATTAAATCAAGATAACAAATGACGTTATTTTGTAAAAAAGCGGATAATAAGTACTTTAAATGTAGCACAGGCGATGCGGATAAAATTTAGTTTCTTAACAAAAAGTTACAATAGTGAAAAATAAAAAACTTGAAAATAAAATAACTTATAACGTTTATGACATAAGAACATAAATTTATATTTAACACCTATTGTAAGATAAAAAATAACAAAATTACATTTTACCAATAAGTTACGGTTAGCTTAATTAACACAATAAAAATATTTTATCTATATAAAGAGGTACCTGCTGATACAAATTAATTAATCCGCATTGATTTCTTGCGGCACTCCCCCTGACCGATAAACAAAATTCTTCCATGCTACATTGATATGCGTTTTCTGTGTCCTCGTAAACAAAACTGAGATTTATGTTTAGGAGTGTAACATTTAGTTTTGAATGTTAAATCAAATTAATCATTTAAGTTTTGCTTTTTATGCTGATTAAGTATTTGGGTATTGGTTTGTGTCGCTATAGCAATGACTCTGCAACTGGCTATACCCCAATATAAAAGCCACTAGAATCGTTATAAACGTACGATATTCGTAAGCCAGTTATACCTAAAACTAAACAATGTGGATATTAGTAGTAGGTAGATATAGAGCTCTTAACTAACATATCAGCTATTCTCATAAACACATGCTAATTTTATACGATCACGATGATCGAGTGTAGTGATGAGCAAAATTGGTCTTGGTCTTGCAAAAAAGTAAGCCCAAAACCATGTTTTCACTAGCAAGACCAAGACCGAGACCATATGAGTAACAACAAGACCAAAACCAAGACTGAATGTGCAAGACCAAGATAAGTACAAGACTAACCGAAATTATATTTTCCGTTGAAATTACGATCTCAAATATTTGTCATTATATGAAAATATACTTTTCCTCTTGGATCAAAACATATTTTTTTATTTAAAATTTCTAAATTGCTTCACTTTGTTATAACACTAAATATAAATAAGCAAACTATTTGAAAAATAGAATCTACAAGATTTATGTCAGACTACGTATTCTTTGTCATAACTGTGATATTTTCTTTTCAAAATAAGGAACTGATTACTAGGAATCTGTATACCTAAAGCCGCATTATTTTTCAAAATTTTTACTTATTTAAAGAGCGTTGCACTTTTTTACACTAAGAGTTCGATTTATGCCTTGAAAAAATGAAGAAGTAGATAATATGCGTTGATAATAAGAAAATGTGTCAGCAAATTTGAAGTTAAACAATATATAAAAGAATGGCTTAACCTATATGATGGGCGTTTACATGACTCTTTCAAAAATGTTTGAAAGCACTGTTGTATTAATGTTATTGGTCTGTAATTGTTGACTTTAGTTTTATCATCCTTTAAAAATAGGCTAACAATTCCTTTTTCATACATGAGAAAAATCCTTCTTTAAAAGAATGAATAATTAGATTTGTAAGAACTTAAGCAATATATCTACTTACATCATTTTTTATAATAATATTTGTCGATATTGAATAAAAATAATAAAATCGTAAATCTAAATAATTTATTATTTAGATTTGAATCAAATTCATAAAATCATTGTTCCTGTTTAAAAAGCATATACCTACGTACACACTGATACACATATATGCATACACACACGCATACGCACACATATACGCACACGCGTTTGTGTGTGTGTACAAGTATATGTTGTAATGTAATATGAAATCTATGGGTCTGGTGCCTGAAATAAAAAAAATATTATTATTATTATAAATATAGGTATATGCCAAACATACACGTTCATTGTTAACGCATATGGTACCTATACATTATTTTCGTACCTACTGCAATGGATTAAAAATATATACAAATTTTACATAGGTACATAATAAAGTGTTTATTTCTTGCATTGCATTGCTTATCACTAATCGAGCGGTTAAGATAGGAAGTACACACACGTATCCATCTCATAATGTGAATTTGAGTAGGCATAATTTAAAATGAGCTTCCTATCATAGATAACTATATGCCAAAATGTGATAAATTTTTAATTTGGAACTTTTTTAAATTTTTAATTTGGAAGTCAAGATCCTAACTACTTAAATAAAATTTCATTTTCATAATTAAGTAGTACCCGATAGGACTGACTGCATCGCCATAGCGACATACATATAAGTCCCTAAATATAAAAAATAAGTAGATTGGTGCGTTTCAAACTCTTCAATTTTGTTTTTATAAATTTACCTTGGAGTAGGTACCAATATCTTATTAAGTATTATTTATAATTTATCGTTTTTTACTTACCTACAGAAAATCGTTCAATACATTAATCAATTATACATAAAATATGCTTTACATCATAACAGTATATTCAAAATACTCTATTTTGTGCTTTTCACAAACAATATCTATTTTTCATATTTAAAATACAAAATTAATACATATAGATATGTACATTGTAGGTATATATGTCAAGTTTAATTACAACAAATTTATATCCTTGTATGGATTTAATTAATATATACCGCTAGCGCTTACCTACACTGATTTTACAGAAAACGTGTTTCTTATCCATATGGTCGTCCTAAATTAGACCAATGAATTTGAGTCTCCAAATTTTTTGATCAAATTAATATATTAAAGAGCAAATTTTAATTTTATTTAGCTTTTTCGGAGTCAGTGTAGTTTTTTATTGCTTTACCTTCTTTAAATTATAAACCGAAACATTGTCACGTTTCAGCGAGAACACTTTTTATAGATATTGTTACTTTCTTAAACTTACCTATATACCTACACTTTATTATATAGTTAAGTTTAAGATATATAATTTCAAAAATACAGTAAGACGTAAAAATATTTTTTTTATTTAAAAAGAAAATATTTATTTATAATAGTAATTTAAAAAATTAAACTGAATCCAAATATCTATCAATTCTTCCTATATTTCAAAAATTAATGAACTGATTTTAGTAAATCTTAGACTGTTACCTAAGTCGGAATATACCTACTTGATTGAAATCAAAAGAATCATTTTTATATGACTTAGCTCCCCAGAAATTCATGGACAAAGTACAAACATATAAACATACAAACATACCTACATACACTTCATTCTTTCATTAATTCTAAAATATTATACAATTCCAACAATATTAGATATCTAGTCTTGTTCTAGTGGCCCGGTGTCATTGTTGACCACATGAACTCCCGGGTTCGATTTCCGGGCAGACAAGTCAACAACGTGTTTTTTCAGTTTTCTAGTAAAAATAACGTAGCACGGGATTAGAAAGTGCCTGGTTGGCGACAGGTTTGCCACCTATCACATTATGGGACCAAGTATCTTCGGCAAATCGTGGGTGCACTTGTAGTACCTCCGTCTACCTCTTCGGGGATACGGGCGTGAAGATACTTATTTTTTCAACAATATTACATACAAAAGTATATGTTAAACTGATAACCTCCGTTTTTCGTCGATTGAAAATATTTATAACTGTATAACTTCTATACCTAGATAGTAACTATTGTTGAAAGACTGGTTCGTCGTTAAGTGCATATTGCGACAAAAATAACATTTTAATACAAAAAATATTTTGACGTTGACAAATTTAAACAAAAATTGTTTTAAATGATAAAAGATTTTCGAATAGTAAGGCATAAATTAACGAAGGAAAAAAGGGGTACAAAAGGAAGGTTGCATAACAAGGAACAAAGGGTGAAACTAATATGAATATGAATGAATTACTCACCGAAATTGGGCCACGCTGGGCGAGAAATGGGTAGACCATTACTTACATTTTTGCAGCTTTTTGTGAACCTTTCTTCTTAAGAAAAAATAAGTAATTTCTTTGTTAACGTAGACGAAATGGAATTATTTTGAATGAAATGTTTTACAAACGAAAGCATTTGCTGTTATTAATTACATATATTTTTTAATTTTTTTTTATATCTATCTTATAGCAAACAAGCACATGGGTCTCCTGATGGAAAGAATCAACCATCGACAATAAACACCAAATATGTCAATGGTGTGTTGCTATCTTGTGGCGAGGTCTAATGCCACACGCATACGTTTACCGGCTACGTTACCCTCCACACCAGAGCACAACAGTTACTAGCGCTGACGCTATTGCGGCAGGAACAGGTAAGGCGGTGGTACCAAACCCAGGCGAGCCTACGCAGAACTCTACCACCTAGTAGTATCTCCATTATTATTTAATTATATCTAAGTATCTTCATGCACGTATCGTCAAAGATGTAGGTGCAACCAGTGGGCCCACGATTAACCGAAGGTACTTAGTTCTACAATGTGACAGGTGGCAAGCCTACCGCTAACCGGACATTTTTCTAATCCTGGGCAAAGTTGGTTTTATCAGAAAACTGAAAAAATATGCATTTGAATTATATCTTATAGGTAAAATTTGGAATTTGGTCTAAATATTTGAAGATTTTTTAATAAAATATTCTTAAATAGATACACATAATAACAAATAAGTATCACTAGAAAATTTACATGAATTGAGTTAGCTCTTGTAGGCTAGGGTAAATAACTTTTGAAACAAAATAAAATCATAGTAGGATGAAACTCATTGAAAAAGGAAGAAAATAATCTCAAAATAAGAGGAAAAATAAATTACGGCTGATTTGGGTTCGGGAAGTGTGAGAGGTTTTTGACAAAATTAAATTGGCAATTTTTTGCAAAACTACAAGTCCTATCGGAAAAAGTTTAATGGCAAAGTTATCAGCAATAAGAAGACCTACAACTTTTGTACACATACTTTTTTCATATAACCTAAAAATTACGCGAAAAATTTGAAAAACTGACTTTTTTGTTTTTTATTTTTATCTCATGAAACTTTGTAAAAAGTTGCTTTTTTATATCCCAAATACACTGCAATTTTTTTTATTAAAAATATTAATTTTTTCTCCTTATTTTCACGTAATATTAAGAAAACATCATTCAATCGAAAATTTACATGTCAAAATATCTGACGTTTTTAAAAACTCGATATTGGTTTTTTTCTTTGGAATCTCTACTTTCTGATGATATAAAAAATATACAATACTATGGAAAGTTTTCACAAAAAATGGAAAATAATGAAAAAACTTGGACTTGAAAATTATTTTTTCATCACAATGTGAAATTATAAGCTATTTATTAAAATTTACACTTTAATTACTTAAAAATTTAAGTTCCCATGTTACATTGATGAATTTAAAAAATAAACAATCTTGTTTTTGTCAGAAAACTAAAGAAAACACATTTAATCCCAATTACGTATATCGCCTCTGTGGTCTAGTGGTCCAGCGTTGGCGTTGACCACATGATTCCCGGGTTCGATTCCCGGGTCGGGCACAAAAAAAAGTGTTTTTTCAATTTTCCGAGAAACACAAAGTTGCCTGGGATTGGAAAGTGCCCTGGATGGCGATAGGCTTGCCACCTATCACATTTGTGGGACCAAGTATCTTCGGCTAATCGTGGGTGCACTTGTAACTTATACTTCTGCCTACACCTTTGGGGATATGGGCGTGAAGATACTTTACTTTACGTATATGTCATAGAAAATCTACTTTATTTGAAATATACTTTATTCATTTTAATAAAACACATTAACCTTTTTATTTATCAATTTATCCGTCAATTATGATCATATCCATTACTTATCCCTTAGTTTTACCTCTTTGATGGCATTTCTTCATCTTTAGATTCAACTATTGTTTTTGATTGTAGTAGATCATCGAAATTGACAAGACTATCGCTTCTAGTCTGTCAACAGTTTCATCTGAATCATTAACTTCGTCATACCTACCTACTTTATCCTCTAAACCAGAACACGAAGGTGACAATCTCTGACGCTACTGCGGCAGGAATGCGACAGGAAAAAAAGTAAGGTGATGGTACCAGACCCGGGCGAGACAATGCAGAACTCTACCACGTAGTAGCTACGATGCTATTGACTCGCATAGCCATCGGACGCCTTTTAAGACCTGCTTGTCAGAACGGCAGTTGAGCTATTCTCCAAAGGAGCCCAGGACAAACACGGACCAACAATATAAACGAAGATATTGTGATTTTTTTTTTATAAGGACCAAGTGTATTGGAAGTAAAATAAAAATTATCATAATTAGACTGACCAGTAGTTTTTGAATGATGCTCGCAAAGCGGCAAAATTATATCATTTTATTTATATACTTAGATAAATACTTAGAATTAGATATACAAACATTTATGCTCAATATATAAATGTCTGCCTGGCCTGAATGGGCGTTGATATGCTAGGAAGTACAAAGACACGAATCCATCTAATCATACTGCGGCCTCACTTGCGTCTATCGTCACAAAGCTTCGCGCGAAGACACGATACATGCAGGTGTGACTGGCCATTGTCGGCTATCGTCGCGAGTATTCGGACTTCGTGTGCCTTATCGCGGGGTTGGCGGTATGTCAAAGTGTTTTAGCGCGCTAATCTTCGGGAAGATACACGCAGGTGCGGCCGAAGAGTCACGAGAGTTTGAGTAGGTATAACCTAAAACGAGCTTCCTTAGCTATGTGCCAAAATGTGATAAATAAAACATAAATACTTTGAACTAGATATACAAATAACCATGCTCATTATACATTTGTATAATGAGCCTGCCTGGCCCGAAATGTCATTGCGATGTGCGTTAAAGTTAGTTATTTGAACAATGATGCACTCATGAGATGTAGTATCTTCTAAATTATACATAGCTATCTATTTAAAAAAGTTCTGACGTAATCGATGCACCTACATGTTTCATGGTTGTAATAAATAATAGATACTATTAAATTTTTGCGGTTGAAATCATAAGATTTTTAGGTAATCTAACGAATTATACAATGTATACAAGTTATAATCTGTAATACTCATATTTTTCGTCAAAGTTTCGTCAAAGTATGTTGTGTTTTTCAGGTTATCATATATCATGAGATATCAAACAAGCAGATAGCTCTCCTGATGGAAAGAGATAATCATCACCCATAAACACAAAAGATGAAATCGCACTGCGTGTCCGCTACGCGATGAGGAACGCATCGTGGTTGGCTGGTTGGTGTGGAAGGAACTTGCTATGGATTTTGCTCGTCGAAAATTTGGTTAATTGTGGTAAATCTGTGCGTACAAAATCTTTGCCTTTCACAAAAATCGAACAGTGTGATCATATATTTATTTTTAATACATAAATTGAAAAAATACCTGAAACTATATATTTATTTACCACTAACTGAAATACGGTTAGTCAACACAAACACTGTCTCAATTATAAAGGTAACCAAATTCCAAAGAATCCCGTCGTCAAGCCTCACAAACTTCATGAATCCCAATGTCCCGGAAAATATAACAAGGCGATTTATATTCGAGGGTGGTACGGGCTTGCTCGTTTTTCTATCAGAAAAATCTGGCCGAGATGCGTGTAACGTAAAATGTAAAATATCTTCTTATATACTAACTTTATATTTACCCTCGGTGTTTACGAAAAATATTTTATTGTAAGGAAATAATATTTCATGGTGCCGTATATTTGATTTGGATAGGAGGAGCCAGATTTAGTCCAATGCCTAGTTGAGAAAGCAATGTTATTGAGGTTTTTTTTTAGGTAAGTATCAGCCAAAAACACTGATAAGCCTGAAGCGGTAGACGTTTAAAGTGATTAAAAATATAGCGTTAACTTAGGCAAATCGATTTATTCTTCCAGTACATATGTATATAAGTAGGTATATAACATTTATATACCTATTTTTACAATACCATGTTTATTCACATGGGTTTAGTAAAAACGCATTGGGAATTATAGTCCTCCTTTGACACAAAAATCGTCAGTCTAAATTAATAAAAATCTAGGTTGGCAAAAACAGCCACCACCCGTTTTAACGATTAAAGGTAGAATTTTTAAGGATTAGTAAAGTTTTGTCTCATTTAATTTTCTGCCTTTTCACTAAGAACTAAGATTTGAAGTTAAGAATCTATAGTTTGTTAATTATACACTATAAACATGAAGAGCAACGCACCATTAACAGCTTTAGTGTCCATAGGCGACAGTTGTCTCTTTCTATCATTAGAGCCATCTGCTTGTTTGCAATACTCTTATATAGGTATAAAAAAAATCATACGGTATAAACGAACGCAAAAGCTTAATTAGTAATACTATACATATTTCGTTCTAATAAGGTATTGTCGGACGTTGATTCTATGAGATTATTTTTAAACCTTATCACGGAATACAGTTGCATCCTGCTAGAGGCGAGCCGCGAATGATAAACAAGGGGGTGGCAACGAAATAATTTCTAATAAGAAAGCGAGGTCGCTTCGAGACAAAAGGTTTGAGTAAAGGGACGCATTATTTTTATATGAGACGACTACTGAATAACAACAAAGGATTTTTCTTTGTAAATAAAATAATAAAATTGAAATTGGATATTTTATTCTGGTCATGCCTTATCTTCCTCTTTCAATATGACTTAACTCAATGTATTAAATTGTAATAAAGTGTCTCTATAAAGGTAAATAAATTTCTATTAGATGCTTACCTAAGCTGAAGCCCACAATAGTTCTTATTAAGTGTAAAATTTTGCCTGAAAAAATTATTGTCAATTTTTCTCCGGTGTGGTAGATTATGATTCAATATTTAATCTAATCTAATCAAAATATTTAATCACCTGAGAATAAAGTCTACTATTTATTATCGTATTTTAAAAACAGACAAATATATTATGATGTTGATAAGCTGATCTATAATTATTAGTAAATGAGAATTTTGGTAAGGAGTCGTTCTTCTTCAATTAACAGCAAGTCCGACGTGATCAATAGAGAGATCGCCAAAAACTACAAGTCTATTTTTGATTAAAGATATGAAAATATTGATAATTACGGGACGAACAATAATTAGGAACAATTAAAAAGGATGATTTGCTAGCATGAATAATTTAGCACTATCTATTTACCTTTATTTTGTGTATTTATAAAAAAAACAGAGAAAAAATTGTATACTAATTAACACAGCTTGCTTTTTGTGACATAGTCTTGATTTCATTTCATCAAATTAAATAAAATCTTTGAAATTTTCTGACACATACCTTCATTCCAAGGTAATTAGACTTTATGGAGCATTCCTTCCAAATTTCAATTTATTCTCGAGTCTCATGCTCGAGTCTTATTCACTAGAGGGAGGGCCGCTGAGGGGTGTGCGCGGTTGGGGGGAGACTTGCCTGGCCCGAAATAGCAAATAAATGAGACGAAAATGTAAATGTTGCGCTTCAAAGATGAAAAGCGTGCCGCTCTCTCGTTCTTGTTAAGCTCATCGCAAATGTACCAGAATTAGGAACGTAGCTATAATAATATTCAGGCCAGACGTAATGAACGAAGTAAGATTTGTAATATTATTATTCATTTTCACTTATATAACGAATTTATAATTCGTTTTATGAAAGGACTCTGGGAAAGCAACATCGATTAAAATAAATATAGAATTTCGATACATCGTTTCTTTTGCCTTTCTGGTCACTTAAAATATTTTCTAATAATTTAATTGGACGAACTTTATTGGTCTAAAAATGCTAAACGTAACTGTTACGTACTAATTTTCATTGATATTTTTGCATTAGGTACTATACGAGTCTAAGATATTTTTATTTATTTATTTATTTTATTCTTTTGTATACAGAACAACACAAAACAATACTTATTTAAAAAGAAAAGTTTTAGACATGTAGATATGCTATTTACGTCATTTTCATTTCTTTTGACATAATCCTGATTTAAAATAGGTATGTATAAAAAAAAACAGTAACGTATACCTACCTATTAGGTTAGGTTAAGTTTTACCGATTATATTATACCTATAAGGTATGTATAAATTTTAAATTTAATATTAATTAAGTATTAGGTGTTACATTTTCTAATAGGTGTATTTATGTTTTATGATTTATAAATTATGAATTTGACCTATTAATCCCATTATTTTGCGTAAAGATAATGGTAATATATAATTTATATTTAGGCATACCTATAGACTATATTATGATCATTACGATGTTGGAGAAAACAGGTGAAGAAATAGAAAGAAATATGAAACGAATTTGTTTCTAAATTATTAGGAATACCTATACGTATTTAAAATTTCTTAGTAGTATTTAAATGATGAAAATCAATTTGCTTATTGCTTAATGAAATTAACTTTTTTTGAGGCTAAGAGTTTAATGTATAGATGTGTAGTTTAATTTAAATAAAATAAAATTAATATTATTATGCCATTTGAGAAAAGCTGAGTGAAATGAAATGACGTTAAATACATGTGCGTTTCGGTTCATTATTATTTGCCGGAATATCAACTGACGAGACGACTTTGATCCACATTGTCACATTTGCCACACTTAACAAAAAATGCTCGTTTTTTAGTACCTAATTTACTCTGGTAGTAGTTCGCAAAAGGCAAACAATTTGCCAAAAGTGTTACATTTTTTCAAACATTAATTAGATGGTCTTCATAAACGATGATGATCTAAGTAACAACCTAATTTAGTGAATTTACTGACATACCTTCTGAAAGCAAACGAACAAGTAGCAAATGACAAAAACTCTAAACAAACATATTTATTTTGACTAAGCAATTAAATAAAAAAATAATTGTTAGCTAAATTAGTGGTCTGCGAAATTTAAATCTAACCTGATCTAAGCAAATAATTGGTTTGCTAACCAAGATAAATTTGGATGTCATTTTTTATACCAACGAAAATACTTGATTCCTTTTTGTTATAGCTTAAAATAATACTGAAGTACTGTGAAATTAACTGTTACCTACTCAAGAGTTTCACTGTATATACTTACTTTTTACATAAAATAGATTCAATTAAACCATTCTTTCACAGACAACTAAGCGTTCGCTCAGTTGCAGATAATGTTGTTCTGCGAAAAACGTATAGTGTCAATGCATTATGAACTTAGTTTCCCAGTGAACTAAGTTAAAATTATCTTTGAATGTTCACCAAATTTAATAATGTATAAAGGAAGATAAACAACAGTTTCCCAATCTTCCTCCGTCGCTGCATAATACAAATAAAACTACTTGTTTTTATCCTTTTATGAAAATAGTCTGTGTCATCACATCTAAAATGCTGGCAAGCCGCTTTATTTCTGCAATTATTTTAATATTATGTATGCTTCTATGCATAGTTTTTTTATTTATACCTAAATATGATTAGGATATATGATGAAACCTATAGTTACCCAAATAGATAAGCATATATACTTGTCCTTTTCCGCCAAATTCCATCATGGTGAAAAATTCGAGTATGGACTAGACAGGATATTATTTGTATTTATAAACCTAGGTAGGTGCTAGGTAGTAGTATATATTTAGCCACTACGTTGTATGTCAAGTTATAAAATGTATATATTTTTTCATAATTTTATGTCGGTGTTTTTCAATAGTATATTTAAGCAAAATTAATTAGAACAACCTCCAAGCTTATTTAAATTAAGATTGTGCGATTATTAGAATCTTTTGATAGTGATAACACTTAATTTAGTTTTTTTGATCATATTTCTGACCAATATCCACAGTCTTCATATTTTTTATATTTAGCTTTTATTATATATATATATATATATATATATATATATATATATATATATATATATATATATATATATATATATATATATATATATATATATATATAATATTAGTAATAATAAAGGTAAGTTTGAGATAGATTGAAGATATCTGTAAAAATAGTGTTTTTGCTGAATCATGACAATGTTTCCGCTATATACCTACTAAATTTAAAACATATGCTACTTTTTATTTGTTTTCTTTCTATTTATCAAAAATTGTTACTATTAATATCTCCGCTTAATAAAGCGTAGGTACAAGTAAAGTTGACATATGCCTGTGGATTATATTAAATCATTGCGGCGGCTGCAGTCCCCTTCTTATCTCGTATTGCGATATTTGCAATAACCTATTCGGATAAAGTCGTTTCATAACACAATTCAATTCTCTGTATTTCATTTTCTTTTCATATTACATTGAAATGAAAGTACTTTTTCAATTAAGTAAAAAAAATCTTGTTGTAAATACATGTTGAAATTTTAATTTATAGCTAGCTAGAAAAATAAGTTTGTTTCTGATACTACTCCCGGCACTTTTTGTTGAAAAAATCAACTATATTCCTGCCAGGCAAGTCGTCAAAGGCAAGCAAAGGCTATGCACGCCACTAACATTATGAATACTAGATAGTAAAGTGGTCTATGTTTGGTACCTATTTATTTGACCTCGCCTATTCCTGTCGCAATATTGTCAATGTACATTGCTGTTGTGTTCGATTTAAGAGGGTTAGATAAATGATAAATCTATACACGTGGCATTACATTGTTGTAAAAATGATAGCAGCAAACTATTTATTTTACCTTGCCTATTCCTGTCGCAATATCATCAGTGTACATTGCTGTCGTGTTCCGTTTGAGAGGGTTAGGTAGCTGATAAATCTATACATGTGGCATTAGGTACATTCTTGTAAGAAAGATAGCAGCAAACAATTAACATCTTTTGTGTCTATAAACGATACATCTATGTGAGATTGACTGCTTTCTATCAGAAGAACCTTCTTGTTTGCTGGCTCACGAATTAATATTAGATATAATAAAAAAACATTTTTCCATTTGTTCAGTAAAACAACAATTTCCAGCTCTCAAAATTAATATTGCTATTAGGTACTTATTATACGTATTTCTGTATATTAAAATCGTTGACTAACATCTATATCACAATCAAATAATTTGCTTACTTTTGGGATAGATCAATTATTTATGTAATTTGTCAATGTATTGCGAGCTTAATTAATTATTTTTTCTGTGTTCTAGGATTTAAACAATTTTAAATTGAATTTAAGCGATCTACCCGTATTTTGACACTGCAAATTGAATATTACTTCTTTTGCTGAAGGAATTTTAAATAAATATATAATTAGTAACTAACTACCTTTTAATCTAGGGAATAGACTATTCGGCTTATATCACGAGATATCTACCAGGTTTGTACCTGGTAGATACCTGGTTTGGGGTTCGAACAAGTACCGGGTTTGAACCCCGGGTCGGGCTTAAGTGCTATTGAAGATTTTGTGAAGTTTTTCATAAAATCCAAAATCTAAATAGTAGCTCGGTGTCTGGCGGGCGATGTGTTATCAGTTCCGTGCTTCGGATGAGCACGTAAAGCCATCGAACCCCGGTTATCACTATAATATTATAGAAAAAGTCGATAATCATTATTAGTTTGGCAAATGCGGCAAAGGGGATAATAACTCATCTTACCAACTGATAAACTGTTGAATCGTGGTGAACCGAAAAGTCTATAGACGTTTGGTTTACTCTGCCTACCACACAAGGAAACCGGGTGTGGCGATATAATTAGTAACTTAATATACCTAAACACAAAAGATTTTGATAATTTTATAGTAGGTATTTTCTAAATTATAAATTATGTTTAAGAATTTCATAACTTGATTTTCATGTAAAATAATTACGGGGTTGTAAAACCTTGACATTAACATACCTATTCTTATACCTATAATAAAGTGTTTTAGGTTAGCAAGTTTTATATCCATAATATTACACGGAATGGGACAGGCCCTGCAAACATAACGAACTTATCTTAATCAAGGAATATTAAGGCCGTCGCTGGAACATTGTTTCTGTATCTGAAAGAACATCATTGCATATACCGTGAGAATATGTGATCCTTGACTTTGCACTTCTTAGAACCTCCTTAGTTTAGTGCATTTACCTTTAGTGGCTTTTATTATATGCATTAAACAGATAAAAACTTGCGATGCACATGATGTAAATATATGTAGTTATTTTTTAGGTAGCATTATTATTGTTGAAATGAGAGCAATGACATGATACGTCTTCATCATCAGACATTTTAAAACAATGGAAATTTTACTGTTACAATTCCCATACTACCACGAATCTATACAGCGCGTAAGGGACGGTGTACTGAAAAATTAAGAAAACATGTAATTTTTAGTCTAGTCATGATAAGAATTTCTTTTTTCGTAGAAAATGCAAAATTTTCGTTTTATGATTTTTTTCTTTTTTTCATGACACGCAATGTAAGGCGTACTATGTACTATTGCTGACTTGACGCCATTGACGTGTTTAGTTTGCACGATGTGGCTCATAACATTGCTTATTTTATGTATTTTCTTTAATTTTATTATTTTTAGAATTAACACTGTAGAATCCATACTACCTAATATTATAAATGCGAAGTCTGTCTGTCTTTTCTTCACGCTCGAACCACTGAACTGATTTAGATGAAATTTGGAGACCCAAGAAAGGGAATAGTATAGTTTTTACAGCAAAGGTAGTATAAAAATAAATCAAATTTTAAGTACAAAATTAAGATTAAAAAATTTCAAAAAATCAAAATTTTCCCCGCGTTGATCCCGGGCTCCATTGGAGAATAGGCCAACTGAAGTTCTACCAGACAGGTCGTAAAAGGCGACCGATTGGCTATGCGAGTCACTACCATCGTGACAACTAGGTGGTAGGGTTCTGCATTGTCTCCGGCTTTATGGGTTCCAGAACCCATGGGTTTGACCCATGGGTTCGACTTTTGGTGGACCATCCCTTATACTCTGTGTACTTATATAATATATTTAGCAGGTTAATTTTAGTTACATTTTTTCAATATAAGATTTTCTCGCCTCTGCCCCTTAGAAGAATGGACTACCTGCCGCTATGCCAAGCAGTTCGTAAAATGCGAGCGATTGGCTATAGATAGATTCTTGTCATTTCCTGTATTATTACTATATACTAGGTATCTAACACAATAGCGTCACTGTGTATCGTTATCGTGTTCCGGTTTAGGTATAGGTATAGGTTCTGGTATAGGTAAGGTAGTTCGTAGACTAATGCATATAGCATTGCTATCTCGCCAAAACACAACATTATCCTTGACTAGTCTAGATACTCTTTCCATCAGGAGGGCCATCTGCTTGCTGTCAAATGATATCTAAAACAACACTTAATAACTGTTACGTAATAACTGTGTCCAAATTTGTTCATAATTTATTTTATTCCCATAAAATTTCTTATATCTAAATAACGTCTTCGTTACACTGTTTGAAAAGTGAATCAATTTGCTAAATCTTAGAGGCATTTCCACTCTTATATTCATTGAAGCACCGTAAATATTTTATAGCCTTTAAAGAAAAAAAATGTTCAGGATAATACGATAAAATATCGTGAACATTTCCAATGCTATTCCTTAAGTGAAACAAACGATAAAAATAAATTTGACGTTTGTGGGAGTTTATTACTGAGATTTTTAGAATTTCTATTAGCAGAAGGGTGTTTGCCGTAATAGATAGCTCCCAAATGTGTTTTGGGTAATTTTTTTATTAACTACTCGCCGAAGCTTACATGTTCGTTCATGTAAACTCAAAAGTAAGAGCTTATAAATTTTATACTGTAAAAAAAAAACAAATAAATAGCATCACGCTCATATAACGAAGAACCAAATAGAGAGGCAACTAGAGCATCCACTAACCTATCAACAAATCTGGTATATATGCAGCCAGAGGGGGAGGGGGAAGGGGAGAGGTAGAGGGAGAGGGATAGGGAGAAGGGGAAGGGAGAGGGATATGGAGAGAGGGAGAGGGAGAGGGGGAGAGGGGGATGTGGAGAGGGGGAGGGGGAGAGGAGGAGGTGGAGAGGGGGAGGGGAGGGGGAGAGGAAAAGGGGAGAGGGGAGGGGGAGGGGGAGAGAGGGGGAGGGGGAGAGAGGGACAGAGGAAGGGGGAGAGAAGGATAGAGGGAGGGGGAGAGAGAGAGGGATAGAGGGAGGGGGGGAGAGGGAGAGGGAGGGGGAGAGAGGGAGGGGGGAGAGGGAGAGGGAGAGAGAGGTAGAGGGGGAGAGGGACAGGGAGAGAGGGAGAGGGGAGAGGGGGCGGGGGAGAGGGAGAGGGGGGCGGGGGAGAGGGGGAGGGGGAAGGGAGAGGGAGAGGGAGAGGGAGAGAGAGGGGGGGGCTGGCTGGCTGGCGGGAAACAGAGTGAATAGAGCGTTAGTTTTAAGTCAGGGTGCCCCTCTTGCCCTGCATAATCATTCCTATGCCTGCCTATGCCTATCCCAACGATATTGTATGAAAGTGAGAGTTGGGTATGTTAGAAGGGCATGAAAGTATAATCAACGCAGGACCAGGTTCGTAATGTTGAAGTGAGAGAGAAGTTATGCTTGAAAGATAGTGTTGGTGTAAAGATGAGAAAGGGCATGCTCCGTTGGTTCGGACATGTACAAAGAATGGTAGGTGAAAGATTAACAAAACAGATATACAATGCGAGAGATGAAATACTTTATTATTTATTTTTCTAAAGTCTATAATCTTTTAATAGATCATAGACTTTATTATTATAAATAAAGTCTATACATTAAAAGATGTAATTCTCATAAAAATACTTTTCTAACAATATTACTAGATAGTATAACTTTGCGAGCCCCTACAAAGCTCTGCTTTTTGCTAGTACATATATACGTGATTTATTGATAGGTTAGTGGTGCTCTAGCTGGTCTTCTCTATACAACCTGATGGACTGTATGAAGTCAATAAGATCATTACATATACACTTAATATTTTAGGAAAGATTTGTTATGGAAAGTAAGTTAATTTGAGACTAGCCACTTATATAGGAAAATTATGCAAATAAATATGTAAGTACAAATAAGTCTTTCCTCGTGCCAAGCCGTGCTCCCTTTGAAGAATAAACCAACTGCCGTTTTGCAAGGAAGGCCGTAAAAGGCGTCCAAATGGCTTAAAGTGTCATTACCATCGTGACTACTAGGTGGTAGAGTTCCGCAACGCCTCGGCTGGGTATATGGTATCATCCCTTAACCTATTCCTGCCGCAATAGCGTCAATGCTTATCATTATCATATTCAGGTTTAAAGGGTAGACAATCATCGGTAGACTTATACACGTGGCATTGCTGCCACGCTGCATTAACAATTTGATGTCTATTGGCGATGGTTTCTCTTTCCATCAGATGGGCCATTTGTTTGCTATTCTATGACATAAAAAAGATGATTTGTTTTATGAAAGCATGTAAGAAACAGATAACTAATTACAAAATTTTAATTTTGCTTTCATGCTCTTTCTACTTAACTCTCATTAACAGAATTATGCTGGATAGAGCACTACGATTTAGGATTATGCTTAGAATGGTTTTCCTGGCGTTCCATTTTCTCCGGTCCCTACAGATACTTTAAAATACAGGAATAAACATATACATATTGAACATTATTTTTCTTTTCTATCGTTCGGTTGGGATGAGATTTTATGAGCCTTATATTAGATATATCGTTGGCTTTTATCCCCAAATAGTTTTGAATCATCACCTACATTTTAATAACTTCTGGAATTAAGTCGTTTTTACATACTTTTAAACTGTGAGTGTTGACATTTTCAAATTAACTATGTCTTACTAGTTCGTAAAATTTCGACATTAATCACTTAAATTATGAGATTAAATAGAAAAAGAAATTTACGAGCTTTATTAATGCGGGCGGTACTACTACGAGTATCATTCATATATTTTTATCACAGCAGGTGTTGCTTTCATAATCGTTTGATTTGCATATAAATACTGTAATATAGTATTTTAAATATAACTGATGCTTAAAAAGTAATTAAGACTTTAAGATAACCGACTGTTCACAATACTAAATGATATGGTATTTAGGCACAATGTTTTAAAAATGACTCGCGCATTGATGATTTGTGGTAAAATAGTTAATCAGACACCAAAAATGATTGATTTTTATCTTAGCTTAGGACTAAGCAGCCTGATTATTTTAAAATTTTGGCCTTGGGTTGCCCAAAGCATTATTTCTTGTCAAAAGAAAAAAAAATTTATAGTTTTACCTTGTTCGTCAGCCTGTATGTTTACTAGTCCGCTGGTTTAGCTCGGATATACTTTATACTCAAAAAAAACAATTTGTCATGATTTCACGTATTAATTATTTTAAGAAACTTTATTTTCTTACGAAATATATTACTTCTTTTACTGAAAAAAATTGAAAGTTTTAAAACGCTAGAAAGTAGTTAATAATATATTGAAAAAAAGTATTTTCCCTTCACCTACAGATAAAATAATTGTTTTCCATCAATCCCTTAATATTGGGTTTCTTTAGATATGTCATTGCAAAATATCACGGATTTTGGTTGTTGGTCAGAATCACAGATTAAATGGATACGCTTTTTAAGACAATTTCTTAGTTTTGCAGCTTAGCTTGCAATTACATACAGAGTAATACTACTTAGATACAATTAAAATAAAATCATTTCAAGGGTAACTTTAACCCTTGTCATCTCATTCGGTACGATAAAACAGAACAACATGGTTTATTTCTATTTTTTCACAATATAACCTATAAACTTATGAAACTTTTAACACTAATAGGAGCGTTTGCTCGTGTGCGTGGCGACACGTTTTCTTCCCAATGGTGTGTCTATTAATATTCATGTGGTCTGTGGTCAGAATCAATCACATGTAAGAGACAGTGTTATCTGTACAATTTGGATTAAAGTAAATTACTGATTAGATTATATATTATATTATTTAAAACATAATTACAGAATCCTTCAAATCATTACAAGCGCATAGAAACTATTTTTCGATATAAGAATTTGTTAGAGAAATAGTAGTTTCAATTTGCTATTTCTTTTAGAGACAAGTTTCACCCTCCTGGCTAAATGGCAGTTGTTATTATGATGATAATCACGACACCATGTGTGCAGTGAGTGCACATATCCATCTGTTTTTTTGTCAGGCAGTTTGTAAAAGGCGAAAGCTAACAGTCAGAGCATTGCCTGGCTTTAAAACAAGGTTTTTGTCAAGTTTTTGAGGAAAAATTAAATTTTACCCTACCTCTCAGAGCCTGGTACGTATTTGTAGGATTTGCCTGTAATACATGAAAGATTTTTTTTTCAAAACATACAGATAATTAATGATAGCATTTGATTTCAGGTGTGTTGAGGGTAGGGTCCGGGCGCGGCGTCCCTCGCGGCCGACCTTACTAACAGGTGAGGCGACGACGCCACACAGAACATGCTACTAAGGTTTGATAATTATTTTTATTTTCATTAATATATTTATTTTCACTGCATGCGCTTTTCATAAGGCCCTAATTAAATTTCGCATCAACTTAACATAAATAAAATAGACTTGTTTAACTTACGACTACGTTATTCGCTAAAAATAATTTATTACATTGACATCTACTGGAGGCATTTTGAAATATATTTTGACAGTGATATTTTTGGGGATAAAACAAACGCTACAAGTTACTACACGGTATTTACTGTTCTTGTGCTTTTCATTCAAATGTGCAGCCATTTTGGCGTAATTGAAACAAACATTGAAACATGTCACCTTTTCCATTTATATTAATTTTAAAATTAAGCAAAGCAGCGTTGCACTTAAACAATACCTATTTATCATAAAAATGTCAACAGTTTTAAGCAATTTAAATAATAAGGTATCTAATATACGATATATCAAAAAATTGCTACAAATGTCACAAATCGTATCAAAATTTGTTAATTTGTTCCCGATAGGGAACCGTCGTCAAAATTTACAGATATGTCGTTGACGAAAAATTTTTAGTATGCCATCACACTAAAAAAATTTCGTTAACGACACGACGACTACGACGAGTGAGTATTTTGTAAAAACTATATACGTACGAATTTTATGACGTACGTTATATATTCGTACATATATTAATGAGACCTTAAAAATAAACTCACTGCCGAATGAAAGTAATCATTAAAAGGAACATTTAGGTATCATTTTTCACATGTTACTTGCAATTATTACAAATATCCACTGAACTTACAAAATACAATGCTAACACAGTAAATCTATGTATAGGTATTCTTTTGTGACGACAGATGATAAAACACTCTGCGTTTAATAGTAGATATTTTCCATTTCGTCTCACGTCCTTAAATTACCTGCGACGCCGAATTTTAAAATTGTCAGGTAACATATTTTTTATCCAAACGTGTGAGCCGTCAAAATTTACAGATTGTCGTTATTTTTTTTTTACGTAGCTACAATATTTTTTGCCGATAATGGAGAGTTAACACCTTTAACTAAGGAAATGTTCATGCTTGCTGAAATACCGCTCGTATTTCAATTACTCGGAATTTAATCAAGAATTAAGACAAAAATAAGTAATATACGGAATTTTGCTACGCATTACAAGTTGTATTATTTAGGATTGTCAAAAGCAAATAAAATTTTAAACGTTTAAAAAACGTTTTTTAAATTAATTTCAAGGCTAGAAAACTAATTAGTGTTTAAACTATAATCATAACATTTAGCTCAATTTAAATAGAAGGAAATAACTTAAATAACACAAAATTAAGTAATTATTACTTAAACGTTTCTTAATAGGTAAGTAAGTATACTATTTTGATATTACAATAATTATATTTTATTCAATTATTTGGTCAGGTAAAATATAATGTTCGTGTAACATTAAAGTTACCAAACAAAAAAGAAAATGGGTTGACACACTAAGGAAATAACATATGTTTTTATTTAAAGTTGAATAAAATTCTAAGTTATTTTGTATGTTTGGACGTTTTAAAGAAGCCAATGCTTAAACGTACTTTTGGAATGATTTTATTTCATCGGTCAGTACTAAAACTCTATATTTCTGAGTATAAATGCAAGCTTAATTTAAAACCTAAGAAATTGACTTGAAAGGTGTATCTAGTTTAATCTGTGGGCATCACCATCTCGGCATACGAATAGCAACGCACTCGATTTGGTGTCTATAGGTGATGGTTGTCTCTTCACATCAAGAGAGCCATCTGCTTCTTACTATCTTATAATATTCAAAACCTGTAGGTATCGATCGTCGAGGAGGTAAGTACATATGTATACAGACTGACTTAAATATTTAAGGACGTAATAGTTGGCGATCATATATGATCAGAAAAAATAACAATAAAAATAAATATTAAAATACTTCTTAGTAAACTTAGTAAACAGTACACCGAGAATCCTATATTAACCAGCTACATACTTGGACACCGCGCAGACGCACGTGTCGCGTAGCGCGCTATCAACACAAAATAGCGGGAGATGGCGGCGGCGTGTCCTTGATGTCAACTAGCGCGTACTAGAGAGTATAATATCCACATTTCATTTATTTTTAGAGAAATATTGGTCAAAAATTAAGCCTCTAATTTTATTATTTCATTTTAACGGGGACCGAGTACCGAGTACTCTCCAGAAGTATCGAAGGTAACTCACCAGTCGGTCTGTATATTACATCCACGATTATTCAATATTTTTACGTCCCATAATGTAACAGGTAGGCAAACATGAACAAATCGGGTACATAACCAGTCTCGAACCACTTATATTTCCAGAAAACCTGGCATTACAACCTCATGTATCTTATATTGAAGTCGGTACTGCTATACCATTAAGACACTAGACAATTATGACATATTTATTTTAATTCCTAACATGTGAGGCATTTGTGTTCATACAATTTCTCAACGTTCTCAATATTCAGCACTTAATTGAGCATTCGAATTCAGTGATCAACCCATATCAAACGGACAATCTATTTTGACGCAGTCGACGAATCACAATGTGTCCTTGTAGATAACATCGGTTCAATACCTATAAGTATGTTAATCGAATACTGAATAACAAGGACCACCGAGTAATTGGAAGCTTGGTATGAGAAGCGTATTGCGGCCTGCGAGCATGTGTCCTTTAACATTACATGGACAACTATTTCATTAATAAAATATACTTTTAATGTAGGTATGTAAAAGCGATATTTTCTCATTCATTTTATTTTATCTTTTGTCGTAAAAGTTTTCATAGTCTTTATTAGGGTTCCCAATGAAACTAGGTATCCTTTTAGTTTAGCCGTATACGTTCATCCATCCATCCGCAGTTTAGCTAAGAGATCCTTAGTAGGTAGATACTAGAAACCTGTAATTTGGCATAAATATACATATTAGTCATGGCAACAAAGTCGCAACAGAAAACCTTGAAAAATGTTTTTTTAGTAGCTCCTTGTTGTTATGTAGCTCCTCTACATGTAAAGTGAGGATGTTATTATTTATTTTACCCCTTACTCGTGTACCACATAGTGTGGGATATCGTTGGATATGTTTTTTAAAAAAACGTTGAAGGTTTGTGAAAAGAATTTGTTTGATTAAGAGACTCGTTTGTGAAATAGTTATCTTTAAAGTGCTAAGTTTTGTTAGAGTTAATGTATCTCCCCCTCCCCTCTGCCAGCTTGCCAGTTACCAATTGAAAAAAAAATTTGAAAAAAAATCTTTTTTCGATGTTACTTGGAGATTTTTCAACCAATTATTTTTTGACCTTTTACAATATTTTATTACTTAAAAAACTACGTCAAATGTAATTTTGAAAATCAAAATTGAATCATGTTGCAAAAGTTACAGCTTTTCAAATATTAATATTTTGTTCTTTACAGCAAACTTATTTCATGTTTTTAAAATAACTTTCAGGCTAATTTACCTACCGATTGACTTATAAATCTAATCAGCTGCTCTCTCGAAAAAACTGCATCTAATACAGTAAATTGGATCAAAATCGGTCGATTAATTTGGGATTTACCATTAACAAAAAATTTTGAAATAAATATTCTTTTAATATTACTTCGATATTTTTCAGCCTATAGATTATGTAGCTAAAAACATTTTAGAGCTCAGAAATTGCGTTGAGTGCCATTGGTTCGTAAAAATTAAATTTTTATTTTTAAACACTTTTATTTTTAAACTCCGACGAAAAATCTATCCTTCAGCATAGTTTTTGCTTCTTCGAGCTTAAATACCTCAATTTCGCTGGAAGTTTCAGGGATGACCTGCAGGGTCAACCGGTTTACAGATTTTGCTTAAGGCATATACATACCTACTTATTTCAATTTTCAATACCATTGAATTCAATTCAATTAACTATACCTAAATGTCATAAATAAAAAACAATAACATACATATATTTTTATAATGATATAAGTACCTAAACGTTGCTGTAGATTTTTCAACATCCTGTGACTCCGATATCATGTAAAGCTGTCAGAGCTGGTTATCACGAAAGTAATAAGGAACGTTGTTAAAGTTGGCGAATCGCCAACTGATAAATTGGTATTAGGTACATAGTGAACTAGGGTATCTTAGTTCGATTTACTCCAATACCTCCAGTCACTTTGCTAACTAGCTAAAATGTTTGAGGATTCTAAGTTTTTAGGATATTGAATGTTATATTATAAGAGTAAATTATGATTGTTAGCACCAAAGCGGTCAAAATTCTAATGACATGTCAATCGAGTGTAAAATTGAAATGACAAATCCACTATAGATCTTGACTACTTGTGTTTAAGTAGGGATGGTCAGTATTAGATATTTAACCATAAGACAATACCGTCTTGATCATTAGTGAATGTCTCATTTTCATTTTACACTTGATTGACACGTCACTAGAATTTTGATCGCTTTGGTGCTTATAAACATAATAATATTACTAACAGTCGTTACAAATATTTACTGTGGTAAAAAACTGCCACAAAGTACGAGTAAGGAGGCACTATAACATCACGTGCTGAAAGGTCTGCAGCAGTAATACAGTTATGCTGTAAGCGTTACCATTAATCTAGAAAAGTTCAATGGTTCAAACATTTATGTTGTAGTATATACCACCCAAGCAGTTAGGTGTGTTTTAGACTATACTAACGAGACCAATACACACACTAAGGTCGAAACTGCTAATTTCGATACTCAGATTGGATGTATCTGTCTGAGTATCGAAATTAGCAGTTATACTTAGTTATGTTATTACTACTGATAGTGTTCAAGTGAGGATAGTCAGATATAGATATTTAATCAAAAGACAATACCGTCTTGATCCTTAGTGAATATTTCATTCCCATTTTACACTTGATTGACATGTCACAAGAATTTTGAATGCTTTGGTGCTATAATAATCATAACAGTTATATTAGAAGATATGTCTAATATTCAAATTGCATTAGAGGCATATATAGACATGACTTTACAGTGACGGTTTTGAGTTCATCGAGGCGTCATTGCTAAATCGCTGTTAGAATTGCAAATGAATCGACTATTTACTCTCGTATCGTAAACTCGGTGATATGATCCAGTCAGTTTTCGCACCATTAAACACTCGGACCTCCCACTCCCTCGGCATTGTTATTGTGAATGTCTTGCTATTACGTAAACAGATACATTTATTTTCCATGAATTTGCACAATTCTGTTCAGATTTTTATTTATTCGATTTATAAAATACTACCTAATACCTCATATCTGCTATTATATTCGTGGAAACGGATCGCAATCTTTTAAATAAAATATAGCTTATATTATTATCTTATAATGTAGCTTTTCATAGTTGAGGAGAATTTCCACAAGGACAAGGAAATAAATCGTGTTTATCTAAGCCCCCTTTATGGAACAACCTTTCTTCTTTTTTGCCAGGCTGTTAGTAAAAGACGTCTTACTATCATTTTGACTAGGAGGTGGTAGAGTTTCGCAAAGTCTGGCCCAGATTTTGGTACCGCCTTACTTGTTCCTTCCGCAATAGCATCAACGCCTTTCATTATCGTGTTGCGGTTTGAAGAGTAACAATAGCCGTTAAATTTATGTATCTGGCATTACCAACTCGCCACACAGATGGCAATGCACCATTAACATCATTTACGTCTACAGCGAATGATTATTTCTTTCCGTCAGGAGAACCACCTGATTGTTTGTTATTTTATGACATAAAAATACCCTAAAGATATGCTTCAAAACTTAAATAAAATATTTACTTTAATTATCTAATATTTTCCCAGCACAAAAAATTAAAATATTCTAAACAACTAATTGAATAAATGCTGGCTAATTTTTATAAAGAAAGTAGTATATTGTCTACTAACATACTCGTACATATGCAAATATTTTCAAGGTAAATTCACTCGTATGTTCGGCAGATTAAAACATATAGGTACCTAAGTATCAGATTTTAACATTCAAAATACTTTACACCTAAACGTAAGGACCTCTACATCAGTTATTGATTCAAATTTATTATATTTATTCAAATTATTAAAGTCCAAGAACTTATTTTAAAATAACTTAGAATTAAGGACATTTTAAACATTTCGAAAATTATAATTCAATAGTAATAAATAAACAATATCTTTCACCTTTTTATACCTTTATATATATTTATAAGAAGCAAGTTAGAAAAAATTATACAGAAAAACTATTTACTATTCATTTATTTTACTAAGTATATTTATTTATTTCAGGTACTATTTTTTTTACTATATTATAATAATTTTCCAAAAATACTTAAATATTAAAAATTTTTGAATCGCATACATCATCAATAAATTATAAATGAAATGGTCGTTGGTCGAGTGGTTAGCGAACCGAACAACGAATCGATGGTGCTTGTGCCCGATTCCCTTGCTTTATGAGCGTATATGTTTGTATTTCTGGATTTGGTATGTTTATTAAGTATACAAAGTAGGTATTTATATATTTATTTCTATTTATTAGTATTATTTTCTAACACCCAATATACAAGCAAAAATTTCGCTTAAGTACTTTTAGGGTTAGATTTATTTGTGAAATTTGTCCAGCGATAATAATTAGCCTACTGTCAAACTAAACTAAACTAAATCCTTAATAAAAACGTAATTTAGTTACATCTACATTATGTAGTAAGTAGGTAGGTATAGGGGTCGTTAATAGGTAGTACAATATTGATACAAATCACGTGCCGATAATATTAATTTACAAACTTATCGTAACACACTCTGATCTATTGCTTCCTATAAGTAGACTAGTAACTGCGTTTAAATGTTATTTAATTTTGTTTAAATGTACGAAGTGTGTTGGTAAGAGGTCTGATTGGAACGGTTTTTACGCACCCACTTGGTTGGCTCGCGGCTGGGATTGAGTCGTAAATGTCAACTGAAACAGTTCAAGCCATCGTTCTACTGTCTTTTAAACAGAAAAGACAGTAAAGTAAAATGTTTGTCTATATCACTATTTCCGGTAGGATTAATTTTTCTAACTAACACCAGTACCGTCCAAGTCGGCCTGACTTTGACGTTTGATTGTGATTGAAACAAGTTTTTTGTCCTTTTAGTAATCGTGTATGGAATTGATAAAACTTATCAAATACAATAATGAGTTTTAAAAACTCGAGCACATATCTACAAAAGATTTTTGAAACAATTTTTCTAATGAACGTATAGATTTTAGATAGATATACCTATATTTGTTTATGACCGTCCCATCGGTTGAGTTGCTCTTGGACAAGCCGGCTTTTTTTCGTTGGATCTTCTCTATGAGTGGCCACGTTTCGATCTGGTAGCCATTATAAAAAATTTCAACTCGTCAAAAGTGCCTGGAAAGGTTTATTTGAATAAAACATTTTTAGTTAGAAGTTGAGTGGTTGAATCACTTAACTAATGGACTAACGCAATCACTGAGACTGGGGTTCGATTCGCAATAGAAACTAGCGTTTGTGTGATGACCACAAATGTTTGTATTTCTGGATTCGGGTGTTTATTGAATATATCACTATCTACGGAACCATCACGCCAGTTCTTTTGTATCATAAAGAGTGTAAACCGCAGACTGATTCTGATTTTGCCTGAGCAATCGTTCGCCTCTTATACTTCCTAGTGGGAAAACCAATAGGTAATGTCATTATCAACATCACCAGTGATAACACGGGACTAACTTCTTAACTATGCAAATTAAGATTATATGGCTTTTGTGGTTGGTTATTTGTTTTTTTCTAAAAACATAAAGTATGTTTATAGCATGACTATTTGTAACAGTTAACAGTTTAGTATCTTTGATTAAACTTAGAATATGTCATTGTTAGATTACGACATCATAAAAATTATTCATATGATTAATTTCATTTATATTTCTTATTAAATAGTATATAGGCTAATTTAATATAAGTTTCACTTTTGGCTTCGTAGTAGAATGAAATTATTTTGAAAATTCAAAAGTGCATATTCATAAAACTCATTCGATAGTGAAAAAAATATGAGAGAAATCATAGTAAAATATAAAATACTGCACATGCAATAGAACAAATGTACATATTAAATTTATTTTTGTACGAGTGAACTTATTTAACAAAACCTTAATGATTAGTTCTACGTGCTACGCCGCGCTATCATGTGCCGCGCCTTTCATATTGCGTGGGCAGTAGTGGGCGGTAACTACACCGGAACTCGCATTGGCTTAAGTTAATACCTCAATCAATTTTATTCAAATAAATCTTTATTACATGATTCACATTTTTTTATATCATGATATCAAACAAGCAGAAGGTGGTCTTGGAATGAGTAATCGCCTACAGATACCAATGTTTTAATAGTGCGGTGACATCTGTGTGTCGGATCTAGATGACCACATGCATAAGTTTGTAGGCTAACTTTACCTTCCAAATTGGATATTTTCCATCGGCGGCACTTGGTGAAACTGCATTTTGAAATAGATATGACAAACAAATTCACAAGGAAGTACAAATGAGGTTATTTGTCATATCTATTTACCCTCCAAACCCTAACATGACAGGCAAAAGCATCGTGATAGGTAGGCAGCATATAGGTGATATACCGAAATTCGGTTGAGGCGTTACAACACTCTACCACCTGGTTAGTACAGTGTTAGTCATAATTATAAGCCTTCTTTCGTCTTTTATGCGATTCTAGTGTCTCGGCCAGTAACTATATGTCCCTTATTATTAACTATTTATATTATCAAGTTATTGTGTGCTATTTAAATGTTGTATTCCCAAAATAGTTAGGTACTAAGTCCTCATTACTGGTACAATAAATCATGACAGTTATATATTGATATATGAAAATACTCGTAAATAAGGTTTACGACCCACACAAATTAAAAATACCATTATCGTTTAAGCAAAAATCCTGTAAACATGTTTTTTCTTACTCTAAAACGTAAGTAGCGACGTCTGTTCATACCCTTATGGAAGTGGAAAAAACCGTAGCAATCGTCTCAAATCACCTATTTTATGTAAACTTCGTGACTTTGCTCCGTATCGAATGACTTAGAAAGGATTTATTTATATTCGATCGTTCGTTACAAAATAGACTGAAGCATTGTAGAGCTTTGTCAATGGTTTTTTGGCGGGAGGGGCGGAGCAAGGCAGCTCAAAAATAAACTAGCGCGTTCTCTCCGACCGTTCATACGATGCTATAACTCAAACGAGAAGTTCCTACTCGAGTTTACATTAGTGGAAATACTTTATACTGGATTAAAATAGAAAATGGATTCTTTTATAAATGTTTTACACGAAAATATTTGAATTGATATGTTTCAAACGAAAATTTAGAGCCCTAAACCTGTTTTTATATACGATAGTAAACAAGCAAATATCTCTCTTGATTGAAAGAGAAAATCACCTATAGACAGCAAAAATGTTAATATATACATAATTATATCTGGCGAGCTAATACCACTTGCATAAGTTTACCGGCTACCTTATCCTCTTAACCGGAACACAATGACAAACACTGACGCTATTGCGACAGGAATAGGGAAAGCGCCGGTACCAAAATACCCGGGCGAGGAGTTATGGAACTTTCCTACCTCGTAATCACGATGATAAAGACACGTATAGCCAATTGTTTGCCTTTCACGAAATGCTTGGCAGAACAACGGATGGTCTAGCCTTCAAAGAGGGTCCGGATTATCACGGGAACTTTAAAACTCCATTTTTTATAAAACGTATTTTTAAGTGTACATATCATTGTCTGCTTTTACTCTATCTTTTATTTATCTAGATATATACATTTATGCATAAGTATTTTTTCTAATCATGTTAAAGAGCAAATTTAAGTGTATTGTTTAATCATTATAATTTTTAACTAAGCAATCAATGAGGCTCGCGTTCGGTTTTCTTACAAGTAGTCTGCACGATAAGTTGAAAAGTGTCTAAAATAGAGATACAGCTCTTAAGATATTAAAATTATTAATACTTAAGAAATTTCAAAAAAAGATTAGAAAAGAGGAGAAAATTTTCAAGAAAAAACTCGTAGAGGAACTCTATCTCCATTATCTATAATTGTAATTTAACGCTGAAAATAGGTATCCGCATGCCATTTTTAGGTCGCGCGTACGGCCTCAAAATCGAGTACGACACATAAATTAATTTATTTAAGGTATTCAATATTCTTTTTTAAATTTGAAAAAAATAAGATGTATTTTGAATGCTAAAATAATTTATTTCCGTTGGAAAATCTACTTAAAATTAATTTTTCAACAAGTTAAACGATTAACGAAATTTTCTCGTACTTCAGTCTTAATTGTATACGAAAAAAAATGTTTAAATAATTATCGTAAAAATTTTTCGCTTCGTGGAGCCTTTCTTATATATATATATATATATATATATATATATATATATATATATATATATATATATATATATATATACTTAACAATATCACGCCATCAAAGTTAAAAAATATTCATACTTTGCTTATAATAATTATTGTACTTTAACAAAAACTGAATATATATATATATATATATATATATATATATATATATATATATATATATATATATATATATATATATATATATATATATATATATATATATATATATATATATATATATATATATATATATATATATGTATATATTGCTTCAGTTCATCAAAATTTACATAGACTATTATGATGTTTATTTACGCATTCCATATTTTTCAGATTGCCAAGCCCGTTCGCACAGTGTTCGCTAGCCAGCTTAAGACAAGGTGAATATCTTTCGAATTCAGATATATCTACATATAATAATTATATCGCTAATTTTCATAAATTATCAAATTTTATCTGTGTATTAAGTTTAATTCATTTGTCCGCTTAATATGCGGAAAATAATAATTATACTCAATTATTTGTGTAATATAATATTTAATATTAGGTAATGCCAATGGATTAACAGTTACAAATACAATTAAAAGTATAAAAAAATATGAAATTAAGGTATTTAATTTTCACGAAGTCTAGGTACTTCGTGTTGGACCGGGCTCCTTTTAAGAATAGATTAACTGCCGTACTTCCAGGTTGGTCGTTAAAAGCGGCCGATTGACTAATCGTGTTAGGTACTGACATCGTGACTACTAGATAGGTGGTAGATTTCCGCAACATCTCGCCCGGGTATTTGGTGCCACCGCATACCTATGTGTCTGTCACATTAGCGTAAATGTTTGTCATTGTCGTGTAATGTGTTCCGGTTTGGAGGGTAAAGTAATCGGTAGACTTATGCATGTGGCATTGCCATCCCGCGACAGGGATAGCAATGCACCATTAACATCGATGGTTTCTCTTTCTAACAGGAGAGACATTGCTTGTTTGCCATCTTATATAAAAAAGAAGTCTTATATGTAACTGCTACCTATGCTACAGTACTGAAGTATGAGGATGTGTAAGGAACGATTCCAACTTATCCAAGTTTTTAAATTTAATGGAGACCCCAAAGACACAATAGTCCACCCACATCCACCCCACTTTCACCTACGTTAGTAACATAGGCAGTAACACCTACTCAATGCACGTTGTACTTCGTAAGTGATGTTTCTTCAGGAGAGTCGAATAGCACTTCACTCTATAACATTTTAAACCCTCATCCATTATAGATGAAAAGCTATTCGATTCTTCTGAAGATGCTGCGGTTACGAAGTGAGATATGTGTTGGGTACGTAATTTATATGCTACTTACTGCCTTTGCTACTGACGCGGGTGAAAGTGTGGTGAATGTGAGTGTGCTGTTGTGCCGCTGGGGTCTCCTTTAACTTTCAGACCTTAGATAAGTTTGACTCTTTTCTTACACTAACTTTTGCATC
Source organism: Apodemia mormo (assembly GCA_036924255.1). NCBI lineage: Eukaryota > Metazoa > Arthropoda > Insecta > Lepidoptera > Riodinidae > Apodemia > Apodemia mormo. The sequence goes on along the minus strand of JAUPFN010000011.1, from coordinate 16,538,875 downwards.
ACAGCAGTTATATATAAGATTTCGCGAAAATTTTGCAAATTAAATATCTTAATTTCGTTTTTGAATTGAAATTATGGATTTCCGAAATTATAAAATATATAAAAATATTTTGTAATTGTCATTTGTCAATTACAATAAAAACTTGCAATGTCCTTTATTTTATTTGAATTAAGAAAAATATTTCTCCAAGAGACATTAATTGCCACGTGATATAATTTTACAAAATATTTGCATAACGGATGAGCCCTTATAATTTAATATGAAAATATTTGATGACCACTTCCTCATTTTTTATTTAACATATAAATTATGAGTTACTTAAAAAACGTCATGTGGTAATTAATGCTTAAAATTTTTAAAAGATATGGAAATGAATTTCAATCCCATAAAACATTTTTATAACCAAACTTAAAATACGTTTATTTTTCACCTCATTTTAATATGTCTGTTGAGATATTCAGTAGCTGTAGTGACATGTTTACTTTAATAATAAACCTTTACTTTTTTCTTATTTTATTATAATTAAGTCCAAGTAGCACGAGTTATCTTACAATTAATTTTTATCTTGATGAGTGCTGATAACTTATATTAAAAAAAAACTGGTAAGAAACGGATAATCACATAAAATACCAATAATTTACGACGTTAGCTTAGATAAGAAAAATACTGCATTTTTGAGCTTTTGAAATCTGTTTTGAACATTACTCTTTTAATTTTCTTTAATGTACCTATATATTTTATGCTAATGACTGACCTTAATTAACGAATATGAGAATTTAGGTATTTTTATAAAACACTATAGTAGTGTTAAAATATTTTATGGGTCATGTTATTATATAAATATGTATAAGTAGCATAATATTGCTAAAGTATAGCCATTAACAAAAAATAAATTTAGAGACCATAATTATCATATAAAAGTTTTTGTTAAGTTAGACATTCTTAAACACTTTTAAATTTTTAATTAGTGTTAAATTAGAGAAGCAACTCTATAAATTGTTCTTAGGTTCGTTAATTTTAAGCTTTACGACAAAATAATATATCTATTATAAAATTATTCATAAGTATATTCATAACCATCTTTAACAATGTACTAATGTTAAATACTATTGTATAAAATGTAATGAAAATTAAATTTTTTGAATAGTTGTAAAATACGTATTTTTAAGATACATTTCTAAACTCCTTTTTTAATTCGTTTATATTACAGCATCAGTTGAGTTATTTCAAAGTATGTAAAATTACGTTTTAGCAATAAACTAATCTAGACCGTACCAACAACATTGTTTTATAACGTTAGTTCAATTACTCTGGAGTTCTTGATACCAATATCCCATATTCTTTCTTAAATGACGCTTAAGTATCGTGCCACTGCCATCGTGACTATTACGGGGTAGAATTACGCAACCTATAGGTATATAAATTTACCTATTCCTGTCGCAATAGCGTCAATGCTTGTTATTGTCATGTGCTGGTTTCGAGGGTAAGGCAAACTTATGCATGTGGCTACTATCTCACTGAAAAGACAAAGGCAATATCTTTGGTGTTTAGGGCAATTGTTATCATTGCCCTTAAATTCCTTTTATCAGAAGAGCTATCTGCTTGATTGCTATTCTAAAAAATCTTTTTTAGAATAGAATTCTAAAAAGTCTTTGCTTGTTTGCTATCGTGTGATATAAAATAAACAATATGTAAAAACCCTTCATAGGAAAAAGCAACTACGATTAACCGGTGTTTACAAGTATGTTTATAAGTATAGATTTCCAATACCAAATTTAAAATAAGTATAAACTAGAACCAATACTACTAGCGATCACCATGTGATCGAAATTCGACCATAGACTAAACAGTAAAGTATTTTTTAACTCTTAACTTAATAAATATATTGGGATATTATATTTTATAACTTAATTAAACTTATAAAACTAAATATTTGTGATTGCGCACTTTGTACAATCCACTGTATATTTTATCAGCATTATCTTATTGGTATACACCTAATGTCCATATAGAATAGTGACGATAACCTCAATAGGTCATTTAAGAAATTTAATTCGATTTTAACCTCTTAAAATTTCATATAATTAAGTTGGGAGTTATTAATAAAACATAATATATGCTTAAATATGGACGTCAAAAAGAAAGCTCTATTAAATCGAAGCATTGTAAATAAAGTAGATGTACAGCTTAGATACAAATGTAAATGTATAGATTACATTTATATTAGTAAACGTAGTGTGTTGTCTGCTATTATATGCTGGAATCGACTACAATTACATAGCAGTAAAGATACATTTGGTTGATATATTAATACATCGTCTTTAGTGTCGATTTCTGGTTTGCGTAACGAAACCTCGCACACATGTTTGAGATAAGAAAGCGTACTTTTATTTACGTGGATGTATAGCCGACCATTGGCCTGGAGAGTTTCTTAACGTAAATATTTATAGACAGGCCCGGTTAAGGCGCACACTTGTTCCTATGTTTGTTTCTGTCATTCAACACGCTTGAAACTCGAATACTTGCTTGTGCTCTTTAGATTAAATATAGTTAGCGTTCTCAAACATAAACTATGAGTACAAGTTCTACGTTTACATTATTTAAAATTACATTCTTATAATGGATTATATACCTACAGACACAGACAGACAAACAATGTTTAGAAAAGTTTGCTAATATTGTAAAAAAAATTTCGTGTCCTAAATGTTTAGCTTATATGCAACCATGAGTTTCTTTACATAGGATATCATAGAATTTTACTAGGTGGTAGAGTTCTGCATTATCTCACCAAGTCGGGCCTTACCTTACCTTACCTATTCCTGCCGCAATAGCGTCAGTGCTTGTCACTGTCGTGTTCCGGGTTAGACGGTAAGGTAGCCGTTAAACTTATGCAAGTGGCATTAGACCACGCCACAAGATAGCAACGCGCCATTAACATCTCTGGTGTCTATGGGCGATGGTTGACTCTTCCCATCAGGAGACTCATCTGCTTGTTTGCTATTTTATGATATAAAAAAATCTACTGGGAAAATTCGGCATTTGTATGTATAAATGAGGATAACTCAAGTATCGTTGGTCGGATATAATGAAATTTGGTAAGCGAATTAGCAGGATTTAAAGAATTTTAAATGAGTCAAATTGATCAAGGCGTTGCCGAGATATAGACATTGTGAAAAAGGATCCGCAAATCTAGTGGTAAAATTGTGTCATCGCGGATTACATTTTGGGGTGAACCAATTACATCTATCTATAAACTAATGGACAACCTCACTTACATCATCTGTATATATTTATTTATTATCTTTAACTTATAGCTATAATTACAGGCCTCATCGCCTAATTCGATTTAGTTAGTTGGCTATCTCCAAACAATTTTCAATTATTCTATATAAATTCTCTCTCTCTCTGAAGAAAAAAAACAGGCCAATGTCTTTAGCTTAAAGGTAATTAAAGAAAAATCCTGACTTACTGACTGATATATATAAGCACCCAGCCTAAACCCTTGGATCAAAAATGTTGATAATGTCATCGGAGTTATTCTTATGATGTAGATGAGGAATAAAAAAGGATTTTTCTAAATTTATTCCTTAAGATAGTGAAATAGGGGGTAAATATTATATGAAATTTCTTACATCGAGGACATGTTAATTTACTTGCAGGCGAAGCTGCCTGGATCAGCAAGTATTGAATATACCTTATCTTAATATAACGTACAACTTGAAAAAAGTATAAAGTAGGTATATATACCTTTGTTTTTAATCCTTAAATACGACTGAAAAAGAATGCTGTGTTCCTTGGACGAATTAGATAGCTACCCTTTCTATCATAACATATTATTTTTCTTTATATTCATGTAAGCATAGTTTTATTCAAAAATACGTTACATAATAGTATTCGTAAAGCCTATTGTCAGGTCAATCCTTTAAAAAGCTGACGACAGGTATTAATAAATTGGGCACTAACCCACAGACAGCTGCCATTGTTAAACATCATATGTAATTATCCGAGAACTATGTGTGAGAAATTAATCTTATGGCCATAAGATCACATATTTTATTTCGACAAGTCGGTTTCAATTATCATAATAGCGATGTTAAGAATATACTTAACAAGAGTGATAACGTTACTTAGTGTGTTACGTATGTTTTTACTTTTGTTCGTGTGACATATTTTATTACCATGTCTTGTGTAAACAGAACATGTAGCTTGTATAGGTGTGAAATATTGTAAGCAAATTTATTGGTTGTACTGTATTGTTCCTTTTGAAACGGTACGCATGAAAGGAAGGGTGTGCTGACTTTATTGGGCTCTACATCCTGGCTTACTTACATCGGGGCGGTGAGGTCTCTAATTTATTTACCCATGTGTATATCTTGTAATTACTTTGAATAAAGAAATGGCATTAGGTTTAGAAACCGTATTAAAACTTTGAAAATTACAATATACCTATTAAGTAAGTCTATGGCAATTACAAATAAATAATTAAGTTATACGATAGCTCAATTTGTGTAATTAATCTATTGATATTTATAATTATTATGTCTCGGATCCATCTTGGTTTTAATCGATTATAATATGGCAAGAATATAGACGATTCTTCTGAAATGATATTAATACCGTTTATAGAAGAACGTTTAATAAAATAATAGATAAATATAACGTTTTGTAACGAAGAATCTTCCACATCTCCGCTATATAATAATCGATTTATAATTAATTCCAAACTCGGCGTTTCGGCGTTTCATGGATAAAAAAGAGGTTGAATACTATTTAGTAATTAAAAATGAAAATGTGTTTGTTATTGTGAAGAAAGTATGAAACGTAATCTGTCCCGTAGAACCTAGAATTATTTGTGGTGAAATTAACAGACACTAAAATTAAGTTTATATTCACAATAAAACGTGAGTGAGTTGCCGTCATAAAGTCTCGCGTTTTTTATTGATGGCAGTATGGCGCTGGTTGAGTGACGCTTGCAGTTTGGTTAAACGGCAGTTTATGACTATTTTGCCTCCATTAATCGTTTTACTACGTAACCAGCACCCGTAACCTTAGTTGTTGTCAAGCAGTTTGTAAAAATGTCCAAAATATATAACTCTACGTTTTGTCGTCATAGCTTTTTAAAGTACTGATTATTTAAAAAAAAGGAAAAAATATTTAAATATGTGGTAATGTATGTAAACTTTATGTATTAATAAATAATGTGACTAGTATAAGGTAAGACGGGCGGGCTGCCGCCTACGGCCCACGGATGTAGATCGTCGTTTGCTTCGGCCGCCCGCCACTAGATGGCTCGTTGCCTCGCGCCTGTGTGCTCCGTAAGCCGCACACCGCCGCGCGCCGCTCCGCCACTCCGCGCTCGACCGCGCTGCCGATTGCGCGTCTCGAATTCTGTTGCTTCGTGTCGCGAACACATTACGATACACTCACGACTTCGTTCTTGACAATACTAAATACTTTTCAAACTGGTGTAAAAATTGAACTGTTACGCTAAAAGCTGAAATTATCTCAAAAAGTAAACTTTACGATTCCGAAAATTTGTTTATAATTTCGTGAAACTTGGACTTAATTTTTATGAGTTTATTCCTGGCCGGCCATGATCATTGGCCTGCCAGAGTGCGATAGAGTCTGATAGTTTTCTAATAAGCCCCATCGGGGCCGTTCGTCGCAGCACCGCGGTCGCCTCTCATCCGGCTGGTTAGCTAAATCGGGAATCGCGTTTTGACTTTCATGTGCCGTCCCTGTACGTTGGCGTGTACGCGTGGTGCGATGTGCCCGCGGCGCGCGTGAACTGCCGCTGCCGGCCCGTTCCCGCTCCCCCGTGGCTTGTCCGACCGCCACCCTGTACCCTGACAACCATGTCGGGGGCCTCGGCGCGCCCTGCGACGCGGCCGCTGCGTCGCCAGCGCCCGCCTCCGGGCACTCCGCCGGGCCGGCGTGGTGGTCCGTGATGAACGGCGTCGGCGGCGCGCTGTACGAGGAGGCGCACGCTTCTCCCCCGGGAGGGTCGCCGCCGGCCGCTGCCGCTGCTGCGCCGCCGTCCGCCTCAAGCGCTTCGCCGGCTTCGGTAGCCTCCAACCCGCCACAACCTCTCCACATCCCGGCCAAACGCTACGAGCCCGAACCCGGAGTCATTCGACACGCGCAGCAGTCCTGGGGCTATCCACCTGATGGGCCTGGCTCCTTTGACCACCAGTACCCCACTGCACCGACATATTATAACCTGCCTGTGGAGAGAGAACGTAAGTCAGGCCTACCATTTTGGCCTGCTGGTGGTGGAGAATATAAACCCTACGCAGACGGCTGCCACCAGGGGTTCTCACAACCTTGTTGGAATTACCCGTACGGAGCCCCTAGAGGAGAGCAGCCGTTGTCGTATGTGGGCGGTGAGGAACGCCGCACTGCCGTCTCCGAAGCCTCGGGATTCTCACACGATGCTTACGGCTTGCGAAATTATGCACCTGAGTCAGTTTCCAGTGCACCTTATCCGCCTCCGAGTGGTCTACCCGGTACGTAATCATTGCTATTTTATTATTTTGCTTAATTAAAATATAAAAAAATCAAGATTATCTATAAGTTCTTAGGTTTTTTCCACGTTTAAATATACAAACACATTTAGTGTTTTAGCCGAACTTATCACAAACTGTTGAATCAAACAATTTGTGATTTTGTAAACAATTAGTGTGACTTGTAGAGTCAAGAATTTTTTATCATTTTTGAAATTATTTAATATGAATGTAATTTTTGAAGCTTTCTTGCATTGTAGAGACTGATAATTAGTTTTGTTAATTATTATAATATATTATGAGTTTATCAACCTTGACTCTCGGACGAGAGTTTCAAACTCCGTGTCGCTAGATGGCAGTGTTTTAAATTATCTCTACCAGCAGAGCACACAACGTAAGACGTTCAATGTGTGTAGCACTCACACAGTTGAACGTTGAATTCACACTACAAGGCACTGGAGGTATCTTTATCGCAGTATTATTCGTCGTTGCAGTACAGTTGCATTGAAATGTACTCCAAAACGTATAAATCTGTGAGATTTTAAAATTGAATTTGTACAGAACATTACATTTCTTTACCAATATAAAAATACTAGCTGTTGCCCGCGACTTCGTTCGCGCGGACTTTGTTTACTCCGCACAGCACTCACACAGTTGAACGTTGAATTCACACTACAAGGCACTGGAGGTATCTTTATCGCAGTATTATTCGTCGTTGCAGTACAGTTGCATTGAAATGTACTCCAAAACGTATAAATCTGTGAGATTTTAAAATTGAATTTGTACAGAACATTACATTTCTTTACCAATATAAAAATACTAGCTGTTGCCCGCGACTTCGTTCGCGCGGACTTTGTTTACTCCGCACAGCTCCTCTTCTGTAGGTGATAGCGTGATAATATGTAGCCTATATTATGTTGACCCGACCTGTTAGTAATATTCATGCAAAATTTGAAATAAATCCTTGCAATACTTTTTGAGTTTATCCCGGACATACATTAACTTTCCTACGATTTTATTATATGTATAGATTACAGTATGTTTTTTTGTTTGTTTTTCTTAAATTTTAATAGTTTTGATAATTTTATGACTTTATTTGTTCAGCGCCGTTGTTGTTATCATCGTTATCATCTTCCAAGGGTTAAACATCATGCAAGCCAATTTTGAACGCTAATTTTGTATCTTACATACACTACCATAAACTAAAAGAGACATTTCTCTTTCCTTCAAATGAGCACATAACTATTGGTTCCGATTATCACATAAATCAAATGACAGACATCACCACCCACCACGCGACCCGACCAATTGGTGTATTGTGGTGAACCAGAAGGTCTATCGACGTAAGGTTCTCTGTCTGACCCGCAACAAATATGTTATGATAATATTATTCTTTAAAATTTAATAGTTTTTCTTATTATTGGTTTTTTACTATAGCTATGTATCTATTTTTATAACATATTTTAATTAGTTATTCTTTAATATAAATAGTACATAGTCCAAACTCTTCTTCATTACATAGTATAAAACAAAGTCGCTTTCTCTGTCTGTCCCTATGTCCTTATATCCATATGTATGCTTAAATCTTTAAAACTACGCAACGGATTTTGATGCGGTTTTTTTAATAGATAGAATGATTCTTGAGGAAGGTTTTAGTGTATGAAACTTTTCGATATTCCCACGGGAACAAAAGCTGCGCGGGTGCAACCGCGGGCAGGTCGCTAGTGTATGTATGATAAATCCAAAAAAAACATATGCACGCTTCTTTGACTCACCGCAAGTGCACTACAATGAGGTTGTCGTAGCCTTGAAGATATGAGGTGGTCCATTAACATAGCCATTAAATGTTTTCTTTCCTTACGACGTAAGAATACATTTTTTATATATTATGTGTAACTAAAATCTGTGTGCATGTTTGTAATTGCAGTATTTATTTATTCGACCGCCTTGTTGCAGGTCGAGTGGTTAGCGAGCCTGAGTATACAATTAAGGGTTTGGGATCGATTCCCGATAGAGTCACGTTTTTGTACTAATGAGCACAAATGTTTGTATTTTTAGTTTGGGTGTTTATTAAATATATCATATATATTCATATATACTATGTACCTACTATATACTGTTCATATATTTTTAAGTATTAGTAGCATTGACTAACACCCATGTCATAAGAAAATAATTTTGCGGCTAGATCAATTTCTGTTTTTCTATTATATTTTAATCTAAGCTAAATTGTGTACACAACACACAGCTTAAGTTATTTGAACTTTAAAGAACACGGCCAAACTTCATGCATCGTTTTTTTTTAGTTATTACCTTAAAGTTTAATATATTCCTTATCAACTCCTTAACTTATCCGCATTTAATAAATATTTTTTTAACTTGGGGAATAGTAGCTAAATAAAGTTGGAATTTAGGTAAGGTTAACGTAAACAATCAATCCTCTCCTTAGTAGTCTGTAGTAAGGTATTTATCTTATTTGGGTGTCTTCAGTACAACAGCTAATCTCAGAAATCTAAGTTAGATTAACAGAATTCTGAGCTAAGATTTTGTAAAAATACTTAATAAGTATTTAAAAGAACAAAAAATTAATTAGCATTAACTATTCTTTAATACAATAACAGGAAGAATTTTTATTTGATACTTATAATGAAAATTTTGATATATAAATTTATTACTGTTTTAATGAAAATGTAATTAAAGTTTTATAAAATGGTAACACTTAAATATGATGATAGAATTCAATCAAATTATAGTCTCAGTTATGTTTAAATGATTATTCCTAGTGGTATATTATATTTAATTGTTTTAAAAATCGTAGAAAATTATTCTAGTTTATCTAATATTCGCCACTCCAAAAGTCACGTAAGGATTGTACAAAATTAAAATGGCCTGTTTTCTTTAAAAATTTGGTAAAAATGAGATTAAATTCCATTGTCTACTGGAATAAATTTCACTTGTGATAAAACTTTGTATTCTAAAAATTGAGCTCAAATTCTTTATTTGCACAAAATAGTGTTAAAGTAAGGAATTTTTAATTGTTCAGAATAAGTTTTCTGAACAATTAGCATTAGATCTGAAAAGGATGTGTCATTCGTAGTTGTGTCTATAGGTATGCTTTTCAGATTAAAGGGTAAGGTAGCAGGTGTAGGTTGCAACAATATTAACATATTTAGTGGGTCATCTCGAATCATGTTTCCACTAGATAAAACATTTCCTTGGTTACTAATTATATTATAAGAAAAAAAATACATATTTCGCTGTCATAAAGTTTGATCAATGATTAATATGAAATAAACACAGAAATTACAAAAATAACAATATAACTGTAGAGAATAATAAGTATGGTAAGAGTTCAATAAATTTAATTCCAGTGGTTAATTTGCTGTCTGTTAGGATTTTAAGGCGGCTTAGTTTATTTTTATCCATATGATTTGAAAATAATCGCAGACTTTATTAGATTTGTACCTGTTTTATAAATAAACCAGTTTCATCATGGTTGTAAATTAGCGGCCATGCTGTCTCTTTCATTCAAACTTAGAATAGATGGGACAACATCATCACTAATTACTCGTACAATCAAAATCAAATAAGTTCAAAAATAAGTTCGTAAAGTAATTTATTTAAAATTTTTCGTATATTAATATTAATACTAGCAATCTTGTAGTTTTATTTTATTTCAATTAAACTTTGATGTAAACGTTCTTATTTCAACGTATATTACTTATAATAATAAGAAATACTTTTATTAAATGCAGTATGTTTTTATAATTAACATTTTAAAAAACTGTAAGAAGAGATTTGTAGCTAATTGAAAACATGAATATTTATATATCAACTCGTATGTTGTAGGAGGTATGACTTATAATTATAATATTTTTACACTGCGAAAATATATGATTTTATAATTCAAATTCTAATTATAATACACAAAAATAATTAAATTTGGAAATATTTTTCCAAACTCCCTTGTAGGTACCTATATTGTGTAAAGATGTTAATTTATTTATTCGCAATAAAAAATCATTTAACTAAATAAATAAGTTCTTGCAAATTTCATCTGCTATATTTGTTATATTATTTGGTAATTAAGGCAGTCACATTTAAGTTTATAATGCAAGGCGACAAAGACAATGTCGAATTAAATATAATTTAATTTAGAAAAAATTAACTATCGTTCTTTGAGTATATAAACCTTTATATCTTTGCTATCTATATTGATACTTTTTAACATCATTGTGTCTACAATGGAAGTCTTGCCAATACCAATTTCGTAATGTCAATATAATAAAAGTTAGTAATTGACGAGCTTAATGAAATCATAAAATTATGAAATAAGTTTTTTAACGCTGAGATTTAAAAGAAAAGCTATTTTCGTATAGGTTAAAGTAATAGTTTTTCTTAACTTGTCTTAAAACAGCAATATATTCAGTAATAAATTATATGTTAAAATTAGGTATCTTATTTAGTTCCATATTATTAATTGCAATTCATAATGTTGATATTAATTATATTAGTAAAGACAAAATGCCACCACGATTTCTTACACAGGAGCAGTCGATTACACAAATCAAAACATTTTCCCACAGGCCACCATAAATTTGATGAATGAACGAAACACGTGCTACAAATGTTTAAAAACGAGCTGTAAGCACCTTTTTATAGGCAATGTAAATCGACTCTAAACTACCGACAATAAATTAAGTTTACGTAGAATAAAGCGCTAATAAAAATGTATAACTAATAAATAAACACTATACCTGACCGTTAACACAATAAACTGATCTTTGAGTAATGGCAATAAACTAAATATTGCCGTAATAAACACTGTTTAGGCTGATCAGGCGATAAAAAAACTAGATTCGGGGTAGAACACGATGCACGGCCACTTCTTAGCTTGTCGCCAATCAATTTTATTATATCGTAAAACCGCGACCATTTCACAGACATGCAATAATATTATACTAGTTTCTTCCCTAAATCGCGGTAGTAAGTAGTAATTAGGTAATATTGATCAATATGAGAGCTATAAAAAGGCTTCATTCATAAACTGTCGGCACTAGTTCGTTTTCGATTGCTACTACCCATAAAGATGGGTTTTATCGCACCTCTGTTACGGCAGAGGTGTAACTTGACATAATTTTGCGTAAAACGCGCATATAATGGCCCATTAAAAGGAAACAATTGTTGAAAAAGTTATACGAGTGTTCACGTCAGTTTATGATTGTGTGTTTACGGCTAACCTGACGCTGGCATTGACTTTGATTTGTACATTTACTACTTATGACTGGTTTAAGATGATAGCCTATTTAGTAAACTAGTTTTGCTGTGACTAAATTATGACGCCCATTTGTCTAGTGTCGCACACATGATGTATTTGATTCCAATACCAAGTCCAGCAATGCGTGCTCGACTTAAAGAAATCTAGACATTTCCACATTTTTAATAAAACTTTAAAATATAAATGTAGATATCGTCCGGTCACATATTTCATAAAAAGCGAACGATTGGCTATGTGAGTCACTACCATCGTGGCTTCTAGGTGGTAGAGTTCTTCACTGTCTCACCCTGGTCTGCTACGACCACCTAACCTATTCCTGCCGCGACGCCTTTGGAAAGTAAGGTAGCCGGTAAACTTATGCACGTGGCACAAAGAGCCCGCCACAACGATACCATCGCACCGCACATTGCACATATAGTCGATGTTTTTCTCTTTCCCTCAGGAGAGCCATCTGCTTTTTTGCTATCTTACGATAAAAATAAACATACGAACGACGTAAAGAAAAAATGTTTAAATGCATTATTATTCATTAAAATTATATCTGTCCATAATTTAAATTTAAACAATATATTTTCTGTTGATACATTTGTAATCAACTTGATTTTTTTACTTTGTGCCCAAAATAAGTACTTTAGTAGATATATTTCATGATATCCAATTTTACAAGGTACCGGAGAAATTTCAATTAGAAATAATTTGCCTAAAACTGGTCATTTAATTCGTCACCATGTAAAACCGCGTAAACATGTTAAGCAAAATTAGTGTATTTTTTTGCTTTGAAATTTACATGCATAATTTAAATAGCCACTTTTATATTCACAAGACTTTAAATATTAAAAAAAAAATTAAAAACGCAGTAAAACAGCAGCAACCGACTTCCCATTTCCTGTATCTCCGGAATTCTGCGTCAGATCTTCACCAAATTAAAATGAGACCACACGGAGAGTGTACCCTCTCAAACAATAATTTTCAAAATCGGTTCACAAATGTCCGAGTTCTGAGGTAACAAATATTTAAAAAAAAACATACAGCTGAATGACAATCTCCTTCTTTTAGGAAGAAATAAATAAGATAGAACAGACATAAATAAAATTTATCTCACTGATATTCTACTAGTTAAATCTGTTTAATCTAATACCTGATATACTTTAATGAAAAAATTTAAAATGCCTGGCGCCGTAATACGAATACAAAAAGAAACATTAATTGAAAAAATTACAAACTTAATATAATATTATGTTCTAGGTGATAATAGTGAAGCAATCTTGTACACAATATAGACGAGCTCGCGGTCGGGTAGGTAACTTTTATGGGCGAACGGAACCCGCACTTTTATAGCCTATGATCGCTACCTATCCCCTCATAATTGACAACTCGACTTGTCATTATGTTCTCTTTAAACAATTGCTTGTTTCATGTTCTGAACACAAACTAAAGAGACAAAACCTACTTATTCTACCTCATTTATTTTACTTAACATCTTCCCTATTAGAAAAAAAAATTATAAAAATAGATGTGCTATCTAAAAATGTCGTCATGGATACGCTGGATATTATAAAAACGGGTTTTAAGTAATTAGTATTAATATAAATTGGCGTAAGAGTATGTTTTCTTAATTTTCATTTTTTCAGGTTTCAGGTTATTTTAAAGTTTTCAAAGTGGAAGTAAAAGTCAAAATTTTTAATTAAAAAATTAAATTAATGATTATCTCTTTTACGTCGTCTTACGTCGGTTTATACAAAGATTTTTCAGTACTTAGTACCTACTTAAAACACGATCATGTACCTAATTAATATTTTTGCGGCAACACAGTATTTCCTTAAAATACTGTTTGCAATCGGAATATATCATAGAGTTCTATAACGTAAAAGGAACACAAACGCTGGTTTCTGACGTTGAAATGTAATATATAAATTATTTGTTAAATGCATACGTGTTACGAGTTATTAAAATTAATGTATAGTTACCAACAAATTCTTTTAAACATGGTGTGTAAATATTAAAAGATTTGACATTATTTGCTTATAGAAAAGCTTATATATTTTTTAAACTACATTTATAAGATTTTTTTGAAAAAAAATCATTTTATTAGTGAAAAATAGTATCTTAAGGAAATTCCACGAAAAACATTTTCATACAAAGTGTTGCCATGGCGAGACCATATAGCTCACACTGTCAAAAAGTTATCAGGTCTTACAAGCCAAGCTTCTAGCTCTACACGCTCTAACTCTACAGACTAAATTCTCAAACTATACCTACAACTTAGTCAAAATATGTGGCTTGGCCGTTTAAGTATATCAACAGTAGACATGCAGCATTTTTTAGAAGTATTCAGTCTAAGCTGCACGTGCAGTTTTCTCACTGTTTCTAAAATATGAGTCGGTTTTGAAAAATGTTGATATTCTTTTTTACAAATACGCAAACCACCAAAATGTAGACAAGTTATAGTGTAGTACTTTAAGAGTTTTGAAGAGGTGTTTACAAGAGTACCTATAGCTGATTAATATTACACAATACACTTATATATTTCTTTTGAATTCTGAAAATTCTAATTAAATCTACAAAGTTATCCCAAATCTCTATTCTACATTATATATATAATATAGATGATGCATATCCACGATATGCTAAAAAGCTAACATTTAAGTAGCGTCACTAATTTAGTCAGTGAAAGTATCGATGTAATGCATGCGCTGAATTGCATTTTATATGTATTGAAATCTCAATGTGACATAGTTCCCAGTATATTTAACGTTTTACCTCAGTGGTTCCTAACCACTTAACACTTGAGATATATTTTTATTAAAGTGCTTAAGTCAAGTTTCAAGTGCTTACTTGAAATATGAAGGCAGAGGTACTAAAGTAAGTTACACTGTAGAAGTCTGTCACATAATTTAGTAAGCTTGTTATGCGCTTGTATCATCCGACGCATTTTACAAAGTGCAAGGTAGAAAGTTAGACGATCTATTTTTCAATAAGTTCAATAAGTGCGTATTGGATCATCCGAATGTAAAGATTCCTAGTTGGCCATTACAACAGTGCGGACTAGAAACAAGGCCTTTTCTTTGTTTTATACAAAATATTTAACATTTTTTTATCAGTGACGGATATATCTACTTATACTTCAAGTGAATTTTGCAAGTTTGTTGAATAGACGACAATTACTCATAAAATTGAAAAGCCTACTTAGCTGTGATAGTTTTCCCTTTAACTTTGTTACAATAGACTACTATGGTGGATTTTCTTAATCATCCAGAAACAACTATTTAGCTGACAAGGGGGTACATTTGACTCTAACAAAAATTAGCATTATACATTACAACAAACACAATACAAAAATACAAAATACAAAAATTATTTTTCCAACAGATTCCTTAATTGTAAAATCGCCATCACAAAACCAATATTTTAAAGACCTATTGATATAAGACAACGCAATATTTAAAGAACTATTGAACGACACTCCTTACATACCGTAGATCTACCCTAAACAAACGTGCGACGACACTCCGTATATCTAGCCTAAAAAAAATATTTAATATTTTATTTTATCATTTTGTAGGCGTGACTAATAATGTTACGTATATTTATGGCAAATTAGAGCTTTCTAGTACTGAGAGTTTCTGAACTAAGCTGCGAACGGATGGACTTGGCGGCACCATAATGGTTCCTTGTAAATCCTTGATACCCTAAAAAGAACCCGGATCAATACAGAAAAATACTTCTAAACCTGTCCATTAGTTTTTATTTTTATACCATCCATGTAAGCTGTCCAGTGGCTTCGCCCACGTCATTTCTACTATACCTTATATAAAATATGTTTTATACACTTAGCATTGTCAGTACTTGGTGAATTTCTGTGTTATTGGATTAGTTTATCTGTTAGTTACGCAATACACCTTCATTTCTATTTCTCTAGGTAAACATACCTGTACATTATACATACATAAATTTTATTGGTTCATTTTCAAAAGATTTCACTTTTTGAAGCAATTTCATGAACCTTTACATATTACGTCGTATAGACAAATTGCTTATGCTGCTTAATGATCATGTTATTTTGTATAGTTGAAAATATTCTTGATACTACCAATATGGATGTTGGTCCGGGCCACCTTTTGAAGAAAAGATCGTCTGCCGTTTGGACAGCCAGATCATAAAAGGCGACCGATTGGTCATCGTTACCACTAGGTTCCGCAACGTCTCGCCCGGGTATATGATACAAACACCTTACCTGTGCCGCAATAGCATCAATGCTTGTCGTTGTCGTGTGCTGGTTTCGAGAGTAAGGCAGACGGTAGATTTATGCATGTGGCATTATCATGCTGCCACGTGGATAGCAACGCACCATTAATATCTTGGTGTCTATAGGCGATGGTTCCTCTTTCCATCAGGAGAGCTATCTGCTTGTTTATCTGCTATTTAATAATATAAAAATAGTACATACTCCTTTTACTAAGAAAAACTCCGAGTTCTTGAAAATTAATTAATTTGTATTCGAATATTTCTGACCCAATCTGCAACCTTCACAATTAGCTCAGGTATATATTTAAAAGCGCACTATTCATCGTCTTAATGACTAATTTGTGGAAATTGCAATTTGTTGTGTTTCTTATAAATATTCATGTTTTTATCTTAATGAATGTGGATAAATCACACTGATCTCTAGAAACCGAGATGTTGTAAAAGTAAAAGTATAAGAATCATATCTTAACATGTGTCACAAAACGCCTTATTATGGTTGGCGGGTTTAACATTTATTATGGCAAAATTCCTTATAAATGATTTTTATTTAAAGATAATAATCATTAAAGCGAAAGTTTATAAAGGTTGGTTAGTCTCAAAAAACTATGTAATATATTTCTATAAAACACAATACTCATACACATTAATCTATTTAGGCATCAGAAAACTGTAACATATCTATTGAATAAGGCATACCTTTCAGGGCTTAATGCTTTGACATTTGGTTTACGTGTTCAAAGTCGCGGGCGTCTGCTAATTACTCACATGTTTAATATAGTATTGGTAACAAACGAAGGCAAATTTGGTAGTTCTTAAATCAATACTTAGTTTGATGCTGTCTTTTAAAAAGTATTAATTTAACCTGGGCATACATTGAGCTTTACTATAAGATATGAGCATGTATTGTGTGCAGCTTATTACGTTAATATGTCTATTAAAAATCTATTAAAATATTTCCCAGTAGTTCTTATTCTTAGTCATGAATATATGATAAAAATAAATATTCACGGGACAAATTACACTTACTGATCTAACCCCAAAGTAACCAAAGTTGTTCACTTGTTTTGTGGGTTATTTCGCATTTAAGAGTAAAACCTGAAAAAATGTACCATTTGAAAGTAAAAAGTTTTAAAATTACATAGATCGCTGCTACAAATTTTTATACTGTCATCTAGTAGGCAGATCTACTAATAGCAAGAAACTATCGCTGTCCATACATAGGAGAAGAGTTAATAATGAAGATATGAGAATATGCGACATGCATTGCGGACAGGAAGGGGTAAGGCGATTGAAACATATCCGGAAGATCGTCATATTCCTTTAAAATGTATAAGTAAGAAATGATTTACAGCGGTTTTTTTATAACATAGAATAACAAACAAGCAGTTAGTTCTCCTAATGTAAAGGAAAAATTGCCTTTTGACACCAAAGATGTTAATGGCGCGTTGCTATCTTGTGGCTAGGTCTAATGTCACATGCATAAGTTTACCGGCTACCTTACCCTCCAAACCGGAACATGACAGTGACAAGCACTGACGTTGTTGCGGTAGGAATCGGTACTAGAGCCCGGTCGGGTACCGGGCAAGCTGTTGCAGAACTCTACCACCTAAAAAGTTAAGTAGCAAACTACCAATGAAAGCGTCATACCTATTAATTTTATAAAATTATATAAAATTAATAGGTATGACGCTTTCATCACAATTTAATCGTAGAAAGCATAATGCTACAAGCATTTGATATTGATTTTTCAAGTAAAGGTAAGGACGCGGACAAGAATTGAAGCAATCCTGAGAAGTTTCAAAGTTATACAATGTCTTGCCTGGATTTGATACCACCACCTTACCTATTCCTGCCGCAATAGAATCGGTGCATGTCACTGTCGTGTTTCGGTTTAGAGGAAAAAGTAGCCGGTAAACATATACATATGACATTGCTGGCCTGCCATATGAATAGCAACGCACCATACTTCCCACTACGTATGTGGATAAGGAAGTTACTTATTTTACCCAGATTTTCGAAAATCGAGTTTTTACCAGATGTCCACGTTTTAACGTCCGAGGAACCTTTTCCGGCTATTTTCACGATGAGGTCCGTATGCCTGTATGTATGTATGTGTGTGTGTATGTGTGTATGTAAATTGTAAACATCTCATAACTTTTGAACGGCTGGACTGATCGAAACGCGGTCGATGGCATTTGGTTGGATTCTCCTCAACTTAGACTCCCTAAAAATTTGAACCGATTCGGTCCAGGAGATTTTGAAAATAAAAACACCAAAAATTTTTGGCGAAACAGTATTTTTTAATATAACTTCCAGATTTATGTACCGATTGAGTACAAAAACTAATCAGCTCTATTCCTCAAAAAACTGCGTGTAATACATATATTACATCAAAATGGGTTTATACGTTTGGGAGTAAGACGAAGGGAGTTGACGAAGAATTTTGAAAAAAGTGTTTTTTCGACATACCTTCGAAAATGTTCAAACCAATCATTTGTGGTATTCTGAGATATTTTAGTATGAAAACAACTACGTCAAATTCCGTTTCAAAAATCAAAATCGAATCTTTCAAATTAAAAAAATCAAAATTCTCAAAACTTTTAACTTTTCAAATATTAAAATTACTTACTTATTTTTTTTAAATAACTTTCAAGTTAATTCACTGACTGACTTAAAAATCTTATCAGCTTTTCTCCTTTGAAAACTGCGTCAAATACCGTTAATTTAATCAAAATCGGTCAATTAGTTTGAGATTTATCAATGAAGAAAATTAAAAATTAAATGTTTTTTGACATTGCATCCTAATTTTCAATCATTGCAGCTAAAGCCATATTTAAGATCTTAAAAATTGAGTTGAATACCATCATCGTTTTCAAAATATACAGCTTTTCAAAAATTAATTTACTGCCATTTTTAACAAAATAGATGTTTGAACTGAAAAATATATGCTTATATTTTTTACTCTTTTGAGCTTAAAGTACCTTAAGTTAGTGGGAAGTTTCAGGGATGATGATGACGGGGATTCAGGGTCAACCGTTTGCACATTTTTTTTCTTTCACTCAAATAAACTATCTGCTTGTTTGTTATGAAATAATATAAAAAATATAAATAATTAAATATCTATTATTTTGTATCTATATTCCCAAATAAGTAATAATAGATACAACGCATCATCGTTATAATGTACACACATGTACCTATATATAATAATGTTTCACACTTGCTGTGAGCTTGTTGGATGTCAAATAAATAAGGGCTACTGAAAATGGGTGCTAAGGTTTACCAAGCCTCAATAAATATTGAGTTATTCCCTTTTAATAGCCTAAAGTTACACTATCTCTATAACTTTTTATTTTATTTTTCTTTTAGATATAAGTTTGTTAGCTTAAAAATCTTTGGGTTATTTTTAAATTATAATGTATTTGTTTTGTGCGGTAAAGTTGTCCATTTATAAATAATTTCTCATTCTTAGTAGCTAATACTACCTAGGTACTCGTAAGTCCAACAGTTGTGGTAGAGGCCAATTTATCGAAAAATCGGACACATATCCAGTCTAAAGTCACTAATTTTCTCCAGCGCAACTGACTAACTTATTCGGAATGAATTGTCTTGCTCAAAATTTTAACCCAGGATCTCAAACATCAATATCGAAGTCGGTAACGCTAGAGCATTAAGGTCCACTAGTTCAATCAGTTTAAGCAGTACTGTACTACGATACAGTAGCTGAACTGTGGTTCACAATTACAACACACCATGTTGAAATTTCTTACTTGAAATTAAGCATCGTCACAGCTATAACATAAACAGGAAGGCTATATAAGTAATCTTTCTATTTATGTCAAGATAACTTAGCCACTCGTAAGTCTATGCATTATAAACATCTTTGGTTGCTGGCGAAGTTTGTCTCCCTCCATTAGTTTAGCCATTTGTATGTTTATCATCTGACAGATCTTGAGTCTGTCCAATGGATTAAAAAATATTTCGTTTTTATCTGAATTATCTAATTACCTATATATTTTTTCGATTATTGAATTGATTTTTTTTAACTACGCTGTGAAAAAAGTTTTAAGTTTTATGATAAAACTAATTGTTTATTTTAGTATATAAAAATCACCTCTGTAGTCTAATGGGCCGATGCCGGCATTGACCACATGAAGTCCAGTATTCGATTCCCAGACCGGACAATCCAAATGTCTTTTTTTCAATACTTTGATAAAAACAACGTTGCCCAAAATTAGTCTCCGTTTGGCGATAAGCTTGCCATATATCACATTGTGGGACAGAGTATCTTTGGCTCATCGTAGGTGCACTGGATGTGCCTACATTTTCGGAGATACAGGGGTGAAGATACTTTCTTTTTAATGTATAAAACGTTTATACTGAATTTTAAACATTATTTACAGTATTAAAATATTTAATCGTCGTCTTAAATTTAAGGTAATATTAATAACTATCTGCTATTAAATATATTTTTTCTCCGAATGGTAAAGTCATTAGAAAAAAACTTATTGTTAGAGAAAATTGATAAGGAAGGCTGTGACATGCGCAAATGTTGTCGTGTAGGTTCAGAATCGTTTAACATAAATATTCTTATGTCATAGCCAGCTTATCCGCTAGACAATGGGGCATCCATTTCGCAACGCTTGTGCCGTTCCCAATAATAGGAAATGGTGCAGTATGTTGCTTGCATCGAATATCGAGAAGGCCGCTATTCGCATACAAAGTTTATTGTCGATGATCTCATCAAAAGGACCGCTGACATAAATCGCGCTATATGCAGCTTCTGAAGTGCCGTGCACTTGCGATTGTTACTACGAAGCATAGAAATAGCGCGTTAAAGCATAGCCGGTTACACGTACACGAACGTCTTGCAATCTAAATTCATTACTATAACTACGAATACAAACATTTTGTTAATTCAAATATCAATTACGTTTGCTATTTTCCGCAATAATTATT
Source organism: Apodemia mormo (assembly GCA_036924255.1). NCBI lineage: Eukaryota > Metazoa > Arthropoda > Insecta > Lepidoptera > Riodinidae > Apodemia > Apodemia mormo. The sequence continues at coordinate 16,517,890 of JAUPFN010000011.1, read as the reverse complement.
TCCCATGTTGATTCCGGTCTCTTGAAAAATAAATTACTTTATTTTTATATTATAAGATAGCTCTCCTCGTGGATAGAGACAACCTTTGACTGATAATAGAGCGTTGATATCCATGTGGCCATGCTATAACTTTACGTGGCAGATGATCTATTCTTCAAAGGGCACCCGGACAAACATTTATCTTTCTTATAGCCAAATCTAAACGGTCAAAAATTTGCCAAATATCTTAATTAATAGATGGTAGAGTACTGCAATATCTAGTCCTCGTAACAGCGTGGCTAATACTCCCATCTTCCCTTTTTCTGCTGCAACAGTGTCAATGCTTGTAGCTTTTGTGTTCCAGTTTAGATTGTAAAGTAGACGATAAACTTATAGATGTAGTGACCCCACCACATGAATGGCAACGCACCATTAGCATCTAGTGTCTCAGTGTCTATATGTGACGGTTTCCTCTTTCCATCAGGTTCATAGCCTTTAACTATAAATGAAAATAATGTCATTTTAATACCACAAATTTATTGGCACATCTTGGTAGTAATGTCGCCTTGAATGTTGTGACGCAAAACCTCATGATGCCAAATGTCACGTGGTTAATAATTATTATTTAAAAAAGGAATGAACATTGTGATTTATAACTCAAGATCGGCTAGACCAATTTTTATAATTTTTGTATTATTTGGTTTGCCTTTGTCTTTTTTTTTTTTTTATGTCATAAGACAGCAAACAAGCAGATGGGTCTCCTGATGGAAAGAGTCAACCATCGCCTATAGACACCAAAGATGTTAATGGTGCGTTGCTATCTTGTGGCGAGGTCTAATGCCACATGTATAAGTTTACCGGCTACCTTACCCTCCAAACCGGAACACGACAGCGACAAGCACTGACGCTATTGCGGCAGGAATAGGTAAGGCGGTGGTACCAGACCCGGGCGAGACAATGCAGAAATCTACCACCTAGTAGCCACGATGGTAGTGACTCGATAGCCAATCGGTCGCCTTTTACGACTTGCCTGGCAGAACGGCAGTTGGCATATTCTTCAAAGGAGGCCGGGACCAACACGGCGAAAAAATGAAAAATGTCTAGGAAAAGATGAAAAATACTAAAAAATTCTAGTAATTAATAAAGGAAATCAATAAAAAAATTGAACTTAACACTTATGTATTAATTTAAAATTCTAAATCTGCTCATTTAACTGTTAGGCGGAACGAACGTTAGCCAGTGGCTTATCCTATTACCTTTAACAAAGCCTCCATTCATGTACATTTTCTGTACAAAATAACTTCTATGTTTCTTTTTATAGCATTGCCCTATAAACTTGATCTTTATTAATTAGTTAGTTAGTTAGTGAAAGAAAGTTACGTCATATTTTCTTTTATTGCTATTCTAATAACTAGTTATTGTTTTTGTAAAGTAGGTAGGTACATACATTTAAATCAGAAATAAACTATGTTGAAGGCTGATATTCTAATTACAAAAGAGCTATTAATACTTTATAGTCAATTTTAAGGTAAAATAAAAAGTATACATAAATTCATATTTAACAAAACTTTTTTTTGTCATAATCGTAGCAAATAACTTCAGCTGTGACTCACTAGAAAGTTGTCATCGTTACGCCAAACATATTGTACCTGTTTCCAAAAAAAAAGGTACCTTCTCACTATCATATAATACACAGTACACACATAGTGCACAATATTTATAAAGTAGGTATAGGAAATCCATTGTCTATCAAAATGTAAAGGGATGAGAGAAAAAAAGAATTAAGTGTATGTGTTATCAAAATCACAACACAATGTAACCATTTTGCCACAGAAATAACTAGTTTTACCTTCAGTTTATTAGGTTCGTTAAAAAGTGCACACATACTGTATAACATTATTTATGTCTTGCTTTTTTTATCCAGGATCCCTATCGATGTCCGTTGGCGTTGGCGTTGGCTGCGGCTCATCGAATCCCTTGGACTGGACAGGACAAGTTACAGTACGCAAAAAGCGCAAACCATATTCAAAGTTCCAAACCCTCGAATTAGAGAAAGAGTTCCTTTTTAACGCATACGTGTCAAAGCAGAAGAGATGGGAGCTTGCAAGAAACCTAAATCTAACGGAGAGACAAGTGAAGATATGGTTTCAGAACAGGCGGATGAAGAATAAAAAGAATTCACAGCGGCAAGCAGCACAGGCAGCACAAAATAATAATAACAATTCAAATGCGAACAATCACAATCACCATGCGGGACACCATCATGCGCCTCATCACGTGGCACTGCACCACGCGCCGCCTACGAAGCATCATCAGTGACCCGCGCCCTTCTCTGGGACTTACCCCCTCCATCACGGTATAGCTAGCTAAATCTGAGGAAGGAAGTTCCACAAAACTCAAGTGCGTTGTGTTGGTGACTAGGAAGAAGAGTTTGATTGTTACCTTATAAACTATTGGTTTGAAGTGCTGTACCGTTTTGTACGTAATAAAGACGCTTTCCGGATATTCCCCGGTGCGCTGCAAGTCCCAGAGAATCTCATAGTATGATAATTATTGTGTTGTCGATTTGTGTATAGTATTACATAATGTTCTATAATTTTACACGAGACTAATTATGCGAGTAAATAACGATTATCGACATAGATTAGTGCAGATAATCTTCTTAAAATTATTAAATTCATGAATCAATTATGACTAATTTTAGATAGTTTATTGAAAGTGAATTTTGTATAATATTTTGTGAGACTGCTTTATTGTTGTACTCGTATCGGTGTTCAGAAAGTTAAATCTTAATCAGTTAACTTTTATTTTCGTTACCAAATTGTTAAACTCAAGTCGCTTTGGTGGCAGTTGTATGTATCTTTCTTAACTTGTATGATGAGTATAGAATTAGTAGCAATGAAGGCAGCAGTTGTAGCTGGTTAAGTGTACCTAAAATAAGGTGATAGTGTCGACGTTGCTTTATTCTCACATTATTAAAATGATGGAAACTACATTATGATCAAATATTTATTACTGTTTAATTTTTCTTATGTCATTATTCGTAAATTTTGTTATATAAATTATGGATTTCTGAAAAGCTTTAACTCGGTTCCAGTAGAATTATACATTAAGTTACTGTTATGACTTTTTTGAAACTATTAAAGTTGATGTTATAATCAATTTAATTAGGTAGTATGGGCAAGTGCATTAAAATTGTCCGCTTGTGAAATTGTACGGTTTGCTTAAGCCTGTCTATTACTTTTTTTTTGTTTTAGTTAAATATTTTATTATTTATTTAAAAATAAATACAATGTAATAAATATCGGTTGTATCTCACCCTAGTACATCGAAATCGTGAACGATAGGTGTTCTTGTACAGTAATTTGAGGTTTTGGTATAGTAGTTAGCTGTCGAACATTTAGTGTCATAAAGTCATCCAAGTCTTAGAGTATTCTACTATTAACTTCCTATTTTATCCTATATTTATGTAATAAATGTTCTATCTTAAAACTAGGAGTTTACTTGGTCTATTGCATATAAAATCTATATCGTTCTCTAAATTACAATAAGATGTTTTGTACAGAGGCAGCCTCGTCTAGGTGACCGAATTTTTACATAAGCGCTACGCTTTTTCAACGTCAGTATGATTGTAAAATTATATTTTTTGTGGTTGGTTATAATATTCAATACATAGTCTAGGGATAGAATGGAAAAAACAAGTTTATGTAGTAATCATTATCATCATAAGCCATCGTTCAAACATCGATCATAATTTTAAAGTAAAACAACTACACATACCATGGATTCTTGTCCTATGCCTATAGATATTTTGTATGATATACAGTTCGTAATTCCCTGGATAACTCTTACATATTATAATAGTCTTGTATTATAAGTGTAGTTTATCAAATAACAATTTGTCTGTTTCGTGTCATGACATGCCGCAACAAAAATGTGATTTTACAAAAAACTGTCATGATAGATAGTCACATGTTTTTAATATTTGTTAATTTGGTATAAACACACATATGTTTCTTTAAGTAATAAGTCGTTGCTAAATTACTTTTTGGTATATCCACTACAAAAAATGAACGTTTCCTCCTAAGGATAACCAAAAAGCACGAATGTGTGGCCAAGCAAAATATGGCAGTTAATATCACAAAGTACAAACAGACAGGTACAAAAGCAGACACCCAACCGTTTAAATTATTATTTCGCTCAATTTAGTTTCTGTGTGTATTAGCAGCTAACCCTGTGATTAATCACTGTCATCCCAGTGAAATGAGCGTTTATGATATATAATTCAATTTTACATTTAAATTTACTATATTGAAAGCTTGCTACCTTCACAAAAACAAAGATTCTTTTTCATTAAGCTTATACTTATTAGCAGCAATGAACTGAAATAAACCTATTTATTTATGCGCAATGAGCAAACTGCTCAAAACGGTTCGTTTTTGGAATTTACTAAAAGTTAAATTTTATTTAATGTGACATGAAGTATAAGTATGTATCGATCATACATATAAAGCTTACACTATTTTTTTTTCAATTTATTGCATGGAAGTTTTGCCTACAAAATGTAACTTTGATAACAACGTTATTATATGATACCAAAGAGTAGCCCTGTTTATTACTTGTAAGGGCTCCGAATATGGATCTTACTAATGGATGTTCATGATATCGCTCAATATGATTTAGTAACGCTACATAAATTACATATTTAGGTTTTTGGCTGAAATAAATTAAGAATTATTGAAAGCAAATGTTATGGCTAAATAATTTGAATTATTTAAACTAAGAAACTTAAAAATTTTACTACATACCTATATTTAACGATATTTTTTATTTCACGTTATTATTGTTATAAATTTAATTAAAACTTATCATTTATAATATGATCATTAAGCAATTTTTATTTGTACCTGTCTGTATTATAATGCCATTTTCGGTTTTGTTAATTGATGTATAATGAAAAATATTAACACTTAAGTGAGAGTGTTTGAAAAGCAACTTTAAATAATTCTTGTTTTCAAAGTTATCTATTGGCATCGTACTTATGATAGACATCAGTAATTCTATTTTGTTAAAATATCATTCACAATTACTTAAAAGTTGCATTTTCAACTCTATGTATCGTTAATAGATTGCAAGTAGCGCCATACCTATACCATATTATTTATAAATAAACGTCTCGTAACTATCATTGTACAGTTAATTTAATGTAGAAAAATCCACGCCAGAAAGTGTGAAGCTAAGTAATACTATATAATTAAAGATTAATGTGCTCTCGACAGTTTTATGACGAATTTAGAAAAAAATGTATGAAAGGGAAAAGATTAAATATTTCGTCGTGTCTTCGTTTATTTTCTTTTAGATTCCTTTAATCAGTACTTGTTAACTGCTCAAAAGAATGTGGTAATCAATTGTTGTCAAATTGATTGCCTATACAAACATAGTTTTTACTCCCAACACTACTTTAAATTTCTAGGACCTTTCCTCTTACTAAAGATAGAAATGTAAGGGCTTAGATGTTAGTTGACCTATTTTCACTTAAAATCAGCAAAACGAAATTATTCATCCAATCTATATTAATATTATAAATGCGAAAGTTTGGAGGGATGGATGTTTGTTACTCTTTCACGCAAAAATTACTAAACGAATTTGAACGAAATTTGGCACACAAGTAGATTATAATCTGAAATAGCATATAGGCTACTTTTTAAGCCGGAAAAGTTAGGTGATCCCACGGGATTCACCAAAAAATTTATAATGCAGCGGGCTGCGCGCTGCAGTTAGATATATAATGATTTATAACCAAATATTTATACGATATGTAATTGGGTGGTAGAGTTCTGCATTGTCTCGCCCAGGTCAGGTACCACCGCCTTACATATCCTGCTGCAATAGCGTCAGTGCCTGTTGCTGTCGTGTTTCGGTTTAAAGGGTAAGGTAGCCGGTAAACTTATGCATGTGGCATTAGACCTCGCACGCACCATTAACATCTTTAGTGTCTATAGGTGATGTTTGACTCTTTCCATCAGGAGACCCATCTGCTTGTTAGTTATCTTATACTACATAATGAATAATTATTGCCCCGAAAAATGCATTGCCCTTGTAGTGCTCACGAAGATATTGTTATAACGCAGTAGGCTGTGGAGCTCACTGACTTTATAATAATCTAACGACGATAGATCGTCGTGGTGAAATATACCTGCATTATTTATTGATCAAAATATTAACATGTTTCGCTTAGAATTTGAACTCTGAAAAAGACATGTTATATACCCGCATTCTATAGTTATCAATGTTTGAAATATTATGTCTTGCTCAGTGTTTAGGTACTAAAAAAGTTCTGGTAACATTTTGTTTTAGGTATATCATAGGATAGCAAACAAGCAGATGGCTCACCTAATTGAAAAAAAACAAACATCGCCTGTAGACACTTGAAATGCAAATGGTGCGTTGGTATTTGTGTTTTTAATATCATAAAATAGCAAACAAGCAGATAGCTCTCTTGATGGAACGAGAAACCAAACACCAAAGATGTTAATGGTGTTTTGCTATCCGTATGGCGGGATAACAATGTCATATGCATAAGTCTACCTACACTACAATGACCAACATTGACGCTATTGCGACAGGTATAGATAAGGCGATAGTACCAAATACCTGAGTGAGATGTTGCGGAACTCTACCACCTAGTTATTACAATGGTAATGACACGTATAAAAGGCAGGTCGTAAAAGGCGACCGATTGGCGGTCGCCTTTTACAACCTGCCTGGCAGAACGGCAGTTGACCTATTCTTCATTGCAGCTCGAACCACCACGAGGGAAAACGGTATGACGAGATGGTCATGCCGCATCTTCGTTCAGAAATATACATTTCTGATCGAAGTGCCGCATGCATAAGTTTATCGACTACTTTACCCTCTAACCAAAAGATGACAGTGAAAGGCACTGACGCTTTGTTACTGGTAGAAATAGACAACATCGTCTATAGATACCAAAATGTGATACCTAATAGTGCGTTACTGTATTGTGTGATGGTATTTTTTTATCATAAGATAGCAAACAAGCAAATGGGTGAAAGAGACTAACATCACCTATAGACACCAAAGATGTTAATGATGCGTTGCTTTCCTCGTGGTGGGGTCTTAATTTCACATGCATAAGTTTACCGCCTACCTTATCCTCCCAATCGGAACTCGTCAGTGACAAGCACTGACGCTATTCCGGTAGGAATAGGTAAAGCGTTGGTACCAGGCGCGAGCGAGGCAGGTCTGGCAGAACGGTAGGTGTTCTATTTTGGCGACCCAGACCACCATAGAGAAAAATGATAATAAGACCAGAGAGTTTAATGTACTACCTACTAGAGAAGTTATGGTAAGTAGAAGTCGTGTTCCATTTTGTTAACACTCCTTGCAGCGCTAAAATAATAATTAATCGTCCAACTATAGTTAAAACTAACACAAGAAATGCTGCGGCGTTTTTAGGTAGGTAGGTAGGTCGTTGGAATTATGTGATAAAAAAATAATTTAAAAAATTCAAAACTCATGGATATAATTTCAATTACGCAATATTCGAACTAAAATATTAACTAAAAATTTAGTGCCTTCAAATAAAATTAAATAAGTAATCGGAAAAAATGTACTCAGTGCGGCAGATTACATTATAGTTACTATCGTAATTATAGTTAAATGTAAAATGACACACTGCCAGCATTACAGAGTTCATTTACAAGACTCGGTCCAATTCATGAATTTAATAGTATATTTTTAAACGGATATTTTTATATGGTCTTGTTATAATTTTACAATAATAATTAAAACGCACTTGCAACTCAACATTTAGTTCCTAACTAGCTGCAGCGTGCAGCCCGCTGCATTATAAGTTTTTGTGCACCTAAGTTTGTGCACCTAATTTTTCTGGGATAAAAAATAGCCTATGTGCTATTCCAGATCATCATCTACCTGTGTGCCAAATTTCATTCAAATCCGTTCAGTAGGTTTTGCGTGATTGAGTAACAAAACATCCATCCAAACTTTCGCATTTATAATATTAATATAATTAATATAGATTATAAAATTTGGCCAGACCATTAAAAGTAACCCTGTATATTTGCAACCAAAAGGTCGTAATCACCCTTCATTTCATGGCGCTTACGCGTTTCATTCAACTAGCTTTGAAGTAGGTACAGCCCATATACTGCACTTTAATGAAATATAAGTGACGTTGCGCGTGCCTTTATTGGATTGAGAAAAAATGTATGGAAAGGAAAAGATTAAATACTTAGTCGCTTTTTCGTTTATTTTCTTTTAGATTACTTTAATCAGTACTTGTTGACTGCTCAAAACAATGTGGTAATTGACTAGTCTAATAAGTAGAAGTCTTTGAATACACATACATAAGTTTACTAGCTATCTCACTATCCAAATAGGGAAACGTCAGAGTCAAGCATTAACGCTACAATAGGCAGGAATAGATAAAGTGGTGGTACCAACCCCGGCCGGACGTTGAGAAATTCTTTCACCAGGTGGTCATGAGGGTAGTATCAAGTTTGACCGATCATTCGACTTTTAGGAACTGCCTAGCAAAACGGTAGGTTATGTTCTACGGGGGACGGGCTGACTCGGAGAATCTAAAGAAAGGACGTAAAAAGAGAAAACTCTCCAGGCTTTGGTTAAGTTTGGAAAAAGACAGTCAGCTGTTGATAAATGCCCATTTTATCCAAAAATTTGAGCACTGTGGATCCGCGAGGCAATATTTCCAGTTTTTAAAGGAATGGTGAATACATTGATTAGCGTGCTTCTCCGACAAGCTAGAAAAGCATGACCTCACTAGCTCGCCATTCGACAACTAACATAAGGGAAATTTGGAGTTGTTAGTAGGTATGAAGAAATGTCGAAAAACTTAAGGGAAATTTGGAGTTGTTAGTATGATGAACAAATACCTACTTAAGAGAAATTTCTAGACTCCATAAGTCTCTGTGGTCTAATGGTTCAATGTCAATGTGAAGTCCTGGGTTCCATTCCCAGGTCAGGCTATTCAAAAATGCGTTGTTTCAGTTTTCTAATAAAAATAAAGTTGCCCGGGATTGGCCGGTTGGTGATTGCTTGCCACCTATCATATTGTGGGACTAACTACCTTCGGCTAATCGTGTATGCACTGTTTGTACCTCTGCCTAACTCTTCGAGGATACGTTCATGAGGTATTTCACTTACTTCCAGAGTCCATGATTGTAGTGGTCCATAACAAAAGTCAATAATATTTTTGCCCGGCACTCGATTTTCTTTGCTTGAGTGTCAACTCTCCATAACTGGCGTGTTTGTTTATGGAAAGATATGTGGAGTGGGTGGACTGACAGGAGACTAAGTAAATCTACCGGAATCGTTTTGTCAATGACACTCGGTTTTTACTGTCAAACCCTCTTTAAAATATTTGGCGTGAAGTTATTTAAGTATTTGAAGTATAACAAATGTATGTACAAATATTGTAAGCTGTCTCGTTGGTGTGCCTAGCGATTTGTTTATTTGGTTGAAATCATGAAATCTTGGTTTCAATTCCTGAGTAGTAACAGTCTGGAGCATGGAAAACAGTGGTGTATACATTTGCATGCCTCAAAAGTAAGTAAAGGTTTTGATTTCGATTATCACAAGTAGGTAATAAGAGTTAATCGTATTGGCAAATGCATCGATGGAGATCATCATCGACCATCTTGTTGCTTGTGAACCAGAGAGTCGAAGTAAACCCATTCCATTCAATGTCTCGAAGACTTTAGTGATAAGTCGTCATCTCACGCCATCTCTATCTCTCATAACGCAAATGTGGTTGAGGTAAGCTCGAACAAGTTGAACCTGGTCGTACCTAGTATCTAAACCCGTCAAGCTCGGAGCGGATAAACACATAAAGCTGTCAATTTGGTACAAATCAAAAATTCCAAATCTTCATTAAATGTTTAGTTTTAGTAGAATTTTCTGTACCTGTTACTAAATTAAACCTTCAAAGTCAATCAATATTGAAAGTAATAATACCAAATTGTCCATAAGTAAATGTTTATACAAACAATTCCAAATTTGCCTTCAGTAGGTATTTATTAACACATCTTCTGTATATTATATCTTTATATTGAACGATATTGAGCAGCCGCCAAAGAAAGGTTATTGGCTCTTATATCAAAACGTCAAGCCAGCGCTTTCTGTCTTCCACAAGATGTTGTTTCTAGTACTATTAGTCCGATACAGTCTACCTGTAACGTGGCTAAGTCGGTGAAGTCAATTCTTCTGCAATATGTCAGCTACATCGTATATTTTTTTTTATATCATAGGATAGCAAACAAGCAGGTAGCTCTCCTAATGGAAAGAGAAAATATCGCCTGTAGATACCAAAGATGTTAATAGTGCCGTGCTATGCGTGTGGCAGGTTGGCAATGCTACATGCTTGAGTCTACCGGCTACCTTACCCTTTAAACCACAACACGACACTGATAAGCGTTGACGCTATTATAAGCAAGAATAGAGAAGGCGGTGGTACCAAATACCCGGACAGGACGTTGCGAAACTCTACCACCAAATGGTCGTGGTAGTAAACCATATAGCCAACCGGTCGCCTTTTACAACCTGCCTAGCAGAATGGCAGTTAGTCTGCTTTTCAAAAGAGCCCGGACCAACAATAAAGTATGTACTAATGACTGGTAGATTGATAGCATCAATGTTCATACTTTTGTTGTTTGTATTTAAGATTTATATTAATATAAATTCCTAACAGTTCAAGCTTTAAACCAGTTCCCTAGGTCTACAATCGTGTAATGCAGATTCAGCCAAAATATTATCATGCCGGATTTCTTGTGGAATACGCAAACCAAACTGGACATCTGTAGACATGCAGATTCACCACGATTTAACAGTTAATCGGTGAAAAAATAGGTGGAGATCACTTCCGCCGCATTCTTCTTAATCTTCTCACAATCGTCAACTGGCACCAACAGTTGTGCGCGCTTTTCCGAGACCGGGGGTTTTAACACTCCACTACCTGGCTACGATCTGTGTTGTATGTCTAGCATTTATAACTAGTGGTTTGCCCTGAATTACGAATTCGCGATGACAAACTTTTATGAGCATATTTTTGACGGCCTCCTTAGACAAATCGATGGGGACTGGATTCGATTCCCGACAGGGACAAACATTTGTGTGATGAGCATATATGTTTGTATTTCTGAGTTTGGGTGTTTATTATGTACGTAAGAGTATTTATATACGTATTTCTATGTATTAGCATCGTTGACTAACACCCATAACAGAAGCAAGAACCTACCTAATTTGCTTACTTTGGGGTTAGATAAATTCGTGTAATTTGTCCAGAGATTTTTTATGAAGTTTTTTGAACCCCCCCTACATCCATTACATCGCAGCAATCCCTGAACTTTTTGAGAATATTATGTTCGAAAACAAAAATTCCTTGTATTTCACAAGGTCGCCTACCAACTTTTATGAGTAAATTTTTGAACTCTCCTATACAACACCTATTTTCGGCTAACCCGACCTTTTTAAGATGTGTTTGACCCTGACCTTGTTAAGTGTGTTTGAACACAAAACTTCTCTGTATTTCACTAGATCGCTGTCAAAATTATCACAACGTTTCAATTATCTATTTTTTTCGAAATGAACTTAAGCAGTTGGTCAAAATGACCGTTATTGCGAAACCGGGCGTATAGGTATTTGATTTCTCATCAAACAAACGTCTATAGATACATGCATATATACATACCCACATACATTCAAACGATGGATGGTTACAGTGACTTGAAAAAATTGGCTTGCTCAATCAAAAGTAAAGCAAAACAACAAATAATAAAATTAATATATTATAAATAGTACAATTACTAATATATTCTACACTTTTTCACTTTTCACTAGTCAGCACTTGATGAAACTCCATTTTAACACAATATTTGCTAACTGATAACACTTGTACTGTTTCACAATAAGATAATTATATTTAATTTCCGACCGGTTTCGCTTACACAAGGAAAAGACGAATACCCTGAGGATGCTCGTGTAAGCGAAACCGGTCGGAAATTAAATATAATTATCTTATTGTGAAACAGTACAAGTACTATCAGCTAGCAAATATTGTGTCAATTACTAATAATAAATAGTGTAATATTAAAAAAGTATCGTATATTACTAACTGTGCCCACGACTTCGTCCGCGTGGAATAATTTCTAATATAAAAGTAACTTAAGGAGTATCCTGGGATTTTACCCGTATAGTTCCCGTTCCCGTGAGATTTCTGGAATAAAATCTATCCTTTGTACCTTCACGGATCTCAAACTATCTTTAATCCAAATTTTATCCACATCGGTTCAGTGGTTTAATCGTGAAGAAGAGACAGACAGACAGGCAGACACAGTTACTTTCGCATTTATAATATTAGTATGCATGTAGTTCTAAATATGGACGGTGGTAAAGAAATTTTTGTGTGTTAGTCCGCCTCGCACTTGACCGATGTAGCACTTAAAAGTAAGTAATTAAAAGAATTGTACAAAATAAATTTAAGAATTTATTTCATATCATACTGACAATTATTTTATATCAATAAAAATAAAACTACAAAGTAGTCAACGCTCACTTGTGTCCGTAGTCCGTACCGGTTATTCTGGAGCGAGCCGCCTCTTCACTAATTAGCATATAAATGAACTCCGCCAAGACAACTCTATACTACCCGCCAGCCGAGAAGGACCTTACTATTGCCACACATATAACTAAAGCTGAGTGTATTTTGATTGTTAAACGTATCCTACTGGCGACAGTCACAGATCTAAATGACTGGACATTTTTATGGACAAACCGTTTCTCTTGCTCCGATTGGTGGATCACTAAGTAATATTTGTGAAATCCTTATACAGTTCTACTTAACTACATTTTAAAATATCGACGATATTTTGTTGGACTCCTGTCAGTAATGTTTAATGCAACATTGTGGTACAGCAATGTTTAATAAAGTTTATTGTAATGTTTAGTATCTATTAATATTAATATCATCATGGTGGGTTATATTCCTCGTAATTAGGATGGCAGCAACGCCGACTTTGGGGAAGATCAAGAAGTGTGATCGCTCTTGGCGCCAAGCGGTAAGGTATCGTAAAATGAAAAAATCAAATCAGTTCGAATAATGACATATGAAGGTGCATATAGAAAAATGCTGGACTTATGGTGGAATATAATGGTGTTTATAAATGGTGAAAACATCGACCATCGGCTAATGACGTGGCTGAACATTCGGGCTACAGCGAAGACTAGCGTTGTGAGTTGTCACGATATGATCATCGTATCACCGAACTGCATTGCGAAGAGATTCAGCGCGTCACTGCAGTGGTCGTCAAACTGTGACCTGCAAGTGATATTTTTGCGGCCTACAACAAAGAATCTATAATATAATAGTGATAAACAATAATAATAAATAATAATAATAAACTATGATTTAACTAAGTACATAAATATATTTAATAACTTTATGTGTACGTCATATTTTGATATTGACGTAGTGTATCAACGTATGTTATTTTATTTTGTTCCATGACAGACCAAGAATAACAAGGTGTAACCCTTCAAGGTTATAAAGGAGTATCATAGTTTCGTAACCTGTGGGCGGATGAAATAAGAAAAAAACAGTAAAATTAAAAAAGTCAGGAAGGAATGTTAATGAATTAAGAATTTAAGAAAAAAAAAATTCCGGCATGTTACAATATTCTTGTTTGCTTTGTCGTGGGCTGCATAAATATCACCTAAGGAATGCAGTTTAATGGACCACTAATATTATCATGTAAGCAGTTGTCGATGTAGTTCGCGACACATATCACAATAACGCGAATGTTCGCCGTAGGCCGATATGTTATAGCTGCAAAGTAAAACGCGGTGAACGACCATCTTGCCTTTCGGCCCTGATACAGCCCTGTTAAAAATGAGGACCTGTGTTGGAATGCAAAGCAACATTAACATTTTTGGTGTCTATAGGCGATGGTTGTTTGTTTCCATCAGCAGAACCATCTGTTTGCTATCAAATTATGTAAAACAACACCTAGATATAGCTGCAGTGTAAGCAATCTTATCTTCTCATCTGTCAACACCATGTGTCGACAAAAAAATATTTATAATAAAGCTGCCAAAGTTGTAACATGAGACTCAATAATTACATTTGAGTCTCTATAAAATTATTAACATTTTTATATTTGATGTGTGATATAAGAATAAAATTATTTTTATCGTGTAAAAATAACAGTTATTAAATGCATAACGACTATTTTAACACGCTTACCCTTCACATTATATTAATAATAATGAAACTGAAGACTTTTATATTATAAGATAGCAAACAAGCAAATTGTTCTCCTAATGGAAACAAACAACTACCGCCTATAGACATCATAAATGTTAATGATGCGTTGGCCATTGCTAATTGTGTGGCGTGATGGTAATACCACTTGCATAAGTCTACTTACTGCCTACCTTACCTTTCAAACCGGAACACGACAGTGACAACCATTGACGCTATTGTGACACGAATAGATAAGGCGGTGGTACAAAATACCCGGGCGTGACGTTGCGGAACTCTACTACCTAGTTGTCACTCTACCACCTAGATATTATTGTTTGTTAGAACACGCCTATCTGTGTGTGAACCAATCGGATTTTTTTTAATGATATGAACATTCAAGATTACAGGAAGGTTGCGTTTGACACCACTGAGGAAAAGAAAGTGAACGATGTATATAATAGAAGAAAAGTAAAATTTAAAAAAAAGTGTGTGTGCGATTCACACACGATAGAAGTGAAACTAATAGAGACCGATAATAAAAAATATTATGTATATTTCTGTCTCATTCTTTACCGGCTTCATTCTACAATTTTTGTATTTGTGTCTCTTACCTGTCGTTTTTTCCGTTGCATCAGGTTTGAAATCACAACGATTCTAAAGAAGTTTCACTTCAATAAATTATCTAAAAACAAATGTAAGTGTGAAAAACTGTTTCTCTAGAAAAGTAGTCAGAGTAAACCGAACATCACTGACGTTTCGGCTTTACATGACTCACTGGTTTACCAGATGGCGAGATGGGTAGTAATCTCCGTCACTGCGTTTTGAAAAGCACAAAATTACTTTCACTTGTTATTTTCAATAACTGAGACTGAAAGATTTACCTACGTGTTCATCTGAGACACTGAGATACTATTGCCTTCCCCGCAAAGGAGACGGCATGGTGATATATATTTTTTTTAATTTTATAGGAGGAAACAAACAGATTTCTCTTCTGTTAAGATAACTATTTAGTCTAGAGACACCTGAGATATTTAAAGTTGCGTTGCTATCCGTGTGACGGAATTATTATTATAATATTATCATAATATTGCTAGACAAATTGCACGAATTGATCTAACCCCAAAATGCGAAAATTAATTAGTCATTAGTACATTTGACTTAGGAGGCGTTAAAAAAATTATTAATAACTAGCTGACCCGGCAAACGTTGTTTTGACTTTTTATCTACTCTTATATTTTATATTTATTTATTTAATGCTTTATTGTACACAGAACAATTTTTTTCTATATTTTCTCACTTTTTAAACCTTCCCTGGACTTCAACAATTAATTCAAAACTAAACTTAGCTAAAACGGTTCAGCCGCTCTCGAGTTTTAGCAAGACAAACGAACAGCAATTGATTTTTATATATATGTATATAGATAATAATAATATCTCTACACGAATTTATCTATGCCCTTGTGTTAGTCAACGATAATAATACATATAATTTATTGGCGTATTTAGAATTATTTTTCGACAATAAAACCCGATCAAGTGTGAGTTGGACTGACACACCGAGGGTTTTGTATAAACTCGTACTTTTTGTGATGTAACTAAAATTTACAATTGTAGGATTTTCCCTTTACATGTGCTGTAAGACGTTACTTCTTACCAAATTTCATAATTTTAGGTCAACAGAAAGTACCCTATGAGTTTTGATCCCCTTTAGAAAACGCAAAATATGCCACATAAATAATCATATCTTTTGATCGCGTTACCTCAGATTTCGATCATTTATCGATTTGAAAAATTCGTTTTCCGTTTCAGAGAGTACACTTCCTATTTGGTCCCATAAGTTTAATGATACCTAATTTAGGGTTCCAGAGATACAGTAAATTAAAATTCGGATATTGCAGTTAACAGTCTTTAAATTATTTTGTGAATCTCTGAGAATAATACATTATTGTAACCTTGATAAAAGTAGTATATTTGTTAATTCTGGACTGCTTTTATACAAAAAAAAATTACTATCGGTCTATTTTTAGCATCTTACTAAAAGATACTATATATATTTTTATGTGATAAAGTCAAAGATACAAACTTTCACTCACAAGGATGCGTAATAATTCGTCCGTGACTCTTAATATCTCAAGGTCTTTTTCATTGATATCCAGTCACTTGCCTTACGCTAATCTTCTTTTAGCTATTGCCTATAAGTGTTAACGTTAAAAATAAAATGCAAAGTAATGTCTTCCAAGGTATCTTTTTCTTTGGGTGCTTTGTATGTTGTACATTGCCTTTTCAACAACGGAAGCTACTATTGTGTCTACGTAATACGTAAGTAGGCTTTATAACTTATTACTTGTTATATACGTATATTTTTAATTGGATTTTCATCCTTGTGGCTAAATAATGTACTAGCTCTTGTCTTTAATTTTTGGCAACGCGTAACTTATTTAAATGTGTTTATTTCAAAAAATCTTCTTTTATTTATATTTTGTCAAAATAGCTGTGCCTTGTAGCCGGTTTCAGATTTTCATTTGTAAGACATTAGACGATTCGAAGATCTAGATAATTTGTATATAAATTTCTACTAGTACGTTTTGCTGCTTTTTGGTTAATTGAGCAATCAATACTCAAACATCCAAAAAGTCAATTTTGCTCTTTTGTAATTTTAGTAAAAAAAAAGATTGGCATTTTCTACTAGCCAAAATTTAGGCAAACTGTAAGTAGGTATGCACGTCCCTCTGAAATGGTAATAATATAAGCCACATAAAGATACCGCTCAAAATACCATTGAAATTTTGTAAAAAACATACAAAATATGCATACAAATTTACACCATTTCCAAAAGTATGTATTTGTATCTTAAACACGGTTTTTAAACAAATCATTAAAATTCATGTAAGTACATAATATTTATTTTTCTTCGTCTTGGTAGAGAGGCTGTTCAGCTCCTGTCATGACAGCAACACCTAAAATATTTAAATTTTTCAATAAAAAAAAAATTGTATTTAGCAAAACTATTTAAGCAAGTTATAATTTAAACGCAGTAAAACTTTCCAGTTCCTATATTTCCGGAATCCTGCACCAGACCTTCGCTAAATTAAAACGGAACCACCTAGGAAGTATGAACCACTGACTGACTCAAAAGTATGAAACAGAGACAGACAGAAAAAAAAACGGTACAGGCGTCTTCGGGTAATTAAGGAATTCTCCTTCTTCTTAGGAAGCCTGTTGAACGTAGCTTTAATTTTAAAAAACGAATATGTAAATGTATTATCTTATCAAAGTAAGCGCCTGCGTAATAAATTAGAATATAATTGTAATAATTTACAATTTTTATACATTAAACATACTAAAAATTTGTATAAATGCATAATTAAATTCCGTGATATTGCGCCTTTAAAATAATTACCGTGTACTATTTTTTTAAATAAAAAGTGTGATAAAACTATAAAATATGTTGTTTATAACATAGAATTCTTGCAAGAAAACTGGTTCTTGACTATGAAGTCATGTGAGTGATGAAAGGGAAAGCGATGCCTAAGGAGTCAACGCAAAAAAAAAAATTGTAGTTTTTTTTTTATTTATTTATTATTCTTAATTAAGCTACATACAAAATGTACAGGGTGTCAAATGGCGAGCTTACAACATAAAATAAATACGTATCTACGTACATAAATAATAAAAAAACAATAATTAATAATTTAATATCTATATATTAATACGTGAAGCAAAAATGTTGTAGCCCTTTGTAAGACAATTAGGTACATAAACAGTGGAGTATAAAAATTTGGTACAGTTAAAGTTTACATTGCGTTGATTGCAAAAATCTAACATTTTTATAAATACTATGTATTAAAATAACATTAAATTAGTAAAAATAAGCATTACTAAATTCTATGGTTGAACTTCGACCAAACCGTGATCGTTAGTAGTATTTACATATCAACATAAAATCTGACATTCAAAAAAGCAAATATTTGATTAGTTTAGTGCAAGCGGACCATTCGTAAAAAAATGGTCCGCTAAATACTTTTTAAATTAACTTAACCATTCTAAAAATCATTTAAAAAGTATTTAAATAATTAAGTGTAAACAACTCTAAGTATGTTACGTCGAGATCTGCAACATTAGACTTTCTTTAAATGTTGGAAGACACTTGGTGACAAAAGTGGAATGGTGTTGTTACGGAACGGATTAATCTGGGTATAAGTAAATTGAAGGTAAAAATTGTGTGTAATTTTTAAGCAAATAAGAACATGGCTCTCCTGATGGAAAGAGACATCCATCGCCCATAGACACGAAATGTGTTAATAGAGTGTTGTTATCCATGTGGCGTGATGATGGTGGCATATTGCATAAATTTATCGGCAACTTTAATCTTCTAACTGCAACACAGTAGTGAAAAACATTGCCGCTATTGCGGTAGAATAAGTGAGTCGGTGGTACCCACAGACCACACAAATACTAACTACTTGTAGATATATTATATCGTAAAAAATAGAAATATGCCATGTTGGGCAAATAGCCCAACATGGCATCGTGTCGAATAAAAAGCTAAGGCTTAAGGAATATCTCTAGAATGATTTTATTTTATCGGCAAGTGTTATAACTCTGTATTTGTTTGTGTATACAAACAACATTGACAACCTAAGAAATTGCCTTAAAAGGCGTATCCAGTTTAGTAGTTACGAGGGTAATGACAAGTACATAACCATTCTTTCGCCTATTACAAACGGCCTGACAGAATTGCAGATATTTTGTTCTTCTTCGAAGTGGTTGGTTAGGGCCAATATGTATAGCAAAAGAATAAATATTTTGATTTACGATATCAAGTGGTGAGCGGGTTGACATTATCAATAAGGAATATTACTCCTATGTTCTCGTCTCTGAATCTTGGTAAGCCAATGATGGTTTGATTTCATCAGAAATAACTTTATGATTTACACATAGACTTTCTTTGGTAATGTCATTTACTATGAGTTCTAACAAAAAATTATGACTAGTTAATAAATAAAAAAATTAAATACTAGTAAGTTACATAGATACACGCATTTTTGACTAACTTGGTAGTAAAACGATAGTGGAACGCGTTAGTATAAAGGCTCATACTTTATTCTAAGTTAATTTTTTGTCACACGATGACATAATTTGAAATTCTTAATTACTCTCGTCAATCAAACATTTGATGTTTTCCTTTTCGATATGCACTAGCAGGCATCTTAATGTTTTTTTTCCAAGTTGCTATTTTGTCTACTTTGTTACTTTTATTATATTACATAACCTACACTTATATGTAAACTACACTATACATAATATACACTTACCTACTTCAGAGTCTCTGTTTTCCCAACCACTTTCTTTCTCCGACTTTGCTCTTTAGCAATCCACGAGTGTTAGACACACCATGTAATTTCCTAGATTTTCAGCATATCTCAGATATTGGTACAAATTCATCAACAGCATATTCCAATAAATCACGCCATCCAACTACATCCTCAACGAGAAATCTTACATTCGATCTGGTTACTTATTTTTCGAATACCAGTACCTTATAACATTCGTCTTTGTTTGTGTTGTGTTTAGAATTTAGATGAAGAATGTTTAGAATTTAGATGAAGTTCAACCCAAAAGTACGGCAACTTCTGCGACATTTATCATTCATTATTCTATTCTATGGTGACACTTTTCCAAGTAGATTATGAACAGACGAACTTACAACACACAACCCTCTTTAAAACAAATAATGGCATCAAACTTGGGCGATATGTTACCCGCACAAATGCTTGCCGCCGTGTTGGTCCCGGCCTCGCCGTGTTGGTCCCGGCCTCGCCGTGTTGGTCCCGGCCTCCTTTGTAGAATAGGCCAACTGCCGTTCTGCCAGGCAGGTCGTAAAAGGCGACCGATTGGCTATCGAGTCACTACCATCGTGGCTACTAGGTGGTAGAGTTCTGCATTGTCTCGCCCGGGTCTGGTACCACCGCCTTACTTATTCCTGCCGCAATAGCGTCAGTGCTTGTCGCTGTCGTGTTCCGGTTTGGAGGGTAAGGTAGCCGGTAAACTTATGCATGTGGCATTATACCTCGCCACAAGATAGCAACGCACCATTAACATCTTTGGTGTCTATAGGCGATGGTTGACTCTTTCCATCAGGAGACCCATCTGTTTGTTTGCTATCTTATGACATAAAAAAAAAAAGTCCCAGAATACAGATTGCATTGTACGTAACAGCGATTTTATATCTATATAATCGTTGCTTATTAACACCAAAGATTTTAATGGTGTGTTTCGACCCTTAAAGCAAAGATGTAATGCCACCTTCATATGTTTACTGGCTACATTATCCTCTAAATAAACACTTACACTATTGCAGCAGGGAAATGTGAGGTGGTGGTATCATATTGCATTTTCCACCCATTATTTACGATAGTAGTGGCAGATTTTGAAGAATAGGCTATTGATGGATTTGTACCAATATCTGGGATATGCTGAAAATTTAGGAAATTATATGGTGTTCTAATATTCGTGGATTGCTAAAGAGCAAAGTCGGAGAGAGAAAGGGTTGGGATAACAGAGACTCATAAACAATGAGTAAAATTACAACATTATCCTCTAAATAAACACTTACACTATTGCAGTACCGAAATGTGAGGCGGTGGTATCATATTGCACTGCATAGCTGTTCCATCCATTATTTACGATAAGTAGTTGCAGACTTTGCCAATGATTCGCTTTTACAAACTGCCTAGCAAGAATCGATAAACACAAGTAACATGGAGCATAGATAGAGACCAGTGCACTTAACTGTTAATGGGTACGTACATAGAATATGTAGTACTCACAACATAATTAGCAACTCCCATGACAAAAAAAAGTAATTGTCTTGATTTAATAGACATAGATATTTTATGTTACAAAAAAACATTATTTAAAAATATCATATATGTACAGTATATTTACTCAAATACCTATTACAGCCGTCTTGAAAGACGCCGCTTTTAATTATTTGTAAAATAATTAAAAGCGGCGTAATACTGAATAATTTCTTAAGCATAATAATTCCAACAATTAAAAAGTGGACTTACTTACGAGTACATACGGTGGTCAACGAGGAATTAATTTTAATGTTAAAATGACCGTGAAATGCAAGTGGAAAAATGCTAAAACTAACAAAAACTGTAAACCCTACAGGCCGTTCCTGAAACTTTCCGCTAAATTGAGGTATTTTTAATCTCAAGAACAAAAACTATAGATATGAATTGCTTTTTTTTCAGGTTCAAAAACCTAATGTTTGTAAAAATAACAGTAGGTATTTTAATTTTCGAAAATCCGTATTTTTTTAAAATGATAATGGATTTTGATCTTTCGAATAACATTCAATGTTATTTTCCAGCTCTGAATTGTTTTATCAGCTACCAAATCGATAGGTTAAAAAATGTCGAAGAAATATAAAAAAAAAATAACATTTTTTTATCACGGATAAATTGTGAACGAATTAACAGACCTTCATCCGATTTACAGTATTTAACGCAGATTTGTAAGCGGAATAGCTGACTAAATTTTTAAGCAAATCGGTATATAAGCCTGAAAGTTATTTCAAAAATATGAAGTAGGTTTGCTGTAAACAACATAATTTTGATATTTAAAAAACTATAACTTTAGAATTCTTTTTCGATTTTTATTTTTAAATCAGTTTTCGACACAGATTTTTAAGTACTAAAATTTTCCAGAAGTTCATAAAATGAGTACCTACTTGAAAATTTCAAAGTTATGTCGATAAAACACTTTTCAAAATTTTTCATAACTCCCGAATAGATAAACCGATTTCAATGCAACTTGAACTTGGTCGACCGACCGACCGGACCGAATGACGGAATTGGTCCAAATTTCTAGGAAGTCTAAGTTGGGTGGAACCAAATCGAAAGTCATCAATCAACATTGTTCAAGTCTTTCAAAAGTTATGAGATGTTTACACACAAACACATACACTTATATACATACAGACATGCTAACATCATTGTAAAAATAGTCGAAAAAGGACCTCAAAATTTGGAGATCTCGTGAAAGTTCGATTTTCGAAAATCGGGCCAAAATCAGTAACTTCCTTATTTTTAATTAATTACATGTAAACAGATTTAAAAATATGTTAAAAAATTGCGCAAAAAGTTTATGTTTTAAAAATGTGAATATTTGGAGAGAATATAAAGCTTGGAATTAATTGCTCCTCATATATAGATAATCTCTACTCAGTTATTATAACTGTCTCAAAACGTATAATATCATAATACAATATTTTAAATAAAAAACGGTCGATGAGGGCTAGATTAGTATACCGAGGGTTACCTGTTGAGAACTCTTTTTTTTTTAACTAAAAATTTTGGGTTTTTTGAATTTTTCCTTTACATGTGCCGTAAGACATTGCTTCCTGCCTTTCCTAATTTTAGGTCAACGCGAAGTACAGATCCTACCCTACAGATTTTGATTCCCGTTTGAAGTCGAAAAAATATGCAACATAAATGATCATATCTTTTGATCGCATTGCCTTACAAGTTTGATTTTTTTCACAGCTGGGAAGGGCGGTAAACTCAAGTATCCATACTAATATTATAAGTGCGAAAGTAACTCTGTCTGTTTTGTCTCTTCTTCGCGCGTAAACCATGGAACAGATTTGGATGAAATTTGGTATAAATATAGTTTGAAACCCGAGAAAGGACATAGGATTTTCTCCGGAACCGGAAATTTAATGTGAACGTGAACTATTCGGGTAAAACCTCGAGACTTTGTTTTTGTTTGCACAACTAGTTTGATATAAATTTCAACTTGACACCTCTATGCGTTCTTGAGAAAAAACGGTCTTGACATGCGGACAACGAAGTGTAAATCCTAAAAATGCAGAAAACAGCAAGACTGCTAAATTTATTCCACAAGATCTTTTCCGTGTGTGGCTATGTATCAATATACCCAATTCACAACTTTTTTGTGATAAAGAACCAAAACATAATCAAAAACCAAACAAAGAAACAGTTTTTAAAGTAGCAAAAGATTTAAATAATCGTATAAAAACTGTATTATAATAATAAATAATAATAAATATCACTGGGCAAATTACACGACTTGATCTAACTCCAAAGTAAGTAACTTATTTTCTTGTAGTGTGGGGAGTCAGTGAATGATACTAAAATACATAGAGATACATATATAAATACTCAAATAGATTTAATAAACACTCAAACCCAGAAATACAAACAACTATGCTCATCACATACCTAAATATTTGTCCCTGTCGGGAATCGAACCCGAGTCGAATCGAATTATAGAACTTTATTTGCAACACTTTTTGAATACATATTTATGAAAATATAGCTTTACGCTTAACTTGTTCAAAAAGATAAGCTGAATAAGAAAAGCTTATTAAGACATCAAATTAAGTTCAGTGATAAAGGAGAAAATTATACGATGAATTATGAGTTTGTTTAGGATAACTTATTTCTTCAAGGTTTCTGAAACACCTTTCACTTATATTAGGGGAAAGTGGGGAAATTAGGAACACTTAACTATTAACACTCATAGTCCATTGATAAAGGAACTCAACTAAATTAACTTTTATTGCAATACAAACTTTGGTTATCCATCTACTTCTTAGTTATGACAAAGATCTTAAAAATTTACGTTTTCATAAAAATATAAATAAAAATAAAAAAAACATTACTGTTTCTATTTGCCCGATACCCTATGGGGTAATTAAGAACATCCCGCGGGGGAAATGAGAACGGTATCACGGTACTAAGGAACAATCGTTAATCGTGGATTATATCATGCCGTATATACGTTCGAAGTATTTGAAACAATTTTGACGCTTAAACATTTATTCACGATCGACTAGCAATACTATGGGCAATTGAAGATGTAAGGGGTAATTGGTAACATTCCAAATTACTCCTTAAGGAAGAATGAGTGAATATTCACCTATTGCAAGTGCAAACCCACCACTTGGTTAGGCGCTCACTTCTAAATTAGTAAATATTCCCTTTTTGAAGTGAATTTCACAAAATCATAAGAAGTTAGTATCCACTTCACATCGGTACCAATTGCCCGAAGTAGTCAATATATATCAAAATAGCTTCCGCTCTAAACTGTATTTTTGATTGACTTCAAATTACTTGTGATTCAAAAACAGATAATATGTGCATGATGGTAACGAAATACTATATCTATAAACTTAAGAATAAGATGTTTTTATCTATTACAGCACACGCCAAAAATTATAATAAAAAAGCAGAAAAAACTATTTGACCTACCGTGGAAGTTTGCATGTATCATTTCATTTTTACTGTCACGTATACATAAAAGCGATACTGTACGCAGTTGTTGAAATAGTTCGACATAGTGTAGTATGTAGAGAAGTATGATTTATCTAGAAGTTCCTAATTACCCGCCGTTTTCAATTACCCCACTCTCCCCTATATAAGTTTCGTTGCTAAACACAGGAAAACTAAGTCTTCAAATGTTAAATGTAACAATAAGAAATTATAAGTTGGACCCTTTCAGTTGGGCTGCAAAATTAACTGATTTGCAATTTCTCGTAGAATTAAACACGATTGTTTATGCGTAACTGTGAAGTGCACTAAGTGGAGAAAAGTTATTCGTATCTTTTTTTAGTATGTTTTTATAGAGATTATTGTTGACACTATATTATATTTAATTATTTACCTTTTTTGTATTACCAGATAGCAAACTCATCAATTCCATCTCTCCTGATGAGAAGAGAAACTACCGCCTATAGACACCAAAGATACTAATGGTGCGTTGCTATCCGTGTGGCCGGATAATAGGGCCACATGGATAAGTTTACCGGACACCTAACCACAGAATATTAGAGACTAACAGAAGTCAATGTTACATACACGTAATGCGCGGAACAAACTGTCCCGAACCATTCCGAAATATCGCGTCTGTGAGAGGTGTCTGTGTGTGCGTTCCTCGAATATTACTTTTATGTAGATTGACTACTGTTAGTCTCCAGTATTCTGTGATTTAACCCTTCAAACCAAAACACGACAACGAAAAGCATTGACACTATTATGGCAGAAATAAGTGAAGCGGTGTACCATATATCCAAGCGAGACTTTGAGGAATTCAATCACCTAGTAGTCACGATGGTAGTAACACCGGCTGGTTGCAGGTGTCACCTTTTACGCACTGCTCGGCTAAATGACAGATGGTCTATTCTTCAAAGAAAGCCCGGACCAACTTGTCTAGATGGAGCAGTTGCTAAATGTAACAATTTTGTTTTTTTTACGTCATAAGATAGCAAACAAGCAGTTGGGTCTCTGATAGAAAGAGTCAACCATCGCCTATAGACACTAAAGATGTTAATGGTGCATTGTTATCTTGTGGCAAGGTCTAATGCCACTTGCATAAGTTTAGTGGCTACTTTACCCTCCAAACTGGAACACGAAAATGACAAGCACTGATGCAGGCAGAACTCCACCACCTAGTAGCCACGATGGTAGTGTTTCGCATAGCCGATCGGTCGCCCTTTTACGATCTGCCTCGCAGAACGGCAGTTAGTCTATTCTTCAAATGAGTTCGGACCAACACGGGGTAAAATGTTATGTGTAAAGTAGGTACACTAAATTATTTATCAAACTTATTGTATGCGTGGGTAAAACCAAAATTAAACAAGAAAGAATGCGAGGCGCAGCTAATATTTTTAAAAATGCAAATTTTTTAATTGTTTTGTTTTTAATATTTAAATGTTTTTTTATCAATCACACTGCAATTTTTTATATTATAACATAGCAGATAAGCTAGTGGCTCTCCTAATGCAAAAATACGACCATAGCCTATAGAGACCAGGGTGTTAATGGTGCGTTGCTATCCTTGTAGCGGAGTCTTAATGACAAACGCATAAATTTACTGGCTGCCTTACCCTTCAAACCGGAACACTACAGTGACAAGAAATGACGGTATGGCAGCAGGAATAGGTCAAGCGGTGATATCGAACACAGGCGAGACAATGCTATAAACTCTATCGCCTAGTAGCCACGTGGTAGTGACTTATATGGCCAATAGTTTGCCTCTTACAAACTGCTTGGTAGAACGGAAAATGACTTATTTTAAAGGGGCCAGACCAACGCGGGGTGTACCAATTTGCATGACATTTGATTTAGAAGTAGAGATTGCCCCGATTTTAATATTTAGGATGTTTTTAATCCTATGTTAGAAAATTACTATCCTACAAAAATAGAGATTTCATATTTTTTGTGCTAGTCCATGTACCCTTTAAAAACAATGTAAACCATAAAACATTTAAGTTTACTAAACTTGCAACACTGCCTCTTAAGCAGACGGTGAAATACGGACAGAAACACCTGTTTACGCGGCCTTTCTGAATTTTCAAAGCGTTTGACCTTATTTGCTATGAAAAGCATGGAAAGTACTGCATTTATTATAATATACGATATCAAACAAAACACCTAATTTTCCTGGTAGAAAAAGATATTTTGATGAAATAAGTAAAAAAAACACATGTTTTTCCTGATAGAAAGAAGTAATCATCGCCTATAGACACCAAAAAAGAAATCGTACTTTATTATCAGTATGACAGGATAGTACTATCAGCTGGCATATGTTTATCACCTACCTTATAAACTGAAACATAAAAGTAAAAGCACTAATGCTTTTGCAGCTAAAATATGTAAAGCAGTGGTACGAAACCCGTGCAAGACGATAAGGAACTGTACCCCTAGTATTCACGATAGTTTGAATACATAATTAGCTGATGAATATATTAAAAACGAATAAAGTTAAAAGGCATTAAATCAGGAGTTAACGTAAGTTTTGTGAAGCGGCCTGAGCTCTAACCGTTTATCAAATAATGTAATTATGTACTGAGTGTTACGGGACACCTCAGCACACTCAACGTAATTGAGTGCGCCTCCCCGGCTCACTCCTGCTATTAGGCAAATCGAATCTCATCCTCCCAAACCCGCCCTCCCTTCTAGGATGAATATGTGAGCGAGTTTCCTCTTGGCTGGGGACCAAGGATTCAATTTGCGTGAATGTAAATAAAATGCCTCGTCAGAATTGAGCTTTTGGGACGGTTTGCTTATAACTCAATTCATTACATAATAAATAGGTAAAATTCATTGCCATTAATCCAACGAATTTTATATCAATTTAAAACTTGGAAAGGATTTATTATTATTAAAGGTTAGTATGAATGGTATTTGAATCTTTTGTGTAATATTTTAATATCAATATATTAATACGTGAACAAAAATCTGTCCCTCCTTTTAAGGCAAATCTGCGATTGGTGGATTATGAAATTTAGCACAGCAAAAATTTAAATTACGGAGGTCTGCAAAAATCTATTTAGATAACAATATGTATCAGAAATCATTCATATAAAGTACCTGGATCACCGAGCATTGCTCGGTATTTTTTGGTCGAAATGACTTTTTCTATAAACGAAACCTAGCTAGATCGAAATATCGCACCCGAAACTCCCTGCATACTAAATTTCAAGAAAATTATTGAGGCTGTTTCCGAGGTTCAGATTATATGTTTATATAAGTACATATATACAGGAATTGCTTGTTTAAAGATAATAGGTAGGTAAATATTAAAAACACTACATTCAAAATTGTCTTACGGCTAGGTTAGTCTGATGCTAAAGTTGCGAGTCTATGGTTGAATTTCGACCACAGGGCGGTCACTAGTCTAAAAGAAATAGACCACTGTGGACTGACTTGTCTCTTAACGGATAATACACGAATGATGAATCGGGCTATTTAGCACACATAGACACACACATACACTTATGACGAAGAAAAGGTCCTATAATTTTAATAAACAATTTTAAAGGTGCGCATTTCGTTTATTCCCCCTCATACATTCTCACATATTGCTACGTAATTACCGATCGATAGTTAATGTTATAATAGTAGTATTTTAATATTATTATATTTATAATAGCATTATTAATAGCATATTTATATTTTTAATAGCATATTTATGAAAGCAGTATTTTAACTAATAATTGAAGAGACTGTTTGTTTAGATTATTAGTAAGCAATGGCTATTAAGTAAGTTAATAGTCATTGCTTACTAATAAGAAAGAAAGTTATTATCTAAACTTATATAATATTTTAAAGAGAAAAAAAAATTATGTTACTTTGTATCGAATAAGCTCAAAAACTACTGGACCGATTAGTAAAAGAAAGTGATGATTTTAGATCCCGCGCATGCAGTCGCAAGTAAATAAATAAATGAACATTTGTGCACAAGCAGACTATGTCTACTTGTGCACAATGGTTCATTTAAATTGGTCTTACAACTACGGTGTGATAGAGTAACAGCCACATTTCTGATCGAAGAACAGCCATCCAAACGTCTTAACAAATTTCACTTTTATTTGATACTAGGTGACCCGTGCAGCTTCGCCCGCGAGTAAATACAAACTTCATCCTCTATTTCAACCCTTTAAGGGTTGATTTTTGAAAAAAAAATCAGCCTATGTTTGGCCCCAGCTCTTCAATTACTTCCATGCCAAATTTCATGAAAATCGGTCCAGCGGTTTAAACGTGAAAGCGTAGCAGGCAGACAGACAGATTTTCGCATTTATAATATTAGTAATAGTATGGATATGGATAGGGACGCCTTTGTATGTTCGCAATTCCTTTCTTATACTTAAAACAGCTTCATCGCGTTGTAGTGTTATCTACATAGTTCTTAACCATAGTTGATTTCGGTAGGTGGCGCTGTTGGGAAGATCTAGAACATACAATGATATCATTTCCTCTTGGACATGGACCTACTAGAGTTTTGCCAGACAGATCGTAATAACGACCGGCTGGTTATGTGTCACTACTATCGTGACATGTTATAAGTACTCTACGTCTCGCCCTGGTATTTGGTACCACTGTCTTACAAATTACAAACGTGCGGTAAACTTACCTCGCCACAAGATAGCAACGCACCATTATCATCTTTGGTGTCTATAGGCGATGGTTGACTCTTTCCATCTGGAGATTTAATACTTTATAGTACACAACAGAACAACAAAAAACAATTACAGCAAGCAGTATTTTTAAAAAGGTACAAAAGGCGAGCTTATCTCTAAAAAAGAGATTTCTTACAGTCAAACCGGTAAAGTGAAATACTTGACCATAAATATAAGTCTAAGTGTAAATATAAAAATACTGAAAATATTTAAACAAATGTATTAATGAAACCTAAAGTACTTCAGCAATATAAAGACAGGTACTATTAAATTATTTACAGCTTTTGGTATCTACTAGAGATAAAAACAATATGAATATATATATATATATATATGTATGTATGTATGTATGTATGTATCTAGAAACACACTGGTTGTTTATACTGAACTTCACCTATCTAAAAACATATAAATATTGTTGGACAAATTACACAAACTGATCTAACCCTAATCTAAAAAAATTATGTGGTATGGGTGTTAGTTAAAGACTCTAATATATAGAAATATATATATATATATATATATATATATATATATATATATATATATATATATATATATATATATATATATATATATATATATATATATATATATACATACATATATATATATATATATATATATATATATATATATATATATGTTAAAAAAATAGGTATAACATTTTAAATTATTTATAAAATATTCTTTTTGTTTGGTAAAAGATACCTATTACTTTTATTTTACTAATATGTACTAAAAAAATTAAAATCATGTAAACATTTCTGGAAATTAAGCAAGGTGACTACATGTCCATTCAAATAATCAAAAAGCAACAAATCTTCATCGCGCTTTATGATATCATTTTCTCTCTGGCCTCAGATTTATTTAATAATTGATTTATGTTTTATTTTAGACGTACATATATGACCGTAAAAGTAATTATTTACTTACTTGAAGTGTTTTCTACATTTTTATCAAGCTATTCTCTAAAAATGAATTATCGAAATTTTTCTACGCGCATAATTTCGAAATAGATAAATCGAATGGGATAATTCTTTTTCTGTTTGTTGTTATTAGGACAAGGCTTTTTTTTTGAAAAATAAATATTTAAAAATCCTGCAGGTTAATCCTTATAATATGGAAAGTGTATGTGTAAGCGAAACAGAAGATATTGGAGAAACGTCTTCAATATATAACAACAAAAAATGTTTTTTTATATCATAATAAGATAGAAAACAAGAAGATTGCTCTCCTGGTAAAAAGAGTCAATTATTGCCTATTGGTGTCTACCAAAGAAGTTAATGGTGCGTTGTTAACCATGTGGCGGGGCCTTAATGGTCTAATGCCACATACATGGTAGCTGGTAAACTTACGCATGTAGCATTAGAACTCGCCACATGATAGCAACGCACCATTCACATCTTTGGTGTCTATAGGCGATGGTTGACTCTTTCGATCCATTTGCTTGTTTGCGATCTTATGATTTAAAAAAAATAGATAAGGCGGTGGTACCAGACCTTTGCGAGATAATGCAGAACTCTCCTATCCAGTAGCTACGATGATAGTGTCTTGCATAGCCAACCGTTTATCTCTTGCGAACTGCCTGACAGACCGGCAGTTGGTCTATTCTTCAAAAGAGTCCCGACAAACACGGGAGGAAAATAATCGAACTATTTAGTCGTAATTCTATTCATTTAACATATACTGTAATGTAACATTACTATAAACGGCAGATTTTGTCTCATTTTTATTAGGTATACCACTAGTGCAAAGCCGAGACGTGCAGCTAGTTTGTAATAATAATTTTATCTGAATTTCTAAGATAAGTAATATCATAATAATTCTTACAAATATATCCACCATTTAACATGAGACATTGTTGACAATTTTATCTAAATCTGATAATAATGGATTCATCTAAAAAGGATATTTTTTCCGTTGGTATTGCGATTCGATGTTAAAGTAACTATAATAAAGAAAGTATAAACCGAATATGTCTATTATTACTTTATTTATTATAACATTATAGAGGTTAAATGTATGTTTGTGAGTTTGTTCGTAGGAGGTATGTATTCATTGAAATGCTAAAACGATTCTGAAGTCTTTCACCAATAGAAGGCTAGGTACATAAATTCTGACATTTAAACCAATTTGCTGTGGGATCGGGTCATACGCACATTATTCCACGGGAAACGGTATTAAATAAATTGCTTTCAAAAAGTGTTATCCATTGTATATAAATTGCTAAATAAGTTTTCATAAATTTTGGCATGACAGTAGTTACAGATTCAGGATCGAATAAAAGCTAATTTTGTTTTAAAATGAACCCTTAAGAGGTATGAAATAGTGAATAAAACTTTGCATGAAAAACTATAAGGACGACATGCTAATCTATTTGCGGACGAAGTTGCGCTGGTTAACTAGTACCTAAGTCATAAAATTATTAAAAATTACGAAGAAATAACATAGAAATTTATAAATCTATTTTTATACAAAAATTACCTAGCCAATAAATATTATGTCGATATAGTAATCGAACTCACAACCTGCGGTTTTAACCAAGAAGTCAATGGACACAGTAGTATATAAGTACTATACGTATAATAATAAAAATAAATCGTATCCATTACATGAAATTTTCAAGTCTCAGATTAATTCTTAAAAAACTTCCAGACAGAAACTATTTACCTACACAAAACATATTGGCTTATTCTACTAATTATTTTTACCTTCACAATTAAGAGATAAATTCTATCAAACATCTATTCTAAACGGAAAACTTATCCAGCAAAGAAGTTGCATAATACAAGCTGATTTTTGGGATACGTCATTTAGCCTGGGTTTTTATACTTTTAATATTAATTTAATATATTAACGGCCGGTTTCCGAAACACAAATTCATTTTAACAAGCAATTAATCTGTGTTTAACATAATTTTTACAAGCAAATAATCTGTTAAACACAGATTAATTGCTTGGTAAAATTAATTTGCGTTTCGGAAACCAGGCGTAAGCCTTTTTGCTTTCTATGTAGCTCAGCTCTACTATGAATGTTTTTCCATTTAAACATTTTATTAATATTTAATTCAAATGTTTATTTGTCGAGCGAACAATAACACTCATACAAAATATCCCTCCCTTTTCTCCGCGTAATTCCATCCCCTTCTGGCCAACGTCAATCGGCACGTCCGGGGTCCATAACGCCGTTTGATGTTCTGCTCTCCAATGCTGGTAGAGACGATATAAAGCAAGATGTACGACTGCGCTTTGGGCGACGCCTATATTTTCTAAACATCTTTCGGCGTTATATTTCTGCGCGGCGTGACCTTGTAAGTGCGTATTATTTTGTAAATATTTTGTACTGCTTCGTATTTTAAATTCTTTACTCCTTTAAATAAACTAATTGCAAATTAAAACTAGTTTAAAAAACAAATACGTTAACTTTGTATACCAATTATTATTTTTCTGATTTTTGAGTGCCAACTAGCATTATTATATTTTATCTTTTCAATTTTACCATTCTTTAATTTTTAAAGTATTTTTACTAAAAGAGTCTACTTAATAATTAAACCATTATAGAAACAGTAGATTAAAATAAAATAATTTGTAATCAA
The DNA here is from genome assembly GCA_036924255.1 of Apodemia mormo. Taxonomy (NCBI): domain Eukaryota; kingdom Metazoa; phylum Arthropoda; class Insecta; order Lepidoptera; family Riodinidae; genus Apodemia; species Apodemia mormo. The sequence goes on along the minus strand of JAUPFN010000011.1, from coordinate 16,485,019 downwards.
ATTACAAATTTCAATATTACTTATAGTAATGACTGGTTTACCCGTGCCGATTCACCGCAAGTGGAATTTCAGGTGATCATTGTAATCGTTTATACCAACTTTCAGCCCCTTAAGGATTGATATTTGGAAAAAGTAGCCTGTGGTTAACCCGGTTATTTAACTATCTCCGTGCCAAATTGCATCACAATCAGTTGAGCGATTTAGCCATTAAAGCGTAAACAGACAACCACACATTTTTGCGTTTATAAGTAGCGTTGTACTTACTTATGGATTACATTTTATGTTTAATATTCATACTCATGAATTCGGGTATTTAAATTTTATCGATTTTTTAAAACATAAAATCCGTAATAAATAATCAATTGGAAATCACTTACATATATGCACTTAGTTATCTTGTAATTTTATTTTTTTACATAAAATAAATTGATACATTTAATTAATGCACTAAATTAAAAAAAAACATCGCCATCATTTTCTATAGCTATTTTTTCTGTTTTTTTACCTAATTATTACGTACCCAAGCTACGGCTTTTCGTGTACATTGTTAGTTACCGAATGCTTATAGATATAGATACATATTCTAACAACAAATAAACATATACCGTTTCCAAAATCTTGTAGCAAAAGCAGCAAAAAAATTGTAATTCCAACTAGGAACACCTGCTTTTTATATAAAAAGAAAATTGTAAGGAATATCGTTTTGGTTAACCGTGTATATCTACAGCAGCTTTACAAAATATTAAATGTAAGATGTTTTTGAATATGTTTTTATCTCCTGCAATTGATTAAAAAACAACAATATAAATATAGCTGTTGTCATAGTCCTTAAACTAGTGTTAATATTTTAGGAACTCCTACATTTCACATATTTACGACATTTCTAACTGTGATTAGTTTACGGACACTATTTTAGATAACATTTATACTTTAGTTTGACAGCTAAGTTTGAGATATAAGAGTTAACGGAAAGAGTGCATCTAAAAAGGACGTCCAAACAAGGCCATGTCGTCAAAAAATATGCAGTACGACGGCGGTACGTTACGGAACGTATACCAATTCTATCAACAACCCATAAACCACAACCTTTCTTTGTCTCACATCTTAATATCAACATACTGCGAAGTGAGATAGAAATCTACAAGTTTAATGGGCCGTTACGCGAGAAAAAAATCAGTTGGCATTCGCGAGCGTAGATACGTGAGTGATAGTGGTAAGACGGAAGGATATTTGTGGTTGGTGCACCGAAAAGTATTGACTACAACTATTGTGATGTCTTATCATTTGCAGTCATTTCTCAAAAGCTGCGTCGAAGACAACATTCATCGCGTAAGTAATAACATAAGCAATTACATATAGAGACAGATGTTTGTAACAGCAAGTACACGTCATAGCACCCAGAATGGCGGGTTCATACTGAAGTCTAAACTTCGCGCACGACATGCCAATGTATATCTTACAACCGGTTCTTGGTAGTAGATAGATATGTCTCATACATGTATATGGCATTTAGAATAACATCAATATCGTTTACGGTTTGTTGATCTTTAACGCACAAATGACTTTTGATATAAGTTTACAATCATTAATTTGTATAAATTAGTCAGTTTATAAGGATAATTTATGATATTTGCGGTTTTTACAGAGTTACTAAGTATGTATTTATTGTGATAAATATCGAAGGAGGTGGGTGGTAACATTCTTTTTTATATTGTTTAAATAAGTATGGCCTACCTGCCAGTATTATTTAAGAGTTATTTATTCAAAAGACGTTTACTTAAATGAAAAATTAGATTTTATTAATATTATTATGATAAGAGCTAATAGTAGGTAGCCCAAGAGGGGATTTTGGTGTTTGCTCGAGCGCGTCAGATTAACATAGGAGGGGGTGCCTCACATGCTGTTAAGGCTCTCCACCAAATATAAGCTCTTTCGCAACTTCGGCTTGTGGAAATTGTCAGATTACACTTTTTCTGTAATTCCTTCATTTCCTCCATAATAAAAGAAAATTTAGACACGCTCGAGAATGTTAAGACAACATTTTCTTTGCAACTTTGTGACCCTCCCACTCCCTTACGCTACACTTGAATCGTCAGATTTCTAAATTTTAGCTGGCAATTAATCCACCATACCCTAATCTAATGCGCTTCAGTGTTTCCATGTCACTGATCTGTAGATTTTTTCCCCACCATTGAAATGAAAAAACATTATATAACCTTTTATTTTTCCTATAATTTAATCTACAAAGTCTAATAGGTCCCTACGACGCTCGAGTAACCCATTTAGCACCTTGGCCTCCGCTACTATAAGCGAATATTGAACGCAAGCTCTGAGATTCAATTTAAATATTTTATAAATGTAAATGTTTTAAATTTATGTGACAAAAACAATCAGATTTGTTTTTTAAAATTCATACTTACTAATATTATAAATGCGAAAGTCTGTCTGTCTGTCTGTTACACTTTCACGGCTAAACCGCTGGACCGATTTTCATGAAATTTGGCATGGGTATAGTTAAGATCCGGGGTCAAACATAGGCTTCTTTTTTTTCAAAAATCAGTCCCTGGAGGGCTGAAATTGTGGATGAAATTTTTATTAAAAGCTATTTGGACGACTTATTAATATACACGCGGGCGAAGCTGCGCGAGTCAGCTAGTTACATATAAATAGATAATTTTGCTAAGTAGTCTGTAATTTCGTTAGCGAATTATTGGTCAAAGGTGCCACTACCATCGTCAATAGTAGGTGGTAGAAAGTCGCAACGTCTCGTCCAGATTTGGTAATACAGCCTTATACCTACCTATTTTCTTGCTTCAATAGCGTCTATGCTCGTTACAGTTATGTCCCGGTTTGGAGGATAAAGTAGCCGGTACATGCCAGTATGTAGCATTACTATCCCACCACACGGATAGCAATGCATCATTAACATATGTGATGTCTATATGCGATGGTTATCTCTTTCTTTCAGGAGTCAACAAGTAGTTATCCTATGATACAAAGAACAAACACAGGATTTGTGTCTTCTATCAGATCATCTTTTGACATAATATCGCTGGGTAATTGTTGATACTTAAACAAGTTGCATTTCTGCCCATAATAGTTTAGGTTGAAATTGTTTATTCATTAATTCGTAAATATATTTATATAGGTGAATATATATATATATATATATATATATATATATATATATATATATATATATAATGTACTCACAAGCGTTATTGATGCAAAAATATGTCAATTAAAAATTTTGCAATTTTGGAAGTAACTATTTGGTATATACTTATATATATATATATATATATATATATATATATATATATATATATATATATATATATGGGGCATTCCACGCCAAATCGGACATTATTCGGCCTTTGCATCTTCGATTTTTTTGAAAATTTTTTATGTTATAGTACCCATTGAAAAAGGCCTCCATGATCTTTTTCAATTTTTTTTTGCCGAGCTGTTTCCGAGATATCAATTTTTGAAAAAAATCTTTTTTTTTTTTTCAAATGTCTGTAACTTGGCGAAAAATGGGCCAATCACGACGTTTTTTTTTTTTAAATTTTTGTTTTTAAACACACTTTTAGAATAAAAAATCAAAAAAATTTTTTAAACTGTATCTCTGTGAGATTTTCAAATTTTGAGTTTAAAATGTTCATTTCCAAAAAACACGTAGCGATCGATTTTCTTGAAAATTTTTTCTAAAAAACTGTCAATTATCCCCTAACTTTTAAGCCTAATCCCTTAATGGGAAATCAATGGAATCCATTTTTTTTTTAATTTTAAAAATTTTTTGTTCAGTGAAAAAGATGTTGTTTTTTTTATTTTCGTTTTTAGATGTATTTTAAGGAAAAAAAAAACGGTGTGAAATTTTCTAAATTAACTTTCCATAAGATTTTCGAGCATGCAACGTTAGGATTTATGTTTTTTGAACTTTAAAATTTTTTATTTCACTTATTTATGTCTAAAATCATAATATTTTACGTCAGAACTACTTTCGAGGATTATATGACACGTGATAATTATTAACTAGATGAAAAATTGATTAAAAGCAACAGAAATAGGTCAAATAAAGTACGCAATAAATTACATTACATTTTTTAATCAATTATCATTTTCTTACACGTTTGAATAACTTATGCGTTTGCGAATTTGAAGAAAACGAAAATTCTTTGAATTTCAAAGTACCTTCTCCGTCAGGTATGACACAATGATATTTTTGTGTACCTGTTATTGTTTTAGCTCTCAGGTAACGTTTTTCCAAAAATTCTTTGGCTTCAATATAATGGTTGTAAGAAAAGAACCGAATACAAATATTTGGCAAAGAATTCGGTTTTATCGCCCAGTCATACAGTTGTTGAGGTGTTGAAATTTGTTCATTATACGGAAGTTGAAGACTTGCACGTGCAGCGACTCTTTTGACGGTTCCTCCTACTCCATCACAAGGCCCTTTGCCGTGGGCTGTTGCAAAATAATGCCATTCAACTTCCAGGCCAAAGTCTGCTTTGTGGTAATTTATATTTACAAAATTCTTGTAGTTTTTAAATTGCTGAGGCGCTCCATCAGAAAAGTAAATAACTTCAAAAAACAAAAATCCTAACGTTGCATGCTCGAAAATCTTATGGAAAGTTAATTTAGAAAATTTCACACCGTTTTTTTTTTCCCTTAAAATGCATCTAAAAACGAAAATTAAAAAAAAAACATCTTTTTCACTGAACAAAAAATTTTTAAAATTAAAAAAAAAATGGATTCCATTGATTTCCCATTAAGGGATTAGGCTTAAAAGTTAGGGGATAATTGACAGTTTTTTAGAAAAAATTTTCAAGAAAATCGATCGCTACGTGTTTTTTGGAAATCAACATTTTAAACTCAAAATTTGAAAATCTCACAGAGATACAGTTTAAAAAATTTTTTTGTTTTTTTATTCTAAAAGTGTGTTTAAAAACAAAAATTTTTTTAAAAAAAACGTCCTGATTGGCCCATTTTTCGCCAAGTTACAGACATTTGAAAAAAAAAACCGATTTTTTTCAAAAATTGATATCTCGGAAACGGCTCGGAAAAAAAAATTAAAAAAAATCATGGAGGCCTTTTTCAATGGGTACTATAACATAAAAAATTTTCAAAAAAATCGAAGATGCAAAGGCCGAATAATGTCCGATTTGGCGTGGAATGCCCCATATATATATATATATATATATATATAAGTATATACCAAATAGTTACTTCCAAAATTGCAAAATTTTTAATTGACATATTTTTGCATCAATAACGCTTGTGAGTACATTTGTAGTATAGGATATAATCGGATTAACATGTCCCTAAGGAAAAAAAGTCCCTGAAAACAACCAGATTTTAAAAAACTTAATATAATTTTGATTTCAAAATAAAGTTTTAAATATACCTACACCTATAAAATGTAAACTCGTTTTCCTGTTGTAAATATTTCCTAATGAGGAATCTAAATTATTTCCGTTGTTTCTCATCAAATATTTTCAACGTTATTATCTACATTGATGTATGGTATGTAGGAAATCAAAATTAAAAGAGGCTATAAACTTAATTAGTATTCTTCAAATAACTACATCAGACGTGATATCAAAAATACTAAATAAGAATGGATTTCATGACAAGAATAGGAATATGTGATGATAGCTATATTATGTACCTTTTATTAAATTATAGAATAGCAACAAGGCCAATGGTTCTTTAATAAAAAAGACAACCGTCGCCCATGGACACCAGATTTATTAATTTAATATGTAGCTGATATAGAATTTAATATGTAGCTGTTCAATATTAAGTACCGATATTTTTTTAAGTATCGATATAGGCACTTGATCGAAATAATCCGATATTTTTGGATAATCTGATATCGATACATACTGTTGATCTTTTTCATCCGATATATGAAATATCGTGGCTTTAATGTTAGATCGAAAATCGCATGGACACGTTTCTAAGGTTGAAAGTTTAATATCCATACATTTTATACTTTGATGCGGAAAAACGAAACGCACTCCCTGATGTACGGAATGCTTTAATTAAGCTGTAAAAGATCTAGATAATACTTTTAATTCCTGCCTAAAACCAAACCTTAAAAATGTTGTTGTCTTATTCTGAGGTCTCATCATTTTTTATAAGTAGAGTTGTTATTTTAATATTTATTGTGGTAAGAAAGAAAAAGTGAGACCTCAGAGAGAGAGAGATAGATAGAATGATTAGATAAATAAATAAATAAATATTCACGGGACAAATTACACTTACTGATCTAACCCCAAAGTAAGCAAATATTTGCTTGTGTTATGGGTGTTAGTCAACGATACTAATACATAGAAATACATATATAAATAGCAGAATATATATAATAAACACCCAAACCCGGAAATACAAACATTTATGCTCATCACACAAATGCTTGTCCCCGTCGGGGATCGAACCCGAACCCCGTTGATTGCGTAGTCAGGGTCGCTAACCACTCGACCAACGGGGCGGTCGAGTTTTGTGTGTTTGTTTTAGTTTTATGAATTAAATGTTTGTTTTAAACTAATATGAGTGCTTGCTACAGGTTTACAGTAGTTCGTGTAGTCCATTCCAATTAAAAAAATGGATGCTAATGTACACTATATTTAATGAAATTTTATAGCTTATTTATAAAGTGGCAAGAGTAAGTTTTACGGTATATCACATAAATACTTAACTATAGTGGCTATCTTTGTGCCATCAAAGGCCACGCAGCTAATAACCGAGCAAATAAGCACATAGCAAACTAAGAGCCAAAGTTAAGAGCGGAAAGTTTTGTATCCAAAATTTAGATAACAAATATAAGGACTTATAAAATACTGTATATATAGGAATGAAGTTCCTTATTATAAAAATATTAATTTCAAGTTCTACTCAAGGTAAAAAAAAAATATTCGGGTATACATTTTTTTTTATTTTGATTTTTATTATTTTTTACCAATAAAAATCAAAACACTTTTTTACAAAATTATCTTAACATCTTTATTTTATTTACAATGATTAATAAAAATATATCTTAATAACAGTTATCATGTAGACTATACGTTAGACACTGTAAAGCCATCATACTCTACCGCCCCGTTGGTCGAGTGGTTAGCGACCCTGACTACGCAATCGACGGGGCTCGGGTTCGATCCCCGACGGGGACAAGCATTTGTGTTATGAGCATAAATGTTTGTATTTCTGAGTTTGGGTGTTTATTATGTATGTAAAAGTATTTATATATGTATTTCTATGTTTTAGTATAACCCACCCATAACACAAGCAAATAATTTGCTTACTTTGAGGTTAGATCAGTAAGTGTAATTTGTCCCATGAATATTTATTATTATTATTATTATTATTATTATTATTATTATTATTATACATAGACATAAAAATCTTACGCTTTTTTAACGTCCGTATGTTTTTTGCCGGCTTGGTTACCCCTCCGCAACACCCCATAAGGTATCTACTTCGTTCCAAAAATAAAAACAATTATTATGTAAACTTTGGCGAATTTTTTCATTCATTCATAATATTACTTTTAATTATGATTACTTAACTAATAATAAAATCAAAAAACATTCGACATATCAAAAATATGGGTGTTTATCGATTAAAATACAACGGGTAAAATCGATACAATTTGATTTATCACATCGAAAAAAATATTGATATTTTATAAGCTTGGGCATCCCTAATTATTGCCATATGCGGCAGGAATATTATAGGTAGCTGGTACCAAAACCCAGGCGAGACGTTCCAGAACTCTAATATACCTACTACCCAGTTAGTAATCACGACATTAGTTTCCGCTACGTAGGTGTGTAGATAAGGAAGTTACTGATTAAGTCCGATTTCCAACAATCGAGTTTTCACAAAATCTCCACGTTTTAAGGTCCTAGGAACCTTTTCCGACTAGTTTCACATTTCAGTATGTGTGTGTATATGTGTGTATGTGTATGAGTATATGTGGGTATGTAAACATCTCCTAACTTTTGAACGGCTGGACCGATTGAAACAGGTTTGATGGCATTCGATTGGATTCCGCTCAATTTAGACTAACTGAAAATTTGGACCTAGTCGGCTCAGGAAATTTTAAAGAAACCCCAAAAAATGAATTGCCAGAACAGCATTTTTTTAATATAACTTCCAGATTTATGTACCGATTGAGCACAAAAACTAATCAGCTCTGTTTCTCAAAAAACTATGTCTAATACTTACATAAATTGCATTAGAATCTGTATGTCTGTTTGGAAGTAATCATCGATGAAAAATTTTGAAAAAGGTGTTTTTTCGATAAAGCTTCGAAATTTTTCAACCATTTTTGGTAACTACGTCATAATATTCCGTTTCAAAAATCAAAATCAAATTAAATTTTCGAAAATTACAGTTTTTTAAATATTAAAATTACGTTGTTTTTAGCAAACTTATTTATTTATTTATTTAAACTCTTTATTGCACAAAATATACAACAAACGAACTTAACGTCTAAAGACATTTTCTATCAGTTAACCTGTGCAAGGTTAAGGTTGTAGAACCATACGGGGGTCTCGCGTACTGCTTAGCAGCCACGGAAAAAAAGGTTGTAGAACCATTGTAATATTACTTAATATTTTTGAAATAACTTTCAGGCCAATACACCGATTGACTTAAAAATCTTTTCAGCTTTCTCCTTTTAAAATTTTTATTTAAAATTTAATAATAATAAACTAAAATTTAATTGGATCAAAAATGGTCAATTTGTTTGGGATTTATTAATGCCATTCGAAGAATCAAAATTGATCATCATTTCCAAAATATACAGCTTTTCAAAAATCAATAAATTTATCAAAATGAGAATAGGTACATTTTTACAAAATAGATGTTTGAACTGAAAATATCTATGCTGGAAGTTTCAGGGATGGCCTGCAGGGTCAACCATTTACAGTTTTCTTTGTGTTTTATGAGTTGCTTATCAGTAAGTGGTCTATTTTTCAAAAGGAGCTCGGGTCGACATGGGCTCTACCTATAGTATAAGATCCCAGTATAGAACGATCTTCACCGAGCTGGTTAATGGATGAAAAGTTTTTTATTTCCAAATTAATTTGTCAATAATTATATTATTTGCAATATAACTAAAAAATTTCAATCTAGAATATTTTTTAATCATTTCATTGGTTTGGTCAAGGAGCGCTGGAACCTTTGTACATTGGTACAAGTTCAAAAGTTGTTATAGCGTGATTTAAGATTTTCTTGCAATGTAAATGCTGTAATTGTTGTTGTAGCGTGGAATATTGCGTTACACTTACATCATTAAGCTTAAAAACACGCTACGTAACGGTTAATTTCTAAAAAATACGTCTAGTAGGAATAAAGTGCTGCCAACACTTAGAAGACCCTTGGTGTTGTGAACATCTACAACACCAAGGGTCTAGTAAGTGTTCATGGGCGATGGTGATCACTTACCATTTGTATCCACTTCTAAAAGGTTGCCCACATATACAAATATATATATATATATATATATATATATATATATATATATATATATATATATATATATATATATATATATATATATATATATATATATATATATATATATATATATATATATATATATATATAATATATATCTACTTACTGTAAAATACAGAAATGTAAATTCTGTTTTTTTTATTTATTTTATTCTAACCGCTAAATTGTGCATTACCAGTTAGCCCTGACTGTAAAAAATCTTAATAAAAAACACATTAAAACACGAAGCACAAATTAAATAAGAAGAAACACAGAATAGTGGACCTTTGTTACATTTGGAGCGTTCTAAACGATCTCTGTGAGCATTTCCTTGTTTACCATAACAACAGAGAAATGTATTGACTAAAAGCAAATGCCTTTCAATAAATTATATATGACTTTCAATGCTTGTTGAATGCTTACAAAGAAATTATGTCACATTTGTATAATATTTTATTTCTATATGTTATTAGTATTAACGATTTTGTAGTACACAATATTTCACATAATGTTATTTAAAATCCATAAATGATAAAATTAATCTGAGAATATAAATTTGCATCCTTAATTCATTTTTTTATAATTTATTACTTAATTAAGTATAAAATGGTTCGTATTTATGTAAATAACTGTAAATCAGCTTGTTTAGCTCGAAATCTAAACAATCTTTATAATTCGAAAGATATGACTCTGAAAAAGTATATCTTGTGAGTGAATTTGTATTTTTGTTCACAGAACGATTTGATCTTTGGTATAGGATAGATTATTCACTGGAAAGTATAAGAAGTAAACTGTTATTCCTAATAATGTTTCATTACTAGAAAAGTAATAAAAAATTGAACTTGATAAATATGAATATGTGAAAACGGTAAAAAATTGGTTACCAAATCAACAACCGTTAATAAATATTTTTGATTGCTAATTTTACTTGCATTTATAAAATAAAATTGTTGCGCTTGTAGAAGTTACGTTATCTAACTATTTATAACATTAAGAATTTAATTTAAGTTAAAAAAAACGATAAACTAGAATCAACAATTTATTAATAAGTCATAATTATTAAATAAGAAGATCTAAAATAACTAAAACCCAGAAATCCACAAGGCCATTTTAGATTATAACAGTTCCATATTTATACCTGCTTAATACGTATTTTGAAAACACCTTTTCGTAATAATCGGTTTTTATTTTGAGAACATTTAATTAACGTTGAAAATCCCGTTACAAGTTTTATCAAAACTTTAAGAGTTTTAGTCAGATAAAACAACATGAAGAGAGCTTATACAAAACGTGTTATACGTACGGTACTAAATGGATTCGGCTATTCTTCAACATCTATTTATAACCAATATTTGTCTATGTTAAGATGAGATCAGTCAGTCTCGTGCACATAAGATGTGTACATTATTACTCGGGTCAATGAATCCCGGTTTGGAATTTGATGGGAAGTTTCTCTTATTTACATAACAATACGATTCTTCCTAGACCATTACACTTGTGTTAGAGTTTGACTTGTTACGTTTTCTTTATAAAATATTTTTTTATTTTATTTTATGTTTGTGATTCTCCTTGTAGAAATAAGAGTAGGTACATACATATTACATAAGAGCTTGAAAGGTCATCATAGCTTATGCAAGACACCTACGTTAAATCTTGATATTAATACAAGAAGGAAAAACTATGGACCCCTTTTTAAGACAATTACGCGAACGGTGGAGTATGAAATTTGGTACAGTTAAAGTCTATATTACGGAGGACTAAACAAACCTAATATTTTTAAATAAAGTGCATTACAAATACATGAAATTGATAAACATAAATATTACACACACTACATCCATGTTACATAAATAGTAATATACACATAAGTATATATAAATAATAATAATAATATACACTAAATAATAGTAATATAAAATAATAGTAATATACACTAGTTTCATTACTTCATACTTATATACGTCATACGTTAGGTATATATATTACTTATATACGTCATTCTTAATAGGAATTTTTCAATTTAGTCTATGGTCGAGTTTCGGTCACAGGCGATCACTAGTATTAATTATTACTCAAATTTTAATGTATACAGATATAGTAGATAGAACTCTTTTAAATATTTCATCTTTGAAAAAATTAATATTTTCCATATATTTAAGTAAATTCATTTGACATTTTAAATAATTGGTATCAAAATATGTATATTCGCAGTTGCGGATCTACACATATTCATTAATTAAAATTATATTATAATTTATTCGGAATTCCGTTGAAGTAAGAATATATTATGATATAATTTAAACGAAAAAAATCAATGTATGTCAGTAAATTAGCAACAAGAGACCCATCATAATGCAGGATATTTTAAATTAAAATTTATGGACAGCCGTTTATGTCATTAACTTCATGGCTAATATATTCCTGTCGCAAAAGTATCAGTGCTTGTCACTATCATGATCTAGTTTGTATGGTAAGGTGGCCGGTAAAATTATGCATATTATGATATTTCAAACCGCCACGTGGACGAGAAAACGCCATTAACATCTTTGCTATGTATCGATAGGTAGTTTACATTTGTTTTTTCCATAAGTGTAAACAAAGCTTTTAAGCAACTAGGGTAAACTTGTCGATATGAACAAAAGACATTTAAATGTAAATCACATACAAGTGTTTCAAGAATATAAAAGATTGGAAAGTTGATCATTGCTTCAATACAAAAAATATTTATTTTCATGCAAATTAAGTGAACTTTGAATACATGCTGTTTCTAAACGATAAACTTTTAAAGCAGTCAAATTGTTCGGTTCGTTTACGTAGCACCGGTGGTTTGTTGGATTTTAGTGTCAATTGTGAAATTTCTAGGCTTGGATACCTCGTTAATATGATTTATAATTTGGTGCATAATCAGTGTGTGTTTGTCAAGATATGTTTTTATTATAACGCAGTAGATAATATCGCATCAAAAAAATATAAAATCATTACAATTTTAATGAAACATGCATTTTCCTTACAATAAAAAATTTAATGGCTGTTCTGATGCAAAGAGAAAATCATCACTTTTAGATAACAAAGATTTGAATGGCGCGTTATCATCGTTGTGACAAGAAATACCTAATGCCACATGTAAAAGTTTACTGGCTATCTTATATTTGAAACTGGCATACGACAGTGACAAGGACTAATGCTAATTCGGCACAAAAAGGTACGGCGGTGGTACCAAACACGGGCAAAACGTTACGGGACTCTACCACGTAGTATTCGTAATGTTAGTGAAGTGTTTAGCCATTCACCTAGCAGAAAGGAAGCTGGTCTATTCTTCAAAAGGTGTCCAGATAAATATTTTAACAGATTATACCTAAACTCTTTTGTCTAATGTTACACTTGTGAATTGCGTGATCCATCGTATTACATGGATTCAACGAAAATGAAAGACAAAATAATAGCGTATGTACTTTAGTTTTTCTTATTTATTCAAAATATATCCATATACATTTAGTATGTATGTACTTTTTATACTTATATAAACAACACAAATACAAAAGTACATACGTATACTACCATAGCATCTGACGTCATTATTCTACCAGACGTATAAAGAGAAAACAATTAAATAAAATTAAGAGCGTCTATTACTGTTATCAATGGGAAGGGTATTACAAGTCTTACAGAAGTGAAAGATTTAGATAAGAAATCAATAAGGCAAAAAGGCATTTGGAGAGTAGAGATATATTCTTAACGGAGTTGACGAAGGATGTGTAGCATGCTGATATTGGAATTTCGACTTAAGATAGGAAGGTTCATTAGGGTTACAAAGGACACTAAATTATAGGGAATTCATAAGAATATTAATGTACATAGCATTCATAACTGTCTGCTCTGGCAAATTGGAAGCTGTATTATTTTAAAGCAATACCATTAAGACGATCGTACTTGTGCAGACGAATGACGGAGCTTAAGTACCTACCTACAATATTACGCAAATTGCGGAATATTTTTGTTTCAAAGTAATATTAAATAGTATCAGTTCTTTCATATGATTCCATTGAAGAAGTTTTATAACGATGGGAATAAGCTACAAAGAAGACTTAAACAGTAAACGCCCAATCCTTGTGGTTTTTCTAACTATTGTACTAGCAGTTAATCGTGACTATGTTCGCTTAACTTCAAATCAATACTTTCTTTTACTAACTTGAGTAAAAAAGTAGCCTAGGTCACTCCTGGATACTATAGCTTTCTAAATGTGAAAGAATTTTTAAAATTGCTCAAGTAGTTTTTGAGGTTGGTAAATCGTAAAAAAACACAAACAGAAAATCAAATAATAATAATAATAATAATAATAATAATTCACGGGACAAATTACACTTACTGATCTAACCCCAAAGTAAGCAAATTATTTGCTTGTGTTATGGGTGTTAGTCAACGATACTAATACATAGAAATACATATATAAATACTAGAATATATATAATAAACACCCAAACCTGGAAATACAAACATTTATGCTCATTACACAAATGCTTGTCCCCGTCGGGGATCGAACCCGAGCCTCGGTGATTGCGTAGTCAGGGTCTCTAACCACTCGACCAACGAGGCGGTCAAATCTAAATTTAAATCTCCTCTTTATAACATTGGATCAGATCTAATATCTTACATAATATAATGATAATAGCCGTCCAAGACCTTATATATCAATACCAAAGCTAGTACCTAGCTTCAGTACCTATTGACATATAAGATCTTGAATTCGAATCCTGGTTCGGGTCATTAGTATGGAGTTAGTTTTTCAGGTTTTTTTCCGGAATAGGTAGATAATAGGTAGATAGAATAGGTAGATGGATATTTTCTTCATTCGTCCACGCATGTGACTATATAAATTTTATATACATTTAGCGTAATATTTATAGATAATCCGTTTCCCGCAATATAGCCTGTAGGTCCCGATTCTGCGGGAAAAATAGGAGTAAATATAGCCTATGCCACTAAGCAATAATTTAGGTTTCTACAACAGAAAGAATTTTCAAAATTGGCTAAATAGTCCCAGTGATTATGTACGTCCTACAAATTCAGAAAGCTATAAACCACAGTAGATAAGTACTGTGGCTTGTAACTTTAGTCTTGAGATTTTGGTTCTCATCTCAAATCAGTTTAAGACATACCTACTATATCAAGAAGGAAATTCTGAAGTTACGTCAAAAACAAAAAAAAAAAAAAACAACTTGAATAGTTGCGTATTTGTCCTTCGAAATCTAGTCGTTCTAGTACCTGATTTACCTGATGGTATATACCCAGCAACTGCTGCCTTAACCATGTTATATTTCGCGTTATTTGCAAGTAAATATTCAAGACTAGTTATTTTTCATTTAAACTTTAATAAGCAATTTTCAATTTAATAATCATGTTTAATAATCATATCAATAAAAAATATATTTTTTTGAAATATGAATATTGGCAGTCCAATAGGAACTCGTATAATCAATGATAAGTTAGTAGGTACTTATATCTCGTTAAGAAAGACTTCAATAAAATATTAGTTTTATCGGAACCATTTTATCGTTGTACACCTTGACAGAACTTATAACCGCTTTTGATATTTAAAACGATTATACTGTAACAACCAAGCAACAAAATTGCAATTTCTGAATCGACGTTATTGGTCTTGTCTCCTAAATTGCTATTATTAACGCTGGGCGATAGCCAATCATTACTTTTGTAATATGCGTAGAGAGATAGGTATTTATTACATAGCATGTTAATTTATTAATTGATTTTTGTCGAGTGTTTTTGACCCTGACTACGCAATCGAAGGGAATGGGGTTCGCTTTCCGACAGGGACAAATATTTGTGTGATGAGCGTATAAGTTAGTATTTCTGGGTTCGGATGTTTATTATATATATTTCGGTATCAATATATGTATTTCTATGTATTAATATCGTTGACTAACACCCATAACTGAAGCTAATAATTTGCTTATTATACTAAGTATATTTATTATTTTCCAAATATACGTTCATCCGTTGTTTTATATCAAATAACTTGTTTAATCGTTTATTTAACAAAAAACTGAGAAAAAAGTGTAAGGCGCTTTCGCTGTGAGCTCCTCAACGTCTCTCGGGTGAGACTATTTAGTACTACCGCCTTACCCATTCCTGCCGCAATAGCGCCAATGCTTGACACTGTCGTGTACCGGTTTGAAGAGTAGGAAGTGGCATTATCACCTATATACCTACACACTTAGATATATTTATCTTTTGACCGTCCGTCTGTATATAACCTCTCAGCTTTGACTAAACGACACTGACTGTGCAATCGACAGGGCTGGGGTTTAGGTTATTCCCGACAAGCATAAGCGTTTTAAGCAGTTTGTTATTTCTAGATTCAGTCATTCAATAAAATATTTCTGTATTTTTATATGTATTCCTATTTATTAGCATTTTCTAAAAAGCAAAGGTATTAGATACAGGTTAATAATAAAAATAAGACATGCAGAATTTTAGTTTTGTAAATATTTAATCATTTATACCTTCATCCAAAATTAAACTGGAAATACTTATTCCAGAAAAGGTATGATAACATTATGCTTACCTACTTAACTTTGACGTTTTATCAAAACGAGAAAGCAGTTAAGTGTATAGGAATTAATAATGAGAATCTCTGGTAAGTCCTCAACCATTAGCATCCGAGTTGTATGTTTTTATTATATTCTTATTCAGAATGTGATTGTCGAGTGGCTTTATCAGACATGTTAAAGTGGAAATAACCATTCACGATGAAGATATTAATGCACAGTACTAAGTAAATGCGACACTTACAGATAATAAATAGCTACATTACATGTGTCTATTAAAAATGGAGTATACTAACTATATATACTAGTCGAAGCATTTAGTTCGATAGTTTACAATCCTTATATTATTAAAGAGTGCATTCTAAAGATTCTTATTACAACTAGCGCTGCTTCGCTCGTGAGTAGAGTAGCATGTCTTATCTTTTTCTATAATTTTTATAAACACTTTCATGTCCTATTTTAGCTTTTTAGGGGTCGATTTTTGTAACAAAATAAAGACTCAGTCAGACAGACAGACTTTCATATTTTTAAAATTAATATGGATAGATAAACTATTAAGCTACTTGATCGATTTAAAAAATTCAGTTTTAAGTTATCATAGGGTACAACAACAGTATCAGTAAGTTGGCTACATTTAATTAAATAACTTATCGACGATATAATTTTGTATTGCATAAGTATAGGCCTATAAGGAAATCCACGTAAGCGAAGTTGCGGACATTATCTAGTTTAATGTATTCTGATATTGCTCATGTCTTACATACTACTTAATTATCTAAACACATTCGTTATAACATTATAAATAGAAACTGAAATTAATACAAATTAGAAAATCTTCTTCGTGATACAACGCTCCTAAAGAGCTATAAATAACTAAAAATTTTCGAGAGAAGACTCGACGCTTATAATAGTGCTTAAACTTTCTACACAAATACATTCATTAATGGAAGAGTATTAATTCTGATTGAAATATGGGTGTCCTTTCAATTATGTGCAGAGTTCTAGTTAAAGACTGATTTAGACTTTTGATGTGCTTATTAATTTGTCGTCACCTACTTTGCTTATAAATTTATATCTTAACCTATTATAAAATGATATTAACACAAGGTGCACCGTGTAGCCCGCTGCTATATAAAAGTGTTTGGTGAATCCCGCAGAAACAACAAATTTTTCCAGGATAAAAAAACCTATGAGCTATTCCAGGTAATCGTATTTATGTGTACCAAATTTCATCTGAATCGGTGCAGCCGCACCGTAATGTTTGTTACTTAATCACACAAAAATGTACAATTTGGTACATTTTTGTGTGATTAAGTAACAAACATTCCATCCAAACGATCAAATTTTCGCATTTATAAATAGTAACCGTACCGTGCAACTCGCTACATTGTAAAAGATTTTGGTGGATCCCGCGGGAACAACTAATTTTCCGAGATTAAAAGTAGCCTCTGTGCTATTCCTAGTTTATCTACCTGAGTGCTAAATTTTATTCAAATCAAATTAGCGTGATTAAGTAACAAACATCCATCCACCCAAAGATCCAAACTTTCGCTTTTATTATATGAATACATAGATTGATATACATTAAATATCTTAGGGACGAGCTGAGAGAACAAAGAACCTGCACTACAGTCCAGGCAGACTTTTTTCGCTTTCTTCCTATTCATAACTCTCTTCATACAAACACGCCGGTTCCAAAGGCATTTGACACCACCCTTGGAAAAATCTTAAATAAATAGATTAGGAAAGATCCTTATTTTAAAAAAGCAGTGATGCTTGGCATTATCGAGTCCTGGTCAATATATAACTATGTATACTGCCGGCGTAATCATAGACATTCAAAACTTAGCAAACCAGCTTTAGGATAACAAATCGCAACTAGTATTATATTTATTATTTCTGACTAATCTATATCGTTTTGCATTGATATTTTTGTATTTAAATCAACTACAAGTCTTATGAAAGTGTAGTAGTCCATGGGCGGCGTAGATCACGTACCATCAGGTGAGCTTCCTCTCCGTTTGCCCGCTTTTTCTTATTAAAAAAACCTAGTAAACTGTTAAACGTAAAAAATGAACAACTTATATACCTACACGCGCACACGTATACAAACAAATGTTTGTATGTTTAATATAACCAGGATTCTAGATCGGTAAATAATATTTAATTTTTTTTTGTAGGTAAATATAAAATATTCATTTTTTGATTGAGGGGGCCAAATAGATAAACTAAGTAGCGTGTTGAATTAATTATATCGATTTCACTCGTATTCTCATTTTTTTAAATTCATTAGATAGCAAAAAATAGATGGCTCTCCTGGTGGAAGAGACAACCAGCGCCTATAGACACCAAAGATGTTGATGATGTCTTGCTATTCTTGTGGCAGGATCCTAATGCCGTATGCGTTAGTTTATCGGCTACCTTACCCTCTAAACTAGAACACGACAGCGACAAGCAATGACGCTATTGTAACAGGAATAGGTTAAGCGATGGTACCAGACCCAGGCGAGAAAATGCAGAACTCTACCACCTAGTAGGCACAATGTTAATGATTCGCATAGCCAATCATTTGCTTCTTACGAAGTGCCTGGCAAAACGGCAAATGGCCTATTTTTCGAAAAGAGCCCGGACGAACGAGGGATAAAACTAACTTGTTGATTCATTATCATCAAAAACATAAAGCTTAACATGTACATATATTTAGGTATAAGTAGGTATTAGTAGTTATAATTTAGTAAGCAGATATTATATTACACTATGCAACTTTTTTGCTGAATCATATAAAGTAAAAATGGGTATTTATAGTACTCGTTATTATTATCTTATATATAAAATTCTCGTGTCAGAATGTTCGTTCCCGTACTCTTCCGAAACGGCTTGACCGATCCTCATGAAATTTTGTGAGCATATTGAGTAGGTCTGAGAATCGGCCAACATCTATTTTTCATACCCCTTTGTGATAAAGGTTGTCCACCCCTAAATTTTATTTTTTATTTTTGGATGAATTTTTTTATTTTTATTTTTTTATGTTTTAGCTTTGAAAAATATATACAACCCTAAATTTTCACCCTTTTATCACCAACCCCTATTTATTAATTTAATAATTTATATGGCAAAACAGCGTTTGCCGGGTCAGCTAGTAATAAAAGTAAAAATCACGTATAATATCGGTCAATAAATACCTACTTCAATATTTTTCACAACAGAGATACAGATGCCAATTTAAAGAAATAGGATTTAATGAATAAGACATGAGGTTGAAAATATAAATAATAAGTGGCAGGGGGAATGGTGGCATTTCAAGATTGGATTTGGGATTCTTTTACTTTTTGTGAAGCAAAAAGTTTACTTATATTTAGGCAAGTTTAATTTACTATATTATCCAAACTGGACATTAAGTTATTGACTTTATTCATCTACTCTGTTTTATGAATATGGATCTAAAAAAACTTAATTTCTTTGATTATACGTATCTCTATTAAAAACTTATAGAATTTAAATATACCTAAATCACGGGAGGTGTTTAATCTTTAACCATCTTTATAAATATGAGGAGTTTCTTAATCTGGTTGTAATATTTGTTACCTCAGAACTCGGTTATTTATCCATTGACTTGGATTTATTTTTGTTTGTGAGTTTCAATTGGTCTCATGCAAATTTGGCAAAGATCTGATTCAGGGCTCCAAATGAACGGGAGCCTAGAAGACAGTTATTGCAATTGTACTGCTTCATAAAAATAAAGAGATTTCTGCTAGCAAACTTGCAATGTAAATTGTTGGAAGAAGTATATATATATATATATATATATATATATATATATATATATATATATATATATATATATATATATATATATATATATATATATATATATATATATATATATATATATCTATACAGCAACCATGTCACACACTTAAGTATGCAGTGCACTCTCTGCATATTAAGTGTAAGACATGGTTTGGAGTCAAAGTTTGAAGACATATTTGTGTGAATGTGATGCATATAATATCAAAAATAAATATTGTTATAAATAAAGTAGAATATAATATAATTATAAATAGATTAAAATAAAAAGGGGTCTTTAGATCTCTTGTAGGGCAACCATTGTCTAACATTGAAAGATTATAACTCGTGTTGGTCCGGGCTCCCTTTGAATAATGAAGTTGAATATGCCAATCGCTTCCATCGCAGCTTCTAACTTGCATGGATCTGGTACCACAGTTTCACTATTCCTGCCACAATAGCCTATGTACTCGTCACTGTCGTATTCCGGTTTGGAGGGTAAGGTAACCGGTAAACTTATGCATGTGGCATGAAGTCTTGCCACAGGGCTAGCAACATACTATTAACATCTTTGGTGTCTATAGGTGAGAATATTTTGTTTCCATTAGGACAATTATTTGCTTGTTTGCTATTTGATGATATAAAAAACTCCGCTTCATAACAATTTATTGGTTTCATAGAATAACCTGGAAATCGGTTACCTAAATATATTTTGATTTAAAAACAGTTATTTCCGTGTCATAAAAAACAAGTTAGATATTATACACATGCCTATTTGTATGCTATGTTAGCGGTGCAACACTGTCATGTTTCAGTGTGAGCTAAAATGGACGGTAAATTTGCATTACCTAAGGAGTAAAATTCTAGCCGGAAGAAGGAAAAGTACTAATGTAGTGTATACTGTTTTAGTGTTTGTTGATGTCTAATAGTTGCGGTTGACTATTAGGTATATATTTTTAAAATACTGAAATCACCGATAAAGTATGAAAATTTGTAATACATACTTATGAAAATTTCTTTATTAATAAAACTATATTATTAATATAACTACCACAAAGTACTCGGACGATTTTAAAAATTCTTTCGATAACAGAAATCTACTAGTAAGAAACATAAATTATATTTTGTGAAATCCTTAAAATCTTTTAGTTTTGTAATTTGTGGTTTTTAGTCAAAAGTTAGACTTTACGAACCACTAGTTTTCGGGTATAATTGCTAGAAAGTCATTCATGCGGTCATTACTTAATAACTATATAAAACCATTTAAATACAATAATATATCACATATGAATACCAGATAGTTAATAGGGAGTCCACCGATTAAAGTGCTATGATTGAATTAATGTACCTATCTATTTGAATATAATGGGTTGCGTGTTCTTCACACCCACTAAATTTAACAGTTGTCACAATTGAAACGTGTCTAGTTAGTGTCACAAGTGATTATTTGAATCATAAAATATTGTCATACTTTATTAAGCATTGTTTTAAATGGTGTGACATAGGAATGTATAATGATTGGAATTAAACTGAGTACATTGAATTACTGCGTTAGATAGGTAATTTATATCTAACTCAATGGGGGTTATCAAACATAAAGCAAAGAAAGTATTGACTTCAGTCCTGAGATTTTACATTTTATCTCAAATCAGTTTACCTATCTATCCGAGAGGAAATTCTGAAGTTAGGTCATTATATATACCTAATTAATAAAGTTCCTTAAAATTTGCCATATAATCGTATTATTATGCCATTTACATAAAATTCACGTTATTTGTAAAGATTCAAATTATACCAAAACTAATCTTAACAAAATTTATTAGTACATTAACAATATCGTTGTCATACTAAAAAAATAAATTTACTTACTTGAATTACATTTTTATTACATAATAGAATATTCTCATATAGAATATATTAATTACTGAGACTGAATAACCTATATTACCTAATATTATAAATGCGAAAGTTGAAATGTTTGGATGGATGGATGTTCTTACTCAATCACGCAAAAACTACTGAACGCATTTGAGTGTATTTTGGCACACGGGTAGATGACCTGGAAAAGTACATAGGCTAATTTTTATCCCTGAAAAATTATTCATTCCTGAGGGATTCACCAAAAACTTTATTATGCAGCAGGCTGCAGACCGCATCTAGTATTAATATATTTTAGTCTCAGTAACTATTTCGCAATGTGAATTTTTTAAAACGATTACGATTTAGCAATAAATTATACATAATATTATTAAATCTTAAGTATATGATCATTTAAGTACGTAATAACCAAATTAAAAAATATTTTATTAAATTTAATTTGAAATTGAGCATTATGCCAATTATTATTCTTGTATAACCTAATTTGCGCATTAATAACATGGTCCAAGAGCTGGCGACAATTTTTGGGAAGGTTCTCTTAGCAGATTGGAATTGCGAAAATATATAATTTCGACAAATGGCGATACGTGGCCTGCGAGTTTGGTAGAGCTATCCATGTGGCGGGATATTAATGCCACAAGCGTAAGATTACTTTATTTTCCAAACCAGAACACGAAAATGGCAAGCATTAACGCTATTGCGGCAGGAACAGGTAAGGCGGCGCTACCAAATACCCGGACGAGACGTTGCGAAACTCTATCGCCTAGTAGTCACGATGATAGTGTCACGTACAGTCAATCGGTTGCACTTTACGACCTACCTGGCAGAACACCAGTTGGCCTATTCTTCAAAGGATCCCGGACCAACACGACAACACCAATATTTATTTATTTATTATATATTTTGTTGTGTACAATTTAAATGTTAAATAAATAAAATTATTGGTAACTTTCGTTAAATGTGTTTGAAGGTGTCTGGAAGTACTTTAAAACCGACATAAATATCTGGCATTTTTTTTCAAATTCTAAAAAATCCTAATTAAAAGATGAAATAAAAATCAAGTTCCTAAAAACAACTTTTTGGTTTTTTTTTTGCAAATGTTGTATACTGCGCAGTAGTAAAATAACCGCAAACGCTCTACCAGACTCGCAGGCCCGGTATCGCCTTTTGACGAAATTATATATTTTCGCAATTCCAATCTGCTAAAAGGACCTTCCCAAAATTCGTCGCTAGCTCCCAGTCTAACAGTTTTCGTAAACTTTTTAAATTCTTGTCTCTTATGCTACGTAAAATATCCGTTTCGAATATCCTTTTTAAGGCTTGTACCGGACATGTAGAAGTGTTATTCTAGGCACTAGGCATGCAAATAATTGCTTTTTTAATTCATTTTTATTGGAATGAAATGTTTTGAAAAGAAACAAAAAAACACAATGATTTCACATGTGAAATTTTACGGGCAATGATTTTCAATCATTAAATTATTTGAACGCCAAATGATATCATAAGTTGATAAAAATGAAGTACCTATGAATTATAATTAATACCACTCCTATATGAATTGGAAGAATTCATTGAGTTTGAAAATTCACAGACCAAATAAAGAGAGGTAATAAATGCAATGATTGAAAATGCATTTCAGATAAAATTTCACATGTCATGAAATTTTCCATGTCTACTGGGCACCTTTTGAAGAATATACCATGTGCCATTCTGCTAAGCAGGTATTCTTAAGGTTTGCAATTTCACAGCGAACGATTGGCTATACTCATCAGTTACTACCGTCGTGACTACTGGGTAGTAGACTTCTACAACGTCTTGTCTGGGTCTAGCACCTACCACCGCTTTTCAGATCCTGCCCGAACCCGATAATGGGCCAACGCTTGTCAGTGTCGTTTTTCGGTTTGGAGGTTTAAATAGCCAGTAAACTTATATATGCAGCATTATTTTCTCGCCACACGCATAACAACGCAACATTTTTGTGTATAGGCAATGATTTTCTTTTTCCATGAGGGACACCATCTACTTATTTGCTATCTTATCATATAAAAAAAACTCCGTTGTTAACTATATCAATATCATAAGAATATTTGTGAGCAACGAGATAAGTCTAATGTCATGGAAAAATTTGGCTCTGCTAAACAATTTATAAAGTGCTTATTTAGTAAGTACGGATTATTTTAACATAAGAATTTTACCTGTGTCTTTATCCTTATTCAAGTCCTAAAAAACTTTAGATTTATCACAAATTTGAAATGTACTTTTAATGCTTTCAACCATTTATTTACTAGAATAGGTGTTTCTTTATGAATTAATTTAATATCACAAGTTTTTACGGACTAAAATAAGGGAGCAAGCTTGTATAAAAATGTCTTTGCTTAAGAAGTTGAAAGAGTCCTCAGGGGAAATCCTTAGGAGTTTACAGCTTCGTTTTTATGAGAATCATAACCTACACTATGTAGATAGGCCTCTATAGTATTAAAGGTTTTTTTATTAGGTATCCACATATTTCAGTGAAAATCCAGTGGCTGAGTTCTCATTCCAGGTTGACCAATAGGTTCTTAATATGTTTAGGTATCAGAAGAAATAAAATTTATTTGTATATAAATGTATATTTAGATTTAAATTATTCTCAATTATATTGAAACAGAAAACATTAAAAAATAATATACAAAACTTAAAAAATAAAATACTTATAGATAATTTATAAGACCAATAGCGGGTAAAAAATAGGAGTAAATAAATGGGATAATTTATTATCCCATCTAGTTGATATTGATTGTCCCAAGTTGATATTATATCAACTTGAATCACAAAGGAGACCGGCGCGCTATTATATATAATTTAATATTGTCAACATAAACTTAAATTATTTCCAAAAAATATATAACTCTATATATAATATTAAATACTCTAAATATAACAATGTATAGTTCTATAATAAATAAAATATAGTGTGGAGCTACTAGATATTTGTCCAGCTGCTTAATGTCCAGTAAAATACCGGACCGGGTGAACATGTCGATAATCTAATGCAAATTCTAGACGTGATCTGGCTGCACCGCGCATGAGCAGTACGTGTATCCGATCGTAAAACTGTTACAGCCGTAATACCCTCCCCGGGCTCCCTACACCCGGCTCGTCTACGGTTCTTTGTTTTTGGTAATACCCACCGAGGGAACTAAAAGGGACTAAGCCTTAAGGCCCTTAATGCTTCTCTCTGCGCTGTCGGAGGAAACGTTTAATTCTGTTTGGTCAAAGGGTTTAGAGTTCTTAATGCTTGATCTTGTTTAATAATATCTTTTATTGACGCTATGAATTCGAAATTAGTCATAAAATGTTAAATGGAATAGTTTTTTTTTATTATTACAAAATAAGGAATAGTAAACAACTCTTAAACGTGCATAGCGTTGTGTAATGCATGCGGAACATACTTAAGTAAACTCTTTACTAGGTACCGTTATTGGCTTTCTTGTGTTCGTCTAATATATTTTTATTTATAAGTAAAGGCATGCACTCGTTTGTTTCAGCCTTCATTATGGATCTGGTATGAAGAAAAATTCAAAAATAGAAACGTAGCAAATAACGCATAATATTATTAATAATTATTAACGCAGTGAAACTGTAGCAATTAACTTCCCATTTCCTGTATATCCAGAACTTCAGGCAACTTCAGCTTCAGGCAAAATTAAATTGGGAGTACCTACACAGAGAGTGTACCCTCTCAAAAAAAATCAAATCGGTTTATAAATGACAGAGTTCTGGGGTAACAAACATAAAAAACATACAGCTGAATTGATAACCTCTCCTTTTAATAGGGCGATCGAAAATTAAAGAACTATTTATTAACCATTAGGCATTAGGCATTTAGGCAAATTTGCCAAATAATAAAATAAAATTTCAATAATTAAAAAGCATAATAAATGATAAACGGCCACAGATGGTACAGTGGCCATAACCCACAACCGATACTTGTACCCTACATATAATTTGTAGGTAATTAATATTAGCAATGACTTAGGTATGTAGCGTTTCGTTAGTTTCCGTACCGCTCGCATTTCGTTATGTTACGCTATGGATTAGATAAAGTCAACTTACCATCTTTAATATGATAATAATATCGTTGGGTTTATTCGTTCATTTCTATATTACATAAACAGTTACGTTTTAAGGGATTGAGATAAATATTAATATTCATAAACTTTATGAAGGGACTCTCCTAATTTACATCTTGATGGTGACAAATGTAGTTCACAGTTAAACACTGCCCTTAATTAGCGAAACGTACTTCAATAAACTCTGTAGTAAGTCACGTGATAGGTTAGACTTGTGTTTTCCAGACATACTTTTATTTACGAATAGAATAGGTTAGTTGACTAAATTTGAAAAACTCTTCAATAATCACAATTTTTGTTGGCTAACGTACGTTTATAACAAAAATTTCCTAATGATCTATTGATGATCCTAATGACATCACGCCATGGTAATATCAATATTACATACTCTGTGGTTTTTATGAAAATGACATCAAGTTGACGTTTACCACGGCGTGACGTATTGCTTCCAGATTTGCGTTCACTGTCACGTGACTTATTAACTTTTTGTTATATTCTGAATATATTATATAAAGTCTTATATATAACAAAAATATTTCAGTTTTTTTGTTACATCTATATTATAATTAATCATTAGGTACAAACTACAATATATCCGATTCATCCTTAGTGGACAACACAAGCTTATTATTTATCCGAAAAAAGCAAGGAAAGTGCCTAGATTAGTACCTATACACTAAATTCTTTCAACCTATTACTAGATATTGGATTTGACATGAAAAAGAATATATATGTATCGTTTTATTTGGGTTCCTAACGAAGCGAAATTTCATCCTACTTTCACCGTTTAGATCATCATCTTAGTTGTTTACACTATTCTCTAGCGTCTCGTTTTATTGTTATAATAAAGTAAATTGATACACTTTCTGACAAATATTAACCAATTTGCATACTTCTGCTACCAAGACATGTTTTGTTGAAGTGCATCTTTTTTCAAATCGTCGTAACTTTAAACATTATGAAATAGAAACGAGTTTTCATAGAAAAACAAACAGACAAACCGATGAATCTTGGTAAACCGGAAATTCTATAGACGTTCGGTCTGTCTACTCCGTAAGGGAACCCAGCGAGATGATACTTAGTCTGGCCTACAAGGAAAATAATTACATTCCTTGCGTGTATTTTAATCACAAATATTTGTCCACTTGACAGTCAAACACGAACGTCAAGGAGGTTAATCCTAATTAAATAAAAAAATATATTCTAATCTTATTTAAAGAGTATCAGTCTCAGTAGTAAATATCATAACTTTTGGATTTTAACTTTTATTAAATTGTATAAGAATTGCCATTTTATTATAACTAAGACCCAACAAATTTCATGGGATTATCTAGAAAAGAAAGTTATTTTTTACCCTTTTACTTACTTAGACGTTTATTTAAGACATGAATTAAATTTAATAATATATTTTAACGTTACTCAAGATTTAGGTTAGACACAATTATCTAATAACGCACTTGTACTTTTATTTCACTTCACAATATATATATATATATATATATATATATATATATATATATATATATATATATATATATATATATATATATATATATATATATATATATATATATATATATAGGGTATATAACTCGACCGGTTTCACATTTTAAGCATCTTCAGGATGTAATATACTTAACTGATCATTGACTGTTACAAAATATAAAGAAACAAACATATGTATGTTTTAGTTAAAGTCACTTTCCGCTGTCTGTCCCTATGTACGCTTTTTGATGCGTTTTTTTTTTAATAGATAGAGTATTAAAGAGGAAGGTTTATATGTATAATCATATACATATGCATGTTTGTCTTATAAAATTCTAGCTGACCCGTATTTATAACAGTATATTTTATAACAGTCAATGATCAGTTAAGTATTACATATTGAAGATGCTTAAAAAGTTAAACCGGTCGAATTATATACCCAAAATATTTTATATGTTGTTCAGTGAAGTTAAAGTACAAGTGCATTATTAATTGTGTCTAACAGTAATAGAATTTCACCAAGTGCCGACGATGAAAAGTATAGAATATATCAAGATTTAGGGCTCAGTCATTTCACCTTAGATCATAAGTTCGTAGATTCGATTTTTTGTGGAAAATCCAAAATCTATGTCGCAACTTTAAGTCTGGGGTGGTTTGTTAACATACTCTTAACTCGAACGAACACGTAAAGATGTCTGTGGGTACCAGTTATTGCTAGAAATAAGCGATAATTGTTATTAGGTCGATTAAATGCGGCGATGGGGATCAACACCTACTAAGCCAACCGACAAACCGGCGAATCGTGGTGAACCAGAAAGTCTATAGATGTTTGATATTCACTTTGCCTACCACGGGATCCGACGTGATGATACATTTTTTACATTTTACTTTAAGCAATTGTACCTATGTCATAATTAAGTTATATTTTATTAAAAAACAAGAAAAAATCGCTTCTGTGGTCTAGTAGTCTAGCGTTGGTGTTGACCACATGAGGTCCCGGGTTCGACTCCCGGCTCGGGCAATTCTAATAATAAAAAAGAAAGAAAATGCCCGGTCGGCGATAGGCTTGCCACTTATCACATTTGTGGGAACAAGTATCTTCGGCTAATCGTGGGTGCACTTGTAGTACCTCTGCCTACCCCTTTGGGGATATGGGCGTGAAGATACAAGAAAAAATATTTTTTATAGTTATAATGATGCCTGATTAAGTAAATTCTGTTATCCGTTTTAAACTAACTTTTGATAAACCGAATTCACTCTAGACGATTAACCTTTGCGACAGATACCTACGTCGTACGTACGTTAGATCTAAGTCGTACGAATCCAAATTTTGAATAGAAAAACAAAAATGCCATGCAGCTATGTAAAAACTCTACTTAATAATATATGAGTACCTATTATAAATATACCTACTTTATACATACCTAACTTCACAACAATTTTGTTACAGGGTAAGTAGTGTTAAAATTATAGGTATAAGTACAAATACACATACCTTCTTAAAAATAAGTTAAAGTAAACTTAAACATAAAGTAAATCATATATCCTATAAAGTTATATCACATAGATTTTACTAGGTATAAGAACATAAACAGGGCCTTAGGTGATTTAGTATTTAATATGCATTAAAGGAAATAAATGACGTCAATACGAAATCGGTTTTATGAGTTCATTGAAGGTTGCGATCACAATCGATCAGATAACAGTGAAGTGTGATTGGACTAACGAACTCGTTTGTGTTAATCTAGACGTATAACGCGCACTCTTAGAATGGGTATTCTGAATATAATATTAATTGGACTTAATGAGCTGTAGATATTCGATGGGCTTATAAAATATGTTAACAGCAAATTATTCATCATCATATGAATAAATAAATATTTATTTAAGTCATAATATCTTAGTCTGCCGAAAAGCACACTAATTTTCAAATGGTGAATTGGTAGATACGTACTTATTTCAAAATTATTGTATAGCTTCCTTTTAACTTTGATTTTAATAAACTTTCTGTCAATGACTTTTTTTGAAAGTGCTGCTGGTTATATATGACATTATCACTGGATTATTGTCGGTCTGAATCAACGTAGCAAGAAATTTATCGGAGGTATATTAGGACCACTTGGTAAGAAATTTTTTTAATTATATGGTTGAAAATATTTTTGGAACGAATATTCCAGTCGTGCCTAAAATTGTTTTTGTATAAAAGTATTTTTAAATAAATATCATTATGCGGTTCCATTGCTGGGTATTCAGAGTGAACAGAAGTCTAAAGATGCTTCTTGTCCAATACGGCTTACCAGTACACGATCACCAGTGGTAAGTACGTACCCATCGCCTCATTTGTCATTTTAACATCATCTCTTATTATTTACGAGAATCAAGACCAATAGTTCTTTGTGTTTTTAGAGGCATGGGAGTATTTAAAAACCATCACCGAATTCGGCAAAAAAAAGTGTAAATGGTTAACCCTGCTGGCCATCCCTGAAACTTCCCGCTAAGTTGAGGTATTTTAAGCTCAAAAGAGTAACAATTACAAGCATAAATTTTTTTCATTGCAACCATCTAGTTTGTTAAAAATGACAGTAGTGTACATTTATTGATTTTTGAAAAAATGTGTATTTTGGAGACGATGATCAAATATAATTTTTCGAATGGCATTCAAGCAAAGTGTTATTTTAGCATACATAATCGATAGGTTGAAATATTTTGAAGCTTGTTAATATATATTTTTTAATTTTGGTCATTGATAAAGCCTAAACAAATTAACCGATTATGTTCCAATTAACGGTGTTTGATGCAGTTTTTTATGGATAAAAGCTGATAATATTTTTATGTCAATCATATATTAGCCTGAAAGTTATTTTAAAATATCAACTGTTTGCTAAAAAAAAAAAACAAATATTAATATTTAAAAGGTTAATTTTTGATTCGATTTTGATTGTCGAAACTGCATTTGACGTAGTTCTTCAAGTACTTAAATATTGAAGAAGGTCGAAAAATGATTGAAAAAGTACTTTTTTCAAATTGTTTTGTCAACGATGACTGTCGAACGGATAAATCGATTTTGATGCAATTAATGCATTTGACGCAGTTTTTTGAGGAATAGAGCTAATTAGATTTTGTACTTATACGGTACATTAATCTGGAAGTTTATTATAATTATTATTATTTTATATTATAAGATGGCAAACAAGCAGATGAGTCTCCTGATGGAAAGAGTCAACCATCGCCTATAGACACCAAAGCTGTTAATGGTGCGTTGCTATCTTGTGACGAGATCTAATGCCACATGCATAAGTTTACCGACTACCTTACCATCTAGACCAGAACACGATAGTGACAAGCACTGACGCTATTGCGGCAGGAATAGGTAAGGCGGTGGTACCAGACCTTGGCGAGACAATGCAGAACTCTACCATCTAGTAGCCACGATGGAAATGACTCGCATAGCCTAATGGTCGCCTTTTACAAACTGCTTGGCAGACCGGCAGTTGGCATATTCTTCAAAGGAGTCCGGTACCAACACAGAGTGATTAATAAACACTGTTTCAACAAAAATTTTTTGAGGTTATTTCAAAATTACTCAAAATCTCCTAAGTCGAGTCGATTCCAATTTTCAGGAAATCTAAGTTAAAGTAAACTCGATTTTCGAAAATCGGGGCAAAATCAGTAACTTCCTTATCTACATACTTACCTACGTATCGGCAAGTTAAAATAGTTAGTTTAAATAAAAAAATATCTCAGTTGGTACTGAGACTAACTAGTCTCAGTACCAACTGAGATATTTTTAGTCGGAAAAAGAGAGAGATACAGCGATTGATCGCCTTTTTTATTGAGTTATGTAGGAAAAAATTGAATAGAGAGATAAAATTCAAGTATTTGGTTGTATTATTTGTATCTGTCCCGGCTTTTTTGAAGAATAGACCAATTGCCGTTCTGCCAGGCAAGTCATAAAAGGCGACCGATTGGCTATGCGAGTCACTACCATCGTGGCTACTAGGCGGTAGAGTTATGCATTGTTTCGCCCGGTCTGGTACCGCCTTACTTATTCCTGCCACAATTGCGTCAGTGCTTGTCACTGTCGTAATCAGGTTTGGAGGGTAAAGTAGCTGGTAAACTTGAATTTGGTATTAGACCTCGCCTCAAAATAGCAAGCTCCATTAACACCTTTGGTGTCTGTAGGCGATGGTTGACTTTTTCCATCAGGAGACCTATCTGCTTATTCGCTATCTTATGATATAAAAAACTGGCCGGTTTTGGTATAGTTAAATAGATTTTATTTTAAATATAAAAAACTGTGTAATGTATTCTACCTCATACTCTTGCCAGATTAATCCTATAGGTAGGCAGATATATTTTTTTTATGGAATAGGGTGTAAACGGGAAAGAGGCTCACCTGATGATAAGTAATCACCGTCGCTCATGAATAGCTGCAACACAGGAGGTACTGCTGCTGTATTGCCGGCCTTTAAGGCATGAGTATGCTCTTTTCTTGGAGGCCCCTAAGTCGTAACGTTTCGGAAATACACCCGCTGGTAAGTAATTGATTCCACCGAGCAGTCGTGCGAGGCAAAAAATGCCTTGAAAATCGCACTGTTGTGGACTTGCAGACATTTAAATGGTGAGGGTAGAATTAAGAATTTTGGAGCGATATCCGATAGTGAAAATCAGCGGGTGGTATTAGCCAAATATAAAAAATAGCCAAACAACTCCTCGGAACACTCCTCGTGGTAAGAGCGATAGAAGATGCAGAGAGAATCAACATCTCTTCGCAACGCCAAAGCATCAAGTCGATCGGAAAGAGCCTGGTCATCGATGATACGGTGTGGTCAAGAGGAAGGAGCTGATACTGCGGAGCCCCTGCCCAAAGATGAGAACAGTACGTCATATGAGGCCTGATGGTCGGCTGGTTAAAGTTCTGTTCTGCCCTGTTCAGAGCACCAATTTTCTTGGACGCCAGCTTTGCTTTACCTTCCAAATTACCTCAAACCGGATATTACTCGATATGTCGATACCAAGAATTCCAATACTGGAAGAGTATAAAAAAGTATTTTCTTAGCAGTAAACTTACAAACTTGTGTCTTCTTTATTTTTTTTTTGGATTGGACTAAATTTAGTCGACCCCATTCCGAGATTTTGGTCAATAAATCCTCGACTTCAGACACAAGCTTTTTCTGGCACTCGTTGACACGTTCCCGAGAAATGTTAGCATGGCCGGAATATACAGTATCTCTTGTACTGCCGTCCGCATAACAATGAATGCTGCTAATTTGCAGAATATCACTGATATACAGAAGAAATAATGTAGGAGATAGCACGCAGCCTTGGGGAACACCAACATTGACAGATTTTGAGTCTGAGCATACACAGTCGACAACAACTTTAATGCTACGATTTTCCAAAAACTAGTAATCCAATTGCAAAATTTTTTGGCTTCTGACAATCAATAACACTTAAATAATTTGAGATGATGAAAAATTATACATACCTACCTAAACTTTCCTAAAGTGATTATTCTCAGCTTTCAAATAATAAAGCCTAGCTTCCGATAATACCTACCAACCTATTAGCAATTAGCATAATATTATTTCTAACAACATTTGCTCTTTCATTTCGTAACAACTTAATACAAAAGTAATTTATAACTATAAACTGATATTTCTCGTATCTCTAGAAATTTAAACCACTAGTAATGTAATTTAATATATCTAATAAATAAATACCTAATACCTACTACAAAAGAAGTTCTGTTATAACTTTTCATTTAACAATAAAAATTGTTACATTATTTATGTGAAATTATGTGAAACACCTACAGAGTTAAGTGATACCTAAGCTTGGCATAAGAATAATTCAATGGTCTATACAACCGTTTCCCGCTGTTGCGTGTAGTGGGCGAGAAAGTCGGTAAGGCCATATGTACGATAATCTTTCGCCCGGCAATGTAGGTACCTATTGGTAATAAATAAATATCTCATTGAATATTTGATTTATTTTCCTCTGATTATTGTTTTTTCGTCCCAAAAGTTCTAGTTCGTAGGTACCAAATATTGTTTTCATCTCGAATTAACATTTTAAGAAATATGTAGGACCTCTCCTTGTTTCTGTTGAATTGTAGAAACTTTTCAATCAGTTGAACCAGTAATTGAAAGAATTATAAATATTAAACTTTCAATGATTTGACGTTTAGGTACAAAATTAAAAATTAGTACCTACCTATAGCCTGTGCGTGGTCTGTCAGTAAGCGTTTGTGCCTAAGCATTTAAATAAGTAGATACATATTTACAAAAAGTGCCTACTTATAGTCGGCGCTTGATACAACAACATTTGATATATGTATTTGTAGGTACATAGGTACCTACCTAATTGTAAATTTTTGCACCATTTTACTACTGTTTTTATTTGGTTTTAGATTACATTTATTAACAAAACATATTAATGCATTATGTAGCGTCAATTAATGAAGAATAATACTTTAGGTAAGTAGGTACCTACATTAAACGATCGTGTTGATTTGCCGTAAGTTCCTACCTACCTGCCTAACTTACATACGTATAGAGATCCTTTAAGTTATAATGACACAGTGTCAAAAGTGTACTCCACTCGTTTCATTAGTTTATTCGTTTCACGTCCATATTGTCACGTCCACATTCCTAAAGATATGTGCAGAGCTGCAAGTGTATACAATATTAGCCAAAGACAAAAATCATAAAGACAACAATCATAAAGACAAAAAATCGGAAGACGGAATTTGAATTCTCACAACCTCAGTCAATACCTAGGTACCACTTGAACGATGGGCCGACGATTAGGTAGTTAGTGGCAAAAACATTGGATAAAACTTGCTTTAAATCAGGGATAACTGTGTTATCTTCTGAATTCCTTGTTGAAATATACGTAGGTACACACTGTATAAAAATTAAAATTACTACATTAAAATATGAAATATTTCTCTTTAAAAACAGGTA
This sequence comes from Apodemia mormo, assembly GCA_036924255.1. Taxonomy (NCBI): domain Eukaryota; kingdom Metazoa; phylum Arthropoda; class Insecta; order Lepidoptera; family Riodinidae; genus Apodemia; species Apodemia mormo. Next base: position 16,450,717 of record JAUPFN010000011.1, on the reverse strand, counting down.
AGTACCTAATAATTTTATATAGAACTCCCTACTTAAGAAACTAATTTGAGATAACTTCCAGTTTTTGTCCCAATTAATTACAAGCAAGACACTATCCTACGATAATACCTAGTTATGCTTAGTTAAGCATTTCAACATATGTAACTAAACTTTTAATAACATTATTAAAGCTTATTATTATTAAGCAAGGTTTAAGTATGCATTGTTGCGTGATAGGCAGTGGAATGGAATTTGAGCAAGGCGCCAACTTTAGCTAAGCCCTCGTTCATCCCCCTCGGTAATTAGGCCAGTGGACACCCAATTGTTGATGATTAGTGAGTAATCCGTCTCATATTCAATCAATACCCAAAACTTTACCCACACACCTCCGTCCGTCTCTCCCCTCGTCGCGCGACATTTAATGACACCCGTGCAACGCTAGTCGCGCGCTATTATACCCCTTAACAGTGGCGCGTAAAGGCCAATGTTCTCCGTACACGCCCACCGCGTTATATAGCACCGAGGATCTATAAAAGTTACGTCTGTAATCTAACATAAAACTCGGGCCGTTTAGATGCGAACGCGGCCACGGACGACACATCTCAGTACGCTCCGTATTTTTACCGAATTTCGTAGGTTTTTTGTGGTAATATGTGCAATTTCGTGAAAACTCGCCAAATCGACGATGCCGTCGCGTGGACGCAGCCGCACGCTAGCGTCGCAACTTCCCTCTATGTGTTTTACAACAAGTTTGACGTTTCCACGCCGTTTAGCCTTATCGTGAGTACCTAATTTCAATTTTACAGTTAGATATATAAATTGGATTGTATACAAAGAAGACTATATTATGTATATTGACTCCATAAGATCATACATTGTTTGCTAGACTAAATACAAGTTGAAAAAACTGTATACCAACAGACTTTTTTGGTTAATGGAACAAAGTTTTGTTACCTAAGACATATTAATAAATATTTTATGTGAGGTATTTTACCTAATAGGTACCTATAGAGGTCTAATCTTGTTATTTGTCGTGTTTCTTTGATTATTATATCACTTAAATTATGAAAAACATCGATAAAATGTAACAAACTAAATTATTACAGTTGTATTTTTTTAACAATAGAACTAAAAGTACGTAAGCGGATTAAGAACCTAAAACGATATTTTATCTACCTACTTATGGCAGTTAGGTAAGGTGATTTAAACTGAATCTACCTAGCTATTTCATAACTTGAGCACAGGTAGGTAAGAAAATTCAAATTAAGTTTATCAAATTTTAATTTGCTTTTAAATAAATAAAAAAATGACATAGAATAATAATTGACTGTGGACCCTACTTACCTACATTTTTATTAGTAAAGTAAGTAGGCACCTTTTTATTTACTTTTTGTATCTTAAAACAGACTTGTATCACAAGATATTTAAACCTTATCTATATAGGTTGCTATGTTTTGGAAACATTCATGCAAAATCTAGGTAGGTACCTACTTAAAGTTTAATAGGTACCTATTATGATAAAGGTATAGGTACATAACAAGTACAGGTGTGTTTATTCATTTTTATATTAGTAGATAGGTATACCTATAACTAATCAGTAAGGACGTAAACACTTTGTTTACGTTCTTACACCTATAAAAGTTATTGAATAAAAACCAAAAAAAATAACCCAATTTAAGTGTTCATTTTGGCTGTATCGCATTATAAATCTAAAAAAAATATAATATAATATTTAAATTGACACAGCTACCATCATAACTGGAAGCGTTTAAAAGTTAAAAATAATTATAATTTAAAACATAATAAGAGTTTACGGAATAGAATCATTGTAACGCCATCTCTTAATTATTACTTTAAACTATTTGATAGTGTACTACACGTTTCATTCATTTTCCCATCTCGTTCTAACTTATACACTTAATCCTATTTCGTATTTCGTCGCTAGCATAACAAGAATATTGTACCGGTACAGTATTGCAATTAAAATTCAACTCTTCCGTTAAGATAATAAGGTTGCAGTTGCATTAAACGTAAGATAGAATCTCAATATTGAAATATTTGTCTTTAGCATAGTGCACCTGGAAATATAGTTGTCTCACTTGTACAAACGACGTCATCTCTTTTTGATACATGTAGTTTTTTATGTAGATATCGCATTTCGTACGAGATAAACAGATATCTGTTAGTTGTGACAGTTTATAAAGATGAGAATCAAACACGAGTACCACCATTATGAAATAGGCGGAGCATCGAGATGCTGCTTGGTTTTGATACAAAAAGTAATTCTTTTATATTTGGTTTTGGTGTTCCCTAGCTGCATTGCTAAAACTGTATTTACGTACTTAAATATCTTCGGTGTCCACCTGTCCGACTGCTATAAGTGATTTTCTTGAACTATAAAATCGTGAATTTACTCTACAAATGAATTATAAGTATAGTTAGTGCTTTGCCTACTAGGTACCTACTTATTTTTCTTTTAATAAATTTTATTTTTAATCATAGGATATAAAACAAACAGATAACCCTCCTGATAAAAATATATAATCATATATTGACAAGTATTGATGTTATTATGGCAGCAATTGCGTGCTTAGTGGATTATTAATACGAAAATACCTACATATTAAAAATAAGATGACTATAATCATAGTTTCCGAGTTCGATGTCTACGCTGAGTAAAAATGCTATTGAGTTTTTTATATACATAGCTATCTGTACCTAATAGCTCGTGATCTTGCGATGGTATATTAAGTATACAGAGCTGTTAGGCTGGGTTATCGCAAGATGCAAGACATATATAGATTATTATTAACCATTCACCACGCCAACAGACAAACCAATGAATTATGGTGAAATAAAACGTTTATTGACGTCCAATTCAATAAATATTGAGCAACAAAGTATATGGTGGGATCTTAAAATACCTTTAATATATACCGCCATATAGTTAGGTTCTCCTCATGTTGGTCCGGGCAACCGTTAAAGAATAGACCATTTGCTGTTCTGCTAAGCAGTTTGTAAGAGGCAAACGATTGCCTATGCGAGTTACTACCATAGTGGCTACTAGGTGGTAGAGTTCTGCATTGTCTCGCCTGTTGTACCACCATCTTACCTATTCCTGTCGTAATAGCATCAGAGCGTCACTGTCGTGTTACGCTTGGAAGGAAAGTTAGCCGATAAACTTCTGCATGTGGCATAAAGACATTCCACCACGAGGTTAGGGAAGTTCGATTAACATGTTTGGTGACTATAAGCGAAGTTTTCTGTTGGTCCCGGTTTCTCCCGTGTTGGTCCCGGGCTCCTTTGAAGAACAGACCAACTGCCGCTCTGCCAGGCATGTCGTAAATGGCGACCGATTGATTGATTGTTTGATGATAGTCACTACCATTGTGGCTACTGGGTGGTAGAGTTCTGCATTATCTCGCCCGGGTCTGGTACCACCACCTTAACTATTCCTGCTACAATAGCGTCACTGCTAGTCACTGTCGGTTCCGGTTTGGAGGGTACGAGCCGGTAAACTTATGCATGTGGCATTAAACCTCGCCACAAAATAGCAACGTACCATTAATGTCTGGTGTCTATAGGCGATGGTTGACTCTTTCTATCAGGAGACCCGTCTGCTTGTATGCTATCTTATGATATAAAAATATCTTACAATAAGGTCTCTTACAATAAGGTTTATCTAACATACCTACCTACGAGTGAGCTTATCATTTAAGAAGCGTTCTCTTTGAGATTTTTTTAACAATATCACTAGCTAATTGGATTGATTACAATGGATAATCACAGTTTTAGTGACACATTTGGCTAATTGTTAGCCTTTTACGAACTGCCTGGCAAAAAGGTAGCTGGTCTATTCGTCAGAGGTGGTCTGAACGAACACAGAGTAATATTTTTAATAAAAATCTAACCACACCGAGATACAAATATCTATCTAGGCTTACCCATTTATTATACAGATTACAATCTCTATTTAAAATAATTATTCTATCGCTATTCATGAGGAGTTATAAAGTCAAAGCTTTTATTGAAAATAGGATTCATAGAATCTAATCACTTTTTAAACGTCGATTTCTACATGGTAACATGTAGGTAAAAATCGTATTAGGTACAGTACAGTATATATACCTATATATAATATTTTTAAGAATACTTATAACGCATTAGTGAGTGCTCTACAATCAAAAATCCTCTACGCCTCTTTTTGCAATTATTTCAGTTGTAATATTCCTGCAGTTACATACTGCTAGGTGACTGACATTTGGCAGTCGATAGTTGGTAGGTCGATAGTGACTAGACAAAATCGGCGTTCAATATTCGGTAGGTAGGTACCTACTTGGGCCAAAAGTCTGACCAAATATCCGATCTGCGGCAAAATATCTATTCGGGGTAAACCTTTTTGTTTTTTTTGTAAACCTGTAACATAACTAAACGTTGCCATATTAAAAAAAAATTATACACTCACTGATCTAACCCCAAAATAACCACTCAAATCCAGAAATACAAACACAAATGCTTGTCCCCGTCGGGAATCGAACCCGAGCCCCGTCGATAGGTTAGCGACCCGCTAACTACTTGACGAACGGGGCGGTACCCGGTTATTAATGTGACGAACTCAAACTTAATATTAATATTCGGACAATCGACTTGGATTGTCTGAAACATGTAGATATAAATTTCGACAGGTTCTAGAATAGCTTCATCTGTTCCCTTCATTTCTGTGAAATAATAATTTTAAATTAGTGAACAAGACGTTCTGCAATCTACGACATTAACATAAAGACTATTTTTAAATGAAAATATCTAAACATAATTTAATACAAGATAAACATCTAATTCTTGTCACTTTCAATGTTAAAACAGTAAACTTTTGAATAAAAGCGACTCTCTCGGCGTTTTCTTTTGCCCTGCGTTACCTCTTTAGACCCTGGTGACGGCGGCTGATTTTATGACAATCACAAATTAGAAATAACAAAATATTTATTCATTTTGAAAGTTCGGCAATGTACCTAACTGCAAGATTTTTGATTGTTGCAGTTGCAAATGATTATTATAAGTGATCACTTACAATCAATTGTCACCATTTCCAGAAAAAAAAATATCAATTATTGACGGTAGTACTTCTGAAAAAATTGTCTATCTATAGCCTAATATCAAAAAATATTTTTAAAACTTAATCAGAAATCAGAAATCAGAAGTAGGTAAGTACTTTATTCAATATAACTCTTTACAAGTTATTTTGACGCGTTAACATTTTTCTAAACTACCTACTACTGAACCGGAAAAGCGGCCAACAACAACAATGCGAATCTTCGTTGTAGAGCGATAAGGATAAAAAAGAGTTTCCTATGCTTCAGTTAATGTATGGATTCGATTAAATGAAACAAATAGATATATACTTCTACTAACTAATTCGGTAGTTTCATTCCGATTAAATTTAGAATCGGAGTCGGATGAGAAAATTCGTTTAGGTTTGAATATGTTTCTCTGAATGCCTGCATGTTTATATGCATGCATACAATGATATGTAATATATATAATGTGATAGCATGCATGCCTACTTGCATATATTCCAGGGGAGTATATATTTTGGAGTAGAAAAGATTTTTAAAGCCTTAAAAACTTAGCCACTTATAATTGTGTTGTTTTTAGGTCTAACGGTTAAACATCTAGTTCATAAATAATCTTCCTAACCCAAATATCTAGTTCTTAAGTAATCTTCATAGATACCCCTATGAAGATTACTTAACAACTAGATATTATAAATAAATAAATATTATTTATTAAAGTTAACTAACTGATCTAACCCCAAAGTAAGCAAATTATTTGCCTGTGTTATGGGTGTTAGTCAACGATACTAATAAGTCCATAGAAATACATATAATATAAATACCGGTATATCTATATTTTCATATAATAAAATCGTAGGAAAGTCAAAACTGTACATTGAATATTTTTTTAAAAGAATACTTGGGGCGTGATCTACAATTGATATCGAAGCCAAAAATATGGTTTTTAGAATTTTTGTCTGTTTGTCTGTTTATCTGTTTGTCTGTTTGTCTGTATGTATGTCCGGGGTAAACTCAAAAAGTACTGCATGGATTTACTTCAAATTTTGCATAAATATTACTAACAGGTCGGGTCAACATTTTTGTCTGTTTGTCTGTTTGTCTGTTTGTCTGTTTGTCTGTTTGTCTGTTTGTCTGTTTGTCTGTTTGTCTGTTTGTCTGTTTGTCTGTTTGTCTGTTTGTCTGTTTGTCTGTTTGTCTGTTTGTCTGTTTGTCTGTTTGTCTGTTTGTCTGTTTGTCTGTTTGTCTGTTTGTCTGTTTGTCTGTTTGTCTGTTTGTCTGTTTGTCTGTTTGTCTGTTTGTCTGTTTGTCTGTTTGTCTGTTTGTCTGTTTGTCTGTTTGTCTGTTTGTCTGTTTGTCTGTTTGTCTGTTTGTCTGTTTGTCTGTTTGTCTGTTTGTCTGTTTGTCTGTTTGTCTGTTTGTCTGTTTGTCTGTTTGTCTGTTTGTCTGTTTGTCTGTTTGTCTGTTTGTCTGTTTGTCTGTTTGTCTGTTTGTCTGTTTGTCTGTTTGTCTGTTTGTCTGTTTGTCTGTTTGTCTGTTTGTCTGTTTGTCTGTTTGTCTGTTTGTCTGTTTGTCTGTTTGTCTGTTTGTCTGTTTGTCTGTTTGTCTGTTTGTCTGTTTGTCTGTTTGTCTGTTTGTCTGTTTGTCTGTTTGTCTGTTTGTCTGTTTGTCTGTTTGTCTGTTTGTCTGTTTGTCTGTTTGTCTGTTTGTCTGTTTGTCTGTTTGTCTGTTTGTCTGTTTGTCTGTTTGTCTGTTTGTCTGTTTGTCTGTTTGTCTGTTTGTCTGTTTGTCTGTTTGTCTGTTTGTCTGTTTGTCTGTTTGTCTGTTTGTCTGTTTGTCTGTTTGTCTGTTTGTCTGTTTGTCTGTTTGTCTGTTTGTCTGTTTGTCTGTTTGTCTGTTTGTCTGTTTGTCTGTTTGTCTGTTTGTCTGTTTGTCTGTTTGTCTGTTTGTCTGTTTGTCTGTTTGTCTGTTTGTCTGTTTGTCTGTTTGTCTGTTTGTCTGTTTGTCTGTTTGTCTGTTTGTCTGTTTGTCTGTATGTATGTCCGGGGTAAACTCAAAAAGTACTGCATGGATTTACTTTAAATTTTGCATGAATATTACTAACAGGTCGGGTCAACATATAGGCTACATATTATAACGCTATCACCTACAGGGGAGGAGTAGTGCGGAGAAAACGAAGTCTGCGCGGACAAAGTCGCAGGCAGCAGCTAGTATTTAATAAACACCCAAATTCGGAAATACAAATGATTTAGCAAATTTGGGATTTAGCAAATTATTTCCCGGGACAAGCATTATGCTCATCACACAAATGCTTGTCTCCGTCGGCGATCGAACCCGAGCCCCGACTATTGCGAAGTCAGGGTCGCTAACCAGTTGACCAACGGGGCGGTCAAAAGGTATTTTAGGTATATTTAGATTGATCCAAGCCCCTTTTGAAGAATAGACAATCTGCCATTCTTCCAGGCAGTTCATAGAAGGTGAACGATTGGCTAAATAATGTAGGTACTGCACAAAGATATAACTACATAACAGAGATAATAAACATAAAAACATAATTTTTTATCTTTGTTCATCTAGGTATGTGTACGTTTCATTGTTTTTATCGTGTCTCTGAAATAGCTGAACGGATTATAATGTGGTTTTTACAGGAATCAGAGTTAAGCTTAGTTCATCATATGTTTTTTCATAATTCAATTCAGGTGTAAAGAAAAGTTTTCTCCTTGTGTAGATAAAATACGAGATTATTAATAACACAGGCCAACAACCTAAAAACTTTTTCGATAATTTTAACTAATTCCTGCGTAATCTGGTGTCTTGATAAAGAAAAAAATGAAAAAGAGTTTGCAACACCCGCCAATTTATCATATTTCTTTATTAAAAAAAGATTATGTACCAAAATGTGTAATAAACATTTTTGACAATTGAAATATTTTGAAGTTGGCAACATTATTTATATGTAATGAGGTTGGCAACGAAATAAAATTTTCTAAGGTTGGTAATTCTAATAATTTTTATCGTCGTTTAGTTTTTTTTTTCACTAATTATAACCTAAATTAATGTACAAATATATAAAGAAGAAATTATGGTATTTAATTGCAAATTTCCGCGAAATTTTATATGGAACTGCCGTGATGCAACAAAAATGAAAGGTAGTGTAAGGAATACGGCAAACTTATCCAAAGTCTGAAATAATAGAAGACCACAGCGGCACAATAATCCACCCACTTCCACAACATGGATTTCCGCAAAGTAACGCCTGAATCTATTAAATACAAATATATACTCAATTTGCTGTGTGTGTTTTATTAAAAATTAAAAATTATATAATATTATAACTTAAGCATTTTATAATTTGTAAATCGTTCCATTAGTAGTTGAAGATAATATTGTAGTATTATAGATAGTCTTGTAATAGGGTACGATGGAACTGGCGTACACATGGTGTAAAAGTTCCTTAAATAAAAATGATTAAAAAAAAAAAAAAAAAAGCATTTTATAATATATTTCCCCCGTGTTGGTCCCGGGCTCCTTTGAAGAACAGGCCAACCGCCGTTCTGCCAGGCAGGTCGTAAAAGATGACCGATTGGCTATACGAGTCACTACCATCGTGGCTATTAGGTGGTAGAGTTCTGTATTGTCTCGCCCGGGTCTGGTACCACCGCCTTACCTATTCCAGCCGCAATAGCGTCAATGCTTGTCACTGACGTGTTCCAGTTTGGAGGGTAAGGTAGCCGGTAAACTTATACATGTGGCATTAGACCTCGCCACAAAATAGCAACGCACCATTAACATCTTTGGTGACTATAGGCGATGGTTGACTCTTTCATTCAGGAGACTTATCTGCTTGTATGATGGAATAAATAAATAAATAAATATGATTTTAAGCAAAAAAATTACCAGTTTATAAAACAATGATTTGTTATATTTGAATATATATCTATTTAATATTATAAATGCGAAAATTGGATGTTTGGATGAATGTTTTTTACTCAGTCACGCATAAAATACTGAACGAACTTGTATAAAATTCGGTACAGGTAAATGATGACCTAGAATAGCATATAGGGCTACTTTTTGTCCCAGAAAAATTAGGTAATCCCGTGGCATCTGCCAAATACTTATAATGCAGCGGGCTGCGCGCTGCAGCTTCTAAATTGATATATTGCGAAAAAATGACGGGTGATTAAAAAAAACTGTTATGAAATACGGTTTCAGCATACAAAAATATATAAGATTTAGGTAAATTTGTTTAAAATGTTTTCAGAAACATTTATTTTGTTGGCCTGTGTAGTTAACGGGATCTTACCACGATTATGTGATGTATTGTTTTTCCGATATTTCGCCGCTGTTCCAACCATCATGATCATGGGTGAATTGAAGTATCGCGGGTAGTTGAACTATTATGAGCAGACAAGCCTGTCTACCCTTTTTCTTATTCGTGTACCCGTACCACTGGAACTCGCACGAAAGTCACTTTGACAATACACACTCACCACGTCACTAGGTTTATTTGGACATATCGATTGTCTTTTGTTTTTTATTACACTGAACACTGGATACCACGATAGATAGAAAATGGTAGACAGGCTTGTCTGCTCATAATAGTTCAACTACCCGCGATACTTCAGTTCACCCATGATCATGGCGCTTGCAACAGCGCCGAAATATCGGAAAACAATACATCACATAATCGCGGTAAGATCCCGTTAATCTATATCTATACATATAATAAAATCGTAGGAAAGTCAAAACTGTACATTGAATATTTTTTTAAAAGAATACTTGGGGCGTGATCTACAATCGATATCGAAGCCAAAAATATAGTTTTTTAAAATTTTTGTCTATTTGTTTGTCTGTTTGTCTGTATGTATGTCCGAGGTAAACTCAAAAAGTACTGCATGGATTTAGTTCAAATTTTGCATGAATATTACTAACAGGTTGGGTCAACATATAGGAAATCAGTAATCAGAAATCAGAAATACTTTATTCATTAAAACTTTTTACACGTTATTTTGACACGTCAACATATTTTTTTTAAAAACTACTACCGGATCGGAAACGCGGTCACACATATTATCACGCTATCCCCTACAGGGGAGGAGCAGTGTGGAGTAAACGAAGTCCGTGCGGACGAAATCGTAGGCAACAGCTAGTTATTAATAATTCTGTTCAAAAAAGCCGCGAGAGCTTAAAAGTATACAAAAAATACGAGATTTCATGGACAACTATTAAACTTGTATATAAATAAAAAAAGTAATAATATTTTTTTTTATATCATAAAATAGCAAACAAGCAGATGGGTCTCCTGATGGAAAGAGTCAACCATCGCCTATAGACACCAAAGGTGTTAATGGTGCGTTGCTGTCTTGTTGCGAGGTCTAATGCCACACGCATAAGTTACCTATAACAAGTTAATATACCTACCTATAACATTCCATACCTATATAGAAGATCAAAAAGGAATGTTTTTAATGAACTATTTGATATTACACATACAAAATGTTTTTAAATGATAGGGATTTTAAAGTTTCCACGTCGTACCTATATCTATGCATATAATAAAATTGTAAGAGGTCGAATTCTCGAATTCTGTAGGTACATTGATAATATTCAAAAAAAAATTTTTGGAAGGCATTATTTAAGCGATACTGAAACAAAAACTGCAATTTTTTTCATTTTTGTCTGTCGGTCTGTCTGTCTGTATCAAGGCCGTGCATCACGCCGAATCTACTGAATGGACTCAAATGAAATTTAGCATGATTTTGTTCATACTCCGAAAAAGGTTATAGAATACTTTTTATCCCGAAATTCAGTATGGTTCCCGTGGGATAGGGGGTGAAAGTCAAAACATTTTCTTAGTAGTCCGAAATTCTTTACTATTTTTTGTTCGAAAGTAGGTAGGTACTATAAATATTGTTCTTTGAAAATTTTAAGTTCATCACTTTTATAATTCAGACATCACAAGTTTCAAAGTTTTCCGGGTGGCACATCCAGTTATACGTGGCACCCGGTTTGTAGAGGAACCTTTGAACGTACGGCTCAATATAAGTTACCGTGTGCATTTCATAGAGTTTGTTTAATAACTTAGCGTATGCATTTCATAGTGTTGGTTTAATAAGTTAGCGTGTGCATTTCATAGTGTTTATTTAACGAGTATATCCTGAGAGAATTATTTCTAAGCTGTACCCGTTTTTAGTTATGTTATACCTAGCTGCAATTTTACTAACTTAAAAATGAGTAAATTATGTGTATAATATAAGCCTAAAATCTTGGCCTCATAGGAGACAGGGAACATTTAATTAATAAGAATATAAAACAGGTCATTTTTCAGTTGTTAGTCAATATCTCAGAAAATAAGTTTCAAATCAACGTAAAGTACATATTATATACTAACAGAATTTGTTCTTTATAAAATTTCACGTAATTTGCGAAAATTTACTAGAATTTTGTTTTTATATTGCAAAATTAGCCTTTACTTAAAAAGTGGTAAAAATTTCAAAATTAAATAAATCAACCAGATTTGTTTGAAAATGATTGTAACTTCTGGAAAATGTACCTAGATGTTGGAGCACCTAAATTTCTTAGTACATACCTACTAAATAAAGTAAAACTCCAAATAACAATATTGTATTGACTTTTTGAAAAATTATTAAATAGAAAATATGAACGTATAACTTCTGTCCAGGATAAAATCAGTATCTTACAGAAAAACATTAGACAAAAAGTAATCAAAAGATTTTTAACATTCCTTTATGATATTTTTTTTAAAAACACGTTTTGTACTGTTATTAAACATACTTTTAGAGATTAAAATAAGAATAAATTTTAAAAAAGTGCAACAGGATATATTTTTATTGCGAATCTTTTTTGTGCGACGAAAAACGAAGGAGTTTCTTAATTCGACGCGTATATTTTTTTATGTTAGACCACGCATAACCTTTTACAGAGTGGTCCGATTTTGATAATTCCTTTTTATATATATAATAAGGGGAAATATACCTTAAGAGTGGACCCATTTAATGTTTTTTTTTTTTTAATTCCATCATAAGAGTACGAAAACTAGGGATAATTCATTGTACACTCACTGATTTTAATATACGACGACGCATAACATTATACAGTGTGATCCGATTTTGATAATTCTTCTTTTATTAGATAGAATATATTTCGAGGTTTCTTATATAATTTATGAAAAAATCCAAAAGTGTAAAAAAACAGATGATAATTGATTATTCACTCACTGATTATAACGTAATGACTCTTGGTCGGTTTAATACTTTGTTAAAACATAGGTATTATTCAATGAACAAGTTAGGCTAACATGGGAAGTGTTCTGAGGAACTGCTTGGATTACTTCCAGTCACATAATTTCATCATCAGTCATCGCGACAAAATTCAAAATTTTATCCTTAGCATCTTTTCTGAGCGAATACGACTGAGGGATCTTCAAAAAAAAGCTTACTCTTAAAAGGCCGGCAACGCAACTACAAGTCTTTGTATAGTGTAGTTGTCCATGGGCGACGGTGATCATTTATTACATATATATTGTGTTTTTTTTAATAACAAATCATGTGTTTATTTCGCTAAATAAAAGTATTACATTTTGATTATTTTTTGTCTCATGTCGATATCTTATTAGAAAATTAGATAATTTTAATACTTATCTATACAATTTCGAAAACATAAATGTTTACGTTAAAAGATAATTTTGCGACATAAAATCAAAATTGCGAATTATCACAATAACCCACCATTAAGTGAAATTTTATATATATTAATAAATAATAAATTTTCCGTATAAAACATTGCCAAAAAATTGCAAAAAGACCGGTTTTATTTTTTTATTTCTTATAAATAAAATGTCTTTTACTTTCTACAAGGTCAAGGTCAAAGTAATACCTATGTTTTAACAAATTAGGCTTATGTTATACACCATATGTTTGACTAATTTTAAGCCAATAAAATTGTAGGTATATCGTTTATGGGAAACAAACACTGTTTCTCTCTGACTAATAGGCCTTTTGTCAGACTACTGCAAAGGAGTCAGATACTTATTGTTAAATTATCAAAAATACAGCATGGATTTTAAAAATAGCTCGGTATAATCATCGCTGCCCAGTAAGAACTCTAGGTACAAACCGATACTTTCACCTTCAATATGTTTCCCAAGCTATATGTTATTATGACAATAATATCTAAGGTTGTTCAAACCAAAAATACCTACTCTAAAAACGTTGTCTTGGGACAAAATTAAGTGGTTGGAAAATCTCAAAGTTATGTTGAAAGACTATAACAATAAAGGACATTGCCAACATTTGTATATAGGTGTGCCTTACTTCACTTAATTGGTGGCCAACTGTTCCAGAGTACTCATTGCAAAGATTTTTAAGTCGAGTCGAGAACGAAAAACTCAATAAAACAAAAAACAAAATGTTCATCGAGTTGACATTTTAAAAACATGCTGCAGATAAATACATAAGTATAAGCGTTTGTAACACTAATTATAACTGATATTTTAGTTTATTTTACAATTTTAACCATCTACGCCAACAACAAATTGTAGCAAATGATTTGTAGTTGTATATACCTACCTAGTTTGAATTTTTTCGAGCAACAATAACAAAATACAACATATTTTCAAAAATATTTATTCTGATTATTTACCATAAAAATCCAAGCATGTAAAGTATTTGTCTGAGATGGGAAGAAGGGATAAGCTGTAAAAAACACCACGACATTATCATCCAAATCAAAACTTCAATACACAGCAAATGTAAACACTAACGTTTGACGTTACACAACACGTATTTGCAAAGAGAATCTAGGGTAGGAATCGGATATCGATTTATTGTAGAATCGGTACTCGAAATTAAATCGATACATGCACCGATAAAAAAACTGAGAGATTGCGAAGCAATATTTGCAAAATAAAAATGTACTTTATTTCGTTACTCATAAAGTTAACATTTGTTTTTTACTTAACAGAGGGGAAAAACGTTCTGAGCAAGACAACGACAAGAGTGGATGTTGTCTCTTTCTTGCATTTGCCAGTGTAAATAAAACTATCTGATGGTAGATTTTTATACATTCGGTAATCGTTAAATCCCTTTTATTCATACACGTCGATAAATACATTAGCATAAAATGTATTTTAATTAACACAATGAGTTCTAAAATGTGCTTAATTTATTTACTACGTAATTAGTTATGCAATGTAAAAACTGTTTCTCAAATTAGAAGAATTACTTCTACTAATTTGAGAAACTCATATATGCCGCACTCATATATGGCGATTGGCACTTTATTTAGTAGAAAGAGATACACTCCACTAATATCGTGGTACCCTTCGGAACGATTTTGAAGCGCGCGTGAACATTCCGGGTAGAATGTAACTTCCTCGATTCAGACAAATATTCCACTAAAACGTCATTAATAATATACTGGATTTTAATATTATTATGTGACAACTATTAAATGTCCAATGGTAATGCTTAATTTTTATATAATTTGTCAATATTTTAGTAACAGATTTAATATATTAATATTTTAAGACTTATTGTATTTATGTAGTAATATTGTAGACTCAGTAATCAGCATTATACCTTATAAAACAAGTCTAACTCAAGAGTAAAAACTGTTTCAGGAAAGTGTTATGTATTTAGTACCATATTATATCCAAAATCGTAGTTAGCTACATATACGATGAAAAATAATTAATAGGTATTGTTAATCAGAAAAAAAATAATCAAAATATTTTTTTAACATACTCCGAATATCATAGGAAATTGTAAATTTTTATCAATTTTAAATAATTAATATTAATATTGTTTAATATGATATATTTAAGTTAACGATCCAATCAACAAATTAACTCTTCTCGATTCCACTCGATTCTAATATACGATACGAGTAAGGCGATACAATATGCACTTACACAATACTTTTCTCTGAATCACAATCCTTATTTATTATAAAAACTAAATGAAAAATATTTTACTGTAGTTGTTAAAAAGTTAAACATACCTATTTTTTTTAAACAAAAATGGTTCTTGGCCACATCAAATGGGAATGCTGAAATTGGCAAGCAGAGTAGACCCTATATATATATATATATATATATATATATATATATATATATATATATATATATATATATATATATATATATATATATATATATATATATATTTGTTTTTTTTTTTTATTTTAAACAGGTCAGTTGCAAGCGAATGAGCATCACTGCTCGTTGTTATACCTGCCTATATATACTTAACGTACCTAATGTACCTAACCTAACGAAAACGTTAACTTACCAATACTGCCGACTTCATAATAAGCCGATTGTAATCTCTTTTGTAAACACCATGTCGAAGCCTTTTGAAAATACAATATTAGTCACAGGTTCTCTGATTTAAACATCCCTGTAAGGTAGGCGTGACAAAGTCACACAGTAGTAGATGAATTCAAGACAGTGTGAATCTGTTTTTTATATCATAAGATAGCAAACAAGCACATAGGTCTCCTGATGAAAAGAATCAACTATCGTCTATAGACACCATAGATGTTAATGGTGTGTTGCTATCTTGTGGCGAGGTCTAATACCACGTGCATAAGTTTACCAGCTACCTTACCCACCAAACCGGAACACGTCAGTGACTAAGACTGACGGTATTGCGGCAGGAATAGGTAAGGCGGTGGTACAAGACCCGGGCGAGCCAATGTAAAACTCTAACACTTAGTAGCCACGATGGTAGTGACTTGCATAGCCAATCAGTCGCGTTTTACGACCTACCAGGCAGAACGGCAATTGGCCTATTCTTCAAAGGAGTCCGGGACCAACACGGGGGAATACATACATGCTGTATGATCAGTAGTTTTAGTATTTAGACCACGTTACTTCAGAATTTCCCATTAAATCTTAAATAAGCCTTAAGCCTTTTATATAAAGTACTAAGGGATATAATGCAATAAGATTATTATATAATAATATATAATAATCAATTTTCTATAATCCCCTACCCCGTAAGGGATCTGGCGTGAAGATATGTATGTATATAAAGCACTCAGCTAAGAATTATTGAAGCAGAAACATTGAAGCTTGAGTTCACTTCCTTATTTAATCGGAATTAATTTAAACATAATATACAAGATGTGAATATCTTATAAGATCTGATGTCTTTATATTGATTGTCGGAAGCAATATTTCTTATCTGTCTTATCAATCGATAAATTAGTGGAAATATTAGATATTTCCTACTGTCAATCTTAATTATCTTATAGAATATTATATTATATAATATATTATATATTAATATTAATATAATATAATATTATATATAAGATAATTATATATAAATATATAATTATCTTATATATAGATATATATAATAGATTAGTGGAAATATTAGATATTTCCTACTAATTTATCTACAATAAGAACAAGCCGTCGTTTTAAGACATCATAGATGTTAATAACGTTTTGCTATCCTTGAGACGTAGCTTTGAAGCTTGAAGTGTAAATTATGAGCTACCATTTACCTAAACTTTAAAACTGGATCATGACAGTAGTTATAAAGTATAAAAGGTTTTGCAGGGCTCGATTAGGTATAAGCTACAACAAGTAGTGATTAAATACGTATTGATAACACATTAAGGTTTCCTTGCACCTCACTAGTATGAGAGGTCTTCATGTTTTATTTCTCGTGTTGGGAAATTATCTCGTAACATTTGATTGTAATACATTTGTATCAAACAGTTTGAGTTACTGTAGACTCACTTCTTAGAAACCTCAAATACTAATGAGCTTTCCGGTTTGATTCTCAGATGGTTCAAAATGCTTTGACCTTTTTCGACGATAAATCTTAAGAGTGTCTGGAGGTTTGCTGATGGTGTTGGCCCACATAATACGTATGAACTCTTACTGAGGCATGCAGCTAACTAAGCTAATAAAAACCGACATAATACCTATAACAGTATATTTTTTTATAATTAAACAAATATTATAACACCGGTTCTTATAAATAAATATTATCACACCCGTGCAGTAAGCGCGAATTTTAACAATTTTAGTAACTATCGATTATTCTATAAGATAATTAAGATTGACAGGTTTAAATTAATTTAATTTTTGATTGATTGACAGGTTTAAATTTAAACTTGTCAATCTTAATTATAAAGATAGTATTTAATTTAATTATAACGATAACGATAGTAATAAGTCTTTGATAAACTGATTTGAGGAAGACAGATGGTCTATTCTTCAATAGTAGCACGACCTAATATAGAGATTAGAAAGAAGTGACTGTGGTGACTAAGGATAGATTCACACTACCGAACTAAAAACTGAGATTTAGGTTTCGTGTTTTGCTGACCTACTGTTGTGATGACGGTAGCCACTATTCATCCTTCCTTCCATCCTTTGAATAGGACAAGCGGGGGCTAGTGGTTTTTGCAACAACCCGTTCCGTCCGTCCTTCCGTCCATATGTCCATCTCTCTATCAGTCCGTTTAACTACCCGCCCGATCGCCTGCTTGCTTACAGACAAGCCATAACCTTAAAAGTACTAAAACGATTTAGTCGCTGTTACCAGGCGCGTGTGCTCCTTGTAGGCAGAAAACCAGTGCTTTACTTGCCATTCACAGATATTTTAATAAAACGTTCGTACGTTTTAGATGATTTTAATTAATAGTAAGTAAATGAATAAAATGTGTCATAATCATGTGCACGCCGCTGAAATCTATAAAAGAAAAAGTTTTTGTGGCCGAGTACTCCGTCGCATACTCAGTATCATAATCCTGTGCACGCCGCTGGCTGTTACCAGTACCATTACACGTCCTTAATACTTGAGCTCAGTCCTATCTTCATTAGGTATGCTTATAATACAAAAAATTATAATCAAATTGCGATATTTTGTAGACGAATCCCAAAAAAATGTGGTAACTTATTTTTATTCCAGTACTACATAAGTCGCAGGTACAACTAATAGGTGTATAGCAAGAAACAAATTTTGACCTATTGTTAATAAATGTAGTAGTCTGTGTAGTTAAAAAAAATGCTTTAAATAATTCGAAAAAATTAAATACAGCAGCATCGACGACATAAAATACATATAATATGTCGTCGATGTAAAAATTTCTTTTTTTCGCCATCCCCACCCCTCTTTCACCATAATAAGGGGATGAAATTCAAAAATTCTTTTTATTCCTCGTCTACACCAATAGAACAACTAAAATTAAAATAGAATAACTAAAATAGAAAATTTTTTGTTGTCCTTGATATGTCAGTTATTAGTGAGTCAGACTTTTCTTCTTATTTAATATGCAGATTTATTCAATGTCTTTTAAAACTTCGATATTAATAAAAAATATTTTTCGCAGATATTTCAATTACTTACAACGAAAATTTAAAAAAGGTTTTTGATTCGCACTTAAATATATATGAGAAAACTCAATGGTAATTTTTAGAACTGAGTCTTCACATGCCAATAACTACTTAGCTAGGTACCTGATCTTGATTCCCTAATTACTTATAACTTAAACGACGTAAAATTGCAATAATCGACTTCCCATTTTCTGTTTCTCTAGAACCCAGCATCAGATCTTTACCAAAATTAATTACAAACTTATAAGAAGTATATACCCTTTTAAACAAAGGATATTTTGAAATCAGTTCAAAAATAATTAAGTTCTGGGGTATCAAACGTATTAAACACACAACCGCATTGAGAAACTTCTTGAGAAATTGGTTAAAATTTTCAAATCGTACTTAAAACTATTTTTATAATATTATATTTGCAATGAGCTTGCCACAAATATTTTTAATAAGACTTGGTTTCGTAGTTACCAACAAGAAATTCTATTGTGTAAGATTTCTAGTTGAATAAAACGAGCTAAAATTACTACAGGAATTTTTGGGTTGTATTGGTTTTAAATATGCTTAGAGGCAGAAGTTTTTGTTCGTTATCTAAAACTCATTTTATTTTATAGCTAGCTAGTTGTTAAGCACAACCTCGCGCTGAATTTGGTTTAACCCCTTTAGTCGATAGATTGTCACAAAACCTTTCTTATCGGATGTCTAAGTTAAAATAGCCACATATTTATATGCAAAGTTTTATCCCAATCCATCCGGTAACTTCAACTTGACGTTAATAGATTAAACATTCATTGGCTATACGTGCCACTACCATAGTTATTACTAGGTGGTAAAGGTCTGCATTTTTAATACTACCGCCTTACCTGTGCCTGCCGCAATAGCATCAGTGCTTGTCACTGCCGTATTCCGATTTGAAGAATAAGGTGGCTGACAAACTTATGCTACATGCATTAAGAACCCGCTGTAGCAACGCATATTTGGTATCTATAGGCGATAGTTATCTATTTACTTCAGGAGAGTCTTTTGCTTATTTGCTATCCTACAATATAAAAAAATACACTACTTCTTTTAATTTATAACTTGAGATTACGTACCTTATTGAAAACATAAGCAAAATAAATGGTGAAAGAGCGTTGACTACCAATAGAGAGTTCAATAAACCTAGATTTAATAAGTAAGTTTGAACGGTTTACACTAAGCTTCTAGTCTACACATTGTACTTACGATTTTAAGGTTAAGTAGTAATTTTGCTTGAAATATATATTTAAATTTTATATCACTAAGATTAACTGTAATATAATGCCATAATACTATAATACTGCTTTATCTACATATTTTTTATGTTGAACAATCTCTTATTGCATATAGATATAAACCGTTGGGTAGACATCGATATTTTGTGCCTCATTATGACCCATCTATATATGTTAATATAATATTATTGAATATCGTTTTATGTAGACTATATTAATAGTAAAATTGGAGACCATCCTCTTATTCTTTGGTTAACAAGCAGATGTCTCTCTCGTTGAAAAGAGATCAAAACATATTAGAATAGTGCGTTGCTAACGCGTAATAATGATGTAATGAATAGATAGTCACCTAAAATGATAAAAATGAATTTCTCATTTGCAACAAAAAAGTCTAACGATTATGCGTTAATTTGTACAGGTACACATTTTGTAGGAAAAATACTCCTATAATATTATAAACTAATATACTTAATTGCTATAGACAGAAGCAAGAAAAATTTGAAAAATGAAAGCTTTAATTGTTTAGGAAATTGTGGATCTATTTTTAAATTCTTCAAAAAACAGAAAAAATGGATGTACCTACTAGCTTGAAAATTTAAAATTAGTCTGAATTTTCAAGCAAGTACCTACTATTTTTTTTTGATAAAGAATATTACGTCCTGAAGATGCTTTAAAAAGCGAAACTGGTCGATAAAATTAAATAATTTAGTGTATAATAATAGTGAAATAAAAGTACAAGTGTGTGATAAACTAGTTTTAACTTAAAATAATGGAATTTCACCAAGTGCCGACGATTGAAAGTGTAAAATCTAAAACAGTACCTACTAGATCGTAATATTTTTGTTGTAAATAAAAAGTTGCTTTGAAAAATTAACACACATAATTTTATTAAATTTTTCCAACTTCAATTTTATATAGAACTAGTAAAACCTTACAGTGTTGCGTAATTAGATTGGCTTTTCATTGTCACAATACAAGTAAATATAATGATTACATACGCGTACACATTATACACGTCTGAACATTATACATACTAATCATCCTGATCCGCCGCTTGAAAGAGAAGAAATAACAAAAAAACACTCACATACATAGAGATGGTCACAGAGGAAAGATGATGAATCTAAAACTATTCGATACCTGCGTTGTAAGTGTTGTGCAGGTGTGATTTTGGGTTTTGGGAGCTAAAAATAATAAAAAAATAGTAATTTATTTTTCGCCGTATTGATGCGGGCCCCTTTCGAAGAAAAGTTGAAAGGACTTACTGCTACACATCTCGTAAAAGGCGATAAGATGCCAACGGCTTAGACATGACTAAGCCAGACGTGTTTCTTGCATCGTGACTACTAATTAGCTGGCAGAGTTCTGCAACATTTTGTCCGGATATTGTATAACCTTCTTGCCTTCTCCTGTTGCAATAGGATCGGTGTTTGTCGCTGTCGAATTTCAGTTTGCAGTATAAGGTAGACGGTAAATTTATGGGTTTGGTATTTTATCCCTACTATACGGACAGCACCGCCCAAATAACATCTTGTTTGCTATAAAAAATTACCGGAAAATTACTTTTTTGCTGTGAATGAAAAAATAATTGAAAGTTTCGATCACGTGTCTTGTTTTGTATCGAGTTTCTATCGTTTGCCTGTGTTAGTGAATTCAAATCTCAATCCTTTCGGAAGAGGAAGAAAGAAAATCTGATGGTCTAATAAGTGATATCTATCAGACAACTTACAAATTATAGCTACGCACTCCGTACATAATTAAATTATCCTACAATGGCACTAAGAAAAACTCAAGGGAGAAAAGGTTAGAGAAAATACTAAACCTTTTATCAGAAAACGGTTCATTCTATTAAGAAAGCGGTCTCCAATCTAAACTATGTTTATCGCGATTAGTCCTTAGATACAGTTAACCTTGCTTGTGCCTTATGTTTACTTATTGGAAACAGGGATCATTGGCTGACTGAAATATAAAAGAGTAGTGTACTTAAAGTAATCCCTTACTTTAAATGCAAATGTGTTTGTGTGTATGCGCGCTTGTTTGTTTGCTACCTGTTCGCATTGAAACGGATGATTTGGATGATATATATATATATATATATATATATATATATATATATATATATAAATATATATATCCAACTTATTAGTAGTTCATGTTGATGTCTAGGCTTAGGTACTGTTCTCCAAAAAAATCATTGAATTCCAGATATTTTGTAATGAATAATATCTCCACAGTAATATAGTAGATAGAAGTGTCGGTTCTAGCTATTTTAGTACCATTTTTGGCCACTTGAAATTCGAATTAATGTATAAAAAATATAATAAATAATATTTTTATTAAATTTTCAAACTTTCGCACTTCAAATCAATCAAATTTATTATGATTTGTTATTTTCATAAAAAATTAGACATTTAATGGTCACAAATAGTATAGTGACTACAACCGGTACTTCTGCCTTACTTCAAATAAAACTTCAAGTTGGTTTCAGGTACAGCTAGTCCCATTATAATAATATAAACATGACATTGCTTTGTTTTCGAAATAATGTGTTTTTCCTATAAGATTTATAAAAAAAAGTTAAACTCTCAGCGTGCTGCAGACCGCCTAGAAGTCCTAATTTAAGAAACATTTATGTGCATGGTTAAACTTTCTTAATCAATATTAGGCACAACTGTTTACCTGATGAAACAAGATAGGTCCGATCTTCTATTCTTTTGCTAGAGCAACTTAATCGTAGAAAAGAGAATAGATCTTTAATGTAACAGTGGGCAAACAGGCACAACATTTTGTAGGTATGCCTATGCCCAAGTTTTAGTCGGTACTGAGTCTACCATTGGTTTACTAGCCAGTTTTTACTCTTCTTTCTTTCTTCGTATCAATCCAAACTCCCTTTGATGAGATCATCTGCCTGCCCACTGGGAAGTTTTCTGAAAGACAAATGATCGGCTAAATAAATTCAAAACTCATATACCTAGTAGTTTTGAGAAGTGATAGTTTAGTAGATTTATTTGTGTGTTTAATAATATGTATGGGGATACTGCAAGAGCTTTGGTGTAAATGATAAAACAGTAAACATAAAACCAAAATTAAATATTTTTTTAAGCGGAATAAAACTACATCAACCAACTTTCTATTTCCTGTTCTCTTCCTCATTTGTCATTTCCTCTTCTTCATTCTCTGGAACCCTAGATCAGATCTTCACCAAATCAAAATGGGACCAAACGGGAAAGTATACTTTTCCAAACAATAAAGAATTTTCCAAATCGATTCAATTATTATTATTCCCTTCTTGTGGGAAGTTCATTGAAAATGAAAAATCTTGAAAAATTGGACATCAGATGATTGATTAAAGCTCAACAATAAAATATTAATGATGTGCGAGACATATTAGGTACTCCAACGTCACAAAACGAACGGATTTTGAGTTATATCATTATTTGTGAGGAAAATGGATTTTGCATGATAAAAATAAACCGTTTAAGGATGTTAATAGTGCAGGTGCGGGTCCGAGTGGGGGAGGGAAAGGGGTGCACATTACCATCCCATCGCCTATAGACACCAAAGATGCGAATGGTGCGTTGCTACTGCGTGTGGTTTTAACGCCACGGCTATCTTACCCTCCAAACCAAAACACGACAGTTACCAGCTATTGCGGCAGAAATGGATAAGGCGTTGTAACAAATGATGGTCGGGACGTTACAGAAATCTACCATCTAGTAGCCGTAAGTGTAATGACACACATGTAAACTGCCTGACAGAATAGCAGATGGGTCTGAAGCAACACGGGTCTTTGTGAATTAACTCGACAAAGTTTGCATTCTAATAGAAAAGTTAGCCGTTACGCAAATGAGATAGGTTACTTATTGTTCTAGTACACTGTTACTGAAGCAGCAGCGCTAAAACACATAATGCTCAGCGACTGACGGATGCTAATTTAGAGGAGCTGAAATTGAAATTCCCCTAACACCCACCAGATTCTTCGGAACTTTATGCAACATATTACTAATTTTCCAGAATTTAGTCAATACTAAAAGAGAAATAAATTGAATTCTGATAAGATAGTCGAAACTATCTTAAACGATTTTATTGACTCTCGCGGGCAAATTGTTATCAAAAAGGGAATCAATAATATGCCTATAAAATGGCTAAAGTAGAAATATAACAATGAACCATAACTGGATTGATTTAATATATAATATTGTTTTATACTATCATTTACCATTTCCATATAAATTAGATACAATTCACAGTCAAAATAGACAATGCACCATTGCTTATAAGCTGTAGCTACCTTTTCCATCTGGTAATCCACATGCATGTTTGCAATCAGATCATAGAAAAAAATTCAAAACTTCACGTGCAAAATTCAAAACTTCATGTTTTACCCCGTGTTGGTTCCGGGCTCCTTTGAAGAATAGACCAACTGCTTTACTGCCAGGCATGTCGTAAAGGGCGACCGATTGCCTATGCAAGTCACTAACATCGTGGCTACTAGGTGGTAGAGTTCTGCATTGTCTCGCCCGGATCTGGCACCAACGCCTTACCTATTCTTGATGCAGAGGTCGAAGGCTTGTAAGTCTTGTACAAAAATTATGTTTTTTTATATCATAAGATAGCAAACAAGCAGATGGGTCTTCTGATGGAAAGAGTCAGCCATCGCCTATAGACACCAAAGGTGTTAATGGTGCATTGCTACTTTACCCTCCAAACCGAAACACGACAGTGACAAGCATTGACGCCATTGCGGCAGGATTAGGTAAGGCGGTGGTATCAGACCCGCGTATGACCCAGTACCTACTTAGTATAATAAAGTGTAAAAATTAAGGCGAGACATCGGAACAAATGGGACAAAATTGGTTTACTTTACTACGTTTTTTTGTATTGGTTGTTAAATCACAATTTTACAAAAATTACACGATATACCCAAATATATTATCTAAGGAATGTGCTAACTCATTACATGATAAAATGTACTTGACTGCATCATATAAAATTTCGAAAACAGGCTAAAAAAATCTCTGAAACAAATAATTTGGTAATAATATTTCTAATCATCCACGTGATTTTTATATGGTGATATTTAGTTTTAAAAATAAAAAAGAATGTGCTAAGTTTTGGTGTTTAGCTGAAGTCCTATATCTATTTATCCGAAAATTAACACGTTTCCCAGCGGTTTCAGAACATCCCGCACCACCCATTTCCTATAGAATTGACGCGCGTCGAAATACCTCGCCTTAAGGTTGAATTATTTTGTTTAAACCATAATTTTCTGTTATGATTGTTCTTTTAGTTGTTTCATTGATCCAGGTGTTACCCTGCGGAAATCCCTAATCAAAAGGTGAAATGAATTAATTCCGTTGGCGTCTTCTTTGTCGTTAGGACCGTCAAACCACCGTCTTTTTTTTCAGGGACTCAGGGTCTTATATAACAGTTTGCGGAGAATAGTAAATTTAATTGATTTCTCCTTTTAGAGTTATTTTTTATGAAAAAACTGGTAGGTACGTTTGCAGAAGTACCGCCTGACGATTGGTAGCACGGCCGGAGGACATCTGCAATACCGGATGTCGTACAGGTGCATCGTCGGTTTTTTAATAGTATCTTTCTTGAAGGTTATTATAAGTTATATTTACTTGATAATATCTGTATTGTGTCTCTGTACCTACAATTTAACTTTTTTTATATCATAACATAGCAAACAAGCAGATGGGTCTCTTGATGGTAATGGTCAAATGTCGCCTATAGACACCAAAGACGTTAATGGTGCATTGCTATCTTGTGGCGAGGTTTAATGCCACATGCGTAAGTTTACCGGCTACCTTACCCTCCAAACCAGAACACAATAGTGACAAGCACTGACGCTATTGCGGCAGGAATAGATAGGCGGTGGTACCAGACTCGGGCGTGACAATACAGAACTCTACCACCTAGTAGTCACGATGGTAGTGACTTGCATAGCCAATCGGTCGCCTTTTACGACCTGCCTGGCAGAACGGCAGTTGGTCTATTCTTCAAAGGAGCTCGGAACCAACACGGGGGAAACTTAATAAATTAAGGTCTAGTTTCATTCATTACCTACTTGATTTCTAATTAAATATTTTTTTTGAGTTTTAAATACACTTAGATAAGTTCAAATGAAACCACAAGCTTTCCCTTAAAATGTAAACGCTATTTTAGTGTTTGCTTTATGCGTTTATAGCTGCAATATACCTATCTGCAGGTTACGAAATGGGTGTATAGGTTGCAATCGAACATTAAGGTACATATATCTTGTCCCTTACTGAATTGAGAACATGATTCATAAAATATGTATTTATAGATAGGCACGCAAGAATACTAAAATCTAATTGGATTTTATACCGTAGAACACCTATTACAATTAAAAACAAATAGGAGTTTCATTCAAAAAACATGTATATGGGTATCTCATCTGGTTTATTTTCCTTTGTACAGTATCTTACAAAGGCTTTTATTGCAGTAAGGTTAATGTGATTTAGTAACGAGAAATTCCGCAGTGCTCAGTGGCACCACTACATTTATTGTTTGATTCCGCCAATGCTATAACTATTTTTTTTATTTATTGTATTTCAAATTTGTTTATCTCATTTTTTTACATTGTTAATTCATTGTTTAATTTTTGTATTTAGAAATATATTCTTTTATTTCCGCGCCATCTTGTATCGAATGGCAGAACTGCAAGCTTCAACTCTGCACGCACACAATAACAATTTAAACACATTGACAAAGTTAATAGTTAGCTTATTGATAATATATTATGTAGATGACAGCGTGTACACTATATATACAATATTATTTTGAAAATACATTAAAAAAAAAAAATTCTATTTTAAATTTAAATTATCACAACCTATTATATTATAAAACATAAATAATTTACAACTTCATAGCGACCAATTGACTCTGTAAATACATATGTTTCGGAAAATATGTGTTATCTCAAGACATTATCTCAAATCTATAGGAACCAAAGACATTTTGCGTTACTATCATGGCAAAATGGTACTGTTACATGCATAAATTTGCCGACTAATTTTCCTCGTAATTGGAACATGACAAGTGATACAATATGACGATATTACAGCAGGTACAGCTCAATAGTTAAATAGTTCAATAGTAGTTAAAAATTTGGCCAATCCTTCAGATTCGAACTATCTCACAGAACGGCAAATTCGAATGGAGATTGGACTAACACATTATTTTTAATAATAAATGTGGTTTCTTTTTGAAATACTAAAATCACTATCGAGCAATTAAATGATTGCATTATAATAATGAAATATCTATTGACGACTATGTAGTGTCATATAATAGAACATAACTTAGTATGTTTTGCATTGAATTAAGTATTTTTAGCATACATTATGACTTGAATTATAATGAAATGAAAATACTATGCTGCTTTTTATTTTTAAATATTATTTTCATTAAATAATTATATAAAAGCTTTAATGTTTATATTTCAACATATATTTGTATTTGTTTTTTGCATGATTTATTTTTTAAGTTATAATTTAAACATTGCAACATGTTACCTCATATATATCGATAGTATAATATATATTATATAAAACTTGGGTTTCAAATAAATCTGGTGCTCTACACATTATTTTATTTTTCAATATTTTCATTAAGTGATTCTATGGAAGTTCTAATTTTTATATTTCAACAACTATTTGTTTTATTTTTGCATTTTATTTTAACCAATAATTTAACCATCACTTCATTGTACCTACCTAATAGATATTGATAGCATTATATATATTATAAAGAACTTGAGTTTCAAATATATCTGGTGCTCTACATATTATTTTTTAATACCCTGTGGAAAAATTGCCAGCGATTTTTTGTAGGAAATTAATAATAAATTGTGTACATCTAAATATTCTATTAGTTGGTATTCTTTATTTAATTAAAAAGTTAATGATTACAACATGTTACCCTATTTAGACATGCGGAGAATCTCAACCAATATCCAATCAGTATAGATTATTCACATGCCTAAATTTTCGATAATTTTTTAACTTTCAATTTGACTGTATTACTTTTATAGTTTAAAAATACATTTTGCTAATGAAATATCTGTCTAATAGAGTAAAAAGTAAGCACAGGTACTACTGATGGTGTCACTTCGACCTGTTTAATTTTAAATTTTAAAATGTGAAACTATTCAAATAGTTCAAAAAATTAAATAATATTTTTATTTTATTTATATCTACGTTAAATAATAAAATAAAGTCACATAATTTTATTAAACATGTCTATGGGTATTATTTTAATGTTTGTTATTGTATAAATTATTGTACATTTCTTGCAAGTGTTTTAAAATAAGTAATTATTAGATTTTTTAAGGTTCATTATAAATAATTATTCATTTTATTTTTAGTTGTGTAAAGTGTGTATTTTGGTATATGGTCGATTAGATCAAGTGCCTATGCAATTCTAGCAACAAAAAATACCTACGTATAAATTTTAGAAATTGAATTTGTAAATTGTATTGTATTGTGTATTAATAACCAACGCCTAATTTCATAATGTGTAAATGAATTCTTCATTCAAATCATGCTGATATTAGTTAATACCAGCCTAGTTTTAAATTTAATTCAAAATATTTGAAATTACTGAGTGTAAACACAAAGGTTTACAGATACAATACCTACATTTTTTTAAAGTTTTAAATACCAAGTCATGCCTACGCAAAAAACTGTTAGTTTTTTCTTCGCATAATGACCGCCGCATTATTTTGTAACTGTGGTTAGGAAAAAACTAGAGCAAAAACTTGAAAAACGGCATTTAAAGGGTTGTCTTTACAAAACTGGACATTCGTTATAAGGGTAATATAATTATACAATAGTCATGACATTACATTATGCAGATCCATTATTATTCAAAAAAATCAGTGCTATACGATACAAGGTTTTACAACTAATTCTTTCAGTTTAAATTTTCTCTTAAGACAGTTGGGTCATATGTTTTGAGTGTTGGTTATACCGAGTATCTATTTATCTAAGTGTTTGTATGTTTTTTATAGAAGTGTCAGTAAAGCAATTATTTTAAATTTAAGTGCTGTATTTTAGACTAATATTTATTTTCAAATGCATCAGATCCTAAGGTGAATCTATTTCGATACTACTATGCATGTTAAATCACAAAATTACAAAGTACATATGCATAAACCCTTATGTTCCTTTTGTGTTTGGATAAATATTGAAAGCGTATAAAAATAATTAACATTTAAATTTACTTTAAAATTTAACCAATAATGCATCTTTTTTGGATACATTTTAAATTGCTATCTATTAATGTATCATACTAAGCCACATTATGGGCCATCGTGCACATATAGTGGCTATTCCTGCTAACTTAGCTTTCTCCAGATATTCAGCATGGTAAAAGGTACGAACTCTTCTCTGGAAATCTGAGCCTTTAACATTTCAATAACTCGAACTTAAAGAGCACGCAACCAGCTAAGAATTTTCTCATGAATTAAATACGCCTTAAACAAGGCCCTGTTTTTTAGGCCAATGGCGTGTATGATCCTGTTATCAGACCGCATAGTTTTGTTCGTTCTGACCTAGTAAGTCTCAATAGTGAATTTAAAACCGCTAAATATTAAAGCAAAGTTAAATATTAGAGATAACGTTATTATCAAAGTATAGCCACTTTAAAATTAGAATCCTTTCAAATTCTTTTAATCTCAGTAGAAACTATAGTAGGAAGAAGATTAAAACATAACAAAAGAACATACTACCAGAAAACTTGAACCTATCTATTATTATATACTGTCGAAATACTATCTACTACTAATAATAGGTATCAGCGGCTAAATTGAAATGTAAATTATTCATTGTCAGTTCGATTATTCAACAGTCAAATAAATAGACAGGCCCAATATATAATCGTTACACCATCGTCCGACGCGGGCGGGCCAAGCTACCATCACTATTTATAGAAGCTTATTTTACTCAACCAATTACAAAAGGCGTTCAATGCTAGTCACAAACACGAGCTACAAGCTGAATAAATTAACTGAATTTTCCGTTAATATTCCATTGTTAATATTAGGTTCAGTAGCGACTTTTTTGTACAGGCAAATTATATTAATCGTCTAATATACCAAGAACCGACATATTATTATCGTTTTCGGAATGACTAAATAGCTATTAGTCCTGCAAACTTCTGCATTAGTCAATCAGAAGTATATAGTTATATACCTTAATATCTTTAGCTTTGGAGACTACCTTATTAGTCATATGCAAGAGCCAACCTAAAGCCTGTAGCTTGGTTGAAGATTAGATACACATTATAACTGTATAATATATACAGTTGATTGATATATGATTACAATCAATTATACTGTAATGTCCCAATTTAGAAAATTTTGTTCTGTAAGTTTATTCTCATTTCGCATGATCTGACTCATCCTCATCTTCCAGATTGTTTGTAGGTACGTTCTTGAGATCTGATTATAATCTGCAACTAACTAATCCTCATAACTTTATTCGCGTGGCCCACACTGCACACACATTACTTTCTTTCTTTCGATCGGTTAAAGAAGTAGCCTATATTTTAAGAAATTATTTTTACCTTGTTTTTTACATTACATTACATTTTTAAATGTAGGTACATTTATACATTTTTCGTATTAATTTTTTTCTGTTATATTTCACTGTTGTGAACTTACAATAAAATATTAAATAAAAATTATGTTCTTCTTATAGATATAATTTCAGAATTCAGAATCAGAATTAGAAAACCTACATTCAGAATAGTAAGTAATCTAGAATATTTGTGTGCGGTAAATAAAAATATATAAAAATATATCTTAGCTAATTTAAGATTTATTTTAATATCTAAACTCTTTCATCTGAAAGAACTCATATAATAAATAATGTTCCTTAATTTTTTTAAACTGAAAATGTAAAACTCACATCTCAAAATAATACAATTGAGTTATATACACCTTTGACTTGTTTTTAATAACTTCTGAAACTCAGTAAAATATACTTAATAGGGTCCAGTGAAGTAATCACTAGTTTAGAATACAATTTAAACTCCTAATGTCATTTTATTATTAACACGACAAATTAAGTGTAGGTAAATTACTGTTAAACACGCAGGCTTGAGACTAGCAGAGAGAGGTACCAATTTTTAAAAGGGGCGAAATGTAATATAGCATTTTGTCTTCAATCTAAAACATTAAAATATATATTTCTCATTTAGTCGCTAGAATACTTTTAAACAGATTTGCTTAAATATATTTTTCGACAAAAATTTGGCGATCGTTATCACTTAATTAAGATTTATTTATTTTATTCACGACTGACACAAAAGAATTTAAGTTTGTGAATATATGTTTTTATAACTATATAAAATATATATAATTGCCAAGATATTTGTCTTTTAACTTTCAGTACAATTTTCCAAATTATAGATTTTTTCTCAATCTTTGTTGTTTGGGCCTTAATCTGAGATACTGATTTAATTTCAGAATGACAATTACAATTTAAAAAACTTAAAAATTCATTTAACACCTTCCTCGTAATAGATTATTTTAAATAAATTAAGTTACGACCATCTAATATCATTTGTCAATTATTAAACCACTTTGTTTGAAAATTAACATGGTATTAAACTAAGTTAATAGAAATGATGTTGTTTTATGTATCTACATAACGTAATTCAGACATTAAATTTTAGTTATCTTTGGGTGCTAAATTTAAGTCAAATTGTATCATGTTTTCTATTTAAATAAATGCATATCATCTTTTACCTCATTGTTTAATTTTGATTATATTAAAGGAATGCCCGAGCGGAGTCAGCACACTGATCTTATCGTTCAAGGACGCGCTCCCCATACTCATGAGGGTGCTAACACATCCATAATGGTCCTCAAAAACCCTCATAATTTTTTTCCTGGTCCGAGAATCATCGTTGACCTCATAATCTGGCCTAATAGGGTAACTAAACGAACTAGAGCTATATTTAAAATATAGGTATTAAAATATGTAGGTAGATACAATCCATCATGACACAAATATATTCATTTATACCAGCGAAGATTCCAAATGATTGTTGAATAGGAAATATATTTCCCTTAGGATATATCAATTTATTTCTATATCAGTGTGGGTTTGCATTTCAGGAACATTAACAACTTAAATAATATTAAATCCAGCCGCTACTAAACTAACAGGCATATCAGAATTTATTAATTTTCCAAAATCCGCGTACTTTTTACTTTTTATTATGTAGGTAGGTAAATAATTCAAATTAATGTTATTAAAAATTATAAAACATCTCCTAATAATTTTGCTTTGTGAATATGAAAATACATTTTTAAACGTAGATCTGCCTATCCTCAACAATTAGGTATATGATTAAACTCTATAAATCAAAAAGATTAAAATTATATTTCTGGTTAATTAAACAATTGAATCATAACTACAATAAAAAAGATAAAAACTGCTTGTAAGTATTCTATTTATAGAGTAAAAACATGTGTATATATGTATAACATTTAAGTAGATACATCTGAATGTGGTTCACAGGGCGTGCACTAGCGACGGTCACGCAATATAGCGTGCCGTCGGACACTAACACAGGAACATTTCTCTACATCTACGTTAAGTTTTCATCCTAAAAACAGTTAATTACCTGTCACAAAGCTGCATACGCTCTGTATTTTATCTATTTTAGGTGATTTATCCACAAAAATATGAAAAATTCACGCTTTATTGTACCAACCTAAGGTTATTTTGAGTTAACATAAAACTTCATACATTGGATACGTTTAGGAGGGGTTTAGAGAATTTTACTATTTTTGTTTCTAATATTAAAAGTCACGTCAAAATAAACTAAGCCCGGGATATTTTATTTCAGTGTGTCTGTGACGATGGTGGCTTAACAGCGACTGAAATGTTAGTTTATAAATAAAGTTTCGTGTGATAACCGTTAACTCTAGACGTGAAGTTTGAAATTTTGTGAGAATAAATTCTGTATAGTTGCTTTACTAAGAGTACTTATACAATAATTAAAAAGATTTATGTGTATATCTGTTTACGTAACGATGCTAGAATTTAATATTCATTAAACATGGTGAGCAGTAATCTATACATATAATAAAATCGTAGGAAAGTCAATGTATGTCCGGGGTAAACTCAAAAAGTACTGCATGGATTTACTTCAAATTTTCTATATATACTATACATATAATAAAATCGTAGGAAGTCAATGTATGTCCGGGATAAACTCAAAAAGTCCTGCATGGATTTACTTCAAATTTTGAATGAATATTACTAACAGGTCGGGTCAACGTATAGGCTACATATTATCGCGCGATCACTTACGGGAGAGGAGCTTTGCGGAGTAAACGAAGTCCGCGCGGACAAAGTTGCGGGCAACAGCTAGTATTCACTAAACTAGGAAAAGGCGCTGAACGTACCTATATTTATTTATTTATATAACTAAGAATAAATTGGTAAAGGTGTTGCTAAGCACAAAACTCGGAACGGCTGGACCAATTCGGCTAATTTTGTTTTAGAAATATTCCTTAAAGTCCGAGGAAGGTTTTTGTGGAGCGATTAGACGTAAAAATTTTGAGGAAAATAATAAAAAGAACAATTTCATTTTCCTATACAAACAGTTCCTAGCTGTCAAATATTTATTGATTTTTAAATATTATGTTCTAAGGCGGTACGAAGTTCGCCGGTTCAGCTAGTTTAAGATATAATCAAAATGTAATAAATAAATACTACTTTTTAAAGTACCAAATATACCTACTAAATTCGGAGTCAGATTTAATTCCGTATTTAGAAGTATTATGTCTCGCTAATTTTACAACGTTCAAGAATTGCATAAAAAGGCTTCAAAAGCGACGTAGGTTTTAGTGTTGTATGAAGAAAGTTACGAATGTGGAGGCAATAAGGCAAGTTCTGTGTATATCGCAAAAGATTTGGCGTGAATATATTTATGTTTATATAATGTTGGAACATTTCACCACATAAATATAAACCATATAAATAAACTATAGTATATAGTTTCGGGATCAAACTTTTTCCACATCAGCGCGGGCGCATTATTTCGTATTGCGTTAATATATATCCAAAAAATAAACACTTGTACATTACCAACTCTGCAAATGAATATCACGAAAATCCTGCTGCATTCTAAAAGGACGATAATATTTAGCCTTTTTAAAAACACAACTTCTATTTGAATGCTTTTGTGTGAAAATCTTCAAATTTTTGATAAAATCAGAAAAAAATATTTCGGTAAATAAGGTGGTTTTTGGGTCACTATATACTTTTACCTTAGGTAAAGATAAATACATTGTCCGGAGCCTAGGTATACGAATGAATACCAGATAGGTTTTTATTTATGATTCTGAAATGTTGAATGATGGCATCCTGCAGCATGTTTGAATAATCTGATGTTTATGCCCATTACAAAAAAGGTAACTGTCATAAAAATACTAAATTATCAATGGCCGCAAAATTTAAAATTGTAACTTTTTTCTTTGTAAATATAGTGTAGTACATAATAATTACATATTTTATTACTCTATTTGAATATTTAATGTAGTACATAATGTTTGTAAATGAATTTGAAATTTAGTTTTCCTACCAATCCTATATTCCTTTTCAAACTTCGTTATTCGCAATATTCTTTGCTTAAAAGTTTGCTTAAAAGTTTCCTCCATTTGAACCCTTGTCAGTGACAAATGCATTTCTCGTGCAAGGCAATACCTGTAAAAAATGACTGCAAAATTAGTAAATTGTTTTCCGTGACCGTAGAAGAGAAGAAACAATTCAGTTATTTCACAATGTCATGAATTTTTGAATTTTTGAAAATAAATTGGCCGCCCCATTGGTCGAGTAATTAGCGACCCTGACTACGCAATTGACGGGGCTAGGGTTCGACCTCCGAGGGGAACAAGCATTTTTGTGATGAGCATAAATGTTTGTATTTCCGGGTTTGATTGTTTATTAACTATATTCCAGTATTTCATATGTATTTCTATGTATTTGTATCGTTGACTAACACCCATAACATAAGCAAATAATTTGGTTACTTTGAGGTTAGAGCAGTAAGTGTCATTTGTCTCGTCAATATTTATTTATTGTTATTATTATTATGAATTAAAAAATTAAATTCCTAAATGCTTTTCTGCACATCAAGCAAAACTTATCTAAACGGTTTAAAAAAATCTATGCTCTCTATGGTGTTCTTTAGCAGAAGATATAAGCTTTTGTTATTTTCATGTTTGAATATACCTACTTTTGTTGTCCACCCACATATATAATATATTGTTGTAGTTAATAAAATTTGTTTAATACAGCTTCAATAAATTTTGGACCGCTTAGCCTTAGAAAAATGCAATTTTGATTACGAAATAAGAAAAATATTCACTTCTCTGTAAAGTGTTGATTTTTTATTTATGTTAAACTGTTTTCATATAATATTTAAATCGAATAAAAATGCATAATCCATAAATAATTTGCAGATCTAAATATTATTAGTCATCAATTAAACCTATGGTAATGTGAAAAAATAATTCTATCATAGACCGCATCAAATTACAACTAAGTTATAATATGAAAAATGAAAATACTCTTTTAAGACTAAATATCCCTGAAGGGATATGCACGTAATTAGCCAAAGGTATTACGCTCAGTGAGGTCACTTGTCACGGTGGCCAACTTATCGATAAATCGGGCACATATTTAGCTTCGAGCAAATTATTTTTCAACCTTATTTAACTCTATTAACTTTAATGATCAATTAAATATTCAATTAAGTATCATATACCAATGCTAGGTGTATATAAGTGTATGCGTGTTTTGTTTATTTAATCTTTAAATTTAAGGTACGTTGTAATGCAGCCTTGCCCACGCAAACTGTCCCAAATCTTAAAGATTTAAATTTTCAAAAACTGTTTCACAGTGGAAGCAAAACACTCTTGTTTGATCTGGGTGTTAATATGTCGTATCGTAGGTACCTTTATCTAAAAATATTACAGGGAAATTATGCAAGCAAAGAAGCATGCACCAAACGTCTATAGCCCATAGATTCTCTGAAAAAACTCCAACGAGAACAGTCATGACATGATTCGCTAATTGTCTGTTAGTAGATATGTAGTGGCCGTATAATTATAACATTTGCCAACAACTACGACTATATTTTTTAACTACAGCACCACCAGACTTCGGCTATAAAATAGAAAAACTCAACTACACCTTGCCTGAATATAGAACGAACTTAAAAACTTTAAGTCTCATCTGAGTCGAAACGACTTACCTATAGACCTTTTCCTTTTATAAATGTACGATTAAAAGGCTGTTTCTTATGATAAAACTATACTTTTAAAACTATGTCAAACAAACATTGAACACCATGAGTCATGACGCAAAAGCTATCCAGTAATACTCGAAATATGTCAAATAATTATTAACAAAAACATATCGAGGTTTCACTTCACTCAAAGAATTCAAACAGTCAAGATTACTTTTCGTCGAATAGCTTAACTGAGGTGACCTTTACATATTTTATCTAAAGTATATTTAATCGTCAACCCGCGGCTCTAAAAAGTACTTCAGAGCCTCGAGCTCTCACCAATATAACTTGGAATTTTCTTCGTCCTTTACTTTATCGGCATACTCGAGGCGAAACGCAAAGAAAATGCCTTTTACCGGTCTTCTTATACTGGTCATTCCGTAAGTACAACTTAACTCAAAGGTAAGAATTATCTTTGGGTAGTAACTTGGTGTTTTAATAAAAATATAACAGCAATGTAATTCTTTTAAAAATGTATAAATAATTATTAGTGTTAGTGAAAAATAACCTTAGTAGGCAGTTCAACTTATTTAACTTGAAGCTATATATAATTAATATTTTTTATAAATATTATATATTTATAAGAATTTCATTTCATAAAAATTTAAAATTAAAATCCACATTTATCCACATTTCTAATCTCAAAGCAAATATTACATTCAGGAAGTTCGCCATTAACATGATACCATAGGTCATTATAAAATGTTACTATGTACCTACCTACTCCCGTATTTTTGTAACATTGATGATATAAATGTTATCTAATTATCTTAGTATTTATTCAAGACTTAACTTGAATGTGAAATTTTAAGAATGTTTTAGGAAGATATTAATTTTCAACCGACTTCCCATAAAAGAGATTCTCAATTGAGCTATATATTTTTCAACATTTTTGTTACCTCCGTCATTTATTAACTGATAATTTTACAGCGCCATTAGAAGCACATTTTTCACAGTAGTAATAACTAGGACTTTGATCTAGTGCTGTGGTTTTTGTTAATAACTTCTCACTTATGTTTTTCCAGATCCGGTGACTGAACCCTAAAGCTCATGATATGAGCCGAATAGACAAACCAATAAATTATTGTACAATAATTATGTTAAATGATATTATCATTTTGGAGGGATTATCTATATTAAGTAAACCAAATTATGTGTATTTTTACATCACCGTAGCAAGGCAAATGTAGACAGATTAGCTGGTGCATCACGATTCACCCATTTCATTGGTTGACGATAGGTAGGTATGGGTGGTGAAACATGGGATTAAAATTTTAAATAAAAAATAAGTTCAGTTGGGAAAATTTATATATAATTATAACGGCAAAAAATCTCATCGTTTATACGAGTACCTCTTGCTCATCTATTTCTTAACGGCTTTTCTTTGTATGGATATAGTGAAACATAATCTTCAGCTATCATATTTCTTCATGAGTATTTAAAATTATGCCTTATTGTATTAAATGTTCTGTAGGTATATTAACTTGTATTTTGTACTATTATTTACCAATAAAATACAAATTTACATATTGAATTGGTAGATATGTTAAACAAATACATTAATTGCCTTTTATGAAAATTATAAACGTAGTTAATATTTATTTATTATTTAAATTTCTAAAATGTTATCTTTTCTGACTGGATAAAGTCGGTTTGTAATTTATCAAATAACAAGGACTATAAAGCGACCAAATTCGTGGTATTGGGTCTAACTGTCGGCTAGTTACGCTAGGCACATCTGATCATCAATACGATAACATCAATCAAGACAATATTTAGTTATTTCTGTTTGTTTAAAGTACGCTTGCGGGATAAAGACATTCATTAGCATTGATCTGGAAAATTGTTGCGTTACGTTTATTTAAAAAAATCCACATTCGGGGAAGACTAGTATTTGTAAATTTTCCCTCTGACCTACTTGAAGTCAGCAAATCCAAATCAAAATGATATACCTTGCCCCTCCTAGCTTCTCTAGATAATATGAGTTCAA
The DNA here is from genome assembly GCA_036924255.1 of Apodemia mormo. Taxonomy (NCBI): domain Eukaryota; kingdom Metazoa; phylum Arthropoda; class Insecta; order Lepidoptera; family Riodinidae; genus Apodemia; species Apodemia mormo. The sequence goes on along the minus strand of JAUPFN010000011.1, from coordinate 16,412,704 downwards.
GGCGACGTAAAGCTATATTGAAGGGTCAAGTTAGTTTGGCGAAGTAGTACTGTGGATCGATAAGACTCTGGCAGGTCGCCCAGCTTCGTTCCCGCATTATTGTTATTACAAACCTTGTGGAGGTACCCCTATCTTCTGCTTGGTATTGGTTCAAAGCCTCCAAATAATATCGTAAGAAACGTGATCACATTGGAAATTTGTCGATCGGAAAAACTGAGAAATTGGAAATATATTCGCGCTAGGTATGCGCGTTCAAAATTCCTAAAATATATGTGTTGATTTTTTATGTATTCATCGCAGCTTTCATATTTTACGAAGCAAATATTTTTTTGTAAGATATAAGATAAAATTACTTTAAATAAGGGCATTTTGAGTACGTAGTTTTTGCTTGTAACGTGAGCACTGTTTATTTTTGACAAATTTAAGCATTATTTGCGCAATTATGAATTTATTAGACAATCGCTGGCCCTTTTCCTTTCCAACTGAAGATTTTAAACTTCACAATGTTTCGATCTAAAAAATGAAATATTATCTCATATTTATTATCCTTTACTTATTCCGATCCGGTAGTATTAAAAAAAATTTTGTCTTGTCAAAACTTTGACTTTGGTTATCCCCTTTTTGCAAATATTTCAAAATGTTATACTATACCAGTTGCAGCGTGCAGCCCGCTGCATTATAAAAGTTTTTGGAAAATCCCGCGGGATTATCTATTTTTTCCAAGATAAAATGTAGCCTGTGAGCTATTCCAGGTCATCATTTCTTTGTGTGATAAATTTCATTCAAATTAGTTCTGAAGTTTTTGTGTGATTGTGTAACAAACATCCATCCATCCAAACATCCAAACTTTCGCATTTATAATATTAATGCTATGATTAATGTAATCATCGTGTGATTCACATTCTAATTATTATGCAAGATCGATAAGGTATGATAATTAGCAAATTATGTTTAACAAAAAAAACGCTTTATATAGGAATAATAAAAGTTATGACAAACGGTACCACAGATTATTCCATTTCTTATCTTCTTATGAATAATGGGTTATTTGCCTTTTCGCTAGGTAACTTATAAGTTGTAACTTAAGGCAAAACGTTTCGTTACCATCGCATAAATTACAGAGAATTAAATTTTAATTTAGTTAAATAAATATATTTCATTCAAAGTAAGATTGTAACTTAGGTATACAATTTTTGAACGTCAATAACAATCTTAAAAACACATTTACGTTGACTCGTTTAGCTGCGATACCGCCATCTTGCATATTCTGTAATATCATCACTTTTATCATTACCGGATTCTTAATTTAAAATTATGTTATTAGGTAAACTTGTGCATCTAGCTTTTCATCCCTTCAAAGTGAGTAGTACCTATCGCGGGTTCAATCAATCGTTGGAGTGTATAACGGATCAGTTCTTTTTTACCACCAGGAGAGTTGTCTGCTTGTTACTATGTCCTTTAAGAAACTTGAATTTATATTGAAGTTGTTAATGATTATTAATAACATATAAGTGCTTTTCATTTGAAAACGCATTGCTTGAGAATAGCTTGATTGATTTGACGTTTTGTTTTAAATATTCCCAAACAAAACCTTATAGTAGGGGAGCCCAAGAGGGGATTTTGGTATTTACTCGAACCCGTCAGATTAACATAGGAGGGGTTACCTCGCATACTGTTAAGGCTCTCCACCAAATATATTTTTCCTTTCTATAAAGTTACCCCCAACTATGGCAAAAAAAAAACAAAATTAAGATAACTTCGGCTTGTGGAAATTGTCAGATTATATTTTTTTTCGTAATTCTTACATAATTTCCTCCATAATAAAAGAAAGTTCAGTCACGTTCGAGACTGTCAAGACATTTTCTTTACAACTTTGTCACCTTCCCACACCCTTACGCTACACTTGAATCGTCAGATTTTCTAAATTATTAGCTAAAAATTAACCCACCATACCCTTTTTTTTTACATGGGGAAACCCTTTATAGGTACCCTCTCTATGGGCTTTGCGAGAGGGTTATGTTGGACTGCCTCTTACGAAGGCTTACCATTTAAAACCCCATGGTGTTCCTCACTCTGCTTTAATAAGAGGGCTATGGGATCGGTATACCCATTCTTCCATGGCCCTCTATTGCATATATCCACTTCCGCAGATTCACCGCTTTCAACTGCTCTTACGATGTTAAGCATCGAGGGATGTGCCGGAACACAACGGCACATCACTCAATCTCGTTAGCCTGCGTGCAATGGACAATGAACGTGACCCACCATACCCTAATCTAACGCGCTTCAGTGTTTTCATGTCACTGATTTTTTTAATATATTTTTTTATCTGTAGATTTTTCCCCCACCATTGAAATGAAAAACATTATATAACCTTTTATTTTTCCAATAATTTAATCTACAAAATCCAATAGGCCCCTGGAACGCTCGAGTACTACTACTACCCATTTAGCATCTTGGGCTCCCCTCCTATTACTCCCGTCGTCTTATAAAAGTGTAGCTTTTAGAAAAGTATTAGAAAAGTTGCAAAAAGAGTAAAAAGTTCCTTTCAGTTAATTTTACTAATATTCATATCCAGGTTGGATATGAATATTAGTAAATTTAAATGTGAATTACATATTCCCTTACAATTTAGAAATCCAGTCTGATTAAATTTTTTGGTAAATTGTCAAGAACGAAAATTAAAGGCAAATATAATTCCGACCTAGAGACAACATTACCAAGTTACAATGTAAGTTATGTAACATTGTAGTACGTAAATTACCTTCTGTTGTGGTTTTGCATAAATAAAATGTTTATTTTAACAATTAATTATATTTTAATGTTAATTTAAACGTTAAAAGTTTTATAAACACTTGTAATAATATAATATATAAGTACCTACGTGGATGTTTTTTAAAGATGATAAAAGTCCTAAGTGATTATGTGTTATCAAAATTATTAGGTACACTTATTTATGACTAGTATTTTTTTTTAAATTAAAAAAAAATCAAACGAGCTAATTCGTTATTATATCATATAAAACTTGGAACACTCTGTAATATTTGTTTACTATCCGTAAATTCCATTACGTCAGTCACGACTACGTTATCATTTAGGATAATATTGTTTTGGTCGCTGTAGCACTAGACTGTAAGCGAAAGAATTACAATTTCATTAATACCATATTGTTCATTACCGAATCTCAAGAATATGGCAACGTTTAGTACACATAAAATACAAGTCATGTGGACATTATGAAATCGAAAATATATAGTTTAGACATAGGAATATATATTTTATATATATATATATATATATATATATATATATATATATATATATATAATGATCTCACTATATTATTCTATAGTGGGATCTAAGACTTTGATGAAAGTAGACTTTACACACATGATCAAACTTACTTGTTAATAAGACTCATTGTATTAAATAATTTTTAATTTATGTCTATACTAGTTGATATTTTAATTAGATAATATAAAAACGTGGGATGAGATGGATGAGCGTCGGTTACCTAATGATAAGTACTTTATCTCAATCGAACCGTTACAAGATATTCTATTAGTATTAAATTAGTAAAGGTAGATAGATGTATCGGACGTCTTAATCTTAATGCACAGTCATTAAAGAAAATATTAAATCAATTTTATTGGAATATTTAGTACCTAATAATGAATAGTTTTTTTAAATGTCATAACTTGAAGAAATTTTCTTTTTATGACGATATTCCGTAATGTCAATTTTGTTTCGGATTCTTTACTATGAACACTGTAGGTACGTACCTATATATAATTTTGTTTATCAAAACTAGATAAATAGAGACCGTCTACCAGTTGTCGTTATTGAAATTGTAAAAAAAAATGCAAGAAAATTACTAGTAAGTTGGAATTTGTTGTTAAGCGGCGAAAGAAATACCTACATACATCGTCTGTGAAAATTTTAACGGTCTAACTGTCATTGTTCATGAGATACAGCCTGGTGACAGATGGACGTCTGTCCGTACAGACAGACAGACAAACGGACGAACAGCGGAGAGCGGAGTCTTAGTAATAGTATTCCGTTTTACCCTTTGGGTACGGAACCCTAAAAGTTTAGTCACTACTGACCACGCCGACAATATTCGAGTGCTTTAGACCCCCGTGTTGGTTCCGGGCTCCTTTGAAGAATAGACTAGCTACCGTTCTACCAGGCAGGTCGTAAAAGGCGATCGATTGGATATGTGAGTCACTACCATCGTGACTACTAGGTGATAGAGTTCTGCACGCTGTTCGACCGGGTCTGTTACCACCGCCTTACCTATTCCTGCCGCAAGAGCGTCAGTGCTCGTCACTGTCGTGTTCTGTTTTGGAGGGTAAGGTAGCCGGTAAACTTATGCGTGTGGCATTAGACCTCGCCACAAGATAGCAACGCACCAATAGACGTTTGGGTTTTGATCAACAACACAGCATTTTAAAGTTTTCAAAATTATACTTTTAAAATTAGAAACGTAGAAACAGAGTATATAACATTATATCGTAGAAATATTAAAGCAATAATTTATTTGCTATAAATTTAATTGATGAGCGGTTTCAAAACCAGTAAATTATATATGTTGAATTTTTATGAATTCAAGGGCTATCAAACGTGTATCGTATCTACAAAGAAATTGTTATACTTTTAATAGAAATACAATAACACGAGACAATTGCTTGTAATGGTTACAATTTCAATTTGCGTTTTCGCAATAAACCGGCGTGCATCTGGCGCCTCCACGAATCGTAATTTTATCGTTTCGATGACATTCTCTCGCAATTTAATTAATTTTATAGCTTTCGTTTTCCCAGAGTCTCCGCGGCAACTCTTTAAAAAAATATACTTATATTGATTAACCAACCTTCACATCTACAGACTATCTCTATTTATAATTAAACTAGATTTTTATGTTAAAGCCACCGCACGCAGATGACATAGAATTTATCGTAGACCTAGGCAAATATTTTACATTACGAATCTAACAGAAGATAGTGTATTAAAAATATTTGAATGAGCCCAGTATTCACAATACTAAATTTCACGTCATATTAACTATCACTCCTATACACATCTCTTTTCTAGTTCTTACTTGATGTAATGATAAAAGAAATTTATAATTAGAATTAGAAAAGGAAATGAAATAAGTCTATTAAAGATCCTACTTATAGTTATAAAGTAGGTTTTTCTTTGCTATAAGAAGCCCAATAAAATGACTATTAGCTCATCCGATGGTAAGTAATAGGTACTACACCAGTATAATATACCTATAGGTTTGATAAAGGCGGATGTGTGGGTAGGTAATTAGTTAGAAATGCTAATGCAGTCCCACTTGAAAGTTTGTAAAATATTAGATATTTTTATTATTCACTAAAAATCAAAACATATCACAAGGTTCATTGTAAAACGTGGAACAAGTTCATATTTATGAAACTATGTAAGTGGCAATGATGTTAATTGCACAAAGCATTTAGAAATTGAGGACGAAACAAAGAACAAAACATCGCATTAGAAAGATAGATAAAACTAGCCGCATTATACTCATATGTTTTATAAACAAGACCATCATTCACTTCAATATATCTAAGTAAGTTTTCCGCTTCGTCATAAAATATGCGATGAATCTATATTTCAGCTGCCTCAGAAATGAAATGCTTCAAAATTACAAAATTCATATAATATAAATTATCTGTTTAGCTGGTCAATAAATTGCGTGAATTAGTATTTTTAACTGGCCGCTTTCGGATATAAATTATTTTTGTAGCTAGTTATTTAAGAAAAATTGGAATATAAAATATTTCTTCACATTTTTTATATTTAATCTTACTTGATTAAAAAGCTGTTTTCTTCACCTTGTTAAAATAGTTTTACATGATTTTTTCATCTCTTCCAGAGATGTGGCCTGAAAAAGACTTACCTAATTATCTATTTCTTTGCAGGTACAAAAAAATATACATTTATTTAATGTTGATATTGAAAAAGTTGTTTAAAAATTCGCCCAACCATTTGAAAAAAATGTAAATTTGGTAGTAAAATATTTTTAAAGGTATCAATATTTACTTATTATTAACCATGCAGTATATTATAAAGTACTTCCCTATGCCTGGTACTAATTTTGTTTTAACAAGAAAAAAATTTACTTAATATTAGGCACAAATAATATTACCTATTTTAACACATTTACATACATACCTCAAGGTAGGTAAGTTACTCAGTAGTCATATATTAAGTTTGTATGACTGCAAGGATAAATTTTATCCTAACTAGGTATCCGTCATATAAACTAAAGACATGTATTATTAGACTTTTTAAATATAATTCTTTATCTTGTTGTTCTTTTTCTGTCTTAGTAAGTCTTCGACTAGGCACATTTACCATGTACGGCGGTGCGATCACGTGAGAACGAGAAGTCAAGTAGGGACCTCGAAGTCACACTGAACAGCACTTTAGCCTTCTTACCTCACATGAAAAAGCCAAACATAAACGCTATCTAAGTATTAAAAACCACTATTTCATATTGAACAGTTGCAGTAAAATGTCACTTAGGAACAAAGTGACACTTTACAAAACGTGCATAAGACCCATTCTGACGTACACAAGCGTAACGTTTGCACACGTTACTCCTCGTAATCTGCACCATCTGCACGTTGTACAAAATAAAATTATGCGCATAGCAACCGGTTGCCCATGGTACCTACATGCGCAATGTAGATCTTCACCGGGATCTTGAGCGCCCAACTATCGTGTATCACGTGAAAAAATTACCGATAAGTTATTT